>CM068379.1:51251673-51923545 GCA_034770075.1 Aralia elata
AACAGTAATTAAATAATACTTTATTTAATTATAATAATTTAGAAAAATATAATTTATTTACATAAAGGCCCAGATATGTAATTTTGCCATGTTTACATGAATTTTTATGGAAATTAATAATCAATTTTACAACATTTAAATTAATTAAAATTAAAACCAGGATGGCAAGAAAAACCTGTAATTAGGAAACCAAAGAGTATAATCTTCAGATCCCATGCTAAGCAGCTTCTGATCGCTATTTTATCATACAGGGAGAGTATATTTTTCTTTATCCCGAAAGCTAATCTTCTAAAAATTCAATAACGTTTGGCCCAATTACAAGTTTCGATTTGGATTCTCATTTCAACTTCCTAAACTTCTTATAATTTTGTGATTTTACAATATATTACACTAACAAAAATATTTTGCAAAATATCTCAAAAAAAATATTTTTGAGTGTTTTAAAAATTCATATGCCCGACTTTGGTAAATTCTTGCGTTGCCTTTCGTTTCCGAAAGATCATAACTAACGCCGATTAACACACTCAAATCCAGTCCGTTTTTCAGACTCTATGGACTCCTTAGATCACGGGGCTACAACATTATTAAAAATGTTGGAGCTACCACCCGGTATCATTAAACGGAGTCCAAAACTTACGCCGCCAAAAAACCCCCAGAAAAATTCTGTTTTGGATATTTCAAGCAATGATTTATTCAAAACCTTCAGCCAAAACTTTGATTTAAAAAAACAAATAATATTTTCATGTCGTTCCAACTGGGTTATCTTCGTATAAACTCATCGGACGCACAATTAAACACAACAACAAAGAGATAAACACACACAAAAATCATAAGCTATAACAAATCCACTAAAATGTGTCCGAACGTCATTTATTTTCATGTTCTTTTTCATGTTCTTCCCTCACTTTCATGCATCATGGGGTACGGGTCTTCTCCATATTGGTTTCATTTTAATGCTTTTAATAGCTTACAGAGCATCTTAGTAACGATATAAGCCAACCCCAAGCAACAAGAACAACCCAAAAGGATAGCATACAAACCACCGTGCATGGGAAGCTTAAAAGAAAAAACAAGAAACACATGACTTAGTTTAAACCAAAAAGGAAATCATTTAAGTTGAAGATTTACCTTTGCAAATCCTCTCTAGATGATATGGAAACTTTTGCTAAGCTAGCTAGGGTCTCCTTCTTCCTTCTTCTCCTTCGGTATGCTCCCTCTCTCTCTAGAACTCCCTCTCTAGAACTTTCTCTCTAGAAACTTTCTCTCTATTCCGGAAGGAAAATAAAGTTCAGCAGCTTGGATACGTGAATGGGAAGTCTCTATTTATAAAGAAACTATAATCAAAATCGATGGTTAATGCCCCATGCGTAGAACAATTACACAAGGTTAATACACGTTGGTTAACCAATTGGATGGTCAAGTCAGGCTACAGGTAATTATTTACAGCTCTGTAGATACGCAACCTGGGAATAGGTCCTGAACTTAGCTCGGCGCACTGGCTGGAACTCGGGGGACTTAGGGAGTATCCATTGATTTTCTTCCTTACCTGGTCACCCCCATGCGTTTGCGTCGGAACTGAGCTAATCCCCTTTAATCACCCAATTGAGCTGGCAACATACCCGAACTCCTCCTTGGCAGACTAAAGAATGAATCCCCCAGTCCATTTTGCTTGGCCCATCCGGAGAAATAGAAAAGGGTTTCAAAGACCTTCTGCTGGTTCATCCGAAAATAAAAAGGAGAATGGGTCCAAATAATAATGTTGGTCTAGTTGAAAGAAAGAAATTCCATCAATTACCCCTTAATTTAAAAAACTAAGTTGACATAAGTAATTTTTTATAAATCTTCCCTTCACAATTAATCACCCTTGATAGATTACTAACTTGGGTTTAATAATAAAGTTATAATTTTTGTATTATAATGAAATAATTAGTTTAATTATCTAACCATTTAAATTAAATAACTCGTTTATCATCAATTATGGAAATAAATCCGTTTACTCAAAAATACTTCTTTCATGAAATTATCTATTCCACTTAAACGTGTTATATCCAAATAAATTGAATATTTAATTAAACTCGTCATCTCAACTATTTATTGATATCAACATTTATCGATAATACTACCAAGCTCATGTTGGTTTCCAAAAAAAAAATTTTAGATGCAAAAATAAGTCATTAAAAATTAAATTCATTATTTAATTAATAACGAACCTTGAAAATTTCAGATCATCACATCCCTCCCCCCTTATAAAAATTCCGTCCTCGGAATTGTAAAAATAAGAATACTAGCCGATTTGAATGATTGTGACTCATATTAATACCAACATGTAACTAATGTATGATAACTCCACGCATAGCACACCTATGACTCTAACCCTTTACTGGACTTAATTAAACAAACTCCTTATTAATATGATAATTAACACATTAACAAAATTTGGCAGATAGCACCCGCATCAACCAATACTTAAACATTTATATTATCGATCGGAAAATACCTGCCACTACGCCTTCTGACTCAATAGCTCCTAGTCACGCCATATTAGTGTTCAAGTCGTCATCCTGCTGGGATGAACGAACTTCCCAATTGGCAATCTGCTATTGTTACTCTTATTGTTAATTCCTCTCTTATTCCTTTTTGTGGGACAATCTTTGACTTGATGATTTGCATAACCACATGCAAAACATTCCTTACTTCTTTTCGGGATGGAACAGTTAGAAGCAACATGCCCCTCCTGCCCACACCTATAACAACTATTCGATCCTTTCAAACACACCCCTTGGTGACTCCGTCCACAATTTCCACACATTTTGATCTCATTCTTGGTTTCTCTTGATTTATCTCCCATACTGAATTTACTGATCCTCTTGCGTTTGTTGGAGTTACTGCCCTCACTACTCTTATTCTTAATTCTCCCTTCCTTTTGATTCTCCTCCTGCTCTGGATTAAATTTAATCAAGGCTCCATTGCCTCCTTCTACTATGATTGCTCTCTCTAGTAACGATGAAAACGTCTGGATTCGCAAAACAGCTACTCTACTAAAAATCCATGGTTCTAATCCCTGCTCGAACCTTCTTGCCTTACGTGCTTCTGTATCCACTTGATGTGGAGCAAATCTTGCTAGCTCATTAAACTTGGCAGCATACTCTATCACCGTCATGTTTCCTTGCTTGAGTTCCAAAAATCTTACTTCCATTTGCTCTTGCATATTCTTCGAAAAATAGCTCTCAAAGAACAATTCTTTGAAGCGAGTCCAAGTAACACTTCCTCCCCCTTCTCGATTCTTATTAATCTTCCACCAATAATTTGCCTCTCCCTTCAACATGAAGGTGGCAAATGTCGTCTTCTGCTCTTCCGTAACACGCGTGACTTCGAACACTTTCTCTATCTCTTCTATCCATATTTGGGCTTCCATCGGGTCCCTTGATCCTCGAAACTCCGGTGGTCCTACAGCTTTGAAATCTTTAAAGTTTGCCAATTAATTCCCTGACTGCATTGCTCCTGCAATCATGTTTGCAAAAGCTCTCATCGGTTCTCTTTGGCCTCTGACATTAGGCATCAATTCTTCCTCTCTTGGGTTCAACGCTTGCCCACGAGGCGACATGGTTTCTGTTTTAGGCAAAACTTTGCGTTACTATCTTTCACTTGATAACATACACCACAGTTACCTCCTGCAAACAATTAATAACACTGCATTAATAGGGCACTGCCCAAAAACACATCATAGCCATATTCGTAATCATAAACTTAATTGTGTCAGTCATATTACAGTCCTGAGCACAATACTACTACCATTTAGCTATCTTACTACAACAACAAAAGTTGAGATACTATTACACACCCCATACATTCCAATAGTTGGGACTTTTACTAGCACTTATACGAAAATTTGCGATTAGCTTGCATCCGTACCGATACACTAACAGACTAAACATATATCTAATACATAAATACTACTGAAGTGTGGTCTTCTTCCACAATGTCGCAACACTCCTCAACTCCTTCGCAATTATTTGTTGTCGACTTGACTGGTCGAGTTTGAATTTCCCCCGACTACCTTCTTCTTCTTAGGACAATTCTTGATTTGGTGGTCCTGTGCTCCGCATTGGAAACACCCACCCTTCTTCTGTTTATGGCACTGAGGAGACATATGCCCTTCTTGATTACAATTGTAGCATACTCTTTTTCCTTTTAAACACACTCTCGCATGCTTCTTACCGCACTTAATGCATACAAAAGCCTTTTTCTTCCGTGGTTGACTAACTTCCGGTTCATACTTGTCGTTCTTCCATTTCCTTTTTAAGTCCCTGCTGCTGCCACTGTTGTCCTCTTCAGTTTGGACGTTCTTTTGATTAGCCTCTCCTTCTTTTGCTGAAGCGATTGCTGTTTCGGCTTGTTCGTTCTCTGCCAGACTATTTCTACCCGCATTGATGCCTTCTTCGTATGCTTTTAGAACCAGCTTCACCAGTTGTTGAAAGGGATCTTGGTTTAGTCCCCCAAGTTCGTTCTTGACTTCTTCCACTGCTTGTTGAGCTTTCTTATTGCGTCGAGGCGACATCCTATAAAACAAATAACCACAAAATGGCTTAACTCTCTTTTACTAATCGCAAGTAAAAGTTATAATTACTCTACTTTTATTACTACATAACTCTACCCATACTACTGTTCATCAAATCTACCACACAATATGAGTTCAGGACTTACAACGATCATAAGGATCTAAGGACTTATCCTAGTCAGACCAAAATCGTCCATTCGCTGAGGGGTTCCACCATACGATTGCGAGTCCGAACTTACCATAAGTGTGAGTTTTAAGAACACGCATCTAACCTTAACATTCTATATTGATCCGATATCTTATGAGAAAAGAATCACATCCTCGCCATAAATACATCGAACAACGTGACATAGATTTTTATTGATTATCAAGATAGAAACTAAGTGTATGGTTTCCCCGCCCATATAAGGAATCGTACAACTCAACCGCTATGATGAATCCTCAATAGAAATTTACAACCTTACACTTCCTAAATCTTTTACCAGATCATTTGTTATCCCAAGATTTCACTATGATCACTCGGTGATCTCATTCTATAATTAATTTCATTATCAATCATGTTTCACATGATTGTACCACATCATTATCAATCTTTAATAATGATTCACTACTCATAAGCAGATAAATACTTTATATTCATATGTTTCTTCTTTCACCACAATTAGCATTATGCTATCCCATCACATACAATTTCCCATTTATCTTAGGAATTACTACATACCACCTACCCCAAAAGTTGGAATTAACAAAAGTCATTCCACCTGCTAACAAAAGCTGAGACTACTAGTCTCTCTTACCACAGAGTACGAACACACCTTAAACATCCATCAGTCCATTTCCTTCAGACATTCTACAACAACAACAAAAACTCGTTATAAACTCATGAGTGAAATCTATAAATCACATAGCACATAAAATTCCTATACGAGATGAATTTTCTCAATTCACCTCTTAAACTCTATATGAGTTTTCTTAACTTCTCTACGGTCATAATCCTAAGGTTTTTCCCCCAACCTAAGGTTTTATAACCTACAGCTCTGATACTAGCCTGTGACGCCCCCAAATCCGAGTTCTTTGAACCCCAGAATCAGTGCTCACGATCCAACTTAACAACATTCTAACTACCCAATAAAATGCGGAATATAATTATTGATAACAACTTACAATCATCCCAGGTTTTCTAACCTTGATACACTGTAATAATAACACAAAAGAGTTTACAACATAAGCAAACTAAATAAACTAAACATAAGTCAAACACGGACTTTGTCTTCTTCCTTTATCATCCTTGGCATCTTGTACGAGCACGGACTTATCTGAAAATGGTTCATGATATAGCAAGGGTGAGCACTAATTGCCCAGCAAGTTAAAATAACCAATAAAGATATATCATGAATGAAAAGAATATAATTCTTTAAATTTTCACAATGTACAATAATTGTGAAGGCTTATTCAACAGTAATTCGAAAGGATTAACTGTAAAGCTGATAACTCTAAGTCACAATACTCAAGAACACACTATACAGAATAACGCTTCAAGAAATGATATTCAAGACACACAAGGTGAAGAATATTTACGGTTGAGTTGGTCGTTATAGACCGTGAGTATTCGTTTCGAATATCAAAGATATCCATAGGCCATAGACCATGCTGTCCGTTTCGAATATCAAAGATATCCATAGATAGATGGGTACTCAAGGTGATCAGCCCCTCGTACAGATATAATGTGCACAAAATAACCACCTGTTGTTCGTTTCGAGTATATATCATACCCTGAATGTCGTTCCGAGTATACATTATACCTTGTATTTCGTTTCGAGTACTTCATACCCATAATAAATATTGCCCTACTATGAGGGTTGCTGCTAACTTTGGATTTCCGCAACACAACAATATGGTTTGGACTAGCTTCAACAATAATCATGTCAAGAATTTCAAACATGTAACTGTCTAGCCGAACAATTGGCATAGACTACTACTATATCTCAATTAGATGTCTAGCCGAACAATTGGCCTAGACGCTATCTCAATTAAATGTCTAGCCGAACAATTGGCTTAAACGCTATCTCAATTAAATGTCTAGCCGAACAATTGGCTTAGACGTTATCTCAATTAAATGTCTAGCCGAACAATTGGCTTAGACGTTATCTCAATTAAATGTCTAGCCGAACAATTGTCTTAGACGTTATCCCAATTAAATAGTTCGTATTAAGAACATGACTTGAAAATGCACACTCGTGTGAATAACAATAATTAATATGATATAGAATAATGTACAATAATTATTCCAACTTACGCAATATAACAAATGGCACTCAATAACTAGCACAATGAAACAATTCAACATAAGTTATTTGCTCAACTAACTTGAGTAAGTATGTGAATTTGCAATAACAATACAACCTGCTCGAATATAAATTGAGTAGGGATAGAAACTTGCCTGTCTGCTCAGCTACAAATAATACTGGCTTTAATTAACTTGGTTGGGAAGACCTATCATTAATAGAGTCGGCCTACCCATTAGTACTGAGTACAATTATACGATGCGCGTACTAATGAAATTCAGCTAACACATAAGTAGACCACATAATACACAACGAGTTGCTGCTGCTGACCCTTACTAATATACCATGGAACCTTAAGTTCATAATTTATTAACACTAAGTGTTATGCACATAATAAACCGGTGAACCATTTATAATTTGTTCAATATATGATTAATTAGCTTAACTCATTTAATTACCATCTAATATTACTTAAATAGTAATTTAGGTAACTATCCTGAGTTATTATTTAATTATAAATAATCACTAGTTATGGTTACTTATTAATTATCAACTAAATAGCAAGTAATTAAATTCACTATCTAACACTAGGAAATAATTATTATTTACCATTAAATAATAATTAAGTAATACCCTTATTTATTATTTAAAAGTTAAATAATAAACAGTTAATTAGACTTTATTCCTATTCTTATTTTATCCAAAAATATTACTTAATAATAAACCAAGTAAGTAAATAAATTGTTGTCCCTATTTATCATTTAATAGTTGAAATAATAAATAACTAAATAAACTTTATTATAAAAACAGTTTGTCTATCAATTAGTACAGTCTGTAGACGCACGTCTATGCGATCACAAAGGAACTCATTTATCACCGATGTAAATCCCACAATGCACATAACACAACATACTATCATTAACCCTAATTGAACTAGGTTAATAATAGATTGATTTAGGAATAATAAACACATCATAATTAAATAACTCACTCCCTTTTTAATTAACAAAAATCAATTAACTTTAGTTATTATCTATAAAATAACCAATTAGGTTTACTTAATATTTAATTAATAAGTAAACCATTAAATAATCATTTTTTTTTAATCGTAATTGTCGTTAATTATTATTTAAAATTAAATAATAATTAATTATTTATAAAAATAATAGTTAGTTGTTTATAAAAATAATAATTAGTTGAGTTTATTTATTATTTAAAGTTATTCCAATAATAAATAATTAAACAAAAATTATTACACATCATTAGTTATTATTCAATAACAATTAATAACTAATTAAGTTCATTTATTATTTAGTTAAACAAATAATAAATAATTACTTTAATAATCTCATTTATACTAAATTATTATTTAACAGTAATTAAATAATACTTTATTAATTATAATATTTAGAAAATATAATTTTAAAGGCTCAGATATTAATTTTGCATGTTTACTATTTTTATGGAAATTAATAATCAATTTTACAACATTTAAATTAATTAAAATTAAACCAGATGGCAAAACTGTAATTAGAACGAAAGTAAATATTCAGATCCCATGCAGCAGCTTCAGATCGCTATTTTAGCATACAGGAGAGTATATTTTTCTTTATCCGAAAGCTAATCTTCTAAAATTCATAACTTGCCCAATACAAGTTCGATTTGGTCCATTCAACTTCCTAAATTCTTATAATTTTATGCTTTACAATATTACACTAACAAAAATATTTTTCAAAATATCTCAAAAAAAATATTTTTGTTTTAAAATCATATCTGACTTTGGTAAATCTTGCGTGCCTTCGTCCGAAGATCATAACTACGCCGATACACACTCAAATCAGTCCGTTTCAGACTCTATGGACTCCATAGATACGGGGCTACAACATATTAAAAATGTAGAGCTACCCGGTATCATTAACGAGTCCAAAACTTACGCCGCAAAACCCCAAAAAATCTGTTTTGATATTTCTAGCATGATTTATTCAAACCTTCACCAAAACTTTGATTCAAAATATTTTCATGTCGTTCCAACTGGGTTATCTTCGTAACTCATGGACGCACAATAACACAACAACAAAGAGATAAACACACACAAAATCAAAGCTATATAGTCCACTAAAATGTCCGAACGTCATTTATTTTCATGTTCTTCCTCTTTCATGCATGGGGTACGGGTCTTCTCCATATTGGTTTCATTTTAATGCTTTTAATAGCTTACAGAGCATCTTAGTAACGATATAAGCCAACCCCAAGCAACAAGAACAACCCAAAAGGATAGCATACAAACCACCGTGCATGGAAGCTTAAAAGAAAAACAAGAACACATGACTTAGTTTAAACCAAAAAGGAAATCATTTAAGTTGAAGATTTACCTTTGCAAATCCTCTCTAGATGATATGGAAACTTTGCTAAGCTAGCTAGGGTCTCCTTCTTCCTTCTTCTCCTTCGGTATGCTCCCTCTCTCTCTAGAACTTTCTCTCTAGAACTTTCTCTCTATTCCGGAAGAAAATAAGTTCAGCAGCTTGGTACGTGAATGGGAAGTCTCTATTTATAAAGAAACTATAATCAAATCGCTGGTTAATGCCCCATGCGTAGAACAATTACACAAGGTTAATACACGTTGGTTAACCAATTGGATGGTCAAGTCAGGCTACAGGTAATTATTACAGCTCTGTAGATACGCAACCTGGGAATAGGTCCTGAACTAGCTCGGCGCACGGCTGGAACTCGGGGACTTGGGAGTATCCATTGATTTTCTTCCTTACCCGGTCACCCCCATGTGTTTGCGTCGGAACTGAGCTAATCCCCTTTAATCACCCAATTGAGCTGGCAACATACCCGAACTCCTCCTTGGCAGACTAAAGAATGAATCCCCCAGTCCATTTGCTTGGCCCATCCGGAGAAATAGAAAAGGGTTTCAAAGACCTTCTGCTGGTTCATCCGAAAATAAAAAGGAGAATGGGTCCAAATAATAATGTTGGTCTAGTTGAAAGAAATTCCATCAATTACCCCTTAATTTAAAAAACTAAGTTGACATAAGTAATTTTTTATAAATCTTCCCTTCACAATTAATAACCCTTGATAGATTACTAACTTGGGTTTAATAATAAAGTTATAATTTTTGTATTATAATGAAATAATTAGTTTAATTATCTAACCATTTAAATTAAATAACTCGTTTATCATCAATTATGGAAATAAATCCGTTTACTCAAAAATACTTCTTTCATGAAATTATCTATTCCACTTAAACGTGTTATATCCAAATAAATTGAATATTTAATTAAACTCGTCATCTCAACTATTTATTGATATCAACATTTATCGATAATACTACCAAGCTCATGTTGGTTTCCAAAAAAAAAAATTTAGATGCAAAAATAAGTCATTAGAAATTAAATTCATTATTTAATTAATAATGAACCTTGAAAATTTCAGATCATTACAGAAAAACTGTTTTAATCCAGCTTGCTGAATAGGGTGAATCGAGCTTGCTGAATTGAATAATGTGAATCTAGTTTGCTGTATTATAAGTTAGTTCGAATCCAGGTTACTGGATTGGAAAATAGTTTGCTGAAATAGTGAATCTAGTTTGCTGTATTGAAAGTTAGTGAATCCAGGTTGCTGGATTATAAGATAGTTTGAATTCAGGTTGCTGAATTGCAAAAATAGTTAGTTGAATTGAATAGTGTGAATCCAGGTTGTTGGATTATAATTTAGTTTGAATCCAGTGTTGGAATCTAGCTTGCTAGATTGGAATCCAGTTTGTTGGATTGCCATCTAGTTTGCTGGATTTGGAATCCAGTTTGCTGGATTGGGTATTTAACCTACGGGACCATAAAGAAAGCATTATATAATGAAAGACTTAGTGTTAATTTATAAGGTATATGATAAAGTAGTGGTACAGTCGTACTTTTTAATAGTCGATGTATAGTATCTGAGCTAAACAATTCCTTCAGGGAGCGGAGGTATATACGAGCTGGCAACCAATCTAACTCACTGTGAAAACAGTGTAGACGAGACGGAAACTAGTTTGTTGGTTGTTTGTGGGAAACCACTCAGCATACTATATTGAACACTGTTAAAGACTCGATGTGTGCTAACTTTAGAATTGAATGCGTATGGTGTTAATGTGTTATCTAATATTTGATTATGTAGTTGCATGGTAGATAATTTACTTATAAAGAAGTGATATTATAAGGTATAATATGATTTGCTGATTGAAAGATCAATCTTATGACTGGTAGGTCTTACGAAAGAAGTCATATTAAATTGCATAGCAGTAGCTAACGACCAAGGCAAGTATCTAAACCTTACGCACTACTTTTATTTTGTGCAAACAGGTATATGTTATGCTAGTTCCTAACTCACCCTGAGTTATCAATTTCAAAGAATGCTTGTGAATAATTATTGTTAATTATTCATATCCATAATGATCTTTGTTATTCGTTTATGCAATTATCGTAACCCTTGCATTTACTTTATGCAATGGATCCATATATTATGCAAGTATTCTTAAACTTTATTCAAGCTATCTATTGATTTCAAATATCTCGATATTGTTTCATGTGATGCATTTATAATCAAAATTGTTCTGTTCTTTGTGCAAGTGTCCTCACTTGTACAAATTGTTATAATTATTATAAATTTAAAATTCCTTCGATTCGTTCATTGTTAAAAGTATTTCATTACTGAATTTCTATGACTCACATTGAAAATTTGTATTCTAAGTTTAGTTATGCAAGTGTCCCCACTTATAGGAACCATTGTACATTATCAATTATATGTCTCAGCTAGTTGTATCAGCTAGACCCAATAACTGTTTATAAGTCACGTCTCAGCTAGTTGTGTCAGCTGGACCAAATCATTGTCTATTAGCCATGTCTTAGCTAGTTGTTTCGACTAGACTAATGTTAAATTGATATCGTATGAAATGTTCTATTATTGGAACTAATTCATTATTAAAGATATATGCCATTTGATTTGGCTTGATCAAAATTGTTATAATATGTTGAACTCAAAGTATTTATTTGAAAGCAATCCAAACCATATTGATGTGGTACGGACTCATGATGTAAGACTGAGATGAACAACGCTGAAAAATAAATCAGGGGAAACTTTATTGTCGGTAGCCCGATCGCGCGCTATGTTTGACAATTATGCATAATCTCGGGTACAATGAGGCTGATCCCCTTACGTACTTGCAGAAGAGTAAAGATTAGTTTTTATAGCTATCTTTTACTCTTGAGGTAGTCAGTAATAATAATAACTGATGATTCCTCTAGCAGTTCTTGATCCATTGTGATCACTCAGCATGAAATCTGGGAATAACCCTTTTGTATTGAATATTGTTGCAGTATTGCTAATTCATCCTAATCAATTGGATATTGTTGAAATCTCGAAAGAATTTAACTCTTTCATCCTTGATTTATTATTCAGCATGAAATTCAAGAAAATTCTTGTTACTTGAAATGACTTATTGTTCAGCTATTTCAAGAAATCTTAAAATGATTTGATATGTTGTTAAGAATAGTTACAAATGACTTCACCACTATTGATTCGTGGTAGAAGTAGTCGTCAAAGAAAACATTTACTTCTTCAGCGCATTATTATAATTGTTATTACTTGCTGAGCAATTGAATGCTCATTCTTGCTTTGACTTAAATGTTTTCAGCTAAGTGTGATGGACCAGAAGGCTCTGGCAAGGACAAGGGAAAGGGAAAGCTGAAGGAATAAGTTGTATGGTGTTATCTGTAATAATTAATCTTTTGTATTGTGATCATATATATATTATATAACATGTAAGGAATGTAATTAAAGGTTGCCATACCTGGAGAATAGACAACTCTGATATAAATATTAAGTTTGTAATATATTAAACAGCTCAAAGAAATGGTATCGTGATGCACCAAGTACCGGTTTCAAATACCCGGATTTGGGGGCGCCACAGCATGGTATCAGAGCTATAGGTTAGAAACCTTAGGTGGGGGATTACCTTAGGCTATAACCTTAAGCTAGATAAAAGCATTGAAAAACAAATAACTCAAATAGAGTTTAAAGGAGATGAATTAAGGGAATTCATCGTAAAACGAAATAAAAACTAACTTATATAAACTATTGTTTGTTATGTATATATATTATGTACTAATTAAGATAATTTGTGTATAGATGTCAAGTAAGAAAGGATTAGGAGACTTTCATGTCGTGAATAAGGAGCAAATCACTCCGCCTGAGCCAATATCTAAGCCAATAGCTGAAATGGAGGCTCACCTTGGAAGCAACCTAGATGAGGTAATCATCTTGGAAAATATTGTACCAGAACTAGAAACGGTGGTGCTGACAGATAGTGATTCAGACACTAAAGTTGGAGCTAACCAAGCATCAACAGAAGTGCAGAATCTAAGGATAGGGTGTTATGTCTGGAAAAGTTATTGAAAACGGAAAGGATGTTACATAGTCAAATACGAAAAGCGTTAATGGAAATAATGGAAGAACAAGATAAGCTGAAAAGCCAAATTGATGTAATGGGAGCTAAATGCAGCAAATCGTCTGCAACTCCAAGCAAGAAAGGAAAAAGAAAGATGAATGACTATGACATCAGAAATTCTGACTAAGGAAACTTTAAGAAAGTATTAAGGTGTGCGAATTGCAACAGAAAACATGGTGTATGCATGAAAGGACAGAATGTGTGTTATAATTGTGGACGTGAAGGATATGTTTTTTCTCATTGTCCCGAACTGAAGCAATGCGTATGTTTTGTATGTGGAATAGTAGGTCACTAGGCAAAGGCTTGCCCAGGATCTAAAAACAGTGTAGGGAATAAATAGGATAAGTGCTTTAGGATTATGTATGATTTGATGTGTGTGTAATGTACTACTCCCGACTTTTGTTGTCATTAAGGGATAGTAAATGATTGTAACAGCAGGTGTTATGTAATGAAAAGTACTTGGTACTGTTTAAAAGGTTATGAATATGAATGAAATGGTATGGTTATATGTTTGATTAAGATAGTATGTTGTTTAAACTGATAAATTGTAATTCGGCAAGCTGCATTTGGGAATTTAGCAAGCTGAATTGGGTAATTCAGCAAGCTGAATTCATGAATCCAGCAAGTTGAAATGGATAATCCAGCAAGCTAGATTGCGTAATCCGGCAAGCTGAATTGGTCTAAGTTTTGATTTTTTTTAGAATATTATGATACGGTACGGTATATAGGAATATGAAGAATAAGATAATAATTTAAGGTTTTGTATAACCAGATAATAAAAATGTTTGTTATGTATGATTCGTGAGAAGTATGTATTGGTATGTATAAAGGATAGATAATGAAGACTATTAGTAAATAAAAAAAAAGGGTTAAAATAACTCGTTAATGAAAGGATTTTTGAAAGAAAAATCATGTTGGCACGTTATCGTACGAAGTCTCAAACGCAAGGAAACACTAAACGACATGCTGCAAGCAGACTGTAAACAATGGATCAAGACGAGCAACAGTTCCGGACTCGTAATACAAAATCTCATAAGAAGGGCCGATAGGGAAAGTGCGAACATAGGGAAAAGCGATGGAAAGTTGGCGATTACTTATCCAACTCTGACAAACAAACCAACCGCAAGGACCTTCAACATGATGGTTCAAGATACGATAGTAGCTGGGGATGGAGTTCTGAGTATTATTCGAATAATAATTTATTCTTATATATACCATGGGGTACGTTTACGTTTGAAAACATCGGCACTATAGGAAAGGACCTACATTAATAAATAAATAATACATAATTTAATAATAAATCGTTTTATTAACGTATTTTGAAGGAGGAATTTAAGTTCTATTAGAAATCAAATTCCGTATAATCAGATAGACAAGCTTTATGCTAAATAGTTAAAGATCGATTCGATTGAATCAGATCGTGATCTACTTGTGATATGAATGCGTATGATATTTACCCTCATGGGTATAAGTGTTGAATAGTGATTCTGGGGACGGAATCCTTATAAGGGAGGGTGAATGTAATAACCCAAGATTCTTGATATATTAAAATAAGAAATTTTACGTATAATTTTTTTTATATATAATAAAATTATTTTTATTATATATTAAAGCAAGTATGAGAATGTGTGCAAGGAAAGGAATATGATTATGTAATATGTACATATATATTTATTTCATATATGGTTTCAAGTAAATTTCTTATTAAAGAAATAGTTGATAATTATAAATTATATCCTGTTAATAAGTTAATTATTATATTAAACATATATGATTATTTACTAAAATATGATTACTATAATAATAAATGTGTGACACCCCCAAATTCAGGTACCAATACCTCGAATTTGGTGCTCACGATAAAATGCATCCATACACCTCTAAACAACATAAATCAACTAATGCGGAATAAAATAAACATATGTTGTTCATTACAAAAGGTTCACTACGGTCCCAAGGTCTAAAACCTTAAATAAAATACATCGCAGAATACCATAATAATACAAAATGATTCCACGAATTACATAACAGGATAGTACATATAACTAGTCCTTAAGCTTTCCCTTGCCTTTGTCCGCTTTGGAACTCCCCGGCTTAACTGCAATAGGTTCATGATATAGCAAGAGTGAGCAACTACTTTGCTCAGCAAGTTTAAAAGCAAGAATGAAGATATATCATGAATGATTAAGAATAATAGCTGCATAGATCAACAATTTATGAACATTGATGAAATAGCTGAAATGACATAATCAAAGTCCAAATGAATCAATGAATAATGATTATTTACTGCTGAGTGGTCCAACCGACCATGAACTTTTGGCCAAAGAGTCAATCATTCAACTAACTCTTTTAAAACTTGGCCCTGTCAGTTGTACTCGAGGGGATCAGCCTCTTGTACACCATGTATATGCATAACATTTAACTCTGACTGCATCGAATAACCGACACATTATAATCCCCTACATAAGGGTTGCTCTCTCAGTCCAAGAATCCGCACCAACAATCGGTTTGGATAGCTTTTAAAATAATAACCTGTACATGTCTAACCGAAACAAATGGCGTAGACTATCTCCTTAAACAGTTCATGAATGAAGAACTTAAACGTTTCACAATCTAACAATAGATAATGAATTCAAATGCATAAGCTGCGAGTATCAATAATTATCTTGGAGGTGGAGCAATTGACAATAATTAGTCCACTAATATGATTCAAAAGTAATAACTCAATTTGAGTCATGAAATTTGCAACAATATACAACCTGTATAAAATATGAAACCTGCTCAAAATATAGTTCGAGTAAGGTTAAGGAAAACTTGCCCAACACAAGGGTTAGACAAGCGTTAGGAAACTTGCATAACATACACCTGTTTGCACGAAATAAAAAGAATAGTGCATAAGGTTTAGAAACTTGCCCAACACAAGGGTTAGACAAGGGATAAAGAACTTGCCTGATGCGCTGCTACAATATTATAACACACGCTCCTTAATATCCTACACAATTAAGTACATATTTACATAACAATTAGTCACATACCAAATAATGGTTCAAAACGGACGCTGCATCATTAAAACACATTGATTGCCACTACGAACCCAAGCCTAAATTGCAATTAGATTATACAATTTCCGCCTTAAGACAATACTAATTTGGTTGACATTTAATAAATAATTAAGCATTTAGGGCTTAACAAAATATGCTTAGTTAACATGTCTAATCATTTAATACAAGGAAAAATATAAGTGTTGGACCATGCTGAAATGGGCTCATTAGGTCCGACCCGATCCGACCCGGTCTGACTAACCCAACCTGGCCCAAACACGGAGCTTGCGCTGCAGCGCCAAGCTCAAGCACTGGGTCTCACGCTGCGGCGTGAGTCCCGTGTTTTCCCAATGACAGGGCCTCACGCTGCGGCGTGAGCCCCGGTCTTTCCCCACTTGCCCCTCGCTGCAGCGTGAGCTGCAGGGCATATGGGTGGCGCTGTGGCGCCATTCTGCAGTAGCCGGATTCTGGGCTTGTTTCCAGAACGCGACTCCGACCTCCGGCCACTCCAACCTCCATATCTCCTTCAATACACAAGCAAATTGGTCCATTTCGGACTCTATGGACTCCTAACTCATGGGGCTACAACATATCAAAAATGCAGAGCTACCCATTAACATTAACATGGTCAAATCCTAAGCCAAAGTGTAAAGTTCATACTCTGTTCTTCGAGTTCTTGACAAGTTTTACAAAAATCATTACTACGAACTCGTTTTAACTCGTTTTTACTCCATTCCAACTGGGTTAGCTCCATAACCCATGGAACTACAACACCATAGCAACAAATAAAATTAACAAACACAAAATCATAGCTTTACAGTCTTCAAAAATAGTCTGAATGTCCAAAGTCCATGTTTTGTCCATTGTTCTTGCTCCATTAAGCCAAGGTAAGGATTTCTTGCGTTTTTGTTCCACTTTGATGTTATTAATGGCTTACATAACCTCTTAACAACATTTATAAACAATCACAACAAACAAAAATATCAAGAATCGCCAAAAATCCGACCCACAAGCTTAAGAGCTCAAAACTAAGAAAAACTTGAAAAGTTTAACAAGAAATCGAATGGAAAAGATTTGGTTGATGTTTTACCTCTGTAAATCCTTCCTAGAGGTTAAGAAGCTTGGCTAGGCTTGATTTTGAAGGTCCTTCTTGCTTGGTTCCTCCACCCGTGCGCTCTTCTTCTTCCTCCTTCCTTTTCCGGCGAGTTCTTCCTCTTTTCCGGCAACTTCTTCCTCCTTTCCAGTGAGCTCTCTCTCTCTCTCTCTCTCTCTCTCTCTACAGAATGGGTTTGAATGAAGAGCTGATGGATTGCAAAAGAGAATGAATGTTTGAATTTGGGAGGAGTGGAGTGAATTAGGGAGAAGTGGAAGAAAAATGAAAATGGGGTTGGTTGCTCAAGGAGCTTGCCGGCAATCTCCCCCTTGCTCAATTCTCATTGGTCCAAAATGAGGGATTGGTTCCCTCTTGGGGTAACAAGCCAAAACAAATACCCGAAAATACCAAAAATATATCCGAAAACTCCCACTTTTGTACCAAAACTGGTAAATAACTCTACCCAAAATTAGAATGGGTACTCCCATAATTATTGGGATGTATAAAAATAATTATTATAGGATTTGTCCATTTATTCGGAACACCCATATAACACATTTCGGATACGGATAAAATCACGTATCAGCTCAAATAAAATTTCCGACACTTGGAAAAATTATTCGTACGCATACACGTATTTATGAAATTTATTAACTTCGAAAAAGACACAAAAATTTTATGGCGTGAATAGTGTCTCGGGAAACGTGCCCCGTGAATAGTGATTCAGCGACGCTACGCGAAATCAATTATTCACTTAACAAAGCTATAACACATAAAATTCATACATTCACATGATCTAGATTGTCACACAACCTTTAAACACGTAACACAAATATAATATTAATAAATTATAAAATATTCATTAATATTCAAAATTTCGAATTACAAGGAAATTTCAGAATTCCCGGTCGTTACAAAATGTATATTTTAAGAAATGATTATTAATATTATTATTATTCCTATGATTATTTTTTTATGATATGAATTTGTAAGACTAGTCAATTTATGTTAAATTGACTAAGTATGATAAATGAAACAAAGATAAAGGGGTGATCAAAACCTAATTTGATCTATGATTATAAATTTTAATTATTAATACAATTATTGTTGTAATTATATTTAAAAGGATTCATGTTTATATAATGGATATATGGATAATAAGAATTTATTTTCTTAAGAAAATTTGAATACTAAATATAAGTATTGATTATATTTGAATGTATGTATGAACAATATATGATTCAATGGGTATGATAATTATTTATCAATGATGATAAATATGTTATGACTTATGTGAATAATGTATGTGACTAATTGTTACGTAAAGCATGTCCCACTAATAGTTATTTAAATTAGTGGACTAACATAAGAATATTAATATTAAACAATTGATAAGATAGTAATTTAATTAAATATTTAATTAAAGTGAATATAGTATGTAAATAAATTTTATACATTAATTAATATGGGTATTAATTAAAGAGAATTATGTGTTATATGAATGATTAATTTTAATAGTCCAATTAGTAAGAAAAACTAGTGGACTAGCCTAATTAGTTTACTAACCAAGCCCACTCATTTAATTAAACATGGACTTGGATAATTAATGTGTGGACTAATTAAATTAGCCCAACACTTAATAAACTAGCAACCAAGCATGGAATAATAAAATTAGAAAACTAGTGGCCTAAACTTATTAAAATGAGCCCAAATGTAACTAAAACCAAGCCCAATTAGTGACCCACTTGAAAGATATTTTTACCAACTTAATAAATTTATTAAAGGAATCAAAGAAGACTAAAAAAGTGGGACAAAATCAAAAGGGGCTACCGGCAAGGATGTCCTTAATGGGTGATGTGTTAAATTTTTAAGAGTTAACTTGTAAGCATGGATAAAGTACAATTAGTAATCATTCTACATTACCAAGTTGTCAATTTGTGTAAGTGAGGTGTGCTAGCTAATTATGATAAAATATATAGATATAATTCATATATCTATAGGATATACAAGTATTAGATTTAATAAACCAAAGATAGCTTTGTTCATTTCATTTTCCTAGTTTAGAGAGAGAGAGAAAAAAAATCTACTTCTTTCTCTTTCATCTATCCTTCTCTTCAAAAAAAATAAAATCTAAAGAGAGAGGAAGAGGAGAGGCCACAGCCAAGAGAGAGCTTGGTGTAAAGCTTCAAAGTTCCATAGCTACCTTAGATAATAAAGAAAATCTCACAAAGAAAAAGGTATAACAAACCCTAGTTTATTTCTTTTTGTTTGATTTGATTTTTGATGGTATAAAGTTATGATCTTAGAGAATAAAACCCTTAATCTATATGCTAGATGATATTTTATACTTGGTTGTGCTCAACTTATATATTGATGTGTTTGGTTGGTTAAGAAAAGAAAAAGAAACAAAACTATGTTTTAAAACAAAACTAGAAAACCCTAACTTTTGGTCACTTTGTAAGCTTATAACTTGAGATCTGTAAACTTTTTTTGCGATCCGTCAAAGCGTGGTGCTAGATATATAAGTTACTACTAAATCTAAGTGGTAGAACTCAAAAATAATTGGTACAAAAGTCGTAGGAACTGTTTTGGTATAAACAATCCACATTTTTCTCAAAACTGGAATAAAGCCCGCTGACTATTCATATCCAGGGGCCGTTTCGTCAACTTTTTGTACTCTAAAAATTCTAGGAATATTTAGGGTGATAATATGAGAAATTATGTGAGTCCTGTAAAAATTTGAAGATTTTTTACTATTCATAATGAAAGTTATGGATTTTATCGTGAGGGACCACTGTCAAGAGTATTATTGAATAACTCTTTGTGGTTAACTTCAAATATTATGAAATAATTACTGGGAGTATATATATATAGCACGAACATAATTTGTAAATTTTAGAAGTTTTGGATGTAATTTCGATTTATGAAAAATATAGCAATATTTGGCTATTTTAGACTATTTAAATATAGTAAATAGATTTTAAAAATTCCGGAAAAATTAAATTTTTATAAGGGGACTATATATAGTCTATTTCCAGAAAAGAAATAATTTTGAAGTTGTTTTGCTATTTTTCGTGTAAATGATGAAGTTATGTATAAATAAATTTAATTAATTATGTGATGTTGAACATTTGGGAAATGGGATTTTATGACTTGAGAACCCTAAATATGGTCTATACAGATTCTTGATAAGGATTTTTGGTCATTTGTAAGGAAGTATAACGTTGATGGCATTTTAGAACGATTAAACGAACTATTTAATAAAGGGAAAAAACTGTTTTAATCTAACTTGCTGAATAGGGTGAATCGAGCTTGCTGAATTGAATAATGTGAATCTAGTTTGCTGTATTATAAGTTAGTTCGAATCCAGGTTACTGGATTGGAAAATAGTTTGCTGAAATAGTGAATCTAGTTTGCTGTATTGAAAGTTAGTGAATCCAGGTTGCTGGATTATAAGATAGTTTCAATTCAGGTTGCTGAATTGCAAAAATAGTTAGCTGAATTGAATAGTGTGAATCCAGGTTGTTGGATTGTAATTTAGTTTGAATCCAGTGTTGGAATCTAGCTTGCTAGATTGGAATCCAGTTTGCTGGATTGCTATCTAGTTTGCTGGATTTGGAATCCAGTTTACTGGATTGGGTATTTAACCTACGAGATCATAAAGAAAGCATTATATAATGAAAGACTTAGTGTTAATTCATAAGGTATATGAAAAAGTAGTGGTACAATCGTACTTTTTAATAGTCGATGTATAGTATTTGGGCTAAACAATTCCTTCAGGGAGCGGAGGTATATACGAGCTAGCAACCGATCTAACTCACTGCGAAAACAGTGTAGACGAGACGGAAACTAGTTTGTTGGTTGTTTGTGGGAAACCACTCAGCATACTATATTGAACACTGTTAAAGACTCGATGTGTGCTAACTTTAGAATTGAATGCGTATGGTGTTAATGTGTTATCTAATATTTGATTTTGTGGTTGACTGTTAGCTAATTTACTTATAAAGAAGTGATATTATAAGGTATAATATGATTTGCTGATTGAAAGATCAATCTTATGATTGGTAGGTCTTACAAAAGAAGTCATATTAAATTGCGTACCAGTAGTCAACGACCAAGGCAAATATCTAAACCTTACGTACTACTTTTATTTTGTGCAAACAGGTATATGTTATTTTAGTTCCTAACTCAACCTGAGTTATCAATTTCAAAGAATGCTTGTGAATAATTATTGTTAATTATTCATATCTATAATGATCTTTGTTATTCGTTTATGCAATTATCGTAACCCTTGCATTTACTTTATGCAATGGATCCATATATTATGCAAGTATTCTTAAACTTTATTCAAGCTATCTATTGATTTCAAATATCTCGATATTGTTTCATGTGATGCATTTATAATCAAAATTGTTCTGTTCTTTGTGCAAGTGTCCTCAATTGTACAAATTGTTATAATTATTATAAATTTGAAATTCCTTCGATTCGTTCATTGTTAAAATATCTCATTACTGAATTTCTATGACTCATATTGAAAATTTGTATTCTAAGTTTGGTTATGCAAGTGTCCCCACTTGTAGGAACTATTGTACATTATCAATTATATATATCAGCTAGTTGTATCAGCTGGACCCAATAACTATTTATAAGTCACATCTCAGCTAGTTGTGTCAGCTGGACCAAATCATTGTCTATTAGCCATGTCTCAGCTAGTTGTTTCGGCTAGACTAATGTTAAATTGATATCGTATGAAACGTTCTATTATTGGAACTAATTCATTACTAAAGATATATGCCATTTGATTCGGCTAGATCAAAATTGTTATAATATGTTAAACTCAAAGTATTTCTTTGAAAACAATCCAAACCATATTGATGTGGTACGGACTCATGAAGTAAGACTGAGATGAACAACCCTGAAAAATAAATCAGGAGAAACTTTATTGTCGGTAGCCCGACCGCGCGCTATGTTTGACAATTATGCATAATCTCGGGTACAATGAGACTGATCCCCTTATGTGACACCCCCAAATCTGGGTACTTCAACTCCACAGATTTGGTGTTCACTAGACCATACATTCAAGACTAACTACCTATGATAAAGATAATATAATTAAACTGAATGAAACATCTTCCCACAAAAATGGGGTTACATCTCAAATCTCTTAAATAAACAAATCCCAGGTTATCTAACCTCTATTACATCAGTGCGAAATTAAAATATAATTTTAAACAAGTCTTATTACAAATAAACATCAAATGAATAACAGGTCTCTTGCTACTTCGGCATCTTGCCCTTGCCTTTACTCGTGGATGGCTCGTCCGATTTCTCTGTCTTAGCTGCAATGTTTTAGTGCAAGAGTGAGCAAAAATTGCCCACAAGCATAATAATGATAACAATTGAATAATTAACGAAATAGATTTCAACTGAGGTATTGTAGTTTTCTGAATTCAATCAATAACCAATCGAGATATGAAAGCTTAATAGGATTCTTGGCTCAAGAACTGATTATAGAATCCAAGGTTTAAAATTGTATCTGAGGGTCACAAGACCTCGAACTATGTCCTAGGTTAACAAGTATTTTTACTATAACCTTTAACAGTCTTATAGACTATGGACCATCCATCTCGTACTCAGGGGGATCAGCCATTTGTACAATGTATTGTGCACAAACATTTCAACGATGTCGCGTAACTAATCCCCTATATTAGGGTTGTTCATCTCAGTTAAGCATCAGAATCCATACCAAAAGGAACTTGGTTCGGAACAGTTTTAAAATATTCAAAGTCTTTAGAACGCTCATCAACTAAGGACTAACTGAATCAATTAGTTTGCTAGTCACTAAAACATTTGATTCATCAATAAAGTTTGTACAATAAAAATTCTGTTCGAAGTTTGAACAACAATCAACGATCGAATAACAAATAACTAGAATAAAGCTTCAACACTTAATCATGATAACAACCTTGCTTGAATAACAATAAGCTAAGGCTAATAATCTTGCTCAGTGGAAATAACAAGTTTAAGGGAGGAAAACTTGCCTCGTGCGTAGATTACAAATTTAAATAATTCACGTTCCTTAATCGACCTATACATTTCGATTATGAAATGGTAACAATAATTAGTTACAGAACAATATACACTTTAAAATTCGATCTTATCCTATTTCATTGTAACATCTCGATTGTCATTCGATAATCAACAAGTACTTGCTTAACAACCATCGTGGTATCTCATTAGTCACTTAATACCTTAATTTAAGTTTTAAACTTGTTTATAGCATCATAGTAAAATCGTAAAGAAAATAAAAATTTAAAATTTCAGTTACGGTTCCTTCGCCGGGGCGAGGATTCACTTAACAAAACTCTCGCCGGGGCAAGACTTCGTCGGGGCGAAGATTTCCTTAACAATTTTCTCGCCAGGGCGAGACTTCATCGGGGCGAAGATTTCCAGTACATTTCTCTCGCCGGGGCGAGAGACTCGGCAGTCACCTCCTACAGTTCGCGAACCAGTGAAAACTTAGGCCAAAATTTCTCGAATTCTACCATCCAACACACAAATTAAATACACCCAGACATCCAACATGCTAGAAAACAATTACCCAACATGATTCTACACATTATAGCCATTATACTACACATAATCAACCAATTAGAATCCCAAAATTCTCTGTTTATACAAAATATTCATATTTTGGCCATTTTAATGAAATCAAACACTGTGAATTCATCTTTCAACCATTTCAATCCATTCTACTTGCATTCTTTTCGTTTTTCATTATATAATCATAATCAAATGTCAATTCCGGTTAATAACCAAATTAAACATCAATTTCATACACATAAGCCATACATGAAAATAAAGCTCTGTAAAACTTAAAAACTTCATTCTAAAACATGTTTTCATGGATTAACACCTTCAAATTGATTTATAACCACCATATAATCATCTAGTACATGCTTACTAACAATTACACCAACTAATTCATGCTTTGAACAACTAACTTCATATACAGTAAAGTAATAAGAATACAGTGAAGAACTTTTAAAAAGGATTATACCTTTATGCTAAACAAGATGATTTCCTTAGTTTCCTCTCCTTCTTCGTGATTCTCTCAATTCCACTCTCCAATTTTAACAGAGAAATTCTTCTTTTTACACTCTTCTCTCTAATCTCTTTGCTAAACTCTATTTTTTTAACAACCTGATGAACCTTCAAGGCTTTACTTTAACGTATTTTAATTTTAATTTGTCAGTTAAAAGAAACAAAGAGTTAGGCCATGTTTGGCAAACTCAAAATAAGAAAAATGGGATTTCAAAGGCTACAAGGCATCGTTTGGTTGAACCACAATAAAATAATCTATTTTTTTACCAACCAAGGGTCACAAGGCCTTGTTTGGTTTAACTAAAATTAATCTTTTCCCATTTATTTTAATAATCCATTTTACTATATAGTTTTAATTGTCACACTTTTAATTTAATTAAACTTATTATTAAATAAATTCAATTAAACCTTACTAATTAAATTAATAATTCTATTTAACCAATAACAATAATACCAAATAAATTATCCCATTCAAATAAATCCTTTATTCAAATAAATCATTTAATCATCTAATTTAATTACTAAATTAAATTAGAATAAGCATATCAAATCATATATAAATAGCATTTAACATAAATTCTTTTACCATAACTTTATAAATCATTTATTTTACTCCATAAATAAATTAATAAAAATATTTATATAACTCAATAAATATTTTTATTTATTCATAAAAATCGCATTCGTTACATCCTTCCCTCCTTAAAAGGATTTTGTCCCCAGAATCACAACGCAATTAATTCGTCCGTTACATTCTCCCCTCCTTACAAAGATTCTGTCCCCAGAATCGCGATACAAAGATTAAACAAACAATTGAGGATAACTCTGCATCATGTTCTCTTCGAGTTCCCACGTAGCGTCTTCAGCGCTGTGGTTCCTCCAGATTACCTTAACAGAAGGTATCACTTTATTTCTGAGAACCTGCTCTTTCCTGTCTACTATCTGTACAGGTATCTCTTCATAGGATAAATCTTTCTCAACCTGTATTGGTTCATATTCTATTACATGTTTATAATCAGGCTTATACGGTCGCAACACCGATATGTGAAAGACATTATGAATGTGGTCTAACTTGGGAGGTAAAGCTACCTCATAAGCTACCTCACCCACACTTTTTAGCACCTCAAAGGGTCCAATAAATCGCGGTCTGAGTTTACCCTTTTTACCAAATCTGATTTTTCCTTTCCAGGGAGATACTTTGAGAAACACAAAACTCCCGACTTCAAATTCACGATTTTGACGATGTTGATCCGTATATTTCTTCTGCCTGTCTTGAGCAGCTAACAATCTGGCTCTTATCACCTTGACAATTTCAGCAGTTTGCTGTACTAGCTCGGGTCCCAATAGGCGACGTTCACCAACCTCGTCCCAACATAACGGAGTTCTGCACTTCCTCCCATACAACGCTTCATATGGCGGCATTCCAATACTCGCGTGATAACTATTATTATAGGCAAACTCGACCAGAGGTAAATGATCATCCCAGTTGCCCTTAAAATCCATAACACACGCTCTCAGCATATCCTCCAACGTTTGAATTGTTCTTTCACTCTGACCGTCGGTTTGAGGATGGTAAGCTGTACTCATTCTTAACTGCGTCCCCAAACAAGCTTGCAGACTCCTCCAAAATTTTGATGTGAAACGAGGATCTCTGTCTGATACTATTGATACTGGAACTCCGTGCCTTGAGATAATCTCTTTGACGTATAACTTTGCCAGCTGATCCAAAGTTAATCTGATTTTGATTGGCAAGAAATGCGCTGATTTCGTCAGTCTGTCAACTATGACCCATATTGCGTCATAACCCTTCTGAGTAGTTGGAAGCCCTACCACAAAGTCCATTGTGATATGCTCCCACTTCCATTCTGGTATCTCCAAGGGCTGTAACAAACCACTTGGTCGTTGATGCTCTGCTTTAACTTTCTGACAAGTTAAGCACTTCGCAACACACTCAACAACTTCCCTTTTCATGTTTGGCCACCAAAAATATTGTCGAAGATCCTGGTACATCTTTGTACTTCCCGGGTGTATCGAAAATTGTGAGCTATGAGCTTCGTTCAAAATGTCTTCTCTGATCTCCAACACTGACGGAACCTAGATTCTGCCTTCAAATCTCAGCAACCCTTAGGTGTCGATTTTGTATTTAAGTTCTTCTCCCTCAAGCACTCTTTTCCGTATCTTAACACATTTCTCATTCTGAAGTTGCGCTTCCTTCACTTTTTCCACCAAAGTTGGTTGGGTTTCTATCTGAAACAATTTTTCATTAGGCTCTGCTAGACCCTTCACCTCTAACTCCAATTTAGCCATTTCTGCTACGAGCTTCTCCTGAGCAGTTAATAAAAATAGTTTCTCCCGACCTTTTCTGCTCAAAGCATCGGCAACCACATTAGCCTTCCTCGGATGGTATAGAATTTCGCAATCATAGTCTTTGATCAATTCTATCCATCTCCTCTGCCGCATATTCAAATCCTTTTATGTGAAAATATACTTCAGACTTTTATGGTCTGTATATATTTCACACTTCGCCCCATAGAGATAGTGCCTCCAGATTTTCAAAGCAAACACCACGGCTGCTAACTCCAAATCATGGGTCGGATACCCTTTTTCATAGTCTTTTAGTTGGCGCGATGCATATGCAATAACCTTACCATTCTGCATAAGCACACAACCAAGTCCTTTATGCGATGCGTCGCTATATACCACAAAATTTCCTGTATCATCTGGTACAAACAACACAGGTGCCGAACTTAGTCTCTTCTTTAGCTCTTGGAAACTCTCTTTGCACTTCTCCGTCCAAACGAACTTCGCTGATTTTCTTATTAAATTCGTTAACGGAGTGGCGATTCTGGAGAAATCTTGAATAAAACGCCTGTAATAACCTGCCAAACCTAGGAAACTCCTCACTTCTGACGGTGTTTTTGGCTGATCCCAGTTCATCACAGCTTCCACTTTAGCTGGATCCACCAAAATCCCGTCTTTATCGATAACATGCCCAAGGAATTGAACACGCTCCAACCAAAATTCGCACTTTGAAAATTTTGCATATAATTTCTCTTTCCTTAACACCTCCAGTGTCGCCCTCAAATGCTTTACGTGTTCTTCCTGAGTTTTGGAGTAGACCAGAATGTCATCTATGAATACCACTACAAACTTATCTAGAAATGGTTTGAATACTCTATTCATTAAGTCCATGAATGCTGCAGGCGCATTTGTTAAACCAAATGACATAACCAAAAACTCATAGTGACCATATCTAGTTCGAAATGTCGTCTTTGTTATGTCTTCCTTTCTCACCTTTAACTGATGGTACCCACTTCGTAGATCTATCTTTGAAAAATGTCTCGCTCCCTTCAATTAGTCAAACAGGTCATCGATCCTTGGCAACGGATACTTGTTTTTAATCGTGACCTTATTCAACTCTCTATAATTAATGCAAAGACGCATCGATCCGTCCTTCTTCTTGACGAATAGCACCGGCGCTCCCCACGGCGAAACGCTTGGTTGAATATACTTTTTATCCAGCAACTCTTGTAATTGCACCATCAACTCCTTCATTTCTACTGGAGCCATTCGGTATGGGGCTTTTGATATATGGGCTGTACCCGGTACTAAATCAATTACAAATTCAATTTCTCTATCTGGCGGTAATCCTGGCAAATCATCAGGAAACACGTCCGCAAAATCCCTAACTACCGGTATCTCCTCCAGCTTTGCACCCACCTTTCGGGTATCGACTATGTAGGCTAGATATCCTACACATCCTTGTCTCAACATCTTTCTGGCCTGCATCATCGTCAGACAACTTGTTTGTCTAGGCGACTTGCTACCATAAAACACTACCTTTGACGGAGTCATAAGGTTTACACACTTCTTTTGACAGTCAATAACTGCCCCATGGTTGAACAACCAATCCATTCCCAAAATAACGTCAAACTCCCTAAGACGAATTAGGATTAAGTTTACCGTCATCACGTGACCCTTAATATCTATCTGACAGTTCTTGTGGATAAACTTAACGAGAATCACTTCCCTATTCGCAATTTCTATATTCATAGGGTAATCTAACTCTTCCTGAGGTAACTCTAATTTCCTAGCAAAATCATCGGATATAAATGAACAAGTAGCACCTGAATCAAATAATACGTAAGAATTTACTCTATTGACCAGAATGATACCTGACACTACATCCTTTGACTGCACAACATCCTGCACCGTCATGTTGAATGTTCGAGCGGTAGGTCGATTAGGCTGCGTCGGTCCTGTGATAGTCAGATTGCCACCACTGCTGTTCCCCTTTCCTGCACTAGCTCCACCTGTAGTTTTCTTAGGGCAATCCCGAGCAAAGTGATCCTTCGACCCACAAATAAAACATGCGCCCTTCTTCGAACTAGGGCAATTCGGTGCGATATGACCTTCCTGACCGTAGTTAAAGCATACTCTCTTACCCTTCAAGCAAACACCCTCATGGCTCTTTCCGCAATTACTGCATGCCTCCACCTTCTTTTTCTGACTTCCCTGCTGACTAGCACCAGAGTTACTATCACTCCACTTTCTCTTTTGATTGCTGCCACCATGGCTAGCACTTACTCTATTATCATTCTCACTCTTCTTTTTCTTCTACTCTTGATTGTATTTAGACAGAGCATCACTCCCTCCTTCAGCGATAATCGCCTTCTCTAACACTGCCGCAAATGAATTCAGTTGAAAGATTGAAACTCGGCTATACATCCAGGGCTTCAGTCCCTACTCAAACCTTCTAGCCTTCCGCTCATCCGTGTTGACTTGATATGGCGTAAACCTCGTCAACTCATTGAATTTTCCAGCATACTCAGGTACTGTCATGGTACCTTGCTTCAACTCTAGAAACTGCACCTCCATTTGATTCTGCGCACTTGCCGAAAAATAGGTCTCGAAAAATATTTCCTTAAATCTCTCCCACGGTATTATCCCTTGCCCACCTCGGGTTTTATTAGCTTGCCACTAGTAGCTTGCTTCTGATTTGAGCATAAGTGTTGCAAATGCAGTCTTCTGGTCCTCGTTGACTCTAGCAACATCAAATACTTTCTCCATCTCCATGACCCAGGTTTGTGCCTCGATCGGATTCATAGACCCTTGAAATTCTGGGGGTCCAACAACTTTGAAATCTTTAAAAGTCGTGGCCTGAAGTTGGGGTTGATTCGCAAATGCTCCCGTTAGCAGATTTACCAATTGCTGCATTGGATTAGCGTTGACTTCTTCGTTGTTATTAGTGGATCCCTCAGGGGTCTGTTGACGGGTTTGTCTTCTTGGCGGCATCTTACTGTTAAAAATTTGCGCTATTAGATTATCACTCAATTACTTAAACATTTAAGTCTTAACTTAAACATTTATAAACAACACTTAACACATAGCACATCTGATAAACTTTCGCATTTTTATTCATTTACTGTTTCAAAACATAATAAAATAGCATCATAGTTATTTACATCATCTATCCTGAACTCGTAAAGTTCCAGGATTACATCATTATTCTATCCTATTATATAAAACTGGGATTTACAACTTATTAATTTTCATAGATTTTCATACTAGCACCTCTAATCCTAATCTACGATGACATCCCACGGCGCACAGCTTCCTCGCGTTCCTGCTCTAAAATATGAGTCACCATTCTTCGACCCATTATATCTGGATGACGATGAACTCGATCCTGAGCTCTATTTACTGTGGTGTAAAAAATATACTCCATCTCATCAATCTTGGCCTTCTTTGACCGCACCTCACATTCAACACGATCTGCGCGATTAGCCTCCCTCAACCAAGCGTTTTCAGCTCTAACCCGCTTAGCTGACTCCTCTTTCAATTCTTCTCGTACCATTTCATTTCTAGCCAATAGCTGACCTCGTCTGTACTCAGACTGAGCTAGTCTCTGCTCGACTTCTGCAAGGCGTGATGAAAGGTCTTGGATCTCTACATCCTTCTGCTCTAGAGCAGCTTGACATTCCACCACTTGATCTTCTAACTCCTTCTTTTGGCTCTCTTCATGAACCAGCTTCCACTCCACGTCCCCAAGACGTATATTGAGCTCCTCAATCTCACTGTTCTTCTGCTCCAAGACAGTCTGTCGCTCAGCCAGTTGCCCCTCTAACTCCTCCACTCTATCTTGCAACTCTATGTTGCGATCATACACCTGCTCATACATCTGAACACCTAAGGAAGATAGTGGTATCTCCTCAGGGTCTTCCTCCTCCTCCTCAACCTCTTCAGGATCCTCCTCAGGATCTGACTCAGGCTCATACTCAGGTTCTACAACAGTGGTCAGTGGGGTTAGTTCTCTCGGAACTAGCTGCTCCCAGACCGTATGAATATCTCGGGACTCCTCCTCCCTAGCCTGACCGGGTTCTCCTCTATCAGTCATCCTGACAACAAAATTTTAAGTTTTAATTACTACTCGATAATACTCGCGAGCACATAAGTTTGTTGTCAAATAAGCACATAACACATAATCATTTTATTGTCTTTTATGAATTTCCGTAATCCATTCCTTAGAACTCGATAAGAGTTTATCACCACTATATTCTCTATCTTCTAAAAGGCTACTACCCTAAGGTTTTCCCTACCTAAAGGTTCATAACCTATCAGCTCTGATACCAACCTGTGACACCCCCAAATCTGGGTACTTCAACTCCACAGATTTGGTGTTCACTATACCATACATCCAAGACTAACTACCCATGATAAAGATAATATAATTAAACTAAATGAAACATCTTCCCACAAAAATGGGGTTACATCTCAAATCTCTTAAATAAACAAATCCCAGGTTATCTAACCTCTATTACATCAGTGCGAAATTAAAATATAATTTTAAACAAGTCTTATTACAAATAAACATCAAATGAATAACAGGTCTCTTGCTACTTCGGCATCTTGCCCTTGCCTTTACTCGTGGACGGCTCGTCCGATTTCTCTGTCTTAGCTGCAATGTTTTAGTGCAAGAGTGAGCAAACAATTGCCCACAAGCATAATAACGATAACAATTGAATAATTAACGAAATAGATTTCAACTGAGGTATTGTAGTTTTCTGAATTCAATTAATAACCAATCGAGATATGAAAGCTTAATAGGATACTTGGCTCAAGAATTGATTATAGAATCCAAGGTTTAAAATTGTATCTGAGGGTCACAAGACCTTGAACTATGTCCTAGGTTAACAAGTATTTCTACTGTAACCTTTAACAGTCTTAATAGACTATGGACCATCCATCTCGTACTCAGGGGGATCAGCCCTTTGTACAATGTATTGTGCACAAACATTTCAACGCTGTCGCGTAACTAATCCCCTATATTAGGGTTGTTCATCTCAGTTAAGCATCAGAATCCGTACCAAAAGGAACTTGGTTCGGAACAGTTTTAAAATATTCAAAGTCTTTAGAATGCTCATCAACTAAGGACTAGCTGAATCAATTAGGGTTTGCTAGTCACTAAAACATTTGATTCATCAATAAAGTTTGTACAATAAAAATTATGTTCGAAGTTTGAACAACAATCAACGATCGAATAACAAATAACTGGAATAAAGCTTCAGCACTTAATCATGATAACAACCTTGCTTAAATAACAATAAGCTAAGGCTAATAATCTTGCTCAGTGGAAATAACAAGTTTAAGGGAGGAAAACTTGCCTCGTGCATAGATTACAGATTTAAATAATTCACGTTTCTTAATCGACCTATACATTTCGATTATAAAATGGTAACAATAATTAGTTACAGAACAATATACACTTTAAAATTCGATCTTATCCTATTTCATTGTAACATCTCGATTGTCATTCGATAATCAACAAGTACTTGCTTAACAACCATCGTGGTATCTCATTAGTCACTTAATACCTTAATTTAAGTATTAAACTTGTTTATAGCATCATAGTAAAATCACAAAGAAAATAAAATTTTAAAATTTCAGTTACGGTTCCTTCGCCGGGGCAAGGATTCACTTAACAAAACTCTCATCGGGGCGAGACTTCGCCAGGGCAAAGATTTCCTTAACAATTTTTCTCGCCGGGGCGAAGATTTCCAGTACATTTCTCTCGCCGGGGCGAGAGACTCGGCAGTCACCTCCTACAGTTCGCGAACCAGTGAAAACTTAGGCCAAAATTTCTTGAATTCTACCATCCAACACACAAATTAAATACACCCAGACATCCAACATGCTAGAAAACAATTACCCAACATGATTCTACACATTCTAGCCATTATACTACACATAATCAACCAATTAGAATCCCAAAATTCTCTGTTTATACAAAATATTCATATTTTGGCCATTTTAATGAAATCAAACACTGTGAATTCATCTTTCAACCATTTCAATCAATTCTACTTGCATTCTTTTCGTTTTTCATTATATAATCATAATCAAATGTCAATTTACCGGTTAATAACCAAATTAAACATCAATTTCATACACATAAGCCATACATGAAAATAAAGCTCTGTAAAACTTAAAAACTTCATTCTAAAACATGTTTTCATGGATTAACACCTTCAAATTGATTTATAACCACCATATAATCATCTAGTACATGCTTACTAACAATTACATCAACTAATTCATGCTTTGAACAACTAACTTCATATACAGTAAAGTAATAAGAATACAGTGAAGAACTTTTAAAAAGGATTATACCTTTATACTAAACAAGATGATTTCCTTAGCTTCCTCTCCTTCTTCTTGATTCTCTCAATTCCACTCTACAATTTTAATAGAGAAATTCTTCTTTTTACACTCTTCTCTCTAATCTCTTTGCTAAACTCTGTTTTTTTTAACAACCTGATGAACCTTCAAGGCTCTACTTTAACGTATTTTAATTTTAATTTGTCAGTTAAAAGAAACAAAGAGTTAGGCCATGTTTGGCAAACTCAAAATAAGAAAAATGGAATTTCAAAGGCTACAAGGCATCGTTTGGTTGAACCACAATAAAATAATCCATTTTTTTTACCAACCAAGGGTCACAAGGCCTTGTTTGGTTTAACTAAAATTAATCTTTTCCCATTTATTTTAATAATCCATTTTACTTTATAGTTTTAATTGTCATACTTTTAATTTAATTAAACTTATTATTAAATAAAGTCAATTAAACCTTACTAATTAAATTAATAATTCTATTTAACCAATAACAATAATACCAAATAAATTATCCCATTCAAATAAATCCTTTATTCAAATAAATCATTTAATCATCTAATTTAATTACTAAATTAAATCAGAATAATCATATCAAATCATATATAAATAGCATTTAACATAAATTCTTTCACCATAACTTTATAAATCATTTATTTTACTCCATAAATAAATTAATAAAAATATTTATATAACTCAATAAATATTTTTATTTATTCACAAAAATCGCATTCGTTACACCTTACGTACTTGTAGAAGAGTAAAGATTAGTTTTTATAGCTATCTTTTACTCTTGAGGTAGTCAGTAATAATAATAACTGATGATTCCTTTAGCAGTTCTTGATTCATTGTGATCACTCAGCATGAAATCTGGGAATAACCCTTTTGTATTGAATATTGTTGCAGCATTGCTAATTCATCCTAATCAATTGGATATTGTTGAAATCTCGAAAGAATTTAACTCTTTCATCCTTTATTTATTATGCAGCATGAAATTCAAGAAAATTCTTGTTACTTAAAATGACTTATTGTTTAGCTATTTCAAGAAATCTTAAAATAATTTGATATGTTGTTAAGAATAGTTTCAAATGACTTCACCACTATTGATTCGTGGTAGAAGTAGTCGTCAAAGAAAACATTTACTTCTTCAGCGCATTATTATAATTGTTATTACTTGCTGAGCAATTGAATGCTCATTCTTGCTTTGACTTAAATATTTTCAATTAAGTGTGATCGACCAGAAGGCTCTGGCAAGGACAAGGGAAAGGAAAAGCTGAAGGAATAAGTTGTATGGTGTTATCTGTAATAATTAGTCTTTTGTATTGTGATCATATATATATTATGTAACATGTAAGGAATGTAATTAAAGGTTGCCATACCTGGGAAATAGATAACTCTGATATAAATATTAAGTTTGTAATATATTAAACAGCTCAAAGAACTGGTATCGTGATGCACCAAGTACGGGTTTCAAGTACCCGAATTTGGGGGCGCCACAAAAAATCTCAGTCTCTCTCCTGTGGTGTCACTTCACTCCCAATCCCATTCCCCATAGAACCAGACCCATCATTCCCCATTTTCATTTTCTTTCTTCTCCTCCAATCCCTCAACATTCCCACCACCAAAGACCCTTATTTTCAACCTCCTAACTCCACTACCATGGCCACTCCTGCGACTCTTCCACACCCATCCGCCAGCTCCTCTCCCTCTATGTGACCAACTGCTTCGACGAACTCTTTTTAGGATATATTTTTAGAGAGAGAAACCTAAAGAATAGAATCGTTTGAATTGAACAAGAGAGAGAAAATCATCAATTGGTTTCCCCTTAATTGCCTATCTGTCTCTTCTTATTTTTCAATCCTCTACTGATCAAAATCCAAGTGAAACAATCAAATACCGAAGGAATTGAGTGAAACCAGGTAATCCCTCAATTGGGTTTGGTCTATGCTTTCATGTGTCATGCATGTCTATGATTTTTTAAGGATTAATCTTTGTATGATTCAATCCTTCACCCCTGCTTTCTTCCTCAGTCTCTTCATGGGATCTTCTTCATCTTCGTGCACCCATCAGAATCAATTAGAATGAAAGAGGGGTAACATGCGTAAAAAATCTATTCAGTGGGCTTAGGGATGATTCAGATAAAAAATGTTAGCTTACCGATTCAGCCATTCAGATAATTTTTATTCAAACCAAATGGACTGAAGGACTGACCGATTCAGATAATAAGTTATTCAGATGTATTAAGTTCTAAACAAACACCCCCTAAGCTGTTAATCTAGAACTAAATCTTGAAGAATTTAGACAAGAAGGTATGAGGACAGATGTTCCAGCTAGAAGAAGATGGGCAAGAGATCACACTCAAGACCTGATCATTGGTGATCCAAATTTCAGGGTCAAGACAAGATCAGCCTCTCAGAATGAATGCTTCTACCTAAGCTTCCTCTCTCAGATGAAACCTAAGAAGATCGAAGAAGCTATGGAAGATTCAAGCTGGATTAAAGCCATGCAAGAGGAGCTGAATCAGTTTAAGAAAAGTAGAGTATGGAGGCTAGTTCTAAGACCTAAAGATCATCTAGTTGTTGGCACCAAGTGGGTCTTTAGAATCAAGATGGATGAAAATGGTGTGATCACTAGAAATAAAGCAAGGTTGGTGGCCAAAGGTTATTCTCAAGAAGAATGGATCGATTATAATGAGACCTTTGCTCCTGTTGCCAGATTAGAAGCCATTAGAATGTTTTTAGCTTATGCAAACTTCATGAATTTCAAAGTCTTCCAAATGGTTGTCAAGAGTACTTTTCTAAATAGAGAACTTCAAGAGAAGTCTATGTTAAACAACCCCCATGTTTTATCAATCAATCTCATTTAAATTATGTCTATAGATTAGATAAAGTACTGAGGGCATAGTATGAAACACACACTACTTTTCTAATTGAAAATGGATTTACTAGAGGTAGAGTAGACACAACACTATTTCTAAAAAAGTACAAAGATAAGATTCTATTAGTACAAATCTATGTAGATATTATTTTTAGTTCTACTGACAAGAAGTTATGTGAGAGATTTGTCAAACTTATGTAGAGCAAAATTGAGATGAGCATGATGGGTGAGCTGAACTTCTTTCTTGGACTACAAGTGAAGCAGACTGAAGAAGAAATTTTCATAAATCAAGCCAAGTACATCAAAGATCTACTTAAGAAGTATGACATGGAGTCAGGTGATGAGTGCATAATATTCATTTGCTTTAATTCCTTTATGTTTAGTTTATTGCATGTATTATGGTGTATATGAGTTTATTAAGATGTTTATTGATTTCAGGGATAAATGGAGTAAGAGCGCAAAGAACAGGAAAAAATTCAGTTTTTGGAAACAGATGAACTCGCCCCGGCGAGTTCGTGTAGGCCAACCAATCCGCCCCGGGGAATTCACGTCTGCCCAACTCGCCCCAGCGCGCTCTAACTTCGCCTCGGCCCAGACATCTCTGCTAGATTTGCCCTGGTGAGCTCCTCTAGTTCGAATGAATCTGCCCCGGCGGAATCAGGGGAAAAAATGTCAGTTTGTTTCAGGCCAGGAAATTTGGAGGAATTCTAATTGCAATTGGATTGTTATTTCTTAGAGTATTAGGATATTACCTTAGGACTATAAATACATGCAATTAGTTAGATATTAGGGAGACATCGACATCATAATCTACATTGGAGTTCAACCCTAGTTTTGGAAGATTGAAGGCATATCGAGCTAAATTCTTTATTTCAGTTCTAAGGGATGTTGAACCTTCTTTATATTTAATGGTTTGATCAAGTTTACTTTATTTATTCCTTCTTGTATGAAATTCATTCTTGATAATTTGCTTTAATTGTTGAATGTTATTTGGCTTAATTGATTTGATTTCTGCATAACTGAATTGGTTAGCTAATATCATATGCTAGATTAAGGAATAGTATTATGTGTAATTGATATTGTTCGTAATCACAAGTAGTAATTGGTAATACATGATTATGGACAAACTTTTGAGTATTGCTAAGATTATCAGAAAATAGGTTAAATAATCCGAGATTGTATGATTATTACTTGGAATAGTCTAATTTCCTAGTTCTTAATGCTACTATTATATTAAATCTAGTGAGCTTGTTCTAGGTTGTATGATAGTTAGAATCTTGTGAAGAGCTTGTTTCATTGAGTGACAATCTAAGGGGAATTTTGGATAGCAGAGCTTATTGTTATCTAGGACTATTAGTTTCATAGAAGGATAAATATTGTTATACTTGATTACTTCATTATTGTAAAAAGGCGATGCTGAACTGAAAAACTGAAGTCTTTTATTCATTGTTTATTCTTATTAATTATTTTCTGTTACATTAGTTAGTTTAATTCAATTCAAGCCCCCCAAATTTATATTCAGTTGTATTAGGAAACATTAAGATAAATATAAAATAATTCACTCTCTGTGGGATCGACCCTTGCTTATTGCTATACTAATTCTTGAGTTAGGAGCATAGAAGTAAGGTATTAATTTTAGAGTGTTAACGACAGCTCCCAAATTTTAGCGCCTTTACCGGGGAGTGTTATTTATTTTTATTTATTCTTTGTTTTTGTTTACTTATTTTTCATTTTCTTTTGTTCCAGATTATGACTCGATCCTCTCACTCTCTTGAACTGAATTTTGATCCAGAAATATAGAAAACTGCACACAGGTTAAGGAAGGAAGCTCGTCAATCTCGAAGCACAATTGCAGATTCTGACGAAGCTCCATCACCAGGCTGTAACATAGCACTAGAACTACTGTCAAATAAGTCATCCACCGAATCAAAAGAAGTGGAAAAGACCAAACAATAACAGGATGTTGAAAGAATTAGCCACTCCTAACCTCAATCAACAACCTTTATGTATTGAATATCCTACTTTAACTGTTGCTTTTGAACTAAAATTTTGACTAATTCATCTTTTGCCTACCTTTCATGGTCTTACAGGTGAAGATCCTTATAAGCATTTGAAGGAGTTCCATGTGGTGTGTTCCACGATGAAGCCGCATGGAATTACCAAGGATCAGATAAAGCTCAGAGCTTTTCCATTCTCATTGGCGGACTTAGCAAAGGATTGGTTATATTATCTTCCCTTCGGATCAATACAGTCTTGGTACGATATGAAAAAGTGTTCTTGGAGAAGTACTTTTTTGTTTCAAGAGTAGCCAACATAAGGAAGGAGATATGCGGAATCCGTTAGTTCAGTGGAGAGACTCTTTGTGAGTATTGGGAAAGGTTCAAGAAGTTGTGCTCTAACTATCCACCGTATCAAATTGATGATCAACACCTGATCCAGTACTTCTATGAGGGATTATTGCCAATGGATAGGAGTATGATTGATGCCGCGAGTGGAGGAGCACTAATTGATAAAACTCTAGATGCTGCAAAGAACTTGATTGCAAACATGGCAGCCAACTCCCAGCAGTATGGAACCAGGAATGATCATACACCAAAAAGAGTAAATGAGGTGAGCGCAAGTAATATTGAGCAGCAGATTTCTGACTTAACTGCTATGGTTAGACAAATGGCTGCAGGAAATATGCTAGTAGCGAAGGCTTGTAGGATATGCTTAATGATAGGTCACAATACAAATGCATGCCCAACATTGGAAGAAGATGATACTGTGCAACAAGCCAATGAAGTGGAAAACTATTAGGCACAACCGCAGAGAAAGTATGATCCTTACTCAAACACCTACAATCCAGGTTAGAAGGAGCATCCCAATTATAGTTATAAAGGAAATAGACCACCAGTGCAAAGTGTTTACCCACATAGGCAGCAAGGATTTCATCCAGCTCAAAAACAGTATCCACCAAGGCAAGTAACACCTGCTAGTTCTGGAACATCCCTTAAAGATATGTTCAAAGCATTCATGAACCAAACTCAGCAATTTCAACAAAAGACAAGGACTTCCATCCACAATTTGGAGAATCAGATGAGTCAACTTGCTACTACAGTTAGATGATTGGACTCTCAAGGTTCAGGGAAGCTACCTTCTCAAACTGTTGTTAATCCGAGAGAGAATGCAAGTGCGATAACTTTGAGGAGTGAAAAACAAATGGATACGCCAAAAGTCACTGTTGATTTTGAGGAGGAAAAAGCTAAGGAAGAGACTGAGGCACCAAAGGTAAAATCTAACCCATCTTCTCAAGTTTTAACTAAGTCATTACCTTTTCCACCTAGGAACCATAAGACTTCAAGGAAGAATAAACAAGAAAAGGAAATTTTAGAAACGTTCAGGAAAGTGGAGGTAAACATCTTTCTTTTGAATGCAATACAACAGGTGCCAAGGTATGCAAAGTTTTTAAAAGAATTGTGCACTAATAAAAGAAAATTAAAAAATGATGAAAGAGTCACTGTGGGTGAGAATGTATCAACGGTTCTCTGAAGAAAAATGCCACCTAAATGTAAATATCTAGGCATGTTCGCGATTCCATGTAAGATAGGTAATACCAGATTTGAGAAAGCCATGCTAGATTTAGGAGCTTCAATTAATGTCATGCCATTATCTGTTTATGCTTCTTTAAATCTAGGACATTTGAAACAAACTGGTGTTATTATTCAATTGGCTGACCGTACTAACACTTACCCCTAAGGGGTAATTGAAGATGTCTTGGTGCAGGTGAATGAACTAATCTTTCCTACAGATTTTTATATTGTGGACATGGAGGATGATACATCTCCGAATCCTTCACATATCTTGTTAGGAAGGCCATTCTTGAAAACAACAAAGACAATGATTGATGTACATAATGGGACCTTGACCATGGAGTTTGATGGCAAAAAGATTCAATTTAATATATATGAGGCCATGAGGTATCTTAGTGATATTAATCCTGTTTTTGCGATTAATATCATTGACTCTTTGGTGCAGGGATCTTTTGAACAAATTCATCAGGAAAACTTGGAGGTTGCTACTAGAAATAGCATGGACTTGGACAAGGAAGAAGAGATTGAGCAGAATCGGGAATTGAGGAAAACTATGGCTGCGTTACATTCTTTACGTAAAAATTCAGATTAGTATGCAGTTTATTCCATTCAGATTCCTATTTCTCATCAAAAGTTATTGCCATCTGTTGTGCAGACTCCAACTTTGGAATTGAAACCGTTACCTATGCAATTGAAATATGCATACCTAGGGAAGGAGGACACACTACCTGTGATCATCGCCACCAATCTGACCAAAGTTCAAGAGGATAAATTGCTAAGAATCCTAAGGGACCATATAATAGTCTTTGGTTGGACTATAACGGATATCAAAGGTATAAGCCCTGCTATGTGCATGTATAGAATTCTTTTGGAGGATGGAGCCAAGCCCACTAGAGAAGCACAGAGAAGATTAAATCTACCCATGATGGAGGTAGTAAAGAAAGAGGTTATAAAATTACTTGACGCATGTATCATCTATGTGACGCCCCAAAAATCCACATGCTAGCTTCTTTTAGCCAGGTCAGACTTCGTGCTCACGTGTACAACCTTTATATACTACTAAAGAAATCTTGACTTCTAATAATCAGAGTATAATGCGAAAAAGTGATAATATTTAAATATCAATCGTTCATTGTTACAAAATTCAAATCTCATTAGGAATTAAGGTTTTAAACTTCTCGATACCTAGTTTTAGGTTATACGTTCTAATTCTAAACGTATACGATCGCATTTATAAGCCTCATAAATATCCGGGGTATTACAATCTACCCCATTTCAGATAGTCAATGGGTGAGTCTAGTTCAGGTAGTCCCAAAGAAATCTGGAATCACGGTCGTCAAGAATGACAACAATGAGTTGGTGCCCACAAGAATGCAAACAGGATGGAGAGTGTGTATTGATTATATGAAATTGAATGCTGTAACTAGAAAAGATCACTTTCCTCTCCCTTTTATTGATCAGATGTTAGAAAGATTAGTTGGGCATACTTATATTATTTTCTAGATGGTTTTTCAGGTTATAACCAGATTGTGATAGGAACCAAAGACCAGGAAAAGACCACATTCACATGTTCATTCGGTACATTTGCGTTTCGTATGATGTCCTTTGGACTTTGTAATGCACCAGGTACTTTTCAAAGATGCATGGTGAGTATCTTTTCTGATCTTCTTAAAAATTATATTGAGGTCTTTATGGATGATGTCACAATTCATGGTGATTCTTTGGATGCATGCCTCGATAATTTGACTCGTGTGCTAGATAGGTGCTTAGAGATTAATCTTGTTCTTAATTGGAAAAAATGTCATTTTATGGTAAAGCAATGTATAGTACTCGGTCATATCGTTTTGACTAGGGGATTAGAAGTTGATAAAGCTAAGATAGAGATTATTACTGCTTTGCCTTACCCCGCAAGTGTGCGAAAGATTCGCTCTTTTCTTGGACATACAGGTTTCTATCGCAGATTTATCAAGGACTTCTCGAAGATAGCGTTGCTATTGTGTAAGTTGCTACAAAAGGATGGAGAATTCCAGTTTGATGAGGAGTGCAAGGAGGCTTTTGATAAATTAAAGAAACTGTTGACCTTAGCACCGGTGATACAACCGCCTAATTAGAAATTACCATTCGAGATCATATCTGATGCAAGTAATTTTGCAATAGGAGCTGTCTTGGGACAAAGAGTTGATAGAGCTATTCATGGCATCTATTATAGCTCTAGAACGTTGAATGAAGCTTAGATTAACTATTATACAACTAAAAAAGAACTTTTATCTGTTCTATTTGCTTTAGACAAGTTTAGATCATATCTGCTTGGTAATAAAGTTTTAGTTTATTCTAACCATATTGCTCTCAGGTATTTGCTGACCAAGAAGGACTCTAAACCTAGAATTATTAGATGGATTCTGCTGCTGCAAGAATTTGACTTGGAGATCAAGGATAAGAAAGGAGCAGATAACTTGGTGGTAGATCACTTGAGTAGGTTGCTTAGAGATGAGAAAGCTCTACCATTGCAGGATTCTTTCCCAGATGAACATCTGTTTTCTATACATGAGTCCGTACCCTGGTATGCTGATATAGTAAATTATCTAGTGAGTGCTTACATTCCTAGTGAGTTTTCCAAATCCCAAAAAGAAAAGCTTAAGAGTGATGCAAAATACTATGTATGGGATGACCCATATTTGTGGAAATTTTGTGCTGACCAGATAGTTAGAAGATGTGTGTCTAATAGTGAATTTCTATCGATTCTAAATTTATGTCACTCTTATGCTTGTGAAGGCCATTTTGAACTGAAAAGGACAGCCCATAAGGTTTTAGAATGTGGTTTCTATTAGCCGAAAATCTTTAAAGATTCTTCTCTGTTTTGTAAATCATGTGCGAATTGTCAGAAGTCAAGGAACTTATCATATAGGAATCAAATGCCACAAACTCCCATCTTAGTTGTTGAAATTTTTGATGTTTGGGGTATTGATTTTATGGGACCTTTTCATATTTCTTATGGTAATATTAACATTCTTTTGGTTGTTGACTATGTTTCTAAATGGGTGGAAGCTAAAGCCACCAGGACTGATGATTCTAAAGTGGTTGCAGATTTTGTCAAATCTAACATATTTGTTAGGTTTGGAGCTCTAAGAGCCATCATCAGTGATAGAGGGACGCACTTCTGCAATCGGATGCTAGCCGTACTTTTTAGGAAATACAATGTGATGCATAAGATTTCTACATCCTATCATCCACAATGTAATGGGTAAACTGAGGTATCCAACCGTGAGGCCAAGTCCATTTTGGAGAAGGTAGTCAACCAAAATAGAAAAGATTGGAGTCTTCGGTTAGAGGATGCACTTTGGGCCTATAGAACTGCATACAAGACTCCTATTGGTATGTCGCATTACCGGATTGTATTTGGGAAACCATGTCACCTACCTGTAGAGGTAGAACACAATGCTTTCTGGGAAATTAGGCAATGCACCATGAGTTTAGATCAAGCTAGAGAGCAGAGGAAGTTGCAATTACAGGAGCTCAAAGAATTAAGGAATGACGCCTATGAAAGTTCTAAGATTTACAAAGAAAAGACTAAAGCCTTCCACGACAAGCAAATTTTGAGAAAGACTTTTGTTATGGGACGGAGAGTTCTCCTTTAGCATTCAAGGCTTAAGTTATTTCTCGGTAAGTTGCGTTCTAGATGGGTTGGACCTTTTGTTGTGACTAATGTTTTTCAACATGTTGCAGTGGAAATTCAGAGTCCGAGCACAGGAAAGGTATTCAAAGAACACGGTCACTAGCTCAAACCATTCTATGAAGGATATCAGGTGGAGAATGTTGAGATGGTAGATTTGGTGGATCCAAATTATGAGGATTGAGAAGATTAGAAGATTGGAATCGAGCAAACGACGTTAAACAAATGCGCTGCTTGGGAGGCAACTCAAGATCTCAAATTTACTTTTCTATTCCTTTTACTTTTATTTTCTACATTCTAGTTGCATTTTAGTTAGTTAGTTCGTCTTTGCATGATTGTCTTACATTGGGGACAATGTAAGGTTTAAGTCTAGGGGAGGGGTTTAGGTTATATTTAGGTTTACTCTAGGAGATTATGATCTGATTGTGGTTATTTTGTGGAAAAAATTAAAAAAAATTGGCTCTAAAACTTTTTCTATGATTGAGTTTGGCTAAGTTTTTGAAGGTTTTTGGTTAAAGAATGAAAATTGATGCTAATTTGATAGAATTTGTTTGATGCAAAATTAGTTGATGAATGATGATAACTAAGTCATGCATGATCTATAGTAACTGATTTGAATTGAATTTGTATTGCATGAGCACTTAAATATGAGATATATGCTTAGTTGGCTGAGTTATCTGTGGAGTTATCTATGTACACTGATTTCATGATTTAGAACTGTCTATCTGCTTGTTTTGTTTGTAGGACCATGTGAGGAAAAAAAAGAGAAAAATTTAGAATTTTTTTTCTGAAGATTTGAAAAAGAAAAGTGCAAAAGAAAATCATGTGATGGGTTGAGATGGAGCGTAAAATGCACTCACCCATAAACACATGCAACGAGATGGAGCATAAAACGCACTTGTTGGTAAGCAGATAAGTGAGATGAAGCATAAAATGCACTCACTTAAGAAAGAATGAGAAAGGTGAAATGGAGCATAAAATGCATTCACCTGGAAAAGAAAATGAATTTGTTAGTTCTGGAGAAAAGAAAAAAATGAATAGCAGAGAAAATATGTTTTGAGTTGTGAGTCAGTGTGCATGGTTGTTGTTCCATGATAACTGAGTTGAGTAAATGTGTAGATCATAGAAAAGTTACTTATATGGACACAATTTGATTTAGAGATGTTCGTTGGGAAATAACGAGGTTATTGTTATACATTGATTGATGAAGTGTTGATCAAATTTTTGTTAAATAGTGTTGATATTCATGGTTGGTAATTGATTTAAACTTTTTGAAAGCTTGGTTAAATGAATTTCAGATGAAGTTAAAAATACATTTATTTTGGTTTACACGAGGACGTGTAAAAGCTAAGTGTGGGGGAATTTGATGAGTGCATAATATTCATTTACTTTAATTCCTTTATGTTTAGTTTATTGCCTGTATTATGGTGTATATGAGCTTATTAAGGTGTTTATTGATTTCAGGGATAAATTCAGTTTTTGGAAACAGATGAACTCGCCCCGACGAGTTCGTGTAGGCCAACCAATCCGCCATGGGGAATTCACGTCTGCCCAACTTGCCCCAGCGCGCTCTGACCTCGCCCTGACCCAGACATCTTTGCTGGATTCGCCCTAGTGAGCTCCTCTAGTTCAAATGAATCCGCCCCGACGGATTTAGGGGAAAAAAGTCAGTTTGCTTCAGGCCAGAAAATTTGGAGGAATTCTAATTGCAATTGGATTGTTATTTCTTAGAGTATTAGGATATTACCTTAGGACTATAAATACATATAATTAGTTAGATATTAGGGAGACATCGACATCATAATCTACATTGGAGTTCAAACCCTAGTTTTGGAAGATTGAAGGCTTATCGAGCTAAATTCTTTATTTCAGTTCTAAGGGATGTTGAACATTCTTTATAATTAATGGTTTGATTAAGTTTACTTTATTTATTCCTTCTTGTATGAAATTCATTCTTGATAATTTGCTTTAATTGTTGAATGTTATTTGGCTTAATTGATTTGATTTCTGCATAACTGAATTGGTTAGCTAATATCATATGCTAGATTAAGGAATAGTATTATGTGTAATTGATATTGTTCGTAATCACAGGTAGTAATTAGTAATAAATGATTGTGGACAAACTTTTGAGTATTGCTAAGATTATCAGAAGACAGGTTAAATAATCTGAGCTTATGTGATTATTGCTTGGAATAGTCTAATTTTCTAGTTCTTAATGCTGCTATTATATTAAATCTAAAGAGCTTGTTCTAGGTTGTATGATAGTTAGAATCTTGTGAAGAGCTTGTTTTATTGAATGAGAATCTAAGGGAAATTTTAGATAGCAAAGCTTATTATTATCTAGGACTATTAGTTTCATTGAAAGAGAAATATTGTTATACTTGATTACTTCATTATTGTAAAAAGGCGATACAGAACTGAAGAACTGAAGTCTTTTATTCATTGCTTATTCTTATTAATTATTTTCTGTTACATTAGTTAGTTTAATTCAATTTAAAGTCCCCCAATTTATATTCAGTTGTATTAGGAAACATTAGGATAAATATAAAATAATTCACTCTTTGTGGGATCGACCCTTGCTTATTGCTATACTAATTCTTGAGTTAGGAGCGTAGAAGTAAAGTATTAATTTTGGAGTGTTAACGACAACTCCCACTAGCCACTCCCATAAAGACTCCTATGGCCTCTACAACCAAGCTAGATAAAGATGAAATTGGTAAAAGTATTGATATAACTCAATACAGAGGTATGATAGAATCTCCTTTTCTATTTAACTGCTAGTAGGCCAGATATCATGTTTTCTACTTATATCTGTGCTAGATTTCAAGCTAATCCTAAAGAATCTCACTTAGTTATTGTAAAAGAACTTTCAGGTATCTCAAAGGTACTCCATATTTGGAATTATGGTATCCTGAAGAGTCTCCCTTTAATCTAATAGGGTATTTAGATGCAGATTTTACAGGATGTAAGATTGATAGAAAGAGCACTAGTGGTACATGTCAACTGCTAGGTCTCATGGTTCAGCAAGAAGCAAAATTTATTATCAACTTCAACTGTAGAAACTGAGTACATTGCTACTGGAAGCTGTTGCGCTCAAATTTTATGGATGAAGAATCAGCTAGCTGACTATATATGGGTTTGATCTAAAGTCTATTCCTATATTTTGTGATAATACTAGTGCAATATCTATAACTCATAATCCTGTCATACATTCTAGGATAAAGCATATAAAAATTAGATATTATTTCATTAAAGATCATGTGCAAAATAAAAATATTGTATTACATTTTGTTCCAACTGAAAATTAACTTGCCAATCTATTTACTAAGCCATTAAATGAATTTAAATTTAATAAGTTAATTAGTGAGTTAGGAATGTTAAATTTACAACCTTAGTACTATATGTTTGGAAGTTTCTATTTATGCAGGTGAAGGTCGTAGAGTGACTGATCATGAAAATCGTTGAGTGAAGAACCATCATAAAGTGGTTCATAAAATTGAAGAGAATCGTAAAATGAAATGTCTTTCAATCTTACTCTATGCAAAGCTAAGGAGGTTACTTTATGGCAAGTGGGGTTCATGCTCAAGCAAAGTAAATGAAAGCCAGAAGTTACTATCCTACAGTCGTAAAACTACAGAAATGAAGTGGCGTGCAATCAACCGTCTCTTGCCACCTGTCCTACTCAGTCGAATTGAGAGGGAAGTGTTAAATAAATTAGTTCAAAATTGCTTCTGTCTTTTACACTTCTTATGTGCAATATGAGATCTCAAGTCTTCAAGCATTCAAGCCCTAGTTGTCAAAAGCTTTCAAATCCTCAGATACTTTCGTTTTCGTTTTAGCAAAATCCAACTAAAAAAAGATGGAAAGCTATCAAGTTATTGCCGGAAACCAGCTTTGATTCGATAAGTTTGATGATACTGAGAAAAAGTTCAGAGACATTCTAAATCTGGTTCAAGATGCCAAATTTTCTGTGTGTTTGGAGACTAGTAACATAATCTATTCTGATCTAGTGAAGGATTTTTATATGAATGCTGCTTATAGTGATGGTGTTTTTGTCACCAAAGTCAAAGGCTCTACTCTGCGAATGGGAGTCTCAAAAATCAATCATTACTTGGGATTTCTCAATCAAGGCATTACTTCTTTTGAAGAAATCGACATGAATGAGGGAATATAGATGATGGGTTATCAAAAGAAGTCACAACTCAAGGGGATCAAAAAGAAGGATTTCCCTCAAGAGTACTAATTCTTTGCTGACATTGTTGGCAAGTGTATCCTCTACAAGGACACTACTTATAATTCGGTTAATGAACCATAAATGAAGTTCATGACTGCTATCATCATGAAGAAGGAGATCAACTTTGACGCCATATTCATCGATTGGCTAGCCAAATAGGTTGAAGAAGCTAGAATGAAGAAGACCGCAGGCAAGCCAATTCCTAAGATGTTTTATGGGAGATTTCTGAGCATCATTCTGAAGAAAAGACTGAAAAGCAAAATCAAAGATGAAGTGGGAGAACTCCTAAATGTCAATAAAAGGATCAGCCCAGACTGTTTAAAGCTTGGAAGAAGAATCCAAGAAAGATTAAGAGATCAAAGCAATCAGTAGGTGGCAATGAACGCATCAATAGTGAAGATCAAAAGCCGTCTAAAGCCAAAGGGAAGAGAAAGATTGATGCAATCAAAGAAGATATCTCTCAAGGGTCTGTTACACCTCATAGTCATAGAGCTCTTGACTCTACTGCTGACCAACCTACAAAGAAGAAGCAGAAAAAGGTTGAGAGAAAAGAAAAGGTTTCCAAGGACTCTCAAAAGAATCCCTCCAATTCTGAGAAGAAGGAAGAAGAAGACATCAACATACCTCTGTCCAAGTCAATCCCAAGGAGACAGAGTGTGAGACTTCATCGACAGAGAAAACCCCTTAGAGAATTAGTGTTTTTTTCAATTATAGAGATTGGTGATAAGGAAGATAAAGAGTCACCTGGACTCATCAGGAAGAAAAAGGGGAAGAATAAAATTCCTATGCCCGAGTTATCTGATGTTGATAAATTGGCTATGAAGGTCTCTGTACCCGAGCCACAAGATGATGATGAGATTATGACTGAGACAACCACAGTGCCTGAGTTAAATTAAATGGATAAAATAACTACAAAGGTTTCCTCACCTGAGCCTCAAGAAAGTGACGATGAGCTCGTTGTGATGGCTAATGAGCCAGAGCCCCAAGAAAGTGAAGAAGTTTAAGTTGTGAAGGCCTCAAGTTTTAAGCCGAATGAGAAAAAGAAAAGGAAGAGAAAAGTGGAGAAGGAAGAAAGAAAGAAAAGAAAAGTAGAAAAGAAGAAGAAAAAGGAGAAACAAAAGAAGAAAGTAGAAAAAAGAAGAAAAGAGAGAAGAGAACTGAGAATGTATAAGACTCTCAATGATCGTCGAATCCCTTTGATGCCTCTCTGCAAATCACTAGCATTATTAGCAATGTTGTAGAGGACATCAGCAAGACGTTTGATCCAACAATCGTAAAGCCTGAGGATCCAGATTCTGAGGGGGAGCAACTTATTGGTTATCAAGTTCCTACTGCTACCTTAATTCAATCCACATCAGAAAGTATTAAAAGGTGTATTATTCTTAAAGGGATTAAATATGACACCCCCAAATCCGGGTTTCCTAACCTCGAATTCGGTGTTCACGATACTCAACAACAAACATACTTTCTAACTAATGCGGAATAATAAACATGCATTGTTTATCGAAATAGTAATAAAGTCTTACAATCATGGTCCCAAGGTTCTTTAACCTTAACTTAAAACATACCCTTAATATAATAAGAGTTCACATAACCAAATAACATTTAAGATAAACTAGTACATAAGCCATATCAGGCAACTACTCTTGCACCTTCTCTTTTCCTTTGTCCCCTTTAGACGTTTCTGCCTTAGCTGAAATAAAGATCATGATATAGCAAGGGTAAGCAACTAATTTTCTTAGCAAGTTTATACACAAGGGAGATATATCATGAATAGAAGGAAGCTTCGCTTTCAATGTTCAACATCAGTATAAAATTGTGAAGAAACATGAATTAATAGTCGACAATTGAATATTCGAATAATTGAATGACAGTTACTGAGTGGTTAAAAATAACCATAGACATTTGCCAAGGTTCTCAGCATTTAAACTGGACCTCTTAAAAGTTTTGGTAATCAAGGGGATCAGCCTTTCATACCCCATGATTTATGCATAAACACTTAATAAACCAGCATTGATATCATGCCTTAATCAAATTTATCCTTTTCTCAGCCAAGAGTTCTTACTATAGCAAATTAATAAGAACAGCTTTAAAATACATTTGATTTCACAAATTTAGACATGCTTGATTTAGCTGATACAAATAGCATAGATCTATCTCATAAACAGTTCATGCTTGAAAGAACTTTAATCTAATTCACAATTCAATAACAATAGAATAGGAATTCAATTGTACAAGGTGCGAATCTCAATAACCAGTATAGATGTGAATAATCAACAATAATTATTCACTAACATGCTTCAAAAATCATAACTCGAGTTTGAGTTAGGGAACTTGTCTATCTGCTCAGCTACAAATAATTCTAGCTTTAACTAATTGGCCTTGAAGAACCTAACATTGATAACGTCGATCTACCAATTAGTACTGCGTAGTTGTATATCGATACGCTTACTTATGCTATTTATTTAACAATTAAGCAAATCACATAGCACACATAAGTTAATAAACTATCGTAAATCCTATAAGACACTTAATATAATTAATCCTGATAATATTTAATTTACCTCTTAGTATTATTAGTCCACTAATAACACTTCTATTCGTTTACTAATATTATTAACATCTTAATAATATTTTAATCATCCAATAATACTTTAATCTAATATTATTAATCTCTTAATAATATTTTAATTCTTATATCATTAATAATATTTTAATCTAATATTATTAGCCATTTTAATAATATCTTAATCATTTATTAATGCTTAAAACAAATATTATTACCCATTCAATAATATTTCCATAAAGTTTTAATCTTAATATTTCTTTGTTTACTTAAAAATATCGAATTCTTATATTACTAATATCATAGTAATATTTTAATAAGTTATTAGGCGAATAAACAATTTATTCTAATTGTTTTACCCTTTATTAAACAACTCCTTTACTACCCATAAAAGGTCATAAATATTATTTATCATAATATATTACCAAAATACCTCACATAGGTTAGATTATACTATAATAGGAGTACCTAAGCTTTAACATCCTATTTTCCTCATTTATGACATTATTTAACCATTTATTTTCTTTTAACCATAACTATAATATTATTATGAAAAATAGCAAATAAGTTCTGAAAATTATTATTTTCTGGATCTGGATAGTATATGACCCAACAATAATTTACAAATGTTTCTGGAATTTTAGAAAATGATTTACTATTTTTAAAGTACTCAAAACCTCTGAATCTCGTTACATTTTTCATAAATCGAGTTTTGCTCAGAAAATTCTAAAATTTTACGGTACACTCTCACAACATATATAAACATACTGTAAAAATTTCATATGTGTTCAAGGTATACATAGTGAGTAATCCGGGTTTGAATATTTAGGAGTCTTTCACGGTAAAAGCCATTACACAAAAACCACACATCGAAACGTGTTCGTTCTTTTTCCCACTTGTAGATACTTCTTAAAGTACCTCTGTGATTTTTCTCAGATTTTTAAAAGATACATAACTAGCCGAAACAATCTTTGGAAAAATGAGGACAACAAGCTTTTAGGGTTTTAAAGCTTTAAGTTTTATAGCTTGACTGTTTTGGGGAAATAGCCCCCAAGGCTTCAAACATTATTGAATTTGTTTTCTACCACTTGGGTTTACTAGCTAACTAATGTATCTAGCACCTCCTTTCGAAGGATCACAAATCCAAGTTGTAGATCTCAAGTTATGGGTGATTCAAGTGAAGAAAAGCTAGGGTTTTTACCCTTTAAGAACATAAGTTCCTTTTCTTCCTTTGAATCTCCATTCTAACACTCAAGAGGATTAGATATATACATGAAGCATGAAGATCTAATGATTCTTGAGTTGAAAACAAAATCTCTCAAAAACTATGAAAATAAAACAAAGTAAGAAAGAAGAAAATGGTTTAGGGTTTCACCTTGATCTTGTAGCTACTCTCCTTGATCTACCAAAGTATGTGATGAACTTGGGATGCATGAACTATGCTAATCTCACTCTCTTTTCCTCTTTAAGCTCTTACTCTATGTTCTAGCTTGGGAGAAATGAAAGAAGGAGATGAAAAGAAGAAATGAACTTGAAATGAAATGAAAGGATAGAATACTTGCAAGTATAATGCTAAATTAGAATTCATGCTATTATCCCCCACATCTTTCTTGCCCCTTGGATATAAGAGTTCACCTTATCCCTTCCATTTAGCCTTAATCTTATCTTTAAGTGTGCTAATTAGATTTTTCACCAATGGGAGCTTGACAACCTTGTCCTTTGTGTAAGAGTTACTAATATCCCTCATATCTTTGTTGTCCCTTGGATAAAAGGCTTACTAATTGGATAATAGCAAGAAACCTCAACCTTTTAATTGTCATCATGAAGCTAGTGAGTAGCCTTGTGTCACTAGGGTGACTAGTTGACATAATAGGAAGCTACTTGACATGATAGGAAGCTATGATATCAAGTCTACAATTTCAACTTCCAAGACAAGCTAGCTACTTAATTAAAGTAAAATTTGAAATCAACTTGCTCTCCCATCTCTCCTAATGCACGCCCAAGAAGGAAGTTGTCCCAAAAACGTTGTCCCAAATAGCTTTAATTAATAAACAAATGCTACACATTTAATTTATCAAATGGCTAGGTTTTGGACCACACATTAAATACCATTGGGCTTCCAATTTAAATGATTAAGCTAATAAAAATTCAAATCTATTTAATATAATATTGGGTCATTTAATTTAACCCCATGATAGCTCATTTAATAAGCCACACAATTAATACCCAAATCTATGATTAATATAAATGATTGGACTAGGTTCATTAATTAAGTAACTTAGTCAATTAATAAATAAATTACTAAATTAACTATTAATTATTATTATCCAATTTGGACCATATCTCATCAACAATTACTATCATTAATTAACTCACACACTCTATTTACTAACTATATTCAATTTACTTGAATACTTAATTTAGTAAATACCTTGCCAACTTTATGGATATAAAGCCTTAGGGTTTGCTCACTAGTTTAAATATACTACTAGTGATTCCCTTAACACAATTTATATCAATAAATCACATAGTCACATAATCCACCAATACACCCAAAAGTTTAAATAAGAACACAAAGTTAACTTATTAAAATTAAATTATATTTAATTAATAATGACGTTCAAAATTCACGGGCATTACATTAAAGATCCAAATGCTTGCCTTCTTGATAGATATATAGGGTATGGAAATGGAAAAATGCGGCTAGTTTCAATAAGCCTAGATGAGGCCTTCAGCTGCTTCCATGACTTGGAGATGGACAGAAATACCATTCTCTATGATCCTGAGAGTGATCAAATGATGTACTTCCTGTCAATGCTGCCACCACTGAAGGCTATATCCTTGAGAGACCAGAGTTTCATTAGATAGAGCTATTCCAAATACCCCAACCTCAAGCTGGTGGCTCAAAATTTTCCAAGGGTTTTGTCGTATGCAACTTTGCTGATCTGTAACGAGTCCTTCTATCCCAAATACCGCAACTCTCAGGTAATCTCTATCTCTAACTTGTCAATTTTTTCTTCAATTATTCCTTTATTTTTTGATTATAATGAAAATATCGTAGAACTTTCCTCTACGATATTAGAGCAACCTTTTACTCCAGTCTGTTTTGAAGAAGATTACACCAACTCTCCGTTCGTCAAGTCTCAACACCCTACGAACGATAAGAAAAATACTACTTCTCTAGTCGTAGAGTCCTAACACTCTATTGATAATGTAAATTCACCAAACCTTCTGATCGTAGAGTCTCCACACTCTACGAATGATGAAATCAAAATTAGTTTTCCAATCATAGAGTCTCAAAACACTACAATTGATGAACATAATACTACTTCTCCTACACAGACTCCTATTCAATCTCATTATCAGACAGATCAAGCAGCTGCTAGTTAACAAGACATTCGAGCTGACATTGCCATAATTTCCTCTCAACTACAAGTGTAATGTCCGGAAAATTTTAAACATTGTATCAAATTTATTTTTATAAATAAATTCATTTTATATAATTTTATAAATTTAATTTGGATCCATGTAAGTAGTATTATTCAAATTTATAAATTAATCCTATCATTTAAGTACAAGAAAATTGTAAAGAAAATTAATAAATAATTTTATTCTACCATTATCGGATTCGAAGGAGAAATATTTGCTGAAACAAATGTTTAAATAATTAATTTATTGAATTAGTTATTCAAGTTAAATATTAGAATATAACATTATTAATTTATATTTGGATCACCTTCATTTGTATTGGGCCAACTTTCTTTCCTGATTGGATTAAGCGAGTGGGCTGGTCAAGATAAGTAAATTGGGTCATGGTCTTTTATTTGGTTCAAACCCGGCCCAACTCCAATTGGGTGAGCCCAATCTAATTACCAGCCGGGTCAACCCATTTCCCTGAGCTGGTTGGATCCATCTCAATTGGGCAACCCACCGGCAATTAAATTGGGGAAAAACCCAACTGGCGAAACAAACGATGATAACCGGCTATTTGATTTCAATCAACGTTAACCAAGGAAGCCTTTTCAACCGATTTGGGGGAAAATCCAATCAGAGGCTCAATTGAGGATTTCAACCGAACAAGAACCCAAATCCCAAATCAAATCCCCAAACCCCCTGTCAAACGGAACCGGTGAAGGAAAAAGGGGGAAATTCGAAGCTCTCAACCCGTCAGCGACTCAATCGGACGGGACGGGGCGAAGGGAGGTCGACCGTTGGACTGACGGAGAAAGTCGTCGACCAATCGGCCATCAAACGGACCAACGGGTTAGGGCGTGCGGCGACGTGACTGGTGGGGGGTTCACCGCTCGAGGGTTTGCCGGCAAATCGCGGCTTGGGTTGATGGGTTGATGGGTTGATATGTGCAATTGACAGCCTACACTTTCTACCGTTGGTTATTGCTCGAGCAGGTGAGGTAATACCCAGCAAATGGGGTAACCAATTCCCTATAAATTGAAGGCCCTAGCTGCCAAAATTCCCCTATTTTGTGAGTCCCCAATTAGAAGTTAGGGTTCCAAGTTAGAAAAAGAGAGTTTAATCAGAGAGGGGGAAACAGGGGTAACCAATTGGGGATTTCGATTTCAGCTCGCTGTGGATGTCCAACTTGATTTCGTATTTCGGTAGGAGGAGAAGAGTCGCAACGCGATCGAGTTCAAGGTATAAAATGGGTTATTCAATTACTGTGATAATTTTGTTTAAGTTTGTGTATGAAATTTTTCCCTTCTCCAGACTCGAATTGGGTTGTGGACTGTATGTATGGTATTGAATATGTCTCTGTATTGGGATTTAGTTTTGGGTATTGCTTTGGTTTGAAAACCCATAACATTGTATTAAAATTTTTGGATTTAAAATCTGGTAATAAATTGTTAATAACCTTGTTGGTTTTGATTCGGAGAAAACTGGTATTATGTTGTTCTTGTTTAGGTCAACAAGTATGTTAATGTACTGAGTTGGGTTATTTGATTTAGGAATCTGGGTTGCTGTTTCGTTTTCTCCTCTGTATTGTAGTATCTGTTTCGCCGAATTGGGCAGTTTGTTTCTTGTGTTGGGATAAATTGATTTAGGCTTGTGTGGGTTCTAGCAGCCGAGTGAAATTAGTGTTTATATGCGTTACTGGAATTGACAAGTATGATATTGTAACACACTGATGGATTTGTAAGTTCCCTTCTGTGTTGTTATAATATATAAGGTGTTATGATGTTTTCATTGGGTTAGGTTGCAAATAATTTGCAGGAAACATGGTACATCACTAGTGGCTGGTTAATACAACAATTAACTAACTGTACTATCACCGACCCAAATATAGGTTACTAATTTGAAGTTAATAGTGCATTGCAAACTAATTAGTATTATGTTAATAAATAAAATTAACAAAAATAATTATTTATTTATTATCACTAATAAAGATAATAAATATTCTAATTATTATTTAATTAATATTAAAATAATAAAGTTAATTAAATAATTATTTATTGTCAATAAATAATAAATAAGGATAATAAATATTTTAATTATTATTTTAATTAATAATAAAGTTTAATAATAAATATCTAATGATTAATTATGAACAAGGTTAACAAATAATTGTTTATTAGTTATCCATAAATAATAAATAAAGATAATAAATATTTAATTATTATTTAATAATAATAATAATTAAATATGAATAAAGTTAATAAAATAATTATTTATTATTTATTAATAAATAATAAATAAAGATAATAAATATTTAATTATTATTTAATAATAATAATAATTAAAATATGAATAAAGTTAATAAAATAATTATTTATTATTTATTAATAAATAATAAATAAAGATAATAAATATTTAATTATTATTTAATAATAATAATAATTAAATATGAATAAAGTTAATAAAATAATTATTTATTATTTATTAATAAATAATAAATAAAGATAATAAATATTTAATTATTATTTATTAATAATAATAATTAAATATGAATAAAGTTAATAAAATAATTATTTATTATTTATTAATAAATAATAAATAAAGATAATAAATATTTAATTATTATTTAATAATAATAATAATTAAATATGAATAAAGTTAATAAAATAATTATTTATTATTTAATAAATAAAGATAATAAATATTTAATTATTATTTAGTAATAATAATAATTAAATATGAATAAAGTTAATAAAATAATTATTTATTATTTATTAATAAATAGTAAATAAAGGTACTAAGTATTTAATTATTATAATAATAATTATGTATGAGTAAAGTTATGGAATAATAAGGATGAGAATTACTTAATCGTTGCTGAAATAATGATTAAGCATAAGGGGGATTAATAAGCTGATTTTTATTTTGGTACTTACTAAATAATGAGGATAAACACTTAAAGATTATTTTATTGTAATTAAATAAGTAACCAACTATTAGTTAGTTGTCATTAAACCATGATGAATTTATTATTCCAATAATAAATAAAGATTATTGACCCGTATTTAGGGACAATAAGGGTAATAATCTGAACCTTCGAGAATAGTAATCATGATTAGCTAACAATTATTTTTTTTATATAGCTAAAGATCATCAATAAATTTCTGTTTAGCTAATGTTAATTAGTAATTAAATATAGATGATGAATTTTACCTGTTGAGTAAAAGGTATAGTAAGAGGTGCCAATATACAACTGTTAATTGATAAATCGACTTTACCCGATGATAGGTCACTCGAGATCTATTAATTAAAGCTAAGATTTAAATTGTAGCTGAGCAAACAGGCAAGTTCCTAACCCTAAACTTTTTACATTATTGCAAGTTCTTCCTTACTCAACTTTCCATTGAGCAAATTTCTAAGCCTTATGCACTATTCTAATTCGTGCAAAAAGGTATATATATACCGTTGCAAGTTATTCTTTAAGCTTGAGTTTTTATCTCCAAGCATGCCTTAAGTGGTCTAATTACTTTCAAAATTATTCCACATCTGTACATTTATTGACATTCGTACATTTGAATTCGTATATTTAAATTCAGAAATCTATAAACCATTCATGGTTAAGTCTGAACCCTTGTTCGGTCAGACAATTATGTGAGAATTTATAAAAGCTATCCGAACCAATCAATGGTAAGGATTCTTAGACTGTATGAACACCCCTTTATTTATAGGGGAGTACACCACGTACCGTATATAAGGTACAAATAGCAGAATTAAATGTTATGCATATACATAGGGTACACGAGGCTGATCCCCTCAAGTACGTTATTCTGTAGCCAGTAACCAGAGGGTCAACCAGCTATTGACTTCTCTGGAAGTTATCGTTCAAAGTCTATTTGACTATCAATTGTTCTAAAAGCATTTAATATTTTTGCTTCTGATTATTCTATTGTTGAAATCCCTTTAATATCCCTTCATCATGATATATCTTTATTGTTGCACTTTAAACTTGCTGGGCAAATTCGTTGCTCATTCTTGCTATATCATGACTTCATTGCAGCTAAACCCGAGACGTCAGGGAAGAACAAAGGGAAAGAAAAGATGAAATGATAGACTTCTCGTAGCAGACTTTAGATTCATGTGTTAGTTAATTACTGTTAATGTAATTTAAACCCTGATAGCTATTTAGGGTATGGATTGTGTAAATGTTTAAGGTTAATCGTATTCTGGGACTAGTAACACCTTGTAATGAACAACGTATGTTTATTTTATTCCGCATTTTAGATGTCATATGTTGTTATAGGTGGATGTTTATGTTGGATCGTGATGACCGGATCCGGGTATTTGGAAACCCGAATTTGGGGGCGTCACAACAAGAGCTTGTTGAAAAAGTCAAGTGTCTCTCTGAAGTTAATGATGACAAATAGGGGTAGAAATAGTAATAGGGCAATAGGTGGAGAGATAAAAGAGGGAGGAATAAAGTTAGAGGAATGAGAATCAGAGTTAGATAAAGAAGAATTAAAGGGGCAGAAAGAATGTGGAGAGGAAGAAGAATCAGAAGTAAAGGGGAGAAACAAAGTTAAGGGAGACAGAAAAGAATAAGAAGCATCACCTCCTAAAGAAGCAAAAGCAATTTCGATTCAGCTGAGGAATCAATAAGAAATGGTTGGCAAAAATTTTAAGAAGGTAGTAGAGTAAGTATTCATTTGTATTTCTTTTGAACGCTGTAAAATTATCGTATTATCATTTTCATAAATAAATTCATCTTTTTGCACTAGCAATACAATGACTTATTGTATTTTAGGTCATATTTAAATTTCAAGCAAATGCATTTTAGAATTATTGAATGTTATGAATCTATTAGTTTTGTCATTATCAAATAAGGGGAGATTATTAGGAATGCTTATGATATGCATATGTTGATTTGATGATGAATGTGATTAATGTATATTTGTACTAGTAAGTTCTGTAAAGTCCTTCTTAATAATCTGATGTACAAGGACTTAGAATAGAAAGATCAAATATGTTAGGTTGATCTTATTGAGTTGATCTGATGAATAGCTAATGTGATTAATGTATATTTGTACCAGTAAGTTTTGTAAAGTCCTTTTTGATAATCTAATGTACAAGGACTTAGAATAGAAAGATCAAATGTGTTAGGTTGATCTTATCAAGTTATTCTGATGATTAGCTAATGTGATTAATGTAATTTTTTACAAATAAGTTTTGTAAAGTCCTTCTTGATAATCTGATATACAAGGACTTAGAATAGAAAGACCAAATGTGTTAGTTTGATCTTATTGAAATAATCTGATGTATAGCTAATAGGTATAAATCGTTGGTATAGTCACTCTACCCAGTTCGAAGGTTCTTCTAAGTTGTAGAGTTAACTCATTTTCGTAGTGCATCAGATGTTAGATCGCAAAGCTCTCTCATTCATCTTAAAATTCACTCCATGTCATAAAGTAAAGATCAGTCCGTAGAGTGAATAGAGAATTGAAGAGCTAAGCAAAGATCGTATGTCAGCTCCAGCATCGTAAAGTAAATCTTCGTAGAGCTGCCAAAACGATCGTACAGTTACATTGTCTATTCATCGTGTAAATGTTATAAGTAGAGTACTATAAGTGTTAGTAGAGCATTAGAAGTATGATCGTAGAGTGGCAAAGTTATCTCAGAGCTAAAGTCGAAATCAAAGAGTCTACAATCAGAATCGTAGAGCTGCCTTCAGAGTCGTAAATGCTAAATCTGAGATCGCAGTGTAAAAGAGAAGTTCGCAGAGTCTGTTCTAGCATCGTAGAGATCCATTTGTAGAGCAGATCATAGAGCAACTCTCCATTTCGTAGAACGACTTCGTAGAGTTCAGAACGTCGAGTAAACTAAGCAAGGCTCTACGTTGTTCATCGAACTCTACGATTATTCAAGCTTGAAGAGAATGTCAAAACTGTCATAAGACTTGCAAATGTAGAGAGCAGAGTAGAGGAAAGATTTCAAGACCGTTTCTCACTATCTTCAGATTCAGTCAAAAAGATCTGATAAGATGTATGTCTAAACCACTATGTTAGAGATCTATCACATCTCACAGGTGGTAGGTGAGACTACAACTGATAGGACATGCTAGAGCCAAAAGCAAGGTGCCTGCCTACCGTAAAAGTCATTATCAGAAAATATCTTAGATCAGAGCATTAAATGCACCAATGGGAACTCTTAATGGGATGATTTTTAGAGGTCTATAAAAGAATACAAGGATTCAAATCTAAATACTGATCAAGGAGTAGAAAGTTGAACCTCTGTTAACATATTTCAAGTTACTCCATTCAGAACTGCTTGTTCAAGATGCTAAATACCATAAAGAAATCAAGCTTATTGCAAAGCCTAGTAGCATACCAAGAACAAAACTGAACCTCTACAAAAACATATCAAGCTCTACTCTACGAAATCATCAAGAGTTCAAAGTTGCTAAGTACCAGAAAGAAATCAAGCTTCATTGCAACACTTAGCAGCACCTCAACCAATCAACAATCATTTGTGATTTACTTGGTCTTAGTGGCCATTATACCAAGTCTAAGTGACTTGAAGAGTTCTAAGTGAACTATACTAAGTGTCCTAGACTGAGTGTCCTAGACTGAGTGTCTTGGTCTGAGTGACCATTTTCTAAACTAAGTGACTCGTAAAAATCTAAATGATTCAGTTGTAATAGATCTTAGTGACCTGGTCTTAGTAACCCATCCTTAGTGGATTTCCTACTTGTTAAAGTAGTAGAGTGGATTAGGAGTTGTTTGAACTCTGAACCACTTAAAATATCTTGTGTCATTAATTTACATTCAGCTTCTATATTCTGCTATAAAATGTTATAACTGTCTGTGACTTATCTTCACATGCACTAAAGTTAGAACTGAGATTTCATTATATCTTTAAAGGGATTTTAAAGTAATATTTCACTGTGCTAAATTAATTAAACAAATTAATTATCTGGTAATACATCTTTATTATGTAAAAAGATTTAAAGATCTATTCAACCCCCCTTCTATTGTACAAGGACTTAGAATAGAAAGATCAAATATGTTAGGTTGATCTTATTGAGTTGATCTGATGAATAACTAGTGTGATTAATATATATTTTTACCAGTAAGTTTTGTAAAGTCCTTCTTGATAATCTGATGTACAAGGACTTAGAATAGAAAGATCAAATGTGTTAGGTTGATCTTATTGAGTTATTCTGATGAATAGCTAATGTGATTAATGTAATTTTTTACCAATAAGTTTTGTAAAGTCCTTCTTGATAATCTGATATACAAGGACTTAGAATAGAAAGATCAAATGTGTTAGTTTGATCTTATTAAAATAATCTGATATATAGCTAATAGGTCTAAATCGTTCGTATAGTCACTCTACCCAATTCGAAGGTTCTTCTAAGTTGTAGAGTTAACTCATTTTCGTAGTGCATCAGATGTTAGATCGCAAAGCTCTCTCATTCATCCTAAAATTCACTCCATGTCATAAAGTAAAGATCAGTCCGTAGAGTGAACAGAGAATTGAAGAGCTAAGCAAAGATCGTATGTCAGCTCCAGCATCGTAAAGTAAATCTTTGTAGAGCTGCCAAAACGATCGTACCGTTACTTTGTCTATTCATCGTGTAAATGTTATAAGTAGAGTACTATAAGTGTTAGTAGAGCATCCGAAGTATGATCGTAGAGTGGCAAAGTTATCTCAGAGCTAAATTCGAAATCAAAGAGTCTACAATCAGAATCGTAGAGCTGCCTTCAGAGTTGTAAATGCTAAAGCTGAGATCGTAGTGTAAAAGAGAAGTTCGCAAAGTCTACTTTAGAATCGTAAAGATCCATTTGTAGAGCAGATCATAGAGCAACTCTGTATTTCGTAGAACGACTTCGTAGAGTTCTGAACGTCGAGTAAACTAAACAAGGGTTGTTCATCAAACTCTACGATTAGTCAAGCTTGAAGAGAATGTCAAAACTGCCATAAGACCTACAAATGCAGAGAGCAGAGTATATAACAAAGATTTCAAGACCATTTCTCACTATCTTCAGATTTAGTCAAAAATATCAGATAATATGTATGTCTAAACCGCTATGTTAGAGATCTATCACATCTCACAGGTGGTAGGTGAGACTGCAATCGATGGGACATGCTAGAGCCGAAAGCAAGCTGCCTGCCTACCGTAAAAGTCATTATCAGAAAATATCTTGGATCAGATCATTAAATGCACCAATGGGAACTCTTAATGGGAAGATTTTTAGAGGTCTATAAAAGAGTACAAGGATTCAAATCAAGGAGTAGAAAGCTGAACCTCTGTCAACATATTTTAAGTTACTCCATTCAGAACTGCTTGTTCAAGCTGCTAAATACCATAAAGAAATCCAGCTTATTGCAAAGCTTAGCAACACACCAAGAACAAAGTTGAACCTCTACAAAAACATATCAAGCTCTACTCTACGAAATCATCAAGAGTTAAAAGTTGCTAAGTACCAGAAAAAAATCAAGCTTCATTGCAACACTTAGCAGCACCTCAACTAATCAACAATCATTTGTGATTTACTTGGTCTTAGTGACCATTATACCAAGTCTAAGTGACTTGAAGATTTCTAAGTGAACTGGAGTAAGTGTCCTAGACTGAGTGTCCTGGTCTGAGTGACCATTGCCTAGACTAAGTGACTCGAAAAAATCTAAGTGATTCAGTTGTAATAGATCTTAGTGACCTGGTCTTAGTAACCCATCCTTAGTAGATTTCCTACTTGTTGAAGTAGAAGAGTGAACTAGGAGTTGTTTGAACTCTGAACCACTTAAAACATCTTGTGTCATTAATTTACATTCAGCTTCTATATTCTGCTATAAAATGTTATAACTATCTGTGACTTATCTTCACATGCACTAAAGTTAGAACTGAGATTTCATTATATCTTTAAGGGGATTTTAAAGTAATATTTCACTGTGCTAAATTAATTAAACAAATTAATTATCTAGTAATACATCTTTATTATGTAAAAAGTTTTAAAGATCTATTCAACCCCCCTTCTATTGTACTAGTAAGTTTTGTAAAGTCCTTCTTAATAATCTGATGTACAAGGACTTAGAATAGAAAGATCAAATATGTTAGGTTGATCTTATTGAGTTGATCTGATGAATAGCTAATGTGATTAATGTATATTTGTACCAGTAAGATTTGTAAAGTCCTTTTTGATAATCTGATGCACAAGGACTTAGAACAGAAAGATCAAATATGTTAGGTTGATCTTATTTAGTTGTTCTGATGAATAGCTAATGTGATTAATGTAATTTTTTATCAATAAGTTTTGTAAAGTCCTTCTTGATAATCTGATGTACAAGGACTTAGAATAGAAAGATCAAATGTGTTAGTTTGATCTTATGGAAATAATCTGATGTATAGCTAATAGGTCCAAATCGTTCGTATAGTCATTCTACCCAGTTCGAATGTTCTTCTAAGTTGCAAAGTTAACTCATTTTCGTAGTGCATCAGATGTTAGATCGCAAAGCTCTCTCATTCATCTTAAAATTCATTCCATGTCATAAAGTAAAGATCAATCCGTAGAGTGAACAGAGAATTGAAGAGCTAAGCAAAGATCATATGTCAGCTCCAGCATCGTAAAGTAAATCTTCGTAGAGCTGCCAAAATGATCGTACAGTTACTTTGTTTGTTCATCGTGTAAATGTTATAAGTAGAGTACTATAAGTGTTAGTAAAGCATCAGAAGTATGATCATAGAGTGGTAAAGTTATCTCAGAGCTAAAGTTAAAATCAAAGAGTCTACAATCAAAATGGTAGAGATACCTTCAGAGTCGTAAATGCCAAAGCTGAGATCGCAGTGTAAAAGAGAAGTTCGTAGAGTCTGCTCTAGCATCGTATAGATCTATTTGTAGAGTAGATCATAGAGCAACTTTGCATTTCATAGAATGACTTCGTAGAGTTCAGAACGTCGAGTAAACTAAGCAAGGCTCTATGTTGTTCATCAAACTCTACGATTAGTCAAGCTTGAAGAGAATATCAAAACTGTCATAAAACTTACAAATGCAGAGAGCAGAGTAGAGTAAAGATTTCAAGACCGTTTCTCACTATCTTCAGATTTAGTCAAAAAGATCAAATAAGATGTATATCTAAATCGCTATGTTAGAGATCTATCACATCTCACTAGTGATAGGTGAGACTATAACTGATGGGACATGCTAGAGCTGAAAGTAAGCTGCCTGCCTACCGTAAAAGTCATTATCAAAAAATATCTTGGATCAGAGCATTAAATGCACCAACGGGAACTCTTAACGAGAAGATTTTTAGAGGTCTATAAAAGAGTACAAGGATTCAAATCTAAATACTGATCAAGGAGTAGAAAGCTGAACCTCTGTCAACATATTTCAAGTTACTCCATTCAGAATTGCTTGTTCAAGCTGCTAAATACCATAAAGAAATCAATCTTATTGCAAAGCTTAGCAGCACACCAAGAACAAAGCTGAACCTCTACAAAAACATATCAAGCTCTACTCTACGAAATCATCAAGAGTTCAAAGTTGCTAAGTACTAGAAAGAAATCAAGCTTCATAGCAACACTTAGCAGCACCTCAACCAATCAACAATCATTTGTGATTTACTTGGTCTTAGTGACCATTATACTAAGTCTAAGTGACTTGAAGAGTTCTAAGTGAACTATACTAAGTGTCCTAGACTGAGTGTCCTGGTTTGAGTGACCATTGCCTAGACTAAGTGACTCGACAAAATCTAAGTGATTCAGTTGTAATAGATCTTAGTGATCTGGTCTTAGTAACCCATCCTTAGTGGATTTCCTACTTGTTGAAGTAGAAGAGTGGACTAGGAGTTGTTTGAACTCTGAACCACTTAAAACATCTTGTGCCATTAATTTACATTCAACTTCTATATTCTGCTATAAAATGTTATAATTGTCCGTAACTTATCTTCACATGCACTAAAGTTAGAATTGAGATTTCATTATATCTTTAAGGAGATTTTAAACTAATATTTCGCTATGCTAAATTAATTGAACAAATTAATTATCCAGTAATACATCTTTAACATGTAAAATGTTTTAAAGATCTATTCAACCCCCCTTCTATTGTACTAGTAAGTTTTGTAAAGTCCTTCTTAATAGTCTGATGTACAAGGACTTAGAATAGAAAGATCAAATATGTTAAGTTGATCTTATTGAGTTGATCTGATTAATAACTAATATGATTAATGTCTATTAGTACTAGTAAGTTTTGTAAAGTCCTTTTTGATAATCTGATGTGCAAGGACTTAGAATAGAAAGATCAAATGTGTTAGGTTGATCTTATTGAGTTGTTCTGATGAATAGCTAATGTGATTAATGTAATTTTTTATCAATAAGTTTTGTAAAGTCTTTCTTGATAATCTGATATGCAAGGACTTAGAATAGAAAGATCAAATGTGTTAGGTTGATCTTATTGAAATAATCTGATGTATAGCCAATAGGTCCAAATCGTTCGTATAGTCACTCTACCCAGTTCGAAGGTTGTTCTAAGTTGTAGAGTTAACTCATTTTCGTAGTGCATCAGATGTTAGATCGCAAAGCTCTCTCATTCATCTTAAAATTCACTCCATATCAAAAGGTAAAGATCAGTCCGTAGAGTAAACAGAGAATTGAAGAGCTAAGCAAAGATCGTATGTCAGCTCTAGCATCGTAAAATAAATCTTCATAGAGCTGCTAAAAGGATCGTAGAGTTACTTTGTCTATTCGTAGTGTAAATTTTATAAGTAGAGTACTCTAAGTGTTAGTAGAGCATCAGAAGTATGATCGTAGAGTTGCAAAGTTATTTTAGAGCTAAAGTCGAAATCACAGAGTCTACAATCAGAATCGTAGAGCTGCCTTCAGAGTCGTAAATGCCAAAGCTGAGATCGCAGTGTAAAAGAGAAGTTCGCAGAGTCTGCTCTAGCATCGTAGAGATCCATTTGTAGAGCAGATCATAGAGCAACTCTCCATTTCATAGAACGACTTCGTAGAGTTCAGAACGTCGAGTAAACTAAGCAAGGCTCTACGTTGTTCATCAAACTCTATGATTAGTCAAGCTTCAAGAGAATGTCAAAACTGTCAAAAGACTTACAAATGCAGAGAGCAGAGTAGAGCAAAGATTTCAAGACCGTTTCTCACTATCTTTAGATTCAGTCAAAAAGATCAAATAAGATGTATGTTAAACTGCTATGTTAGAGATCTATCACATCTCATAGATGGTAGGTGAGACTGCAACTGATGGGACATGCTAGAGCCGAAAGCAAGTTGCCTACCTACCGTAAAAGTCATTATCAGAAAATATCTTGGATAAGAGCCTTAAGTGCACCAACGGAAACTCTTAACAGGAATATTGATCATTTAGCAGACAATAGAGTCATATTACTTCCAATTGCCAAATCCAAAGGACTGTAGCTGCTAAACTTGTGGAGCTATTGATCATTTAGCGAAAGGCTACTCGATGAAGGGACAGAAACTGGAGGAGGCAACAAAAATAACAGGGGTAATAAGCTGTAAATAACTGGGTCAACAGGTTCAAGTCTACCGGTTGCCAGAACTTTTAATATGACTGTGAAGGATGCAACGGCATCAAATGAGGTGGTGTCAGGTATAATACATATCAACCCAATGAACGTATATGTATAGTTGAACATAAAAATTGTTACATAGGAATTTGAGATTACATAACCTTTGTATATCTCATTCCGATATGATTAAGGGAGTTTGATATGATACTAAGAATGGATTAGTTAAATAACCATGAGGCGATGATTGATTATCATCGAAGATTGTAAACCTTCGAACTTTTGATTAGTCGAAGGTAGTATTTTATGATAAATGTAATGGGTAGTCCGGTTGCTTGTCATTAGTGTAAGCCAAAAGACTGTTTAAGGAAGGGATGCGTTGAATAGTTGGTTTTATAGTAGATACCTAACAAAAGATATCGAACTTAAATTAAATACCAGTAATTAGTATCTTTCGTTTAGTTGGGAGAAAGAATTTTTCACTGTCTTAGTATCTGAAACAGCTTTAAATTTCGAAACCTTGTGTCAAATGGCTCTAGTAAGGACGAAAGCGTTGATGGTACAGTTACAAGAACTTCTAGATAAGAAGTATATCAGATCGAGTGTGTCTCTTTAGAGAGCATCGGTATTATTTGTGAGGAAAAAGAGTGGGTCATTACGATTATGCACCAACTACTATAAATTGAATAAGAATTGATGATCTATGTGATCAGTTGAAGGGTGCAAAGTATATTTTTTCAAGATCAATTTTTGATCAAGATATTATCCATTAAAGGTGAGGGAGGAAAATGTACCGAAAATAATATTTCGGACTAGATAAGGGCATTATGAATTCTTGGTGATGCCTTTCAGACTTATGAACGCCCTAGATGCATCTATGAATTTAACGAATATGGTTTTAAGAAATATTTAGGTAGAGTTGTGGTAGTGTTAATCAATGACATTTTAGTTTATTCGCGGACATAAGAAGAACATGTTGAACACTTGAAGTTGGTATTGGAAACGTTGGAAGAAAATAAATAATATATTAAACTATCAAACTATGAGTTCTGAATGGAGATGATAAATTTTTGAACCGTGTGATTTACAAGAAGGGATTATAGTTGACCCTATAGAAGTGGAGGTGGTGATTAACTGGGAACAACCGAATATAGTGGTCGAAGATAGGAGTTTTTTGGAAATCACATGATACTACTAGCGATTTACTCGAGATTTTTTTGAACAACCCCTATTAATAAATTTGATAAGGAAAACTATGAAGCGGGTGTGGATGGACAACTAAGAAGAGAGCTTTCAGGAGTTAAAAAAAGAGGTTGAGTATGGCATCAGTATTGTCATTGTCGGACAATAGTGGTGGATATGTAGTGTATAGCAATGCATCACATGAGGAGGTTAGAGTATGTGCTGATGTAGCATCAAAAGGTGAGCACGTATACATCACGACAATCGAATGATTATGCGAAGAGGTACCCAACGCATGGTTTAGAGTTGGCAGTGGCGATTTTACTTGAAAATTTGGAGGCAGTATAGGGAGAAGTGTAAGATTTACACTAACCAAAAGCTAGAAGTATATATTATGCAAAAGAAAGTAAATACGAGACAAAGAAGATGGTTGGATTGGTTAAAGGATTATGATCATACAATCATTTACCATAAAGGGAAGGCGAATGTGATAGCGGATGCACAAAGTTGAAGGAACCAGGAGATGTGATGTATGTTGACATCTCAAAAAGAGCTACAAAGGGAATTTAAAATGTTAAGAATTGAAGTAAAGTGCTTAAGTGAGCTAGTAAAATGGTGGTACGTGATGAAGACATGATTCTCAATGGTGGAATAGCATAAAGAACTGCGGGAGGAAGATGAAGAATATGAAGGGATAAGAAGGCGGATAGCAGAGAAAGTAGATGAGAAGTTAAGATTGGTAAGAATGGAATCATTTGATTCAAAAAGAGATTGTGGGTACCTTCGATAGAGGGAATGAAAGAAAATATTTTGCAAGAAGCTCACAGTCCGGGATACTCAATTCGTCGTGGAAGTGCGAATACATATCAAGATTTATGCCAACACTTTTGGTGGCCCGGTATGAAGACCGAAACAGTGAAATGAGTAAGTAGATGTTTTACGTGCTAGAGGATTAAAGTGGAATTCTAGTGAACTAGTGGGTTATTGTAATAGTTAGAAAATTCCAAAATAAAAATGGGAGCACAGTACGATGGACTTCGTAGTAGAACTCCCGATGTCGATCTTATATTAAACTATTGGAAAATTTATGCGTTAAATTTTGAGGGTAGTTGAAATAATCATTTACCCTATGTGTGAGAGAAGGTATGAAATGCCATAATATTAAGGCAAGTAGGAGAGTGATTAAAGCTCGGACCGAAATTAGTACCGTAAATTACAAAAATGGTTAAAGTGACGAGAGGAAGACTTAAAACTACACAGAGTGACAAGAAAAATATGCAAATTAGCAAAATGCGATTAAAATTTTTAAATTAATAATTATATATTTTAGGAAGTATTTTCTCAAAGAAAGAAAAATAAGATTTAAGAAGAAAGTGAACTGAAGTCCTAAAATTATAGGACCTTTGGAAATATTTAAAAAGATGGAAAAAGCAGCTTATTGGATAGCTTTACCCTAGAATGGGAACATATATAATGTATTTTATATGCTAGATCCGTATAAGTAGGACCTTGAGTATGTTATTATGTATGAGTCGGTAAAAGTCAAGAAGGACTTAGGCTACGAAGAGATTCATGTGCAAATAATTGACGGGAAAGAAAAAGATTAAAGAATAATGTAATACCTTTTGTTACAGTAATTTGAAGAAATTAAATTGTAAAAAAAAAGAAAAAAAGAAAAAAAAAAGCTAGGTAAGAGCTTGAAGGTAAAATAAGACAAAATTTATAACGTTTGTTGAGTAATATACCGTTGATTCCAGGGACGGAATCCTTATAGAGGGGGAGGGAATGTGATATCGCGAAATCGTAATCAAAAATGTAAATAAATTTAATAAAGTTAAATTTTTTTATGACACATTTAATATATATATGTGTTAAAGTAAGTGATATATTGAGATGGAAAGTAAAGGTAATGGGAATGTAATTAGAAAATAAATTCCATAAATAGGGGACTGATCCATTGACAACGTTGTCAATTTAAGGATAGTCTTACAACACATCATGACTGTCCACCTGAAGATTGAACGGTTAAATAGAGCTCTCGTCCGCAGTTTTGTTTCCAGTATTCCACAGTTTAATACTGCGGACGGGACAGAAGACTAAAATGCCCCTCCTTTAATTACTCCCCCGTTCGCAGTTTAATACTGCGGACATTAAGTATGTTCTTAAATGCAGAATAACGTTGTTTTGGTCTTCAGTCCATACTTACCGTCCGCAGTTTAATACTGCGGACGCTAGGTCTATGAGAACAACGCCGTCTAGAAATTTGGAACTTTTAAGTAAAATTCGCAGTTTAATACTGCGGACGCTAGTTCTCCTTATGAAAACGGCGCTGTATTAAGATAATACCTGTCCGCAGAACTAAACTGCGGACTCTTACTCGAGGATTTGCTTAAAAGAGTTAAACAATTAACCCATCCTGGTAGTACATTTTGAGACATCTCAGTTTGAATATCGTTGAAACAGCCCATCCATTCTCTAAAATCTTCTGCTCTAAAATAGAAATTTTTTTTGCTTTAATAAGAAAACTTAATAGCATAAATCGAACTATACTCGTCCCAGATCGGTACTTTAAAAATGAGTTGAGATCCAAAAATATTAATATAAGTTTATTAAAGCTAAAAATCATCTAGTTCCCTTACATATTCTTGTTAGTTGTTACATATTCAAGTAATCTATGATGATGAGAAATATACATGGCAAAATAATTTGGAAGGATGGATAAAAAGAGTCAGTAGGGTGAAGTGTTTTCAGCACATAAATCCTTCCATTTATTAGCCATGCATGTCTCTTCAAGACAAATCACATGAATCAGTAAGAATAAGAATATGCAAGAAGAAATAGAAAATTCTTGAGCTTTAGTTTGAACTTTTCTTCTTATCTAGATCAGTTTGCAGTACTTGACTATATTATATTTAAGAGACCTAGTGTCCGTAATTTAATACTGCGGATGAGACTTCTCAGTTTTTCAGGAAAAAACGGCGTCATTTTCATAGACCTAGCATCCGCAACATTAAACTGCGGATGGGACCTTTCAGTTTCCATCTTAAAATGGCGTCGTTCTGCATTTAAGAAGATACTAGCGTACGCAGTATCAAACTTTGGACGGATGATTAACTAAAGGTAGGGTATTTTGGTCTTCTGTCTCATCCGCAGTATTAAACTACGGAATACTAGAAATAAAACTGCGGACGGGAGCTCTATTTAACCGTTCGATCTTTAGGTGGATGGTCACGATGTGTTGTAAGGATATACTTAAATTGACAACGTTGTCAATAGATCAATCTATATATATATATTAGAAGTCAAGAATACTTTCAAAAGGAAAGGAAAAGAAAAGAAAAGAAAAGAAAAGAAAAGAAAAGAAAAGAAAGGAAATTAAAATAAATAAAAAAGAGAAGAAAGAAAAGGAAGTCAAAGAGAATTGTTTAAAGAAAAAAAAACAAAAACGAAATATATACATTTATATATATATATATGTATATATATATATATATGTATATTCGGCTAGGAGATAAAGGAGAGGAGGGGGACGTTTGTAGACACCCAAATTTTGCGTTCCCTGTACTAACCATGATAGGAGGGCAAAATCGTCAATTGAACCGGCTTGCGGGAGCGAAGGAATGGGCACAAGTGCGAGCGCCCGACACCACCGCAATGATTGGCGACCAAGGCTGACGTGACAATAAAGTCGTCCGAAGCAGGCATTCCCGAATGAGGTAGCACGTCTCCCGAAAATTCCCGAACTGCAGAATACGAGCCTGTCAGCGAAAACCGACGTTACGACACGAAAATCGAGGCATGACACAGAAAACGAGAAAGTCAAACCGTCCAGCCGCGGATTGATCTGCGGCTAAATAATGCGCCTTTTGAAAACACGGAACCCGAAACACGGAACTCGAAATCGGGGTGAGTGGAAGGCAGGCGGCCAGCCAACCTATTTCAGCTCATTTTCGCTCAGCATACAGGGAGTTGAAGAAGTTGAAAGTTTGGGAAGAAGAAGGAGAATCCAGCAGCAAAAGAGCACAGAAATTGAGAGGAAAAAGAGAGAAATTTTGCAATCAAATAGGAAGAAAAGAGAGAAAAAAGAGAGAATTTAATTCTTTTGATTTTGATTGTATCCAATACACTCCTTATCCTATTCAAATACACAAGTTCATATCCATTTGAGATCAATTGCAAGGTGAAAATTTCTATTTGTTCTAGCAATGCATATCATATTGATTGGGTAAATTAGATGTAACTTTCATGTATTTTGTTGAACAATCATGGATTAGGAATTATTAGTGAGGGTTCCATCGGAACAAAAGTCTTCCTAATAACCCGAGGATATCCAATTGATGAAATTCCTAGCTTGTTTATGGTGATTCATTGGGTGTAATTTATTTAGATTGTCATTTTCGGATATCATGGGGTATTAGATAAATCCGGGTTGGTCAGTTATGTAGTATTCATTTTGCGGGTATGTAGCAATATCGGGTGTGAGCCTAGGAATGCGACCCCGTGGTCCAAATCTGATGAGGGACGTTTTGATGTATGTAATAGATTCAAGGTACTTGTTTTGTAACATGTAATTGTCGGGCCTTAAAACGACGCTAAGGCGAGAATCGGGTTTAAGGCCCCGGATTAGTGGAATATGTGATTGTTGGCGTTCGGGGATATTTTGATGGCTTACATGCCCGTGAATAGCCCCGACGCGTGTTTATGCTTGATTAGATTTCGTGACACCAAAATGATTCCAAAAGATTAAACGATAAAGATTTTTCTAAAATCAATCAAAGTAGGATATTAGCATCACAAGGGTAAAAATTGGAAATGCTAACGAAAGTCGATTCCTATTCTACGAGAAAGCTAAAGAGAAGTTGTTTTCAAATATCGCGAAAAATGGTTTTTTTTATATAAAAGAACTAAACGTTTTAATTAAACCTTGATATATAGGGTGAAAGGGATCCTAGAAATTGCCTATCATTTATGAAAGCAACGTACAAATCTCGATTCCTATTCTGGCTAAAGGTTTAATAAACTCCTATTTTTGCCAAAACGTCACCTAATGGAAATCTCCTAGTTTTGACAATTAAAATCAAACCTTTTTCATAAAGCTTTCTCGTGTATGCCGAAAAGACATTCCGAAGCGTTCTCAAATTTAAAGTACGACTTTTCCTAAAAATCCAAATGATTCTTTCATACAAACTCACCGCAACATTCATATAGGTACACACACACACACACACACTCGCACGTATACACATTTCATGAATCAAAGGGTAGGAAAGTATCAAAATTGCGGTAACCGTGTTTTACGGAAGTCGAGGGGTGCCTAACACCTTCCCCTCACTTAAGCAAGCCCCCGAACTCTATGAATCTCGATTCGCAGACCAATTAATTCAGAGTCACATATGAGCCAGCGATTTATAAAAAGTGAAAACTCGGATGAGTTGATACGTCCATTTCAAATATACCAACTGGCGACTCTGGTTAATTGGCTCATCATAAAAAACAATCTTTCAAACCCCGTCGACATTGATGCCGACCTTTTCCAAAAAAATCATTTAATCACGAGGCTAGAATTGGAAAAGACTAAAAAGGACACACGAAGTGAAAACCCGGCGTCGACAACGTTTCTCCAGGAAGTCTCCCAAGATTTTTTTTAAAGGAAGGCTTGTTTGGGAAGGTTTGCTTAGTTTCCTAATTAACTATTTAAATTATAAGCACACTTAATTAATTAAATTGGATGATTAAGGGAAGATAATGTAAGATCAAACCCCTAATGGTAGGGTAAGTTTATAATTATCACAAGATATGTGGTTTGACCATAGAAAAATAAGTCAAGAGGGATCAATTATTAAACTAGGAAAACTGGTTTATATATATATCTATATCTGTGTGTGTGTGTGTATAAAGGGGGAGCATAATACTCCCCTATTATTTCTATAAGACTTGGCAACATAAGGCAAAAAGGAAGGAAGAGCACCGCTGGGATAGAGGAAAGGAGAAGGAAAAGAGAGCTAAGAAGAAGGAAAGGAAGGAAACTAGAAAGGTAAAACCCTAAACTTGATTTTAGTCCATGAAAATCCTTAGATATTCTTTTCTTCTGAGAAGTTTGAAATTCTTATCATGCTAAGGTAATATATGTAGGTCTCTAATGGTATGTGATCATGAAAAGCAAGAAAGAATCAAAAACTATGAAAAAAAACAAAAATTGGAAAAAACTATGAAAAAAAACAAAAATTGGAAAAAACTAGGAAAAAGGAAATAAGAGCAATTGCTGCCACTGCTTTGTAAATTCAATATCTCTCAAATCTTAAGGAGTTGGAAGTTAATTTTTGGATATGTTATAGATATGGAAGCTAGCTATGTTTCCTAAGAATGTAGGAATTTTTCTTTGGCTAGATTATTTATTACGATTTTTGCAAAATGACTGGTCTGAAACAGGGGAAATTTGAGATTTCTTGTTGTGTTGGAGTTCGAGGGCACAGTTGGCCCTGAACTTCTAGGTATTAAAAAATTGAGATTATAAAGGAGGTGCTGCCAAAAATTTGAACTCAATCAGAGTTCTAGAGAATTAATTAAAAATAAAACAGTTTCGGATAGTTAAAACTCTAAAATAGGCATAACTTGCTCTCCGTAAAGGATATAAACACGAAAGTTTGGAATTGAACCCTTTGAAATAATGTTAAGGGACTGTCCAAGATTTAGAATTTTTGGACTTAATTCCAAATTATGATAATTGTTATAAATTTGGACAGAAATGGCTATGAAATAAATAGTAACCATAATAAAAAAATCTAGAAAATTTACATAAACTCTAAAATAAGTAGGTCTAGCCCTGGTATAAAGGGTTTGGCCAAACTAATCTGAAAAGTATGGCTGGTGCGATGTTCGGAGAAGGGAATAATTAATAAAAGCTGTTTAAAGTAAGCAAAAGTTGGGTAGTAAAATTTTTATGATGAATATGAGTTAAAAGTATGCCACATGGCTTAAGTTTATAGAAAAATAATGTTTGGAGTATCAAACTATATAATAAAAAAAAAGAAACCGCACTTTAACCGGGCTTAAAATGAGCTACCGGTGTTAAAAATGAAATACGTGAACTTATTGACCATAACGAGTAAGTGTAATAAGGAAAGCTAATGATGGAACCTTCCATAATATTGTAGGTAGTCTGAAGAAGGAAGAAAGTAACGAGAATGTGTTTACGAGCTAAAAAAGGCAAGTTTCCGCACCATGTGCAATTGAATTTTTATTGAAGCCTATGATCATGATGGTTATTCTGGGAGTCAATGCCTTTTGTGTTCAAATTGACTCATTTGTTAAAGTTATTCTTTGTGAAGTAATTTTATGGTGAATATTAAATTGTTATTTCGTATCGACAATTTATTGCACGAGAATATTGTTGCTCCGAACCAAGTTGTCTTGGGGCAGATTCCTTGAGTTCTGAACTAAGAATGAATAACCCTAAGATGTAGAAGAATTGGTCATGAATATTGGCGTACCGACAATACACTGTTGAATTACAGTGTTAAGATGCTACATAAAACACCTTCGAGGTACGATGTAGAAATGATGAAATTATTAACACACTGTTAAAATACAATGAAGAAATGATAAAATGAATGAGTAAACCGTTAAAGCACAGTGTAAAAATGAGTAAACCATCAACGCACTATTAAATACAGTGCGGATATGGTAGAATAATGTTACGCGTAAAGAAATAGTACTAATGGACTGATCAACAATGATGTATTAAAGAGTGTTCTTGGTCTTTATGAATGTGAAACACTCTAAAAAGAGTACTTGGTTTCTACGACTACTCAGTCACCTCATGAATATTGAGGTTGTCAAAAGTATTAACATTCTACATCTTGAAATTCCTTTGAAGCGAACTTTTATTCTCTTCTAATGAGATAATTGTATGAAAAGTCTTTCACTCATATTCTATATAATTGTAAATCTGAGCCTTTATAAGCTTTTGTTGATGTACGATGATGAAGTTATCATATCTTATATCCTTATATATTCTTGAATCAGAAGTTAAAAAATCTTCAATAATATTGCTCGTTATACAGTAACTTGATAAAAAGTTTTGTTTAGATTCTAGAACTTGTTGAGCTATTTGAGCTCATCCTTACATTATTAATTTTTCAGATAAGACGAAGATGGCTGGAAGGTCCTAAAATATGAGGACGTGGGAGGAATGTAATGGAATAGGATATATTACATTTAGGTAACCTCTTTTGTAGTGAGGAAGGATGTATAATTATGTATATGATTATGTAATTGAGTTATCCGTTACGACTTTTGTATTGGGATAACGAATTGGGATATGTAATCCCTTGATATATATTATGTTGTAAGTTAAACATAATTGTTTTATAACAGGTTGGGATAAAATGTTAAGTTTGAGATTTGGGAAATATATGAGTTATAGTTATTGTGTTTATGATGAGACAATTTATAACTGTGAATATGGACAAGTAAGGATTATTATGTGAGTTAATATTTGTATTATAAGCAGGTATTGTGCAGAGTTATGAATAGTGATCACCAAATCAACTGTATCAAGTATAGGGATTCGGGGGCATCACAATAATTTACCTTAAATATTGAATTTTAGTTTTCTTAGTTACTTTTCTAAGCATGTTATCTTGCATTTTATTAAATAAATATTATTGCGATGAATAAATTACATTATTATTTAATAAATAAGTGAATGATGTTTAACTTTTTTATTTAAAATTTTTTAATTTATGTGATAAACGGATTGACACATTAATAATATTAATAAACAAGTCAGTGTTAGTGTTTAACATATTGACACGAATAATTAAACGGGTAATGTTAGTATTGACTTATTTAATATAATATCTAACACAACACAACACAATACGAATTCATCTAATACGACATGGTTCCTACCCCTACCCTTGAATCATGGGCTGATGGGCCAGAGTAGTAACTTGCCACTCTTGAATTTTAAAATGCTATTGTTAAGAAAGGGCCGGTCTATAAAAAGAAGAAACGTACCCACCCACGCTTAAATGATTTTTCTTTAATTATGTCGAGCCATAGGTAAAAATAAAAATAAATAAATAAATTGAGTTATACTCCTTCCATCCCACAATGCAAGAGCCATTTTGTCAACAGAAAAAAGGGACAAGTCTTTTAGAATATTCAAATTATAAAATTATTATTGATTTTTGAAAGTCAATTTGAGATATTTTTAAATTTAAAATTGAGATGATTCATTAGAAATTATGAAACAATAAAACTTATAATGAGTAGTATTTTTTAGATATTTTACAATATTGATCATTGTATTAATTAAAATTAAAGAAATTTATGTCAATTTTGGGTTTGAATTTGTCTTAAATTAACTTCAAAAAGTCAATAATAATCTTATGATCTGAAACTCGGGAAGTATATTTTATACTATTAGCTATGTATTGGTTACTAAGTTGTGTGATAAAATCAGTAGTCCTACTACATACTGAGAGTTTTATGATGAATTACAACTACGAAAAATATCAATATATGAGATTGTACGAGATTATAAGATTGACCTAATATATTATATATCTATTTGAAAGTGTTACTACTCATATTTGGAAAATGATTTATATGTCGATAAATTTATGACGAAGTTAAATTGCAATCAATATGAAAATTCATGTGATAAAATAGAATAAATTAAGGTGGGAAAAAAAATAAAAGGATCCATTTTACAAAGGAAGGGAAAAAAACTCTTTTGAATATATCGATATGCAAAGAACCATTGCATCAATATAGATCAAGACATACATTACAGAGCTTATCTTTTGAATATAAACAAGAAAAATGCTCACAGCATTGTGCAACAAATCTAGAAGGGATTGATTATTGATTGCGAAGCAGCTCCAGCCCTTTCCCGGTATGTCCCTTGACACCCATGTGGCATACATCAAGTATCAACTGCAGTAATGGCATATTTCTTTAAAGAAAAACAGAGAGGCCTGAATTAAAACTAAAAGAGGGAGGCCTGAACTGCAGTCAAATTTGTTTATAATCAGTTTTAATGAGTAAAAAATGTTCAGTAATCAAATTTTTAAAACTACTTCTAATCTCTTTTTATCAGTAGCACTAATTTAAAGTTTCTATTTATTTGTCAAATCTAATAATTAGGTTTGACTAAGTATTTTACTAATCTATTCCTATTTATCGTAGTAATTCTATCCATTACTATTTTCTATTTTTTAAAACCTTTCTTTTTAAAAATTTACACTTAAAATAAGTGATAAATGTACTTTTCACCCAACACTTTTTCCTATTTATTGGTTTAATTTTATTTTTTTCCGTTACCAAACACAAATTACTTTTTAAAATTGATTATAATAAAAAAATAGTAATAAGAATCACTTGTCACAACTTTTAAGCAATCCCAAGTATAGTCATAATCTTTTTGTTTGAACTGCAGATAAACTGATGAGATCCTGACCAGGCTCGCATCAAGCGTCATCGACTCAACTCAAGCTTCGAGGGTTCAACAAACGAATTCAAGTAATTAGGCTAGAATCTACTCAAGGATGCTTACATTGGAGCTCAATTCATATGAACATCGAGGAGAGGGTGATTCATGTGATTTGGGATTGCTAAATACTATCTATGTAGTAAGATTAAATCAATGCGAGTCAAGCGTTCAAGATAATGTTCATCATGTTCGTTGGTATCGTCTAATCATTAATGAAGATATTTGTCATTTAATGGAAGGATTAGCGTACATACAGCGTTATGGATGTCCAAAAAAGCTAAAGAGGTTATATTCTATCACAAGACATCACGAGGCATTACGAGATTGGATTACATGAAGCAAGAAGTTCGGGTTACTGAATAAGAAGCTCGCCCCGGCGAGCTTGCTAAGGCCAATTTTCTCCCCCCGGCGAGAACCTTTCTGGTCATCTTCGCCCCAGCCAGCTTTGAAGCCGCCGCGGCTCATTTGGCTCTGTACATCTTCGCCCCGGCGAGAACTTCAATTCATTTTTCTCGCCCCGGCGAGCTCAACAGAATTTTCCTGACACGTTTTTTGAGGCACGCGATTTTTGACAGATTTCTTCCTTATTTTTAGAGATTTTATATATCTTTAGATTTCTAATGTAATTAGGATATTTGTTAGATGAATTTGCTTACTAATTACTTGTTAGTTAGTATTTCTATTCTTTTTAGGATTTAGGGTTTGATTTCAATTGTTTTGTTATTCCTTAAAGGATTAGGTTTCTTATTCTTTATGAAATTAGGGTTTCTATATATTACTATTAATAAAATACAAGACTGATGTGACGAACGAGATTTTTGTAATTTAATTTAAATATTTATTGAATTAAATAAATATTTTTCGATGATTTAATTATTGAATTAATTGATTACTTGATGAAATTGTGGTAGATTAATTTAATTATATGTGTTACATTAGTTAAATTAATGTGGAGAATTATTTATATTCAAAGTATGTATTTAATTGAGCTTATTTGATTAAATGCATAATTTAAATAAGTATAATGTTATTTATAATTAATTTAATAATTAATTAGAGATTGAATAATTTGTCATTATCAATAAATGAGAATTTTAATTATGTGATTATGTGACTTAATGTGGAATTATCCTAGTTTATTTAATTATTTTTAATAAGATTATTTAGTTGATTAAATATGTGACATTAAAATATTTAATCAATAATTTATTAAAATAAACTAGAAGGGAGAATAAAGGTACCAAACCAAACGAGGCCTTATGGAGGTTGAAGTCAGTTAACCATTATGGGATTAACTGACACCATGTTACGTCAATTTATACCATTAATTCTCCTTTCATGCATTATTTCTAAACCAAGTCAAAGAACTCAGAGAGAAAATTGAGAGAAAAGAATTGTGAGGAAAGGGAGAAAAATCAAGAATTGAGAAGAAATTCTTTCATTATCTTGCTTAATCTAGGCTACTAATCGAGGTAAATTCCTTAAATTCAACTTTGATTTATGATCTTCTCCATGAACGTACACTGAGTTTTCTGTAAATTGAATTCTATGGCTAAAATTTTTAATAACTTGATGTTAGATGTTTGTAAGCATGCATAAATGTATTTTATATGAATTATATGTGATTTAGAGTAATTAAATCCATAAAATCATGTTTATATTAGAATTCTGAAATTTACAAAGTAGTAATATACAAATATGGCTTAAATGTATGAAATTGATGATTGTTTTGCATGTTAATCGGTTAAATTGATAATTGATTATGTTTATGCATGTAAAAACGAAAAAAACAAGAGTTAAACGGATTAATTTGGTTAACAAACGAATTCACAGTGACTAATTACATTAACTGTATCAATATATAAATACAAAACACAAACAGTGGGTTTTTAGCCTTTATTTGGTTGTCTAGATTGTCTGTAATGTTAAAATCGTTGTGTATGTAATGGGTTTTGATTTTATAACACATGATAAATGGGTAAACTTAAAATTGTCATTCGATGAAAAATTTTAACCAAATTTGGCATTTTTTTGCGTTCTTCGCGAACTGCAGGAACTGAGTTTCGAGTCCACCGCCTCGGCGGTGGAATTACTCTAGGATTGCCGCCCCAGCGGTGTCACCGTCACGGCGGTAGAAATGAACTAGTTTGGTCGCCCCAGCGCCAAAAATGAACTGCAATTGTCGCCCCGGCAGGAAAATTGTGAAGGAAACCACTGCCCCGGCGGTGGAACAAAAAAAAGAGTAAAAAGAAGAGAGTAAAAATTTTCTTCTTTCTTTGTGGTCATGTTATGTTATCGTAGACATATCTAAAGTCTAGACTAATGTATGAAATGAATATTAAAATACTGTGATGGGTGGTAAGCATATACCCATTGATTATCCGGTGACAATTGAGATATTAAAATAGAAATTGGATGAGAATGAATCCTGAAGTGTTTATAATACTGTAACTAATCATTGTTACTGCCTTATAAACGGAATATGTAGGATGTTTTCTAAGTGTTGCTATGTGACTAATAAATATTGTGCATGATTATATATCGTGTAGGATACGTGATGTGCAGATAAGTATAGGCTAATTATGGTAATTGGTAATCTACGAACCAGGCAAGTCTTTCAGTTCCTATTTGTTATGTGAACTAAATGATTAATTATTTTAAATCTATGATGTAAAAGCATGATGTATTCTATGTGTTGTATGTATGAACGACAAAGTCAATTCATGACAACGTCCATTGAGTTAAAATGTTGATTGAGTTATGAAACTCAAATTATTACTTGGTAATTGATGTACAGTATGTATGATATGTTTAGCCAAATATTTATGATGTATATGATGAGCATGTTATCTACGTGTTATGTGATGTACGTAAACTATTAGATTTTGCTAAGTTATCGAGCTCATTCTTGCAAATAACCATTTTTGCAGGTTAAAGATACAAGGTAATGTTATGTGCTACCCAAATGACATGGATCAAAATGATGCATGAAGATTAAATGTTTTAGTTGAAGTTATTACTTGAATTATGTTAAGTTTTCGATAAATGTATTTATGTTGAGTTGTAAAGTTTGTTTTGAGGTGTAAACTTTTATAATAAGTTCGACAAGACGAATCATGATATTAACATGATTCGCATTTTTATTAAGTTTAATACTGGATATTGTTGTAAAGTCAGAACGACGATGTATTGATAACGACCAATGTTGAGAGTTGAATTATATGAATTTTGGGGTCGTTACAGTTGGTATCAGAGCTGATAGGTTAGAAACCTTAGGTACGAGTACCTTAGGCTATAACCTTAGAGAAGAGAGGTGAAGATGATAGAGTTTAAAGAATAGTAAGTTAAGTATAACTATGGTACAATCGTACTCTTTAATGGTTGATGTATGGTATCTGGGTTAAACAATTCCTTTAGAGAGCGGAGGTTGATACGAACTAACAACCGATCTAACTCGTTGTGCAAGACAGTGTAGACGAGACGGGGACTAGTTTGTTGGTTGTTTGTGGGAAACCACTCAGGTGCTGTACTGAACACTGTTACAGACTTGATGTGTACCGAGTATAGAATTATGGATGTGTATGATTAAGAAGTGATTCTTTTCGTATAGGTAGATGCATGAGATGAGTTAAGTCCTAGAAACGTTACAAGAAGAAGATGCGAATGACACGAAGTGAACTCGAATAAAATATTGAATAATATAAATGAAGTTAGATATTCTTAAAGGAAGAATTAATATATAAATAAGAAGATTCAAAGAAGAATTTTGAAGAGTTATATAAGATGAGAACCAGGAGTTACCTGACTCTAGTAATAAAGATAGTGTTAATAAATAGACGATATCCATAACATGAGAATGATATTAATGATAAGGATGAACTCAAATAGAGTTTAGAGAATTCATGTGAGATAAGATTATGATAAAATGATTAGGTTCAAAGAAGAACCTGAAGAGCTAAAAGACCAAGGAACACTTGAGTTGATTAATCATAAGATAACATGATTAAAGAGAAGAATAAAGAAGATCGTAGGATGAGACGATCATAAGATAAGAAAGAATCGTAAGAAGAGTTGATGATAGAACGAGATGATGACGTGATCTGCTAAAATTATAAAATGTCAGAGGATCTTAAATGATTGAATAGTTGTAGCATAACGCTATAAAGAGATGGTACTATGAAATAGTACGAGGTAAACTCACGACGAGTTATGGATGATGAAATACGAGGAATTCGTATCAAGCAAAGAGTAAGTTAAGAGCAAGATGGAATTAGGTGGGATTTCAATGGAGGACTCATGTTAGTGGCTGAGTTGTACAATTCCTTGTATGGGCGGGGAATTTGTGCTTGGTGTAACAACCACTTAGCTTCCTATATTGACAATTCATTGCAATGTTGGTATCGCGCTATCACTATACATATGACGAGAAGGTGATTCTTTTCTCATATTTATATTTGATAGTTATATAATATTAAGGTTAGGTACGGTTCTTAAAACTCATACTTATGGTAAGTTCGTGACTTATAATCGTATGGTGGAACCCCTCAGCGAATGGACGATTTTGGTCTAACTAGGATAAGTTCCTAAAACTATATAATTGTGGTAAGTTCCTGAACTTCCAAAGTGTGGTAAGTTTGATGAACTATATTGGGTATAGAAAAGTTATGGTATAGAGAGCATTGATAGTATTGAAGATTGATAGAATGATTAATTAATGAAGTAATGGAATAAAGATCAAAGTTGATAGAGAAAATGGAGATTCTAAATCTTCTAGTTATGCTAGATTTTCGAAATTTATTGACATCGTGCTGATATTCGCAATTTTGAGTTCTCGAAAATATATTGGGTCAATGTTTGAGCCAATAAGTTTTAAAAAGGTGTTATTATTCATATGTCTATGCTAATTGTTTCAGCTAGACAAAAATGATTTGAAATTATCAAAATGTATTTTGAACGATGAAGTCATCAATGCAACTGAACTTAGTGTTGGATGTGATCGAAGGATCGTCAGCCCACTATGGTATGATGTAGTATGACAAAGTCCTAAAATGACGACATCCTCAACGTACTATTAAGACGGTATAGTATCATGACATCATAAAAGAATTTTGGTTTTCTTTTAAGCTATAAAAAGATATGTCAATTGAGTTGGCTAAAAATGTTTTGACTAATGTCTGAATTGTTGTTCAAGATCTATGCTAATTGATTCGGCTAGACAACTATTGAAAGGTGTTTATGAAGTTCAAGAATTCTTTGAGATTTTATGTCAAACCAGTTTATTCTGGTGCGAAATTTATATTAAGTCTGAGGTGAACCAACCCTGTAATGGGGGATACGCAATAGCGTTAATATGTATGTGCACAATACATAGTACGAAGGGCTGATCACCTGGAGTACGAGAAGAGATGGTTCATAGTCTTTTGACTGTTAAAGGTTACAGTAGAAATATATGTTAACCTAGGACAAGGTTCAAGTCTTTACGACTCCTCAGCATGATATTGAAAGTTTTTGAATGAATCTTTTAAATTCCTGAATTATTCATACTGCTTCCCAATTATTGAACAATTGTGGAAGATTCTTATTATTTTGAAAGGTGGAAGTGGAAAGGAGGATATTCCTTAAGAAGGGGTATGTGACATGTGGTGATGAGTAAGTTAAACAAACTATAATAAATCTAAGAAAGAAATAAAATTCTAGAAAGGGAAGAAATAAATTTAATTAATGATGCGTAATGATGAGAAATTTTTAGAAGAGAAAGATGTGAAGAATGCGATGATCTTAGAAAGGTCTCTAGAGAAAGAACTTGGTTGTAGAACCTAATGAATAAGTAGAGATTAACGTAGAGTCCATTTCGATAAATGGAAGGAACGAATATTAGTAAATTAAAATTTCGAGGACGAAATTCTTAGAAGAATGGGTGAATGTGATATCCCAAATATTTTATACGATGCTAAATCAGGATATTTTATGATTACAACGAGTATGTTATGCAATCAGGATATTTTATGATTACAACGAGTATGTTATGCAATGATCCTTAGAAAAAGGAAGTGAATGCGTTAAAGGGTGAAAGAATATATAATACTTAAAGTGTTTCAAGTTTAAGTGAAGGTGATGAAATAAAACCTACACTAAGGTAATGCGTTAAGTTATTCAATGATAATTGTGAAAGATGATTAAGTGAAAACCGAGTAAGGGAAGTTTCGTTGATTCCGAGGACGGAATCCTTATAAGGAGAAAAGGACGTGACAACCCGGATTTTCAAAAATTATTAAATAAGAATTTAATAAATGAAATTCTTATTATGAGACGTTTTGAGTTTGAGTATGTGTATATATGTGTTTCATGTTGTGAAATATGTGATTTGATGTGAATATAAAAGAGAAACCACAAAGCTAAAGAAGCTACGTGGGAACCCTAAGATCATATGATGAAAGATTATCCTAAATTATTTATTTAGTCTATGTGTAGCGATTCTGGGGACAGAATCTTTATAAGAGGGGGAGAATGTAATGGGACGAATTAATTGAGTCGTGATTCTAGGGACAGAATCCTTTTAAGGGGAGAAAGATGTGACGAACGAGATTTTTATAATTTAATTTAAATATTTATTGAATAAAATAAATATTTTTTGATGATTTAATTATTGAATTAATTGATTACTTGATGAAATTGTGGTAGATTAATTTAATTATATGTGTTACATTAGTTAAATTAATGTGAAAAATTATTTATATTCAAAGTATGTATTTAATTGAGCTTCTTTGATTAAATGCATTATTTAAATAAGTATAATGTTATTTCTAATTAATTTAATAATTAATTAGAGATTGAATAATTTGTCATGATCAATAAATGAGAATTTTAATTATGTGATTATGTGACTTAATGTGGAATTATCCTAGTTTATTTAATTATTTTTAATAAGATTATTTAATTGATTAAATATGTGACATTAAACTATATAATAAGTAATTTATTAAAATAAACTAGAAGGGAGAATAAAGGTACCAAACCAAATGAGGCCTTATGGAGGTTAGAGTCAGTTAACCATTATGGGATTAACTGACACCATGTTACGTCAGTTTATATCTGTCGACGCCGGGTTTTCTCGCTTAACGCGGGGGTTGTAACCCTTTCCAATTTTTAGCCTTTTGATTTAATGATTTTTTGGAAAAGGTCGGCATTGATGTCGACGGGGTTTTGAAATATCGTTTTTTATGATGAGCCAATTAACCAGAGTCGCCAGTTGGTATGTTTGAAATGGATGTACCAACTCATCCGAATTTTCGTGTTTTACAAATCGCTGGCTCATATGTGACTCCGAATTAATTGGTCTGCGAATCGAGATTCATAGAGTTCGGGGGCTTGCTTAAGTGAGGGGAAGGTGTTAGGCACCCCTCGACTTCCGTGAAACACGGTTACCGCAATCTTGATGCTTTCCTATCCTTTAATTCATGAAATGTGTGTGTGCGCGCGCTTGTGTGTGGGTGTGTGTCTATGTGAATGTTGTGGTGAGTTTGTATGAAAGAATCATTTGGATTTAGGGAAAATCGTGTTTTAATTTGAGTACGCTTCGGAATGTCTTTTCGATGTACCCGAGAAAGCTTTATTCTTTATGAGAAAGGTTTGATTTTAGTTGTCCAAAACTATGGGATTTTCATTAAGTGTCGTTTTAACAAAACAAGAGTTTTAAACCTTCGTCAAAATAGGAATCGAGATCTATACGTTGCTTTCATAAAATGATGGGCAATTTCTAGGATCTCTTTCACCCTATGCACAAAGATTTAATAAAACGTCAATTATTTATAAAATCATTTCGTGTGTTGTTTTGGAAAACGATTTTTTTTTCTTTAGCTTTCTCGTTATATAGGAATCGACATTCATTAACGTTTCTCAAATTTTAACCTCGTGATTCTAATATCCTACTTTGATTGATTTTATGAAAATCTTATCATTTAGCTTTGAAATCAATTTCGTGTCGTAAATCAAATCAAGCATTAAAATGCGTTGGGGCTATTCATGGGCATGTAAGCCATCAAAATAATCCCAAACGCCTACAATCACAAGTTCCACTAATATGGGGCCTTAAATCCGATTCTCGCTTTGGCGTCGTTTTAAGGCCCGACGGTTACACGTTACAAGGAGGCTACATCCTACCCGCTATATACATCAAGACATGTCCATCATCGGATTTGGACCACGGGGTCGCTTTCCTAGGCTCACAACCACGATTATTACATACTCACAAATCAAACATTACAATAAATAACCAACGCGGAAATTCTAACAATATCACGACATCCTAAATAGCAAATTAAAGGAACCACAACCAATACATCTCTTATACAACAAACAAGAAATCAAAACATGAATATCATCGGGTTATTAAGAAGAATTTTGTTCCAATGGAACCCTCGCAAATAATCCCTAATTCATTGTTCAATAAGATACATGAAAATTATATCTAATTTACCCAAATCAATAGGACATGAATTGCTAGAACAAATAGAAATTTTCACCTTGCAATTGATCTCAAATGGATGTGAACTTGTGTATTTGAATAGGATAAATGATGTATTTGATACAATCAAACTCAAAAGAATTAATTCCACTCTTTTTTTCCTCTTCTTTCTCCTTATTTTGTTGCAAAATCTAGCTATTTTCTCTCTATTTCCGTATTTTTTTGCTGCTGCAGGAATTCTTCTTCTTCAAAACTGCTGACCCCCTGTATGCTGCCGAAGCTGGCTTAAATAGGCTGGCCAGAGCCAGCCGCAGATCTATCTGCGGCTGGCCGCAGATAGATCTGCGGCTGGCCAGCTGGCACGCCTCCCATCGCACTCAGCTGCTGAGTGCTGATTTCCCGGTTTTCGTGCTGGCGCACCCACTTGGCCGCAGATCTATCCGCGGCTGGCGGGCTTGACTTTCTCGATTTTCGTGCCACGCCTCGATTTTCGTACCGCAACGTCGGTTTTCGCTGACAGGCTCGTATTCCGCAGTCCGGGAACTTCCGGGATACGTGCCACCTCATTCGGAAATGCCTGCCTCGGACGATCATGCTGTCACGTCGACTTGGGCTGCCCAAATCATTGCGGCGGGACCGGGCACTCGCCCTTGTGTCCGCTCCTTTGCTCCCGCAAGCTGGTTCAATTGACGATTTCGCCCTCCTGTCATGGTTAGTAGAAGGAAACGCAAAATTTGGGTGTCTACAGCTGCCCCTCTTTATCATGTTTATGAAATGATAAATGAAATGAACAGGATAAAGAATAGACACTCGATGCATGAATGACAGTTCGTAAGAATGACAGTACATACATGATGCCACACATATAGCTTATGATGCAACACAAGATGTAATGCATGCAAGACATTCGTAAGAGTGTCAATGTATCAACCCCTTGACCGTGTTTGTTAGTCTTTGGGTTCACTCTTTCAATCTATCGTCTCGTTCGGGGCCGGGTATCGTCGCCGGTCACACAACACGAAACCCCCGGTTATCGTCGCCGGTTGGTTATCTGTCGGAGCCGGTTATCGTCGCCGGACATCCATCTCGTGATCGCCGGTTATCGTCGCCGGTCAATCGTCTCGTCGGGGCCGGGTATCGTCGCCGGTCACCCATCTCGTAACCCCCGGTTATCGTCGCCGGTTGGTTACCTGTTGGAGCCGGTTATCGTCGCCGGACATCCATCTCGTGATCGCCGGTTATCGTCGCCGGTCGATCGTCATGTCGGGGCCGGGTATCGTCGCCGGTCACCCATCTCGTAACCCCCGGTTATCGTCGCCGGTCGGTTATCTGTCGGAGCCGGTTATCGTCGCCGGTCATCCATCTCGTGATCGCCGGTTATCGTCGCCGGTCGATCGTCATGTCGGGGCCGGGTATCGTCGCCGGTCACCCATCTCGTAACCTCCGGTTATCGTCGCCGGTCGGTTATCTTGTCGGAGCCGGTTATCGTCGCCGGTCATCCATCTCGTGATCGCCGGTTATCGGCGCGGGTCTATCGGCGTGTCGGGGGCGGGGTTCGTCGCCGGTCACCCATCTCGTAACCCCCGGTTATCGTCGCCGGTCGGTTATCTGTCGGAGCCGGTTATCGTCGCCGGTCATCCATCTCGTGATCGCCGGTTATCGTCGCCGGTCGATCGTCATGTCGGGGCCGGGTATCGTCGCCGGTCACCCATCTCGTAACCTCCGGTTATCGTCGCCGGTCGGTTATCTTGTCGGAGCCGGTTATCGTCGCCGGTCATCCCTCTCGTGATCGCCGGTTATCGTCGCCGGTCGATCGTCATGTCGGGGCCGGGTATCGTCGCCGGTCACCCATCTCGTAAACTTTTCACTTCAACACGTCAAATGGCTGCAAGGGAGCAAGGTGGGACCCACCAGGGCCAGCCGCAGATGGAATCTGCGGCCAGCCGCAGATGGATCTGCGGCCAGCCGCAGATACATCTGCGGCCATGATCGGGCCTTAAATCCAACGCGGCTCCTCCAGATCTGTCACTTTCAACTTGTAATCCAAAGAGATTCTCTCGATTTTTCTTGTTCGCCAAGGGCTTTTTGTCGATTTTTTCAACTTTCCTGCAAAAACTGTTCCGGTAGGATTGATCTACACGCTACAGGTAACACTTTGACCGGTCACTTTTCAATTTCGTCAATGTTTTTGCTATACATTTGACTATTTGCATGTTTAGAGATAAAATGTAATGCTTTACAATGCTATGTAATGTACCATCATATATACATGCTATGTATCAACTATGTGAGTCCTATTTTATGTTAATGAGGCGGTCCCACATACTGTTATTCCTTTTCTGCAATAAACTCATGCATTACATGCTGTAATTACATATATGAATGCAATTTAGATCTGTTTGAGGCTTTGATTGATGGAAAACACTTTTGGCTTATGCCTGGGATGTCCAATTTACAAACGGAACTCTGCCGATGTTTTTTTTTTTTTTTTTTTTTTTTTTTTTTTTTTTGTGTTTTTATCTTTTTTTTTTTTTTTTTTTTATTTTTTACCATAACCATGCATCATGTTGCATTAATCATATGATGAGGCTAGAAATTTAGAAATTACATAATTTTAAAAGGAAACTTACCTTCTTTCTCGCCCGTTCTATTCCAGCTATGGATCGTGATGCGCCCAGTAGCTCCTCCGCCTCTCGGACTTCGGGTGTTCGCCGTCGTAGGGCTGCACCCACTCCTGTTCCTCCTCGGGATCCCGTCAGGCTCGTCGTTTGACGGAAGCTGTTATTCGTCCTGGTCCTCCGGACGTTGAGGAGGCTGTTCCCCCGGAGGTCGCGGCAGAGGGGCCATCCTCCAGCACACCGGCTCCATCTACTCATCAGGCTCCTTCTGGCGCCTCTGTGCAGATACCCGATCTTTTGGGTCGGGATCTCAGTCGTCACCCCTCAGCATCTCTCGTGGCTAACGAGGTATATTTCAGCTCTATTCTGATTTCACTCTCAATTTCTCCATTCTCCTTTTATCCGGATTGACCTCTTGGTGATTGCCCCAGGTACCCGAGTTTACCCAGCCGAGGGGTAACTGGTTCAACATCTATTCCCTTTACGCGGCGGCTCTGCACAGTGATTATCGGGCGATGGTGGACTCTTGGGGCTTCCGACATTTCTTCACTATCATCCCCCGCCAGTGCCCCTGGGGTTACATGAGGGCTTTATCCGAGCGATGGTTCCACCAGACGCAGTCTCTTCATCTCCTCGACTGCGAGGTCGTGTTGACCCCATGGGACTGGAGGTACATTACTGGCATTGAGTTTACCGGGTCCCGCGTCCCCTTGGATCTTGATATTACCCCTGTGGAGGTTCGAGCTTTGCTGGGCTTCGCTGCTGAGGACCGGGTCTTTAAGGCCCGTAGCATTCGATCCGGCGCTTTGGCTGTCGATGCAGTCGGGGGTCTCTATGCGCTGCCTATTCCAGCAGATCAGGGCACCAGGGACATTCTGCTACGACGCCTGTTCCTGACCATCATGAGGGGTTGTTTTCTGGGGAACAACTCCTCCACCATTCATTTCAGCGTCGTAGGAGCGGTCAGAGATGTGGACCGCATCGGTGATTATGACTGGGGGTCATTCACCTTTGCCTATTTCCTCCACGGCATGCGTCTACGCTCAGAGGGACAGACTGATGCCTGGCTCGGCTTCTAAACCATTTTCTGTTGGTGAGTCCCCTCCTCCTCTCTCTTACTGTATTTCTTTTCCTTTCATCTCTTTTCTGTATTTGATAGTTACTCATGCCTTGCCTTGTTTCTATTCACAGTTCTGGGCTTACGAGCGGCTGCCATGTCTGAGGCCTATCACTACTCTGGGCCCGGACACTTATCCTCGGGGTCGGCGATGGCATCATAGTACTCTCGAGGAGGTCCCCGTGTCTGGCAGTTTTGCACACTGTCGCATCCAGCTGGAGCTGATCACGGCTGCAGAGGTCGTCTGGATTCCCTACCTCTCCGATCATCTGACTGTGGGGTTTGCTGACGGGCATCCTTCCGGCCCGGAGTTCGAGCTTTCTACCCGTCGCCTCACTTTGCAGAGTGTTGGAGGCTGGGTGATGTATCTGGGAGAGCGCGCATTCAGGTGCGTCACCGGGGAGATCCGCATCCCGCACTCCCTTTCTTTCACTACTTTCTGGCCGCTGGATTCTCAGCCTTCAGAGATCATGCTTGCCGGGGAGGATGGTCGGATGCTTTCCACAGGTCCCACTACGAGTGATGCATTCCGCACATGGTGGGTGCCCCGTACCATCGGTCCTCAGACTCGGGCCACTTTCTTCCTTGGAGACATGGTTCCAGGCTCGGTGACGATGACCGATTGGGCTGCCTGTGTTCGGACCCCTACCCACGCTGAGCAGATCGCCTCATTGACCCGTCAGGTAGATCAGTTGTCGCTGTTTATTCGGGGGTTGGGCCGGGCCCCGGAGGAGGCTTACACCTACGATCCTGACGGTGCAGGTTATGATGCAGGCCCGAGTTCATCTGATGCCACAGCGCATCCCTACATCCCTGATATGAACTTTGGTCCTCCGAGCTCGACGACTCCAGGGGATCAGTTCGAGGATCCTGCTTTCATAGATGATACTGATTTTATTTAGACCAGGATAGGATAGGGCCTTTTGTATCGGCACCTGCTTAGATTTCTTTTTCATTTATGCACTATGTACTGAACTCATTTATTTATTTATGCACAGTTTTTTTTTCATTTTATGGAATTCACCTGTTTTATTATTAACTGTATGATGCATGCTTTTTATTTATGGGTAGAGAATGACCCCTGTACAGTCTTTTTTGATACTATTTTTTCACAGATGTCGTCCTCGGATGCCGTGGTTCGTTTGGATTCCATTCCTCCCACAGGGTTGATTGGCAGCCTCTTCCGCTGGTTGGACAGTCTACTGCCAGCAGATAGGGTTATCGTAGATGGTCTTTTGGGACATTCTTGGTCCTTATTAACCTTCCGGGTGCCAGCGGGCTTTGTGGATGGTCTTTTGAGCTGTTGGGCCCCTGCCCGTCAGGTGTTTAGGTTTGGGACAGTAGAGCTGACCCCCACCCTTGAGGAGTATGCTCGCTTCACCATCAACCGGCTTGCCGTTGGATGGTCCCTGTGCTAGGGTTACCGTTGGTTCCATGCGCCGTCAATTCTTGACTTTTACCGGTTTGCGGAGGGCTGTCTTATTACCGGTAATCACATCAGACCATATGGTTCCTCTTCAATTCTTGATTGACCGATTTGGCTCACCTGACAGTTTCCGTCTTTTCCTCGGTGATTTTTCCGTGTCCGAGGAGCGCTGGGATGCCTTGAGAGTGGGCGTTCTGATGGCCTGCGTCATCTCAGTTTTGTATTTGCCTGCAGGATCCGATCACTTGGACATGCGGATTGTTGCGGCCATTAGGGCCCTTCAGGAGGATCACACCATTCTCCCCATGATATTGGCGGATACCTATATGTCGGCCACATATTGCCAGTCCTTCCGAGGAAGATTCTTCAGAGGGAGCTCGACTTTGCTGTATGTGTGGTTCATGAGTCATCTTAGTCCCATCGGCCACTTCCGCCGCCAAGGGTTTTGTTTCAGTCACAACATAGCCGCGCAGTTTTCGTTTCGTCCCGTGAGCTGTACTGATGTGACCTCCTGGGTATCCTTTTTGTCTGTCATTGAGGACCCCTTTCATCTATTGGTCTACTCGGGTTATTGCTCCTTCATGAGCTTCTTGACTCATGTGCATAACCTGGATTTCATCCCCATTACTGGTTTGAGGGGCGTGACGACCTATCATCCCCTGGCGGTTATGGGGCAGTTTGATCAGACACAGGATTTACACCCCTTCGCGGGTGCAACCGCATACCGATTCCTTATATCATCCTGTACAGAGGGGGATCTACTGCAGGTATACGAGCTTTGGGATTGCAGGATCTTTGCCGAATATAGTGAAAGCTGTCACATCCAGACATTTGCCTACGTACAGTGGTTGCGTGGAGACCTGGATTCAGCTAGTTTGAGTCGGACTGGGGCCTTTGATGACTCTGGAGTGATCTTCACAGAAAATACCACAGACCATTCCATTTCCGCCGATTCTGCCCCGAGTCGGGTCGCTGAGGATTCCCGACTCCGCCTGGCCCTGATTACTACTGAAACCGAGAGGGATGCCGCCCTTGCCGAGAGAGATGAGGCCATTCGGGCTAGAGATGCTGCCATTGCTGATAGAGAGGCCATTGTATTTCAGACCAGGGCAGTGGTAGATGCTCATTTTGGGACCGTCAGCCGAGCTACTGCTTTACTGGATCGTATTGATATGATGGGGCAGCAGATTGCAGGAGATGCTGATGCTTCAGATCTATCCACCACCCTGTCCATCCTGCTCCGGCTAGTTTCAGATTTGTAGATTATTTTATTTCCTGCATAGACTATGTTGGTTTCATCAGTTATTGAAAGAGAAATCTTGTAATAAAACGACTTATATATATAGACATGCATTTAAATTTAGTCATTTTCCCCCTTTTGTCGCATCATTGCCATCCATTGGATCATCATTTTATCCATCTGACCATGATCTTGACATTTCGCCTTCTTTCTTTCCTCAAGACTTGATGGAGATTTTGACAGATATGGCCGCACACCTTCTGATTTCGTCGGATTGAATCTCAGATTTTGGATAACTGTTTGGGTTGGATCAGGGTATGTATTCTGGGATGAAACTGGTTAGGCAGTTAGTTTCGGGAAGGTTTTGAGGGTGTAGGAAGGTTTTATCTGGCTATCGAAAATTGGTTTTGGTTAGGGAAAGGATTATTTTTTTTTTAAAGGATCGGACCGCGCCATGATGGCTGCCTACGTACCCCCACAAGTTGGGAGATCAGGTCCTACGTAGTTCGCTCTCAAAGGAAAAAAAGAACTGATAATTTAAGCGTAGAACCGCTTCACCGAGTCAGCATTGAGGGGTTGTGGAAATACCTCACCATCCATTTCTTGCAATATGAGGGCTCCTCCGGACAGCACTTTCTTAATCACGAATGGTCCTTCCCAATTCGGGGCAAACTTCCCCCTGGCTTCGTCCTGACAAGACATGATTCTCTTTAGCACCAGGTCATTCTTCTTGAATATCCGAGGTCTGATCCTTTTGTCATATGATCGGGAGATCCTCTGTTGATATAGCTGGCCGTGCCAGACAGCAGCCACCCTCCTTTCATCAATTAGGGCCAATTGGTCGTATCGACTTTGCATCCAATCCTCCTCGCTTATCTGAGCATCGATCACTATTCTGAGGGACGCCATCTCAACTTCAACTGGCAGGACAGCCTCCATTCCATATACCAAGGCGTAAGGGGTTGCTCCCGTAGAAGTACGCGTGGATGTTCGGTATGCCAGCAGGGTGAGGGGTAACAGATCCGGCCATCCCCGATGATTAGCAGACATTTTCGCCATGATCTTCTTGATGTTCTTATTGGCCGCCTCCACTGCCCCATTCATTTTGGGACGGTAAATGACGGAATTGAGGTGCTTAATCTTGAACTGGTCACACAGTCCCTTCATGAGGGCATTGTTTAAATTCTTGGCATTGTCAGAGACCACAACCTCAGGTTGCCCATATCGGCAAATGACATTATTCCTGATGAAGCTGACGATGACCTCCTGAGTTACTTTAGGGAAAGACGCTGCCTCTACCCATTTGGTGAAATAATCGATCATGACGAAAATGAACCGGTGCCCGTTGCTTGCTTTGGGCTCTATTGGTCCGATTACATCCATTCCCCACATCGAAAATGGCCACGGGGAGGTCATACAGTGCAGTTCATGGGGAGGCGTATGTATCACATCACCGTGCGCCTGACATTGATAACACCGTTTGACATGATCTTCGCAATCGGCCCTCAGCGTCAACCAATAATGCCCTGTCCTCAAAATCTTTTTGGCAAGCATCGGTCCACTCATATGGGGCCCACACACTCCACCATGTATTTCATTCATAATCTTTCGGGCCTGTGTTTCATCTACGCACTGCAACAGTCCCAACCCGGCATCCCTTTTGTAGAGTGAATCGCCACTCAGGTAAAACTTCATCGCCATCTTTTGAATTCTCATCCTTTCAGTCCGATTTGCCTGATCGGGAAGGGATCTGTCTCTCAGATATTCCCTTATGTCGTGATACCAGGGCTGCCTCGTCAACACCACCTCATTTGATAACACTCGCCACATTTTTCCTCATATGCCGGGGCATTCTGTACGGTGATCTCAATCTGTGGACTGTCCCTACTCTTGATCACGTGGATTAAGGAAGCCAAAGTCGCCAACGCATCGGCAAAATCATTTCGTCCCCGAGGAATATGGCGGAAGGCGATATCTTCGAACTCTTGCATAAGCTGGGTGACACAACGATGGTATGGAAGTAACCGAAGCTCCTTAGTGTTGTATACCCCAATTGCTTGTCTGATTACCAATTCTGAATCCCCGAAACACCGCTAGTCTTTTTACTCCCATGTCACGGGCCAATCGGAGTCCCAAGATACACCCCTCGTATTCAGCGGTGTTGTTCGAATTGCTGAAACGAAGCTTGGTGGCCACGGGATATTGTTCTCCGGTAATAGAGACTAGGACCGCTCCGGCTCCTTGCCCCCCCCCATCGGCATTCATGGCACCATCAAAATACAGCTTCCAGAATTGTCCCTCGTCATCACATTTTTCGTGCGATACCCAAAATATATCCTCGCCCGGAAGAGGAGTTTCTAAAGGCTCCGTCCCTCCTGCCGGGGCTTCTGCCAACTGATCTGCAATTCCCTGCCCTTTCATGGCCTTCTGGGTCACGTACACCATGTCAAACTGTTGTAAAATTAACTGCCATCTTGATAGTCGACAATTCAGCATGGGCCTTTCGAAAATATATTTCAGGGGATCCATTCTTGATATCAGGTACGTTGTATGCCCATGGAGGTAGTGCTGTAATCTCCCTGCCGCCCAGGCCAGAGCACAACAAGTTTTCTCGATGGGAGTGTAATTCTGCTCACATTGGCTAAATCTTTTGCTGAGGTAATAGATGGCCTGCTCCTTACCCGCCTCATTTTTCTGTCCCAGCATGCATCCCATCGCAATGGCATTGACCGATATGTACATAAACAGAGGGATCCCATCCTTCGGGGGTACCAGCACTGGTGCCTCAGTCAATTGCTTTTTAATGGTCTGAAACGCCTTTTGACATTGCTCATTCCATTCTTGGGACACCCCTTTTCTTAACAGTTTAAAAATCGGCTCACATGTAGTCGTCAAGTGGGATATAAAACGGCTGATAAAGTTTACTCTCCCCAGGAATCCTCTTATCTCCTTCTCTGTGTGGGGTGCCGGCATATCCACAATGGCCTTAATCTTTGCTGGGTCCAACTCAATGCCCCGATCACTAACCAGGAAACCCAAGAGCTTGCCCGATTGTACTCCGAAAGCACATTTGGCTGGATTGAAGTTTCAGATTATACTTTCTGAGCCGATCGAATAGCTTTTTGAGATGAGTTATATGATCGGACTCTACCTTCGACTTCACAATAATGTCGTCCACGTAGACCTCTATCTCCTTATGCAATCATAATCGTGGAACAAGGCCATCATGGCTCTCTGATAAGTAGCCCCTGCATTTGTGAGACCGAAAGCCAGTCGTCTGTAGCAGAAAGTTGCCCCAGGGGGTGATGAATGCGGTCTTTTCCCGATCTTCCTCCGCCACCATTATCTGATGATATCCCGCGAAGCAATCCACAAAAGAATACATTTCGTACTGGGCTGTGTTATCTACCAGGATGTGTATGAAAGGCACCGGGAAGTTATCCTTGAGACTGGCCTTGTTTAGATCTCTGTAGTCTACGCATACCCTCACCTTTCCTCCAGGTTTAGCCACTGGGACCACATTGGATAGCCATTCCGGGTAAGTGGACACCATAATGATTCCCCCGCCCTGAACTGTTTGATGATCTCCTCCTTCACTTTTAAGCTCCACTCAGGTTTCAACTTTCTTAGTTTCTGCTTGAACAGGCCTGAAACCCTCCTTGATGGGCAACCGGTGCACCACAATGTCGGTGGATAATCCGATCATATCCTCGTGCGACCAGGCAAAGACATCCTCATATTGGCTTAGTAACTCAATTATTTCTGCTTTTTGGCTGGGGTTAAAGGGTCTGTCACTATCTTGAGTTCTTTTGGATTGTCAGGGTTCCAATATCAACGGTGATGGTTTGGTCCCAAGTTGGGTTTTGGGTTTATCCTCGACCCATCCTTTGATCTCGTCAGGTGCGTCGTCGTAATCTGTCTCGTCTTGTTCAATGCCCATTAAATCGAAATCCAGCTCAATGTCAAAATCATAATCATCATTCAAAATTTGAAGGACCATCTGTTAGGCAAGGATTACTCAAATGGGTACACCTGACATGAAACAAAATACTTGTCATATATAAATCATTTTTTCACGACGATCGCAATTTTCAAATAACACGAAGAAACGACACAATTATGCAGAAATAAAACAACAACAAAAATAAAACTTCTTCATTCCCCCTCATCTGGGGTCAAACCACCACTGCCGTCGAGCTTTACCCCTGTTTGGATATCACTGGTTTCTGGGTCCAATTGTCGATGGTCAGGTCAGCTGAAATGCGCTGGATGACAGAGGTCCTCACATCGGACACCTCCCCGATGATTACGGATACGTCGCCTGAGTTCTCCTCCATACCCTCTCCAGGAATAATCAGTCCCTGCCCAATCGATGACAGGCACAACTTGTTGGGCTCCCGGTGGTATGACAATATTCGTCCCCCTCCTTACTGCTTGTTGATTGTCCGGGGATGTAGCATTTGGTTTCAAACTCTTTTGCGACCTCACTGCAGGAAACTTTCCCTCCGGGCCGACTCATTACTTGACGTGTGGGGTTAACTCTTCATTCCCTGCCCCAATCATAGTCCGCTGATCCCCTGCTCATTGTCGGCTTTGGTCGCTGGACTGCCAAACTAGTCGAATCGGAGTCAGTCGCACCCTGACGGTGTCCCCGCACTGCGCCCATATGGTATCCCAATCCTGCTTTGCCCTATCTGCTGTGGTAGGATGGATGGGTTTGGTGATTCCCCTGACTGCTTTTCTCCCTAGTCCCTGTCCAGGTTGGAAGTTCATTTTAATCATTTCCTTTGCCACAAAGGTGAGTTCCGGAGAGACCCTTGGTTTCACAGTTGGAGCTCCCAGGCATCTAATAATGGGGAGTGCTAATCTCTAGTGCTTGAAAGCTGGCCGGCGCCGCTGACTCATCCACATTGATTACTGGTAGGAAGGCCCCACTCCTGGGAGGAGAAGGGTCATCACATTCGGCCGAGATTGTTACCTAGATTCCCATCGATGATCAACTTGATTTGTTGGTGGAGCGTGGAGGGAACTGCCCCGGCCATGTGTTATCCACGGCCTCCCTAACAGCAGGTTGTAGCTTGCCGTAATATCTAGGACTTGGAAGGATATATCAAAAGTACAGGGCCCTATCTCCACTGGCAATTCTATCTCTCCGAATGGTAATCCCTCCGGGATCCGTCAAAAGCCCGAACCACCACATGACTGGCTCGCAGGCGCTTGAGACTGGATGTTCATTTTCTTCAGCGTGCTGAGAGGACATATATTCAATGCCGATCCCCCGTCGATCAGCACCCCATTCATGACATATCCTGAGGAGATTACCGCGATGTGTAGCGGTTTTTTCGTGCCCCCCCTTCCCTCTTTGGGAATGTCCTCATCCGTAAAGGATATTGCAATCGGTTTCCAATAAGTGGCCTATCAGCTGGCCGAAACCCTCCTCACTAATTTTCTTTGGACACAAATGCCTCCTCTAGAACCTTCATCAGGGTTTTTGCAATGCTCACTGGATGACAAACACCAAGTCCATGACTGATGTTAGGGTTGATTCCTCATTTAAAATCTGGATCCCCCTCATTTCTGGGTGATCCATCCTTTTCAAAAACTCTATGGCCCTTTCCTCGGAAACCTCTTCATTTTTTTCTCTTTTGGCTCTCAAGGACTCGCCCGGGAAGATATAAGGGGTTTCCCCTGGTCGTCACGGAAGCACAAACTGGCCGCTTCCTCCTCGGGTATTCCCCCGTTAATTCCAGGGTACAGTCTTCAGACTACTGATCAGGGAGTTGTGGCCTTGCAGCAAAAAATGATGGGCCTCGGAGCTGTCAACTTGATAGGTCCCTCTATGTTATTCGTACTTACCCCTATCAACCTGATGGGCGTTATCCTCGCACTCCCATAGGTCATGTATCACATTTATCATCTCCTCAATTTTCTGCACATAGTTCAACCTTGGCGGCCCCCCAGCCTCACTTGCCTCCGTCGCATTGACTCCCCCCCCATCATGTCTTGGCAGGGAATTTGCCTTAAACATTCGGGGAATCCGGCTGTTCCACCACAATCTCTCCACTGTCAATCAGGTTTTGGATTCGATGCTTTAAACGTCCAGCAATCCTGTGTATCATGGCCAGCGGGAACCTGGAGTGGTATGCACACCGCTTGCTCGGGGTCAAACCTTCTACCCTTTTGGGTCACTCGGGGGTGCCAAACCAACAATCTTCTTTTGGGCTACTAATACCGCTAATACTCGTTCAAGCGGCTCCCCGAGCGGGTGAATACTCGGTTTTGCGATGCCTCATATCTTCTTTTCGCTCCCTCTGCTCTTTGATCTGAGAAATTGGGCTGTCGGGGTGGCCCTCCCCTCTGTGCCTGTACCGGAAGATGGTTTTCTGCTTTACTGGACGACCCTTGTAGGATGAGGGAGACATCCTCTTCCTTCCTCTTTTGGACTCTCCGGGAAGTGCTACCATAGTTTCCATTCTGTATTTGCTCGGCGGCAGTTTCTAAAGCAGTAAGATCCCGGATTTTACCCGATTTCAACCCCATGTCAACCATCTCTCCATGTTTAATCATTTCCGCAAAAGGTCTTCCAATCCCTGAGATGACCCTCTCATAATATGGTGCCTCCTGGATGTCTACAAAGGTCATCACCATCTCTGATTCGTTCATTGGGGGGGTTACCTGTGCGGCCATGCCCCTCCATCGTTGGGCATATTCCCTGAAGGACTCCCTAGGCTGTTTCTTAACCTTTGTCATTTGGTACCTGTCAGGGGCCATCTGGGCCTGAAAGCTGTATTGGGTCAAGAAGGTATGGGCCAATTCCTCCCAGTTGTGGATTCGGGCGTTGTCGAGGCGGGCATACCATATTCTTGCCTCCCCTGTTAAGCTTTTCTGAAATAGCTGCATTCTTAACCCCTCGTCTTCGGCATAAGCCCCGAGTTCTCCAATGTATATTTTCAAGTGTGTATAGGGGTCTCCCTTTCCATTGTATTTTTCAAACTCGGGAACTTTGAACTTTTCTGGATATCTGGCCCCGGGGAAAACACACAGGTCTGAGTAATTAACCCTGCCCAGGGAGCCTATGCCCTTTAGAGATTGGATGGTTTCCTCCATGTATTTCATTTTTCGCCGAAGGTCGTCATGGTCCCCTTCCTCTAGGATAGTAATCACTGTCCTGCTAGGTACGGGAACGGCCTTTGGGATGACTGGCTCGTCCTTGAGTCGGGGTGGGTCCTCTTTAAGCAAGTTTGTACCATTTTTAGGAGGACTCGGATCATCCCCTGGTGGTGGAGTATTATGCGATCCCTGGTTTACCGGATCCTGTCTGATTAAGAACTGTTCCTTTAACATTGTGGCCATTTCCATCATCTGTCTTTTAAAATCATCAAACTCCTCCCGAGATATGGAATTATGGTTAGGAAGATCAGCCATTTCAGATGTAGAATTTTGGGCTCTCTTAGACTGCGAACGGGTTTGAGGAGCAATCCTACAGAAACAACGGTTCGAAGTTTAGTCCCGGGAAAATGAACACATGGATGCATGCTAAAGCTGTAAAATTTTTGTGTGTTTTTTTTTTTTTTTTTTGGGTTTTTTAATCTTTTTCTGCAAAACAACACGTTAGCGGTCCTTTATTGAGACACTGCATGCTAGATACAATTTATTATGCTTCCCGGGTCGTTCCCTGCAAAACACAGAGGTTAGTATTTTCTTTTGTCATAAAGGGGAAGCATATATGAATATTTTGCAATGGGATTATGACATTTATACGCAATAAACGTAAAAGGGCATGAAGAGACCTTTCCTGCGTTGGTTTATCAGAGGCTGACCTACCCTAGGTTACTCTCACGGGCTTTTCGGCATGAAGGTTCCCAAATCTTCGCAATCTACTCGTTTGAAGCCCTTTCGATTGGAGCGGATTTGAGTGGTGCGTTTCCTGAGCCATCTCCTGGGGAGCAGCCCCATCGAGTCCAGTAATAAGCAACCGACAGGTTCGCCTCAGGAGGAGGTACTCTCTCAACATACATTCACATTCATCGTCCTCACCGCATGCAAATGATTTCTTTAAAGTAAAGTCATTTCATTCAATCATTCATTCATTGGACATAACACACATTCACACAACAAAACCAAAAGATCAAAATATCGCATGCACACACATATTCATGAATTTTTAAAGGATAGAATAGCATCAAGATTTTAATGCGGCTTAAGCCCTCTAATGTCCCCAGCAGAGTCGCCAGCTGTCGACGCCGGGTTTTCTCGCTTAACGCGGGGGTTGTAACCCTTTCCAATTTTTAGCCTTTTAATTTAATGATTTTTTGGAAAAGGTCGGCATTGATGTCGACGGGGTTTTGAAATATCGTTTTTTATGATGAGCCAATTAACCAGAGTCGCCAGTTGGTATGTTTGAAATGGATGTACCAACTCATCCGAATTTTCGTGTTTTACAAATCGCTGGCTCATATGTGACTCCGAATTAATTGGTCTGCGAATCGAGATTCATAGAGTTCGGGGGCTTGCTTAAGTGAGGGGAAGGTGTTAGGCACCCCTCGACTTCCGTGAAACACGGTTACCGCAATCTTGATGCTTTCCTATCCTTTAATTCATGAAATGTGTGTGTGCGCGCGCTTGTGTGTGGGTGTGTGTCTATGTGAATGTTGTGGTGAGTTTGTATGAAAGAATCATTTGGATTTAGGGAAAATCGTGTTTTAATTTGAGTACGCTTCGGAATGTCTTTTCGATGTACCCGAGAAAGCTTTATTCTTTATGAGAAAGGTTTGATTTTAGTTGTCCAAAACTATGGGATTTTCATTAAGTGTCGTTTTAACAAAACAAGAGTTTTAAACCTTCGTCAAAATAGGAATCGAGATCTATACGTTGCTTTCATAAAATGATGGGCAATTTCTAGGATCTCTTTCACCCTATGCACAAAGATTTAATAAAACGTCAATTATTTATAAAATCATTTCGTGTGTTGTTTTGGAAAACGATTTTTTTCTTTAGCTTTCTCGTTATATAGGAATCGACATTCATTAACGTTTCTCAATTTTAACCTCGTGATTCTAATATCCTACTTTGATTGATTTTATGAAAATCTTATCATTTAGCTTTGAAATCAATTTCGTGTCGTAAATCAAATCAAGCATTAAAATGCGTTGGGGCTATTCATGGGCATGTAAGCCATCAAAATAATCCCAAACGCCTACAATCACAAGTTCCACTAATATGGGGCCTTAAATCCGATTCTCGCTTTGGCGTCGTTTTAAGGCCCGACGGTTACACGTTACAAGGAGGCTACATCCTACCCGCTATATACATCAAGACATGTCCATCATCGGATTTGGACCACGGGGTCGCTTTCCTAGGCTCACAACCACGATTATTACATACTCACAAATCAAACATTACAATAAATAACCAACGCGGAAATTCTAACAATATCACGACATCCTAAATAGCAAATTAAAGGAACCACAACCAATACATCTCTTATACAACAAACAAGAAATCAAAACATGAATATCATCGGGTTATTAAGAAGAATTTTGTTCCAATGGAACCCTCGCAAATAATCCCTAATTCATTGTTCAATAAGATACATGAAAATTATATCTAATTTACCCAAATCAATAGGACATGAATTGCTAGAACAAATAGAAATTTTCACCTTGCAATTGATCTCAAATGGATGTGAACTTGTGTATTTGAATAGGATAAATGATGTATTTGATACAATCAAACTCAAAAGAAATTAATTCCACTCTTTTTTTCCTCTTCTTTCTCCTTATTTTGTTTGCAAAATCTAGCTATTTTCTCTCTATTTCCGTATTTTTTTGCTGCTGCAGGAATTCTTCTTCTTCAAAACTGCTGACTCCCCTGTATGTATGCTCGCCGAAGCTGGCTTAAATAGGCTGGCCAGAGCCAGCCGCAGATCTATCTGCGGCTGGCCGCAGATAGATCTGCGGCTGGCCAGCTGGCACGCCTCCCATCGCACTCAGCTGCTGAGTGCTGATTTCCCGGTTTTCGTGCTGGCGCACCCACTTGGCCGCAGATCTATCCGCGGCTGGCGGGCTTGACTTTCTCGATTTTCGTGCCACGCCTCGATTTTCGTACCGCAACGTCGGTTTTCGCTGACAGGCTCGTATTCCGCAGTCCGGGAACTTCCGGGATACGTGCCACCTCATTCGGAAATGCCTGCCTCGGACGATCATGCTGTCACGTCGACTTGGGCTGCCCAAATCATTGCGGCGGGACCGGGCACTCGCCCTTGTGTCCGCTCCTTTGCTCCCGCAAGCTGGTTCAATTGACGATTTCGCCCTCCTGTCATGGTTAGTAGAAGGAAACGCAAAATTTGGGTGTCTACAATATCATTAATTCTCCTTTCACGCATTATTTCTAAACCAAGTCAGAGAACTCAGAGAGAAAATTGAGAGAAAAGAATTGTGAGGAAAGGGAGAAGAATCAAGAATTGAGAAGAAATTCTTTCATTATCTTGCTTAATCTATGCTACTAATCAAGGTAAATTCCTTAAATTCAACTTTGATTTATGATCTTCTCCATGAACGTACACTGAGTTTTCTGTAAATTGAATTCTATGGCTAAATTTTTTAATAACTTGATGTTAGATATTTGTAAGTATGCATAAATGTATTTTATATGAATTATATGTAATTTAGAGTAATTAAATTCATAAAATCATGTTTATATTAGAGTTCTAGAATTTACAAAGTAGTAATATACAAATATGGCTTAAATGTATGAAATTGATGATTGTTTTGCATGTTAATCGGTTAAATTGATAATTGATTGTGTTTATGCATGTAAAAATAAAGAAAACAAGAGTTAAACGGATTGATTTGGTTAAGAAACGAATTTACAATGACTAATTACGTTAACTGTATCAATATGTAAATACAAAACATAAACAGTGGATTTTTAGCCTTTATTTGGTTGTCTAGATTGTCTGTAATGTTAAAATCGTTGTGTATATAATGGGTTTTGATTTTATAACACATATGATGAATGGGTAGACTTAAAATTGTCATTCGATGAAAAACTTTGGCCAAATTTGGCATTTTTTTGCGTTCTTCGCGAACTGCAGGAACTGGGTTTCGAGTCCACCAACCCGGCGGTGGAATTACTCTAGGATTGCCGCCCCGGCAGTAGAAATGAACTAGTTTGGTCGCCTCGGCGATGACCTCGCCCCGGCGCCCAAAATGAACTGCAATTGTTGCCCCGGCGGAAAAATTGTGAAGGAAACCACTGCCCCGGCGGTGGAACAAAAAAAAAGAGTAAAAATTTTCTTCTTTCTTTGTGATCATGTTATGTTATCGTAGACATATCTAAAGTCTAAACTAATGTATGAAATGAATATTAAAATACTGTGATGGGCGGTAAGCATATACCCATTGATTATCCGGTGACAATTGAGATATTAAAATGGAAATTGGATGAGAATGAATCCTGAAGTATTTATAATACTGTAACTAATCATTGTTACTGCCTTATAAACGGAATATGTAGGTTGTTTTCTAAGTGTTGCTATGTGACTAATAAATGTTGTGCATGATTATATATCGTGTAGGATACGTGAAGTGCAGATAAGTATAGGCTAATTATGGTAATTGGTAATCTATGAACCAGACAAGTCTTTCAGTTCCTATTTGTTATGTGAACTATAAATGATTAATTATTTTAAATCTATGATGTAAAAGCATGATGTATTCTATGTGTTGTATGTATGAAACGACAAAGTCAATTTATGACAACGCCCATTGAGTTAAAATATTGATTGAGTTATGGAACTCAAATTATTACTTGGTAATTGATGCACAGTATGTATGATATGTTTAGCCAAATGTTTATGATGTATATGATGAGCATGTTATCTATGTGTTATGTGATGTACGTAAACTATTAGATTTTGCTAAGTTGTCGAGCTCATTCTTGCAAATAACCATTTTTACAGGTTAAAGATACAAGGTAATGTTATGTGCTACCCAAATGACATGGATCAAAATGATGCATGAAGATTAAATGTTTTAGTTGAAGTTATTACCTGAATTATGTTAAGTTTTCGATAAATGTATTTATGTTGAGTTGTAAAGTTTGTTTTGAGGTGTAAACTTTTACAATAAATTCGACAAGACGAATCATGATATTAACATGCTTCTAAGATATTTAGATGTAAAGGTTGAAAATTTTGGGATCGAGAATGATTTGTAATAGAAAAGTTTAAATTATTCCGCATTTTTATTAAGTTTAATATTGGATATTGTTGTAAAGTCAGAACGACGATGTATTGATAACGACCGATGTTGAGAGTTGAATTGTATGAATTTTGGGGTCATTACAACTGATGTAATAGAAAGACTACGATTCAGATTAATAAAAGTTATTGTGAGATTTTTCTCATCTTTTGGTTCTTTAAGAATTCGTAGATTATTTTCTTAGTTTTCTTGAGATTCAATTATCGACTTATCATACAACAATTCATAGTTGTTTGTGGTGTCATTCTATCATACATCAAGCGTCGATTGTAATTTTGGTTCTTGTCTCTTTATAGACATTGGGTCAAGGTGTCGTTGGTGTTCCATTCAACGCGAGCTTCCTAGCGCATAGCAATTGTACCAAGGTTCTCGTCTCAATATAGGCGAAGGGTTGAGGTGTTGTGAGCGTTTCAACTTATAACTTGATGGAAACGATCTGGCCGACGACCACTTCACGCAAGCGTGCCATGGAGTCTATCATAAACTTAATTACTTTAAAAGGTCAATTAGCGACACAATAAAATTGTCACAAATGATTGTCACTAAAAGTAATATTTGTGTCACTAAATGTGTACTGAGAGAAATTGAAAGATATGTGTAATTGAGGGATCCTAATTTGTCAATATTGATCCTATAATTAAAATTGAGGAAATACTTATTAAAATATTTTGTTGGGGTCATTCTTAATTTTTACCTATCATATACGTCGCAATTATAATTCGATTGAAAAATTAAATTTGTGCGATAAAATAGAATAAATTACGATAGAGTCATTTTTAATATTTTTCTATCACTTACGTCGCAATTATAATTGAATTAAAAACTTTAGCCAAAAAGACTCTTTTTATTTATATTAGTTTTATTTATTATTTCAGTTACAATAGTGCTTACCCTTAATTAAATTCACGCGTTTTCGTAGCCTTCAATACCGACTGATCCGGTAAAAGATCAATCAATATGAAAGATATGATAAGATCATTTTCTTGCTTGTTAAGTAAAAGGTCAAATTTGTAAATTTTACATCACTTGTGAAACCCTAAACACTGTTTTTTGGACTATAAAAGTCATTCTTATTCCTCTTTCATTCTATGTCAATCTTTTGGAGGAGATTTGAGAGTATGGATATTTATATTCCTTGGCAAAAGAATTTGTACTATTTCAAAGAAAAATGAGATATTAAGATCTATTCCCCATCAATGTTGAGGATCATGAAGGAGAGGTCAATGAAGAACGTTGTTTGTAAAAGTCAGATCTTGAATATTGACTCCATTCTTTTTAGCTTGATTGTTTTGTGCAAGTGATCAGGACAACTTTGGAATCCCCAAAATTACTTGGCAAGAAGGTGGAGAAAAGAAGCTCGTCTACTCTTATGATTTTTGTTCAAGAGCTTCAAAGAGTACAAATAGTAAGACAATTTCTTTTTGGGTTATTTAGAATCTCTAATTTTGGGATCTCATATACATACACATATACATATATATATATATAGTCCGACTCTCTAACCGGCTATAGCGACAGACTGGCGACAGTTCAGTCCGTCGCTATAGGTCAGATAAGCGACGCACTGGCTATGGCGACGGTTCGGTTCGTCGCAATAGGTAAAAAGTCTGTCGTCACTGACTATAGCGACGGACAAAATCGTCGCTATAGCCGGTTCGTTTTTGATTCATTTTTTTCGGTTCGTTGGAGAGATTTTTCATATATATATATATATATATATATATATATATATATATATATATATATATATATATATATTGTTGAACGACATGGTGGGTATTTGAAATAATCATGTGGTTATGGTTATGTTTATTTGAGGGAAAATGAGACCGGACGATTAGTTTCAAGTAAAAATAGTACTGAATTTGTTTTGATATGTTCGCACTGGATTGTTAATTTCCTTGTAAAAATAGTCCTCCGTATAAAGAACTAATTAGAAAGTAGGTAGTGGAAGTTTCATAGTATTGAGTTTGAGTTTAGGTTTTTATGAACAAAAGTATCCTTATTATTTTCTCATAGTATGTAAATATTTTTACTAGGTTTTATACTACTCGTCTTTTGATTCATCTGCTCACCTTTAGGGTTTTTGTTTTTGTTTTTTCATCTCCATGACTCCATTTACTCCAGGTTAGATCTTCATCTCTCTTAAGCAAATAAATAAATTATTTAATTAATTATATCTCAAATTTTTGGTCTTAACTACGTCTCTCTCTCTCTCATACACACATACATATATATATATATATATAAGTGTGTGTGTGTGTATGTGCGTACACGAAAGATAATTTAAGACATCTTATCCAAACTTGGCTACAAATTACTTTACAAACAATAATTTTTAACATTTTCTTTGTTGATGAAAACATGAAGAAAAAAAATAAGAGACGCCGGGAACTTTTATGATGTAAGACGAGGTTATATAAAATCACAAAAATTAATAAATCTATGTCATTGAATCTATGTTGAAATTTCAATACATAGATTAATGAGTTTCACCTTGTAGAATTACATAAAAATGATAAAAAAAAACCCATTATTTTTCATGTTGGATGAATTTGAAAGAATACGTATTTTGTAGCCAAAGTGAATGCCTAAATTCCTCTTTCCACACACGAGGCTGAAATGCAAGTCTAACCCTTTTATAAATCCCTTTCTCAAACTTTTTTTTTTTGGCATAATTTACCCTCCAACTTGAATAAATAATAAAAAACATAACCTATTGATTTTTTTGTTCAAAATAGTAATCTGAGTAACGGATGCATAGGTACAATTGGAATAAATAAAATTATTAAATGTGAAAAGAAAATTCAAAATATAAAATAAAACTATAAAAGTAAAAACTAAAATTATTTGGGAAAGTAAAAAATAAAACATTAATTTAAGACTTGAACTAAAAATATTAAATGAAAACAATACTCTAGACTTATCGTATTGAAATATTTCTTAGTTGTTTTACCTATAATTGCATAATCTTAATATTAAATATACAAATATAACATTTGTTTAAATTATTTAAAAAAACAATCAACTTATTAATTTAACTAAAAATTTCATAAATTTTTTGTGTTATTGCATTTAGATATTTTGAGAAATCCTAATTATATGCACTCATATAAAAATGTCCAAACGTATCGCGTTTTAGCCTATATACTGCATTGGGTTTTAGTTTGTGTAGCACATCGCAAGTTAGCTTACGTAGCGCACCGCATTTCAGCATGTATAGCACACTGTGTTTTAAATTATGTAGCGCACTGCATTTTAACCTATGTAGTTTACCGTGTTTTAGCATATGTAGTGCATCGTACACGTTTTAACTTAATGTTGCACATCGCATTTTAGCCTATGCTCACAGCATTTTAGCCTTATAGCTCATCGCGTTTTAGCCTATGTAGTGTATCGTGTTTTAGTCCATGTAGTGCACAATGTTTTAACGTAGTGCACAATGTTTTAGTGTATATAGGTGTATCGTATTTTAGTTTATGTAGCGTATCATACATAGACGGAACTAGGGTAGTCAAGTGGGGGCTACCATGTTGTAACCCGCTTTGTAATTTGATGTAGAACAATAATATTACCGTCTGAATCGAATGGTTAGCCACTGTTTCCTTAATACTATATTCGTCTCTTGCTTTTGCTATACAAGGTTACTGCGAATTAGTCTCCCAAGATAAGATAGACCCAGATTTTACTTTGTACTAAAATTTATTATGTAGAAATAAATATAGTACAAAACTATAAATAAGAGAAGAAAATTATAGCAAGAAAAAATATTAGAATGATATTTTTTCTAAGAACTTGAGAAGGATTTGGAATGATTTTTAAGTACCAAACTTGGGTGAATTTACAATCTTTTTATTGGTTTTCAAGTACCCTTTTGAAGAGATACATATCCTTTTAAAGAGATGCATCCTTTTTAAAAGATATTTTAAATATTAGAGATATATTTCTTTGAAAGGATATGTTAAACCATTGTAATGATTCATTCAATGGTCTTATCAATTTGAACCATTGCATTAATTCAATTATTTCATCCTGAACCACTGCATTAGTTTAATTGCTTCTTAGCCCGAATCAATACATCCATTGTACGAATAGGTCCCTCTTGTTCAAAAAGTTATAATCTTTCAAACCAAACCAATTGAACCAACACATCTATTGGTTTTAATTGCAGTATATAATATGTTTATTATATACTTTTCAGATTTGAAAATATTTTACAATCCTCCCCTATTTTCACAATCTTGTAATCCTGTTGTTCCCCAAGGGCACTTAGAGATCTAGAAGGGGGGTTGAATAAATCCTCTTCATTTTTAAAATTTAACTTATTAAGGATGTTACCAAAGAATCAGTTAATCAATTGATTAAGCACAGCAGAATATTCTTTGAAAAATCCCCCTTAAATATTGAGTAAATCACATATCTAAATTTATTCTTGTGGATGTACACACATTTAGCAGATATAACAGTATAATATGCAGAATGCAAATGACATAAAGTAAACGACACAAGATGTTTTAAGTAGTTCAGAGACTGAATAACTTCTAATCCACTCTTCCACTCCAACGAGTAGGATATCCATTAAGGATAAGGTCACTGAGACCATTTACAATTAACCACTAAGGTTCCTTCGAGTCACTTAGTCTCGACAGTTCGATCACTTAGACCAGGACACTTAGACCTCTTCAAGTTTCTTCAATTTGGCAATTCGATTACTAAGACCAATACTATCAAACCTCAGTTTGGTCAATAAACTAGGTCACTCAGACCCAGTTCGGTCACTAAGACCAGGTCACTCAGACCCATAATCCTGTTTTGATTATGGTTGGATGTGCTGCTAAGTTGGCGTTTAGGCTCCTTCATCTTCATATACTTAGCAGCTTAAATATGATCATCCTTAAGATGTTGTTGAACGTTGCAATGAGGCTTGACTTCTTTTGGTACTCAACAGGTTCTCATGATCATCTGTTGCATTTTTAAGATGGCAGTTCAGCTCCTTCTTCTTGATACTTGGCAGTTACTCATGATTGATGCCAAGATGACAATTTAACTCCTTCTTCTTGGTACTTGGCAACTTCTCATGATATACTGCTAGATAGTGTTGATGCTCTATTTCCTCTTGTACTTAGCAGCTCAGAACACATCTCCTGTTGTAGAGTTAATTTTCTCTACTTTTTCATCGGTTCAGCTCTTTGTGTTCTTGGTGGTTCGTAGAGTATATTCTTGTATTTGTTCTTTTGACCTTACACTCTATATTTTTTTAAATGTTCAACCCCTCTTTAATTTAAATCTTGATGCTCTTTATAATTCTTCATAGATTTTTCCGTTAGAGAGTTACCATTGATGCATTTAATGCTTCAGATCTTCTGAGATCCTTGATGTTGACGTTTAAGTCCATATATCAGTTGCTTTTTGACTTTTCTGTCACGTCAGTTTGCTTTCTTACCTAACTCCATTGAGATGTCGCTTTTAGTAAATGTGACACCCCCAAATTCGGGTTTCCTAACCTCGAATTCGGTGTTCACGATACTCAACAACAAACATACTTTCTAACTGATGTGGAATAATAAACATACATTGTTTATCAAAATAGTAATAAAGTCTTACAATCATGGTCCCAAGGTTCTTTAACCTTAACTTAAAACATACCCTCAATACAATAAGAGTTCACATAGCCAAATAACATTTAAGATAAACTAGTACATAGGCCATATCAGGCAACTACTCTTGCACCTTCCCTTTTTCTTTGTCTCCTTTAGACGTTTCTGCCTTAGCTGAAATAAAGATCATGATATAGCAAGGGTAAGCAACTAGTTTGCTTAGCAAGTTTATACACAAGGGAGATATATCATGAATAGAAAGAAGTTTCGCTTTCAATGTTCAACATCAGTATAAAATTGTGAAGAAACATGAATTAATAGTCGACAATTGAATATTCGAATAATTGAATGACAGTTACTGAGTGGTTGAAAATAACCATAGACATTTGCCAAGGTTCTCAGCATTTAAACTGGACCTCTTAATATGTTTTGGTAATCAAGGGGATTAGCCTTTCATACCCCGTGATTTATGCATAAACCCTTAATAAACCAGCATTGATATCATGCCTTAATCAAATTTATCCTTTTCTCAGCCAAGAGTTCTTACTATAGCAAATTAATAAGAACAGCTTTTAAAATACATTTGATTTCATAAATTTAGACATGCTTGATCTAGCTGATACAAATAGCATAGATCTATCTCATAAACAGTTCATGCTTGAAAGAACTTTAATCTAATTCACAATTCAATAACAATAGAATAAGAATTCAATTGCACAAGGTGCGAATCTCAATAACCAGTATAGATGTGAATAATCAACAATAATTATTCACTAACATGCTTCAAAAATCATAACTCGAGTTTGAGTTAGGGAACTTGCATGTCTGCTCAGCTACAAATAATTCTAGCTTTAACTAATTGGCCTTGAAGAACCTAACATTGATAACGTCGATCTACCAATTAGTATTGCGTAGTTGTATATCGATACGCTTACTTATGCTATTTATTTAACAATTAAGCAAATCACATAGCACACATAAGTTAATAAACTATCGTAAATCCTATAAGACACTTAATATTATCAATCCTGATAATATTTAATTCACCTCTTGGTATTATTAGTCCACTAATAACACTTTTATTCGTTTACTAATGTTATTAACATCTTAATAATATTTTAATTATCCAATAATACTTTAATCTAATATTATTAATCTCTTAATAATATTTTAATTCTCATATCATTAATAATATTTTAATCTAATATTATTAGTCATTTTAATAATATCTTAATCATTTATTAATGCTTAAAACAAATATTATTACCCATTCAATAATATTTTCATAAAGTTTTAATCTTAATATTTCTTTGTTTACTTAAAAATATCGAATTCTTATATTACAAATATCATAGTAATATTTTAATAAGTTATTAGGCGAATAAACAATTTATTCTAATTGTTTTACCCTTTATTAAACAACTCCTTTACTACCCATAAAAGGTCATAAATATTATTTCTCATTAAATATTACCGAAATACCCCTCAATAGTCATAATATATAATATTAGGAGTATCCAAGCTTAAAAATCACATTTTTCTTATTTATGACATCATTTAACCATTTATTTTCTTTTAACCATAACTATAACATTATTATGAAAAATAGCAAATAGGTTCTAAAAATTATTATCCTCTGGATCTGGATAGTATATGGTCCAACAATGATCTACAAAGTTTTCTGGAATTTTAGAAAGTGATTTACTATTTTTAAAGTACTCAAAATCTCCGAATTTTGTTACATTTTTCATAAATCAAGTTTTGCTCAGAAAATTCTGAAATTTTCAGGGTACACTCTCATAACATACATAAACATACTGTAAAAATTTTATATGTTTTCAAGGTACACACAGTGAGAAATCCGGGTATGAATATTTAGGAGTCCTTCACGGTAAAAGCCATTACACAAAACGTACACATCGAAACGTGTTCATTCTTTTTGCTACTTGTAGATACTTCTTAAGGTACCTCTGTGATGTTTCCTAGATTTTTAACAGATCAATAACTAGCCGAAACAACCTTTGGAAAAACGAGGACAGCAAGCTTTTAGGGTTTTAAAGCTTTAAGTTTTATAGCTGGACTGTTTTGGAAAAATAGCCCCCAAGGCTTCAAAAATTATTGGATTTGTGTTCTACCACTTTGGTTTACTATCTAACTCATGTACCTAGCACCCCCTTTCAACGGATCACAAATCCAAGTTGTAGATCTCAAGTTATGGGTGATCCAAGTGAAGAAAAGCTAGGGTTTTTTACCCTTTAAGAACATAAGTTCCTTTTCTTCCTTTGAATCTCCATTCTAACACTCAAGAGGATTAGATCTATACATGAAGCATGAAGATCTAATGATTCTTGAGTCTTAGAACAAAATCTCTCAAAAACTATGAAAATAAAACAAAGTAAGAAAGAAGGAAATGGTTTAGGGTTTCACCTTGATCTTGTAGCTACTCTCCTTGATCTACCAAAGTATGTGATGAACTTGAGATGCATGAACTATGCTAATCTCACTCTCTTTTTCTCTCTAAGCTCTTACTCTCTATACTTGGTGAATAATAAATGAACCAACCCCTACTATCATTGGTGAGGGGTCCTATTTATAGGAAAGTAGAGACCATGGGCAAAATAGTCATTAATCATGACTAGGCAAGGGCAATTTGATCACTTCATCAATAATAGGAAGCTTCCTAGCAACTTCCTCAAGGGTATTTTAATCATTACCCAACTTCTTTTAAGGTTAAAATAGTCTTTTCGCAAAATCTTAATTATCCATTAGTTATTAACCATTCTTCATTGGTTATTAAACATTGGTTATTATCTTGCCATAATTACATTGTTTAAACACAATGGTTATTATCCCGCCATAATTACATTGGTTATTAACCACTTGGATATACAATGGTTATTGCCCCTTCATAATTACCTTGGTTATTAACCACTCTTAGCCATTTTAGCCATTACACACCAATTCCTACACTTGACTCACATATGATTATTTCTTAACCATAGTTATATCATACCTGCCAACACAAGTATAGACACATCTTATACATCTCCTACCAATTAACCCAAGTTCGTTTAAATAGAACACAACGTTAACTCATTAAATTAAATTAGATTTAATTAATAAGGACGTTCAAAATTCACGGGCATTACATCCCTCCCCCCTTATAAAAATTCCGTCCTCGGAATTGCAAAAATAGGGTTACTCAAATAAAAACGGATAATTCGCTTTCATTTTCTCTTCGAGTTCCCACGTAGCTTCTTCGACTGCGTGATTCCTCCAAAGAACTTTGACGGAATGGATGGTCTTGTTTCTCAGCTTCTGTTCCTTTCTATCGAGAATCTGGACAGGAACTTCCTCATATGTTAAGTCCTTCTCGACTTGGATTGGTTCATAGGAGATAACGTGTTTATAGCCTGGTTTATACGGCCGCAACACTGACACATGAAATACGTTGTGAATGTGCTCAAGTTCAGGAGGTAACGCTACCTCGTACGCCACCTCGCCGATTCGCCTCAAAATCTCGAATGGTCCTATAAACCTAGGGCTCAATTTGCCCTTCTTCCCAAACCGGATCTTTCCTTTCCAAGGAGATACCTTCAAAAATACAAAGCTACCAACTTCAAAGTCCCGCTTCTGACGATGTAAGTCGGCATATTTCTTCTGGCGATCTTGAGCTGCTACCAGCCGGTTTTTAATCAGTCGCACGATGTCCGTAGTCTGCTGCACCATTTTTGGTCCCAGCAATCTTCGCTCCCCAACCTCATCCCAATACATCGAGGTTCGGCATTTCCTTCCATATAGCGCTTCGTATGGTGGCATGCCGATACTGGTGTGATAGCTATTGTTGTAAGCAAACTCCACCAGTGGCAAATGGTCATCCCAGCTGCCCTTTAAATCCATCACGACGGCCCGAAGCATATCTTCTAAGGTATGAATCATTCGCTCGCTCTGTACGTCGGTTTGAGGATGATACGCTGTACTCAACCTTAACTGCATCCCCATTCTTGCCTGCAGACTTTTCCAAAAATTTGACGTGAAGCGCGGATCTCTGTCAGATACAATTGATACCGGCACTCCATGTCGTGACACTATCTCTTTCACATAAAGCTTTGCTAATTGCTCCAGATTGTACCGTATCTTGATTGGCAGAAAATGAGCAGACTTGGTTAGACGATCCACAATTACCCAGATGGCGTCTAACCCCTTTGAGTTGGTGGCAATCCCACCACAAAGTCCATTGTGATGTGCTCCCACTTCCACTCCGGAATCTCTAATGGTTGAAGCAGTCCGCTCGGTCGCTGGTGCTCTGCTTTAATCCGTTGGCACGTCAGACATCGGCTGACGCACTCCGCCACTTCGCGTTTCATATTCGGCCACCAAAAATTTCGTCGCAAATCCTGGTACATCTTTGTGCTTCCAAGATGTACTGAGTACTTCGTGCTGTGAGCTTCCTGAAGGATTTCTTCCCTCAATTCCAGATCCAACGGTACCTAGACTCTCCCTTCAAATCTTAGCAATCCAGTGCTATCAATCTTATACTTAAGCTCCTCGCCTTCGGCAATTCGTTTCTTTATTGCATCACAATCCTCATCCTTTTCTTGAGCCTCCTTAATCTGATCCAACAGGGTCGGGCTCGCTGTCACTGTAAACAGTTTCCCATCCGTCTCCATCGGATACTTAACCTCCAATTCTAGACGTTCGAACTCCTTTATCAGATCTGCCTGAGTTATAAGCCTCATCAATTTCTCTCTGCCCTTCCTACTTAGGGCATCTGCCACTACGTTTGCTTTGCCCGGATGATACAGGATCTCACAGTCATAATCCTTGATCAATTCTAACCATCGGCGCTGCCTCATATTCGGCTCCTTCTGAGTGAAGATATATTTCAAACTCTTGTGATCTGTATATATCTCGCACCTCTCTCCATATAAGTAGTGCCTCCAAATCTTCAAGGCGAACACTACTACTGCTAACTCCAGATCATGAGTCGGGTATCTCTTCTCATAGTCCTTCAGCAGACGTGAAGCGTACGCAATGACCTTGCCATGCTGTATTAGTACACAACCAAGGCCCTTGTGTAACGCATCACTGTATACTACAAAACCTCCAGTGTCGTCCGGTAAAGCCAACACTGGTGCTTGGCTAAGTCTCTTCTTCAGCTCCATGAAACTCTCCTCGCACTTCTCCGTCCAAACGAACTTTACCGTCTTTCTAGTTAGATTAGTCAACGATGATGCTATCTTTGAGAAATCCTGGATGAATCTCCGATAGTATCCTGCTAACCCTAGGAAACTTCTGATCTCCATTGGCGTCTTCGGCTGCTTCCAGTTGATAATGGCTTCCACCTTTGCTGGGTCTACCGAAACATCATTCCTGTCAATGACGTGTCCAAGAAACTGTACTCTTTGCAACCAAAATTCACACTTTGAAAACTTCGCGTACAACTTCTCCCTTCTTAATGCCTCTAAAGCAATCCTTAGTTGTTCAACATGTTCTTCCTCTGTCACTGAATACACCAAGATGTCATCGATGAATACTACCACGAACTTGTTCAAGTACTGCTTGAACACTCTGTTCATCATATCCATGAATGCCGCTGGTGCATTTGTTAGTCCAAATGACATTACCAGAAACTCGAAATGTCCATAACGAGTTCTGAATGCCGTCTTCGGGATATCCTCCTATCTCACCCTTAGCTGATGGTAGCCTGTCCTTAAATCAATCTTTGAAAAGTATTTCGCTCCCTTGAGTTGATCAAACAGATCGTCTATTCTGGGTAGCGGGTACCTATTCTTAATCGTAACCTTGTTCAATTCCCTGTAATCGATACTGAGTCTTAACGATCCATCCTTCTTCTTTACGAACAGAACTGGCGCTCCCCGCGGAGATACACTCGGACGAAAATATCCTTCTTAACCTTTCCTTCAGACTTGTTGCCTCCGCAAGATTGGCTATCGATCCCTTTCCTTTTATTCAGGTTACTTCCCCCACGGCTACCTTCCTTGTGACCATCATGGCTTTTCTGATCTTGGTTGTGCTTTGTCAACGCTTCATTTCCTCCTCGGCAACAATTGCTTCCTTAAGTAACGTAGGAAATGTGTTGATCTGCAAAACCACAACCTTACTATACGCCCAGGGCTTCAACCCTTGTTCAAATCTCTTCGCTCGCCTAGCTCCGGTGTCCACTTGGTGTGGAGCAAACCTAGCTAGTTTGTTAAACTTCGTTGTGTACTCTGCTACCGACATATCATCTTGCTTCAGATCCAAGAACTTTATCTCCATACTTGCCTGTGTGCTTTTTAGAAAGAAATTTTTTGAAAAAAACAGCTCCTTAAAACGAGTCCACGCAGTTGTGCCTTCCCCAGCTCGGCTTCTATTCGCCTTCCACCAGTAATTTGACTCACCCTTCCTCATGAAAGTGGCAAACGAAGTATTTTGTACCTCGGTCACTCTTGCGACCTTGAAAACTTTCTCCATTTCTTCTACCCATGTCTGGGCTTCACTCGAATCCGTATTCCCACGAAACTCTGGTGGTCCTAGTAATTTAAAACCCGTAAAGTTCGCCATGTGACTTTATGGCCGAACAACCGCAATGGCTGGTCTGCCTTGCACCGTTTCCTCTAACAAGTTCGCAAAGGTCCTCTTGGGGTCAGTCTAACCCTCCTCGTTATTCACTGACTATTCCACCCTCGTGTATCGGGGTTGTCTCCTTGACGGCATTGTTTGTTCTAAACAAAACCTTACATAAATCCTTCTTGTTTTACACATCATGCAAAATTTTACTGATGTTATCATTTAAGAGTCAAGGCACAAATCGATCACAATCAATCATGTAATAATAATACCACATTTATATTCATATACCCCTTAGTGTGTCAAACACTTATAATTCCGGTATATTCCTATAAATGTTAACTATCCCATTAAGACACAAAAGATGGGATTAATAAGAACTGCATTCCCCTAGATCTGAAAAGTGGGGATGTATCATCATCATATCAACTCAAGGCACCTTTAGTAAATACTAATAAGCTCATCTTAGTACCTCGTACTACTTACATCATATAGCATTCCTGATATCCACTTATCCCTCTGTTACTAACAACAAGATGGGATTCACATAACTATTCCACAACTTACATAAAGTTGGGACTTACAACAGATATACTGCTAGTTGTACAAAAACTGAGATTCACATTTCTTACATGCATAGATATACTAGTACATATACATTGACCACTATTCTTCATTCATTACGACTCACAAAGGTCTTATAACTCTCAGACTTAACCTTTCTTTCTTTCATTTCTTCTATCTATTCCTTATATCGGGCTCCAATTGATTCTCCTTAGGGATTTCCATTATCTCATCATTCAGTTCCATCTCTAGATATTTTTTTCAGATCAGACACTAAATTTACCTTTGGTTCATTTCTTATAATCTCTCCGTTGTCTCTCCCTTATAATCATCAAAACAATCTAAATTGCCATCAGTCATCTCTTAAATTTTTTTTTTGCATATAATATCGTTTTTGAAGTTCATGTACTTGCAGTATAATAGATTTGTTATCTATAATTAGATAATCACATAATGAACTTATTAGAAAAATTTTTATTTTCGGCATCCTCGATTTTGTACTTGTTGTCAAAATCCTCCCATAATTCCCTTGCCGTGTTTTTCATGAACTTGGCTTCATACACATCGTATAATGAATTGGATAGAGTATTTAGAATGTACCATTTATACATGTAGCCATCTTATTTCCATTTTATTCGAGTCTTCATTTCTGCTGGTGTCTCATTTTCTTTTTCTTTCATTTTCTCTTCATTCAGCACGTGAGAGACTTTTAGTGTTGTTAAACAAAAATACATTTTGCTAGCTCTTCCAACGTCTGAAGAATAATCCATCAAACTTCTCGAGTTTATTAATTTAATTTAAGCTACTTTTTATATTGTTGTCCTCCATTGTTAATATGATCTTAAGATTGTTGTAACCCGCTTTGTAATTTGATGTAGAACAATAATATTACCGCCTGAATCGAATGGTTGACCACTATTTCTTTAAAACTATATTCGCCCCTTACTTTTGCTACACAGGGTTACTGCAAATTAATCTCTCAAGATAAGACAGGTCCAAATTTTACTCTGTACTAGAATCTGTTGTGTAAAAATAAATTTAGTACAAAACTATAAATGAAAGAGAAGAAAATTATAGCAAGAAAAAATATTAGAATGATATTTTTTTCTAAGAATTTGAGAAGGATTTGGAATTACCTAAACTTGGGTGAATTTACAATCTATTTATAGGTTTTCAAGTACCATTTTGAAGAGATACATATCCTTTTGAAGAGATACATTCCTTTGAAAAGGTATTTTAAATATTATATATATATATATATATATATATATATATTGATAATTAATATTAGAGATATATTCCTTTGAAAGGATATGTTGAACCATTGTAATGATTCATCCAATGGTGATCTTATCAATTTGAACCATTGCATCGATAATTGTTTCATCCCGAACCATTACATTGGTTTAATTGCTTCTTAGCCCGAATCAATACATCCCTTATCCGAAATAGATCCCTCTTGTTCAAAGAGTTATAATTTTTCAAATCAAACGAATTGAACCAACACATCTATTGATTTTAATTGCAGCATATAATATATTTATTATATATTTTCCAAATTTAAAAATATCTAACATGCCACCCCAGCTAGTTTTTTTTTCTTCTTCTTTAGTATATTTACATTTTTGTTCATGACCCTCGCTATGTTTATATATTGACTAATTTCTATTGGCCTTTAACCAATGAGAATATTGAAGTTTACCGACTTTATACTTAGGCATGTTCTCCACATATAGATGATAATTTTTTAATTTTTTTTGTGATTAATGAATTCGTACTTAAATAAAAGAAAAATACTCTTAATTTAGTGATTTGTAATACTTAGTGGTTAAATTTATATTAATTTTTTATATTTTTGTTATTTATATTGTACAAATTTTTTATTAGGCATAAATCATTCGTCCGTCCCTAATATTATATACACGTATTTGATTTATCGGATCGAAACGAACCCCTTTAGACCGAAACATTAAACGCTTGGTCTTGTTTTAAAACTCTTTTTATATGCCCTGCACACATAATTTAAAATAAAAAAAATAAAATAGTAGGAGGGAAGAAATATGAATGAGAAATTAAAAATTATCTAATAAAAGAGATTAAAAATGAACTGTCGTGTATACATAGCGTTAAAATAAAAATTGATGTGTTTGAGAATCAATAGGATAAAAATTTTGTTAGATCCCAATAAATTATAAGAGTAAAATAGAAACCAAAACTACTTCACTTTTGATGTTACGATAGAATTTTGATGACAAAAGAATTCTACAAAAACTAGTTTACAATATGATGTGACTGATTGTAGTTAGTTATTATCACTGGACTCACCATATATGATGGATCATCAACTAATTGTATTTTACCATATCATTTTGTAAACTAGTTTTTGAATTTATTTTTTTTGTCACCATAGCAATGCTCTTGATATTAACACCAAAAATAACAACCCCAATTTTCTCCTGCTTTATTAATAGAGATTTAAGTTAGACCTTCAATTGACAGTTTCTTATTGTTTATTTAATTTACTAAATACTTTATCCGTTTCAAATTATAAGATTAATATTGACTTTTTAAAAGTCAATTTGAAATATTTCAAACTTAAAATTGACACGAATCCATTTAGTTAATGTTAATAAAATTATGATCATAAACTACCTAAAAAGTACTACCAATTATAAAATTTATTATTTTTAAAACTTAAATGAAATCGTGTCAATTTTAAGTTCGAAAATATTTAAAACTTACTTTTAAAAGTCAATATTGATTTTATAATTTAGAACGAAAGGAGTATTAAATACCGTTATATATACTAGTTACATTAAGGTTACATATACTATTTACATTAATCAATTTAAAAATTCATGCCCATTAGAAAATCAGTTAATCTTGCTTTTCCTTTTACAATTGAAATAAATTAAGTATATTTCTTGTGATATATATGCCATCGCTACTTCATATTTGATACTTTATGCAAATTAAAAGAAAATGTTGTTTGGGATTTAATATACAAGATATTTCAAACTAAAATTTCTATATATTTAAGTATACGTGTTAACATGATTTCAGTTTGGATTTAGGGGGCCATCTCCTGTTTCCAGAAAAATAAATCAGGGACTAAAGACCCATTATAAATCTCATGAAACCAACCACAATAGATGGAGAGAGGAATATGCTTCAGATTCTGAGATCTAACCGAGTACAATCTGATCTACAAAGCTTGGACCAAAATGCTTTTAATATCTACGAAACCAAAAGACTATAACATGGTTGATGCAATGAATCATTGATGTTGCGAGGATTTCAACTCTTCAAAATCTAAAAAACTTGTCCCAAAATGCTTGTCTTATCTACAAAAAATTGAAAGACCATAACACGGTTGATGCAACATATCATTGATTTTGTGAGGCTTTCAACTCTTCAAAATCTGTTATAGCTCGGTTAATAGCATGAACAACCATTTTCTTTATCTGTTGAGCAAAACGCCAAATAGAAAACATTATTAAACATTATTCACCGTATCAACGAAAAACTGGAAAATAAGTTAGATGACGGATTTTTGAAAATATAATGAAAAAAGATGCTACCTCAAGTTTGTCTTCCTTGGCCTTGTGGCCCTTTGGTAGTTTCCGAAACTCATCAGTTAGCCGAAGACATTCTCCGACATTTTCAGGGGAAACAAAGTCCACAGCAACCTTTGTACATGACTGCGCCAGCAGAGAAAAAATTAGTTGCACATATATTTTGATTCTCTTTCATTATATATTTTTGATTCTATGAACCTTGTCTTCAGGTTTCAAAAGTGTATTTAAGCTCCACATGACCAGTTCATTGCAAGTAAATAATCCATTCATTCCAAAATATAAGATCATTAACTTTTTTTGAAATCAGCTCAAGAGAGTTTCAAAATCAAAATGACATAGATTCATTTAATTTTAGTCAAGCTAATGATGAATATTGTGAAGTTTAAAACTACTAGTTACCACCTCGCCTAATTCCAGCGACCACTTCCCAACAACTGGCACCCTTGGCCAATTACCTAAAACCGCCACCACCTTGATTGGCTGTAACAAACAATGTTGTTATGACTTAAGCCATAACAGGAAAATAAAGAGGAACAAAAACAAAAAGAGGAGAGAATAATGTTTTAACTTTTAATCAAAAGATGTTAAATTTTGAAATTCTAATTAGGGTTTTAATTTTGCTTATATATATATATATATATATATATAAGAGTGTACAGTGAAATAAATACCGGTAGCACAAACACATGTATACTTGGCCATATATCTTCCAACATGAATGATTGACATTAGTCTGCTGGAAATAAGTTTGGCTACAATTAAAATGCTTCAGCTGTTAACTTTGGCAACAAGTTGTCAGGCCCTTGTTCAAGCCTAACCAAAAAATAAGAGATAAACAGAGATAGAGATAGAAATAAGAGAGAATTCAGAGAGAATAAGGGAGGAAGGAGAAGAACTCAGTGATTTATCACTGAGTCCGTGAGACTGAGAGAGATAGAGAGAGAAAGCTTAAACAAGCTTTTCCCATTTCATCCATAAATTGCATAATATTCAAAAGCTTAGGGAATACTCCTCCCTTTACACACATATATATAGCTACTAATTGTTGAAAATAATTCTACTAACCTACACCACTTTCTTATTCATCACTCAAATGCTAACTAACCACTTATGTGCTTACATGTGCATACAAAATATCTAACTCTAGAATATACTAACTTTTCTTTCCTTCCCAATTTACCTCTGGCCTGACATTCCCTCCTTTAGAACATTCATGTCCTCATGAATTTGTACCAAAACAGAATAGTTGCAACTTAGCTGGTGTCTCTTCATAATTTCCACTAGGATCAAAGATGAAGTTTTGGAGTCTGCTCGTTAAAACTTTGTCATTGCAAGGAATGTCCACATGTTCAATGAAAAGTCTTGCTTTACAATTTCCTTCTTGAATTTTCAGCTGATAGTAGCCTCCATATGTTCCTTGTTATCAAAGAAAAACTACTTTTACTTGAGATTCCCCAAGCTACTTTGACTCCAAACCTTGTCAACTTGGAACTCTTACTTAAGATCAATTTAAGTTCTTCATTGTTTCTCATTTTTTCTTTGTTAGTCCTTTCAATTTCTTGCACAATTTCAGCAGCAGCAACAACTAGAATTTTCTCCAACTATGATGGTTTCAGGTTGTAGGTCCTCTTTAGGGCCTTTTGAATTTCTCAAAAGTTTCAACAGCTGGAAATTTCCATTGAAGGTCATCTCTCTACAAAAAATGAGCTAGCAGGGCAGCAATTTCTAACCCATAAGATAGATAGATTGCATTCAATAGTAAAAGCACCCGAACCTTCTCATTACCAACACTACTTAAAGTAGCTTCCTAAACATTTAAAGCATAGATAACTGCCTTACCATGATCATTCCTTTTGCTGATAGCATTCCAATGAAATAGAGCCTCCTGAAGATCAAAATAGATGGTCTTGATTTCAAGTTGATCCTTCACAGAGGAGTGCTGGTTATCAAGGTTATCTTCTGGGTGAAAATCTGTTTTGCCCCTCCAAGGATTAGGCTTCGTAACCCATTCCCTTTTGATAATAGATAACTTGTCTTCAACATCAATGGTTCTCAAGAGTTGATATTTGCTTCTTTTAAAAATGAATCTGGCCTGCTTAAGACTTTGATTACCTTGAACTTTGGCTGCCTCTTGCCCTATTTCTTAGAAATCAGTACATTCAACGGCTACAATTTTGCAAAAAAAATTTCTTTGCTTCCTTGGAGTTTCTGTGCAACACTTTTGCTAAAAATTTCTTGCCAAGACCATAATCAATGGCCTTAGTATGATAACAGGGTTGGAGCAATAAGCTAATGGCTTTTTCAACATACTCAAGAAAGGCATAGGGAAAGAAATTTGATGTTCTAGTTTTTTCTTAGTGTCTTGAATGGACATTTCCACTTTATCGCTCCAAGGTTCAAGAGATACAAACCATTCATTCTGGGACTGATTTGGAAGATCAACAACAACCTAGCTGCATCCCATTTTATCTAAAATTTCTACATAAATCTTGGGACCTTGTGGAGCTGGAATGCTAGTGTCTCTATTTTCATTTTCTAGCATGAGCTGCAACATGTGAGGCTGCCTTGACAGCTCCCTTACCAAGAAAACTTTCTGTTGTTGTTCAAGAAGTGCTAACAATCCTTTTTCCTTCATGAATCCTTGCTCCACTTCAGGACTATTATCAAACATAGGGACTTCATCATACCATAATTCTTCTTCAGATTCTGGTTGTGTAGTACTTTGTTGAATGTTTTCAATGAATTTAACCTTCTCATCAAAGAAATAATTTCCTTCATATTATGGTGGTTCATCATAGGTGGGTAGACCATCATAACATGGAGTCTCCTCGCAATCCTACTCCCAACTCCTAGCATCTTCACATTTAAGGAATGATGAAAACAGAAACTTGAAATGCTTAAGTTCCTTTCCATCTTCATTTTCTTCATCACAATTGTTCCTCCTCCATTGGACATCATCTTCTTCATTTGTTCTGGCCCTTAACTTCTCAACATGGTTGGAATTTCTAAACAATCCTTTGTTTCCTCTATAGCCCATGTGAACTGTCATCTTGCCCTTCCTTTTATCTCCAACAGGATTAACAAAACCCACCTCATAATCTGAGTCATTTTGCTTCAACAACTCATTCATACCAGCTATGAAGTAGTCCGTTCTCTCATTAATAAGCTGCAACTTCTCATTTGTATACTCTTTGTAACTTAGAAAGTCCTGCTGCAACATTTGTGATGGTCCAGACATGTTTATAGAGACTAAAAATGAAATGAATCACAGGAGAAGTGTGATTCTGAGTTTGAAAAATTTATCAAGCAGCAAGAACACTACCTGATTATGAGTAAGTGAGCTTGAGTAGCTATTTAAGTGAGAAGTAGACTTCCTTAGTGAAACAAACTGAATATCCCAGGCCAAACAAGTTTAAACTCAACTAGCTAGAGCTTAGTTGAATTTGAATGAGTAAATGAGCACACAAATGAAGCTTATAGCACCAACGAATCAAAACTAATATTAACACAAGTTAACAGAGTAATAACAAGCACTAATATTAGCACATAAGCAAAAATTGATTAGTTTTTTTTTTTTTTTTGGAATTTTGAAACAATTGGAAAGCTCTACGATCGTAGACTGAAACAACTTATAAGACTCTACGATCGTAGACTGAAACAACTTATAAGACTCTACGATCGTAAACTGGAACAACTTATAAAACTCTACGATTGAAACAACTTGTAAAACTCTACAATAAGGAGAGCAGCGGCGCCCGCGCACAGAGGGGGGGGGGAGGGTGGGGAACGCAAGCATGTTATGAAGTATGAAGCAGTGTAATGTCTTTTACCTTGAGATTTCGCACTTGATGTGGGCATCCAGCGGGAATAAACACTGCATCTCCAAGTCTTTGCTCAAAAGTCCAGGGTTCTATTCCTGATATGATTAGAAAAAATGACATGTTGAGATAATACTTTTTTTTTTCTTTTGATAATGTGGGGTTTCCCAACCGCAGTCGGTCCGTGGCCCCATGAGTGCCCATGGGGCTACGGACCGCCAGCGCAAGCTGGTTCAAAAGACAAAACGGTTGGGTCCGGCCTGGAGGGATTAGTCAGATAACAAAACATGTTGAATTGACTGCAAATGCAAATGTACTGTAAAAAAGAATAATGCAGATTTAAACCATATTCCTCCTTGAGCTTCCTTTTATGCTCCAAAGTCAGGTAGAAGGTTTGGTCATGAATCGGATTAAAAACCTAATAAGTATGAGAAATTTCTTTTAGAAATCTGAACATAATTATATACATGCCAAAAAGCTACTGATTTGTTGATTATAAACTTACCTGATCAACAGGACAACAGTAAGTATGCCTAAACTCTTTTGAATGCTTTACAAGATAATCTTTTAATTGTGGTACATCTTCTCTCCGAAAAATGTCCCAGAGAGCACCACCAGTTTCCTCTGTATATTCATCCGATGCAAAACCAGAAAAAGGAGATCCAGAATGACGTTCTGCTAATGAAACTCCATTTACATTACTACTCTCAGATGATTTCTTGCTTTGATTGTGAATCTCATTTGACATTCCCAGTCCACAAATTGGATTTCTAATATCTGCATCATTCTTGGGTTGTTCAATACCTGAAACACTGAAGTCCTTCATCTTTCCATTGATGTCACCTTGTCTGTCAAGGCGCTCTTGTTCATCTTGAGCCCTGTGTTTAATTTTCAACCTTTTGATTGCAGATTGCTGCTCATCAATTAACACTGTTTCTGCAGTGTGTGTCAAAATATTCACCTGAACCAAATCAAATTTTAAAGAATGCAAGTTTAGTTTAAACAAATATCACTTCTAAACCCTTGAAAAAGTATTTATGCAAGGTCGCATTATGACTTTCCATATTGGGCCATCCTGCCTCTCCTATAGAACCTAGATTGTCCATCAATGTGTTATGTGTGATATCACCGCATTTACACCCATAAACAACTATGTTCATAGAATAGATCAAATTCCAACAAAAGTCTGAACACATAGGAGCATAATTGTGTTTGCAAAATTTCTTAATTCAAATGAACAAAGACTGCTTATCTGATAGAATATCTTCACAAACTCAAAGAGTCGCAAAAGTATGTACATGAGTTCTATGACAAGAATCACGAGGACCCAAAACCAGATCAACTTTAATTTAATAATTTTGGAAATAAGGCTAGGTTACTTTAGGACGTGCAAAATAAAAATCATAAATTTATGAGTGACTGGATTCAAAATCATACCGCATCTGACATATCACAATGAAGCTTAGTTACAGAATCCCCTCGTCCAAGTTCTTCAGCAATCCCGTATGCAATGTATGTCTTTGGACCCAAATCAGGTTTTAGGACATTAGAAGGTAACTTCACGGCAAGATTGAGAAAACCATCCCTAGGATCCGTGTATTCTTGGAATGGCAATGCACTGATAAACTCGTCACAATGGCGTGGCAAGAGATCTTCAAACTTATCAGATGGAGGCCAGTCCTTTAGCTTGAGCATCTCAGGCCATAAATTTTCATATGTTCTCCCTTCTATATAACCTTTGAAAAACTTGCGAGTATTAATCTCAACCTGCAAATCACATTAGAAACCAGAGTTAAGATGTGCACTGTTAACTAGTGATTTGATAAACTTTTATAAGAAGGAAATACAGCCAGTAAAATTATAAATATGAAAGCGCATGTTTTTCCAGATTTAACTATTAGACACAAAAGTGAACGTATTCCACACAGTATACACACTGAAATGATGTTTTTGTAACTCAGGTTTGAGGTAAATGTCATATTAAGAATGTTACTGAAAGGGACTTAAAGTTGCATCGCTATTTATCATCTTTTGCCTACTATGAAAATGCAAATCTAAGCTAGAGATGCTAGAACTGACCTCACAACCAGCAAGACAGTCGATAGCCTTCACTTCAGACATAACTGTACTCATCTTTGAATCCACATTCTCACATAAAGCACGCCACATTACCATGGGCTCCCAACTTAAGCCAGACATCTCTTCCAAAACATTACGAACAATGACTGGTTCACCTCTAGCCCAGTGGTGACGGAAGCGTAAGAGCTGTTCCTCCTCCTGGATATCCCTTGAAGCCAGACAGTATAAAAAGTTGTCATTAGATGCTTCTCTTGAAGCTGCCCTATATGATGTCTCACCATCATTTTCGCTAAAAACTCCCCTGGATATAGTTTGAATAATTCCATATTTACTTGGGATTGTTTCAGCTTTTTTTTCCAAACTTGAAATCCAATCGTCAGGAAGGAGACGCTTGAGCTCCAACTGACAACTACCACATCCTCCCATAACTTCTGGAGGACATGTAATACTTCCATCGAGTTCAGCAACCCATTCAATCGGTTGCTCAGTTTGATCCATTAAAGTATACTCGGAACAAGATTCTGGTAGCGGCTCACCACCATGAATATAATCATAGCCTTTATCCTGATATCGAAAACTTATTTTACTACCTCCTAAAAGCGGACCACTGCGTATCTCTGAGCAACATTTAATACAAAGCTCATATGAGCACTTTGGGCAACTACGATGAAGATCAACGATCGAAGTTGCACAGTAGTTGCTGTTTCATACCAGAGAAAGGATAGAAGAATTAAATCTCATAGAAGAGTTAAAATAATACATTTAATTTTATGAAAATAAGAGAACCTACCAATACACACGCTCATCATTGCGACAAAAGGAGTGTTCAGGTCTAAGTGTAGATGATAGAACACCTACACTGACGAACTAACATTTAGTAACACATTTATTGACTTAAAAACTTGTACCAAAATTTCAAAGACAAATACCTTTACAAACAGATTCCCAAACCATCTCCTCAGCTTGTTCTTGACTAATTTTTTTTAGAAATGGAAGAAGTGAATTGATCAAATAATGAAGATGTTGCATCTTTTCAAGATTAGTGTGGCATCTCTTTGACATCTGAGGATAAAGAATACCAAACCATTCCTTAGATGAACATATAAGTGAAGTGTTGTAAATTATATACAAACCTTTAATATGCCACTCGAGTGTAAGCAAAGGTTGCAATTGCAGTTTCCACGGCAAAATGGACATTCCTCTGCAACTTCTTCTTCTGACAACTGAGGGTACCTATTAACCCAAACGGAAAAAAAAATGAAGATATCATAGCATTGAATATAAATATACAATCGAATAAATATAGGAAAGCAAAACCAAAATAAAGAAAGACAGAAAGGAAGAAGATAACAAAATTAAATATAGAACATTGTTGCATTGTTGTAGAATCGACAAATGGCTAACAAGAGGGAGAAGAAGTACAGATAGAAAAGTTACCACTGTTTAATACACTGAATACAGTAAAACTTTCCGCCACATTTCTTGCAAGGTACAACAATCCTTCTCTCTGGCCTCCTACACTGGTGACAAGATCTTGAGCACTTCCTGCCCAATTCCTGTTTAAAGAAAATATATATCACTTATCAATGCTTTTATATTAAAAATGGTATTTGAATGTATAAAAGGAGCGATTTGATTTTTACCTTCATGTTAGTTACACTCTTGTCAGTGGTATTGCCGTCACTTTTGGAAATCAAAACCGACAAAGATGAATTGTGGGACAAAGAAGAAGAATTACAGAAAGACGATTTCCTAGACTCATCACTTTTCTCCCTTGTTTCCCTTGAACTTCTTTTCGTCTTAACCTCATTTGTGTCACTACTTCTTTTTATCTTAACCTCATCTGAATCACTACTTCTTTTCATCTTAATCTCATTTGAGTTACTACTACTTTTCCTCTTGATCTTGTTTGAATCACTACTTATTTTTTTCGCCTCTCTTAACGTTAAATGCTCATCATCTTCACTATCTGTCCAATAACCATAGAAAAAGCCATCTTTAAACATCTTGTTGCTCCATGTAGCCTTACGCCTTTCTGTCCTTCTTTTATCCCGTGAGCTATCAGGTTCATTAAAATGATTTCTGTCCTTGTCTGAAGAATAATCATTTACTTTTTCTTCTTTGTCTTTCCCATCATCACAAGACAATTCATCTTCCTCTAGTCTTTCCTGTTTCAAGGCAATCCGCTGAGTCAGTGATGCTCTTCTACTCCGGAAACCTTTAATTCCTCCCATTATTGTTGATCTCTTTATTGAACATTTGCCCCTTTCTGGAGATGAGCCCACTCTGTTCTCTACTTTTCCTTCCTCAAAGTCCTGGAGTTCTTGAAGTTTTCTTTTTCTTGCAATCCTAGACACATTAGCCGTGGACTTTTGCATTTCAGTATTCATGTACCGGCTCAAACCTTCTTGTTTACCAACCAGTAATGCCATCTTCACTATCCACAACACAAAAAACCAGGGACAAAGTTACATAATTAGGTGTGGGGTCAATTGACCCCACTGAAAAAAAAATTCTTATATAATGTAGGATAAACTTTAAAAATTTTAAGTGTAATATATATATTGAGCCCACACAAATTTTATAAATATTCTACTATACAGGGTCAAATTAAAATTTTATAACTTTCTCAATCAAATTTTAACCCCATATCACTTCTAATCCCTCTATATATGTACTTCTCTATAATATTCTTAAATTAAATAATAATCTAACTTACATTATTTTTCAAAACAATTAATGAATTAATTATTTATGATGATTATAAAAGTCTATTAGGGGTCAATATAGTGTATATATACTATATACTATATGCTATTAGTTATTGTACTGTCATTGTAATATAGTATATATTTTATATATACGTGACTCGAAAATACAAAAATATTCAAACAAAAATTGGCTTGGGGATGCTACCCCCGAACCCCACTGAAAAATAATTTGGCTTCGTCACAGCTAAAAACAAAAAGGAAAAATGAGATATCACAAATCAACCTATTAAAGTTATTTAAAATTTTGTTTCATCCAAGTCTAAACAAAAAAAATTAGCGTTGTCATCATTGGGTATGAACTATCATCAAGAAACTTTTGATTTTTTTTCATTTCATAAACTAATTATAATAATTCTAGAAATGTTCTCAAATACAGCATTTTCTAGTTCATACTAATTCTATTCAAACCATGGGTGGAGCCATTCATGGAACGCCCTCTTGATTTGGGAAGGTCATTCCTATGCTTGTTGTCTAAATCAGTAATTTAGTAACTAAATGTTAATTGGTCTCTCACTCATTGTCTCTCTTCCTCTTCGTCTTCTTCTTCTTCTCTCTCTATACGTGTAAATGTTAACATAAATGGCCATTTGTTTACAATTGTTGCTATATATTTATAGAGTTAAAATTTGATCCACTGACGGTGAATAATCATGACACGTTATTAAAATAAGGATAATGATGTCCGACATAAGTACTTCATTAATAAGGTGTCATGATCCTAAAACCGCTTTTGTGTACACTAACAGTGCATGAAACTTTAGTTAATATTTATATAGTAACAATCGACTCACGTGCAAAGTTATCATTTGCACTCCAGTCTCCACTGCAAAGTTAATACTGAGCAAATTTTGTTCAACAATGGAGCACTACTTGTAAACTTTGGAGCGTAATTATCATTTATTTCAAAACTAAACACCTCTTCATTATGTATATATAGTTGTTCCAAACAATATTCAATGCAAGATTTGCATAAAATTTTCAAACTTTTGCAAGATAATATTTTTCCCAAAAACTGGGCCCCTTGACAAAAATCTCTGGCTTAGCCCAGACTCTAATAGACTAAAACAACAGGGGGTTGACTCAAGTCAACGGAACTGACTCAATAAACCCACAAACTTCAATTCATCACCACAATTCACAAATATAAACACACGCAGATAAAATCAAAAGAAACAAAGTTACATCCAGATGAATATACATTGTAAATTCGGTGAAAAACTTAATTTCATGCACCCAAATCGATCACTCCTAAAATTCTCCACCAATGATCCACCATTTGATATTTGACAACAATATTATGTAATCATGATCATATACACATAAACAAATAGCGAAAAAATCAATCAGAAACTGATGCATTATAAACAATTGACTCACCTGATTAACCAAAAGGCCAATTACCAGCTCCTGACTTCGTGATCAATGGCGAAATTCAACGTGCATGACCGAAATTGGAAATTATATGGATAGATCTTCGGAAAGAAAATTGGGAATTGCCCGAAATCAAAATTTTTTTAGAGAGAGAAATTATGTTAAATGGGTCGGGGACGGAGTAGGATTGATTCTAGAGAGAGAATGTGAGAGGTCCGATTTATAGAGGGAAAGAAACCGCAAACAGTGGGCCGAGTATTGTTTTACTGCTTACCAGTTATATTCTTCCACTTTTTCTGTCACATCTCATTTAGATTTTATCATTATATATTTTTGGGAAAAATGGTATCATTATCGATGCATGAGTCAGACCTTTTCATCGCTAATTACTAATTAAGTAGATAAAAAGTATTAGCAATAATTATTTTAAATATTTAGATAGATGTGTATTAAGTTGAATCTTCTATAATTATAATTAATATCATGTATTAATATTTTGTAATTTTAATTTAACGCAATATATAACATTAGTCAAAAATTTCTTTTTACTTAAATTATGTTTGAAACTTGGAAACTATTAGTTAAAAATTTATAATGTACAAATACATAATAAAAGAAAAAACTATATTAACAACTATTAATTTTATGTATTATTTAGAAATGTATTCTCTTTGTTCTAAAATACAAAATTATTATTGAATTTTTGAAAACTTTTCAAATTTAAAATTATCATTGATTTTTTTAATTTTAGTTAATACAATAACAAATATTATAAACTATTTATAAAGTAATACTTATTAATTATAACATTTATGTTTTCTAATTTTTAATGAATAATTTTAATTTTGAATTTAAAAATATTTTAAATTGACTTTCAAAAAATCAATTATAATCTTTTAATTGAAATATATTATTTCCTCCGTCCCAAATTAATTTCATTTCTAGGACTTTTTAAAGTCAAATTGACTATTTTTAAAACTAATCTTTTTACTATTTTTGCTAACATATAGGTGAAGATATTATAACCAAAAGAAAGTATATACAATTTATTACTAATTTCAATTTTTATAATTTTAGAAATATACTTATATATGCTTAATTATTAATTTTAAAAATAGTCAATTTGACTTAAAAAAGTCCTAGAAAAGCAATTAATTTGGGACGGAGGGAGTATAAGATTAATGTTAAAGCATACTGTAATAAATTGTCTAAAAATAAAATTTATTATTAAAAATTTCTTCAATAAACTTTTGACCTTCTCTTTTCTTCTCTTGAAATTTCCAGGTTTTGTTTGCGGTAAGAGAGGAAATGCTTAGGATAAATCATAACACTTATGGTACACGTCCAGCATATTTCTCAACTGACGAAGCTTGTTCTCAAGATTATCCTCACACTGCACGAGTTCCGGTTGTTTTGATCGTGTTTGCATAAACGAATCAAAAGTCACCTGAACAAGAAACAAAAGAAAAATAAGTTTGCTTAACTAGAACAGACTTAACTAAACTGATATTGAAAATTATAAACACAAATAATCCCCGGCAACGGCACCAAAAACTTGTTGTCCGATTTAAATAACGACAATTACGTGCAAGTGTACACGATCAACAAGTAATAAAGTGATAAGAAAAAGTGTCGAACCCACAGGAATTATTACGATTTAAATCTCCACTATCAATCTAAACTATGACTATTCTATTAAACAATCGCCAATTGGTTGTTTGATTTAAACTAATTTAACTAATACGAAAACTGATAACTATCACAAAGGTTGAAATTCAGATTTAAAAGATTAAGACTAGAATTTCCCCAATTATATATCATAAATCAATATGTCTACGTCATTCAGTTATTCACTTCATTAGAGTTGTTAACAGGAATTCAATTTTATTTATAAGCCCTTTTCCAAGTGATCAAATAAATCTATCTAATCCAATTAACTCTACGATATTCCTATGCAAAATAACAGGATTAAACTCATTAAGCACCAATTCCCAATTGTTACGTGCAGTAAAGAGATATTCCTATTCACTTTACAAATCCAATTATTCAACACTTGCAAATAATTTAGAATACACGCTATCTTATTCAGTTCTAACCCTAGATTGCATCTCCCAAATTCACCTAAGGTATTCCGCTAATTGTTGGCCAAACAATTTAAACATTAAGCATGGAATATGATAGACAACTCAACTTGAATGAATAACTGAAATTTAAATAGAAAATTAATTCATCAATATAACTGGTTCAATTGCAGCTTTAATGTAAAGGTTTAGTTCATACTGACAATAGAAACTAGAAATTCAAAATAAGTCATCATAAATAATTACAAATTAAGGATAAAAAGATTAAGAGAAAACTCAATATAATCTTTCGTCCTTCAATCTGAATTCTTCACAAAGCTTGGCTTGGTTCTCTATCTCCTTGCTCAGCTCTCAATCTTCAATCTTTGTGTGAGTAGATGTATGAATATGTATGTCAATCCATGTTATATTCTCCTATTTATATCCTCAATAACCTCCTCAAGACTCCTTATCAGAATAGCAATTGAAATCCTTCCTAGCTTCAAACTTTCCAAAGTACCCGATTGCCAACTTCTATTTTTTTTCCACCAGACGCAACCTCGCCCCGGCGAGGAAATCCTTCACAAAAGTCTCGCCCCGGCGAGAAAATTATACTTGGACTTCTCGCCCCGGCGAGAATACCCTGCACCCAGCCAGTTTTGCTTTCTTTGATCCTCAGCCAGCCGTAACCTACAAAAGAAATATAAACACAAATAAAAAGGTACTAAAACACTGAAAGACTGAAAAGAATCTCGCTAAAACGTATCTAACTCGTAGGTTAAAACCTACTCATCAACATCCCCCCAAACTCGAAACTTTGCTTGTCCTCAAGCAAAAACACAAAACATAACATATGAATACCTAACTAACTACCAACATGAATGCATATGCATGACTAACCATACTCAAGCAGATAATCAACAGTCATCATAAAAAAATCCGGCCTCAGAAATCAGAAATAACAAGTCAATAGAATTTCAAAGTCTCGCACCATCCACAAACCAACTGTCATCAATTAAGCTCTACTTTCAACCCTTACATGTGTGTGTGTGCAACATATATCAAAACAATCAGAGATAAAATTCAACTCTTAGTACCACAACGCTCAAATAAGGATAAGATCACCGATATTCAAATTAAGCTCAAACCGCTAATCACTTGTTTTCACATTTTTTTTCTCTTTCTCTATTCGATGAGTGCGTTTTACGCTCCATCTCGTCATATTATCTTGACTAGTGCAATGTTCATCTTTATTAGGCTATTCAATGTCACCCATATAACGAATTTTCAACCAACGACTCCCAAACCAGACGATTTTAGGGCGCTGAGTGTAAAGACAACTCCTAAGGGCATACTCACTCGAATGACACCGGCCACAAAGACAAACTTAGTCAAGACCTGCTCTTATATGTCTATATTCATTAATACTACTTTTTCTTGCACTTAGACAGACATCGAAGCAGTATTTATTCCACAATTTTTCCTTCTTTTTTTTTTCATCATCATTTTTTTCATTTTTTTTTCCCGATCCAACAAGAATTAACAGTCAATATCTTCATGTGATACACCAAGTAAAACCAACCCCTAATTAGTTCAATACACAATTGTGAGCAATTAAAAACCAAGGGTCTCAAATAATCACAACCAATAACAGTCAAATTTCAGATTTAGCAATCACTATCCATCCCATTTAACTGTAATAAAACTGATCAACTTTCATCATCGGCCATTCCTAAACGACTTCCATTAATACCCTGCTTAAATACAATTCTACTAAATGCAATCCTATATGATCCTACACTACTAAATTTTTGGGTTTTTCGAATTTTTGATTTTTTTTTTAAATGACGAATGTAATCTAAAATGAAACTAATAAAACTAAAACGCAACAACCTAACATGCAATTATATAAACAAATTTAACAATCAACCCCCCCCCCAAACTCAATCAATACAATGTCCTCATTGTGCGAAAAAATAAAACAAGTAAGAATAGAGGACTTCCCTGACCAGTCAAGCGTCGGGCTCGACCGTGTTCCTATCATCTGAGTCTGGTGGAGGAAAAATCGGCAACGGCTGAGGCACTGGAAAATTAACAGGATCCACCAACGGTTGCATCTTGTTGTATATGTCGGCAATCGCGTTCGAACACCCCACTTGATAATCATAAATACACTGCTGTCGCTCCGCCAAACACTGATTCTGCCTCAAAATGGTCTGATGCTGAGAATTAATTAGGCACTGCAACTCACGAAATTGAAGGGTGAACTTTGATCTTCGACCCGCCGACGGACCCGATCCCTCGTCAGAGTCCCTCTCCTCACCGTCAGATTCCTGCTCCTCACCTTTAGAAGCAGACGGAAGGATATACCCCATACCCCGAGGGTGTGACTTACCGCCATCCCATTCCTTATAGCGTACAATCAGATGGTGGTCCAAAACCAGCAAGGGCTGCTGCACAGCCTCCTCAGCACCCCAATGAACTCCCGCTTGAGAACACAGTCCACATATCAACGAAGGATGTGGCAAACCACCTTGACTATGCAAGTTTCGAATCGTCCGGCGAATCGATGCCTCAATCACATCTCCCACATCAATAGCAAATCCCGTGATAATGGCATATAATAGCAAAGCCTTCTCCTTGGGAACGTCACTTACATGCTGTGATGACATCAATTTGGCGGACAGGAAGGCATACCACACTTTGCCATAATGACTCAAATCCTTGCTATTGAATGAAATTGCTGCCCGTGGCCCTTTGGATATCCACGTTGTCCCCGGTTTGCACAAGTCCGCAATCACCTTTTCCAAATTCGGCGCTCCCGCAAGGAATCGAGTGTATTCACAGTCTAAATCAGGATCCAAATTGTAGTATTCGTTGATCGACTGAGCACTGAAAGACATTGTCCTTCCCCTGACTGTCACCTCGCATTGAGCCGTGTCTTCGGCGTTGGCATAGAATTCTTTAACAACGGCTATGCAAGCGGGTTTTGGGTGAGCAGTAAATGTCCCCCACTCTCGCTCTTGTATTTGTATCAACATCTCACCATCAACTAACTCGGGTGTGATACCGCGCTCGGGAGTTAGAGCTTTACCCGATGCGTATGAATCATACCTATCAGCGGCTTCCACACTAACAAATTTCCTTCTATCATATTGCCGAGTTGGCGTTGACGACGAACCTTCCCCCTATGCCTTTTTGGAGCCATCACTGAACTGTATCCGGAACAAACAAACAAACACAACTCCGCAAACTAGGAACAACAATTAAACAATCCCCCCAAACTCCAACTCTACGAATTTCCAACTAAACTTTGCACAATTGAAGATACTAACACAAATTGTAATCCAGACAATCCAACCAAATCCCAATGGAAAGTAAAACTCAAGAGTAAAGCATGTACATCACTACCCAATACCAATTTCAAAAGAACCTGATCCAAACAAAATAACAGAGTAACCCAATGTAGGATACCTAATAGAGGCTTGGTGCAGTGGAGCAGAGTTGGTGATGCCAAATGGTTGAACTGAGTAACTTTCTTCTTCAATTTGGTGCAACCCTAGAAATTGTCCATGTAACAATAAGGCTTATGGAAATTGTGAATGAAACATAGTAATTCTCCCCCAAACTCAAGCAATAGCCACTCTCAATGAACAATGAAGGGTACTTTATAGTTATGGAATGGGTGAATTGCAGAGGAAGAGTCCTAGATTGTGTGTATGTATGGAATACTTTGTGTCTCTGTATTTGATAGAAAATAGAGCACTTCTAATCCACGCGAGGTTTGGAAAGAAACTAGGTTAGGGTTCACTTTTGGAGAGAGAAAATTGATGGGAATGTGATAGAGTTCAAATGTGGGTAGGAGTAGGAATCAAATTTGGGAAAGAAATTGGAAAGAAGAAGGTTTTGAGTCGGTTTAGGAGAGGAAGAGGCGAAGTTGGGAGAATTTGGTTTGGTTTAGGAATGGGCAAAAATGAACTGGACTCGAATTTTTAAAACTGAAAACCGCGATTCTCGCCGGGGCGAGAAGTTTATACTGTGTATTCTCGTCGGGGCGGGATTGATCAGTCACTTTTGGGCCGGGGCGAGAATATTTGCGCTGATGGCGAGCTTGATCAGTAAGTTTCTCGCCGGGGCGAGAGGTTTTGCGCCGAGGGCGAACTTGAACAGTGACTTTTGGGCCGGGGCGAGAATATTTGCACTGATGGCGAGCTTGATCAGTAAGTTTCTCGCCGGGGCGAGATTCACCAGTGTTAACTTCTCGCCGGGGCGAAAATGCTATTTTCTGAAATTTTTGTTTTTTTTCTCCTTTTTGCTCATTTGGCCCATCCCAATAGCTTTTCTCTTCTCTAATACATTCTCCCAACTCTTTGTCCCCGATCCAAAGGTTAACAACATGAATTAGCCTCAATACGAATGATTAAAGAATTATTTCAAAGCAAGAACAATTTAACTATGCAAAATCAATTAAAGCAATAAAATAACATGCTTGGGTTGCCTCCCATCAAGCGCTTGGTTTATAGTCGTCAGCCCGACTTTCTCTGCGGTTTTAGTCATCAGCTTGATCGAGCGAAGAGAGGTAGATCACTGATACTTGATGATCCACATCACCTCCCCAGTAATGTTTGAGTCGCTGACCATTAACCTTGAATGTACGCTTCGAGTTTGGTTCTTCAACGTCAATTGCCCCGTGGGGTGCTACAGCAGTGACAATGAACGGACTTGACCATCTTGACTTTAACTTTCCCGGAAATAATCGCAATCTGGAGTTGAACAACAATACTGCCTGTCCCGGTTCGAATTTCCGATCAACTATCCGTTTGTCGTGCCATCTCTTGACTTTTTCTTTGTACAGCTTAGCGTTTTCATAGGTTTGGTGGCAAAATTCCTCCATCTCATTCAATTGAAGCAGTCTTTTCTCGCCCGATGCTTGAAGATCAAAGTTCAACTTCTGAATTGCCCAATATGCATTATGTTCAAGCTCGACTGGCAAATGACACGCTTTTCCATAAACCATGCGATACGGCGACATTCCAATTGGGTTCTTGTAGGCCGTTCGATATTCCCATAGAGCATCATCCAATTTCATTGCCCAATCCTTACGAGATGGATTCACCACTTTCTCCAGAATTTGCTTGACCTCACGATTCGACACCTCTGCTTGGCCATTCGTTTGGGGATGATAAGCTGTAGCAATCCTGTGTTTGACTCCATATTTAGCTAACAGCTTGGTGAATTGCTTATTGCAAAAATGGGAACTTTCGTCACTAATTATGGCTCTCGGTGTACCGAATCGAGTAAAAATGTTTTTCTGCAAGAACCGTAGAACCACTTTGGCATCATTCGTGGGTAGTGCAGTTGCTTCAACCCATTTTGATACGTAATCCACAGCCAAAAGTATGTATTGATTATTGAATGGTGACGGAAAAGGCCCCATAAAGTCAATACCCCAAACGTCGAAGAGTTCAACTTCAAGGATAGTGTTGAGAGGCATTTCGTGCCGTTTCGAAATATTGCCAACCCTTTGACATCTATCGCACTTTAAAACAAAAAGGTGGGCATCCTTGAACAACGAAGGCCAGAAAAACCCTGATTGTAGCACTTTTGCCGCAGTTCTTTCTCCCCCATAATGTCCCCCATACTCTGATGAATGACATCGACTCAATATGCTCTCCATCTCTTCCTGTGGCACACAACGTCATATCATCTGATCCGCACAAGTTTTGAAGAGGAATGGCTCATCCCAGAAGTACTGCTTGACATCATGAAGAAATTTCTTTCTTTGCTGAGAAGTGAAATCTTGCGGAAGAACATTACTGACTAGGAAGTTCACGTAATCAGCATACCAAGGTACTTCGGTGTTGATACGAAATAGTTGCTCGTCCGGAAACGACTCATTAATTACCACCTCATCCTTTTCCTGAATGTCAGCATTCTCTAATCTTGAAAGATGATCAGCCACCTGATTCTCCGTACCTTTTCTATCTCGAATCTCTAAATCAAACTCTTGCAACAGGAGGACCCATCGAATTAACCGTGGTTTGGCATCCTTCTTTGCAATCAAGTATTTAATGGCTGAATGATCAGTGTAGACTATCACCTTGGTTCCAATTAAATATGCTCGGAATTTATCAAACGCAAATATTACTGCAAGTAACTCTTTTTCTGTAGTGGTGTAATTCAATTGAGCATCAGTGAGCGTCTTACTTGAGTAATAAATGGTGTGAAAAATCTTGTCCCTTCGCTGACCCAACACAGCTCCCACTGCATAATCACTTGCGTCACACATCAATTCAAAAGGTAAAGTCCAATCCGGAGCAATTATGATTGGGGCTGTAACTAATTTCTGTTTCAGCACTTCAAAGGCTTCGATGCAAGCTTGATCCATCTTGAAGGGAACATCTTTCTCAAGGAGTGAACACAATGGTTTTGAAATTTTTGAGAAGTCCTTGATGAATCGACGGTAGAATCCAGCATGTCCGAGAAAACTTCTAACGCCTTTTACAGATGTCGGTGGAGGTAGCTTTTCAATGGTTTCGATCTTTGCCCTATCCACCTCTAGACCTGCGTCGGATACTTTATGCCCCAGAATAATCCCTTCTCGCACCATAAAGTGACACTTTTCCCAATTAAGCACCAGATTCGTTTCCACACAACACTTCAGTACTAAGATGAGATTATTAAGACACAAGTCAAAACTATCACCGAATACAGAGAAGTCATCCATAAATACCTCCAAATTCTGCTCAACCATATCCGAGAAGATAGTCATCATGCATCGCTGGAATGTAGCCGGTGCATTACATAACCCGAAAGACATTCTCCGGAATGCAAACGTTCCATAAGGACATGTAAAAGTTGTTTTCTCTTGATCCTCCGGAGCTATCACTATCTGGTTATATCCTGAGTATCCATCGAGAAGGCAATAGAACTGATGACCGGACAACCTATCCAACATCTGATCGATAAATGGCAAAGGAAAGTGATCCTTGCGCGTAGCTTTGTTCAACTTGCGGTAATCCATACACACTCTCCAACCTGTAACCGTTCTTGTAGGAATGAGTTCATTGTTTTCGTTCTCAACCACTGTCATTCCTCCCTTTTTAGGCACACATTGTACGGAACTTACCCAAGCACTATCTGAAATTGGATAGATAACACCGACGTCTAACCACTTAATAATTTCCTTCTTCACCACGACTTTCATAATCGGATTCAATCTTCTTTGTTGCTCAATGACCGGTTTTGCTCCTTCTTCAAGCAAAATTTTATGCATGCAAAACGACGGACTGATTCCCTTGATGTCTGCTATTGTCCACCCAATTGCTGTTTTATACTCACGCAAAACCCTTAATAGTTTTTCTTCTTGAGATTCATTCAAATGCGCAGAAACTATTACTGGTAGTGTGTCCGAGTCTCCCAAGTAAGCATACCATAGATGAGATGGAAGAGGTTTGAGTTCAAGCACAGGTGGCTCTTCCACTGACGGTTTGGACCTTTTTTCTCCTTCGTTCGGCCGGTCAAGTACATCAAATTGCCTGCTGAATTTTCGAGGAATAGGTACTGAGTCTAGAATTTTGACATACTCCCACTCATCTGGATCATCAAAAGTATCTATCCCAACCAGAGCAGCTTCTAATGGATCTTCAACAATAATTGCCATGGTTTGTTCATTCACGATTTCATCAAGCAGGTCTATCCGTAAGCATTCCTCGCCCTCCTTAGGGAATTTCATCGATTTAAACACATTAAAGGTGACTTCCTGATCTTGCACTCTCATTGTTAATTCACCTTTTTGTACATCTATCAACGTTCTCCCTGTTGCTAAGAATGGACGACCTAGAATGATGGGAATCTCCTTATCCTCTTCGTAATCCAAAACAATGAAATCAGACGGGAAGATGAATTTATCGACTTTAACCAAAATATCTTCTACAATACCCCTCGGATATGTCACTGATCTGTCTGCCAACTGCAAGCTGATGTTCGTCGGTTTTGGTGCCTTTAGCCCAAGTTGAGTGTAAACTGATAACGGCATTAAATTGATACTAGCTCCTAAGTCACACAATGTCATTCCAGAGAACTGGTTACCAATTACACAAGGGATAGTGAAGCTTCCTGGATCCTCTAGTTTAGGTGGCAACTTATTTTGCAAAATTGCGCTGCACTCCTCGGTAAGTGCCACCGTTTCGAATTCACCCAATTTCCTTTTCTTTGACAAAACATCCTTTATAAACTTTGCGTAACTGGGCATCTGTTCCAGGGCTTCTGCAAACGGTATATTAATGTGTAGTTTCTTGAAAACATCCAAAAATCTGGAAAATTGCTTGTCTAGCTTGGCTTTCTGCAATCTCTGAGGGAATGGTATAGGAGGCACTACACTATCTGGCTTGAGTTCCTTTGACTTTACCTCCGAACCTGTATCCTTCACCTTTTCTGATTCATTCACCTTACTTTTCACCGGGGCTTCCTCATCCTCATTCTCCACAACTGTTTTTGGTTTAGAATTTCCTTTAACTGCATCAGGCAGCTCTTTCCCATTCCTTAAGGTGACAACCTTGCAATGTTCCTTTCCTTTCGTTCTTGGATTAACCTCTGTATCGCTTGGAAGTGCTCCTTGTGGTCGAGTATTCAAGACTTGAGCCAACTGTCCCAGCTGATTTTCCAAGTTCCTAATTGACACTGCCTGGCTCTTCACATTCAAATCTACCTGAGTTAGAAACTTATCTTGATCATTCATTCTTTTCTCAGATGTTGTGATAAACCTTGCTAACGATTCTTCTAAATTCGGTTTCCTTTCTGCATGTTGTGGAGCTTGGTTCTGAAAACCTGGGGGATTCTGAGTTCTAGGAGCTGGGTTTTGAACCTGAGTGTTATTGCTCCATGAGAAACCCGGATGATTCTTCCACCTCGGATTATATGCATTCTGGTATGGCTGTTGCTGTCTGTTATAACTCCCCACGAACTGTACCGATTCCGGATTAATGGCACAATACTCCGTCGGATGCACACCTGCACAAAGCTCACACACATATGCTACTTGCTGGACTTTCGATTCTGCCAAAGCTTCAATCTTCTTAGACATGGCTGCCATCTGAGCTGTTAGTGTCGTGACCGCATCTACTTCCAAAACTCTAGCTACCTTTTGTTGATTCATTCTGGAAGTCGGCCATTGATAATTATTTGCAGCCATAGTCTCTAACAAGGTGTAAGCTTCATCAAACGTTTTATCCATAAGAGCTCCTCCTGCAGCTGCATCAATGCATGTTCGAGTGTCATTATTCAGCCCATTATAGAATGTCTACACTTGTAGCCATTTGGGTAGCCCATGATGTGGACATTTTCTTAATAACTCCTTGAACCTTTCCCAAGCCTCGTATAGTGACTCTCCATACTGTTGCCAAAATGTAGAAATCTCGTTTCCAACTTAGCCGACTTAGCTGGCGGAAAAAATTTTGCTAGGAATTTCTGAGCTAGATCGTCCCACGTTGTGATGGACCCTGGCGGAAGTGAGTGCAACCAGCTCTTTGCTTTATCTCTCAGTGTGAACGAAAATAGACGTAATCTCACTGCATCATCTGTCACATTGGGATATTTTAAGGTATCACAAATCTCCAGGAAACTAACCAAGTGTTCATTTGGATCATCGTTGGCTAAACCCCCAAACTGTACCGCATTTTGAAGCATATGAATTGTTCCCGGCTTGATTTCGAAGGAATTAGCAGTGATGACTGGTCTCGTGATGCTCGATTTGATCTCGTCTATCTTAGGCATAGCATATTCCCTCAATGATTTTTGTTCTTCGTTAGCCATTTTTTCTTTCTCAAGTGTCTCCTGACAGAATTTTCTCAACTGACGAAGCTTGCTCTCAAGATTATCCTCACACTGCACGAGTTCCGGTTGTTTTGATCGCGTTTGCATAAACGAATCAAAAGTCACCTGAACAAGAAACAAAAGAAAAATAAGTTTGCTTAACTAGAACAGACTTAACTAAACTGATATTGAAAATTATAAACACAAATAATCCCCGGCAACGGCACCAAAAACTTGTTGTCCGATTTAAATAATGACAATTACGTGCAAGTGTACACGATCAACAAGTAATAAAGTGATAAGAAAAAGTGTCAAACCCACAGGAATTATTACGATTTAAATCTCCACTATCAATCTAAACTATGACTATTCTATTAAACAATCGCCAATTAGTTGTTTGATTTAAACTAATTTAACTAATACGAAAACTGATAACTATCACAAAGGTTGAAATTCAGATTTAAAAGATTAAGACTACAATTTCCCCAATTATATATCATAAATCAATATGTCTACATCATTCAGTTATTCACTTCATTAGAGTTGTTAACAGGAATTCAATTTTATTTATAAGCCCTTTTCCAAGTGATCAAATAAATCTATCTAATCCAATTAACTCTACGATATTCCTATGCAAAATAACAGGATTAAACTCATTAAGCACCAATTCCCAATTGTTACGTGCAGTAAAGAGATATTCCTATTCACTTTATAAATCCAATTATTCAACACTTGCAAATAATTTAGAATACACACTATCTTATTCAGTTCTAACCCTAGATTGCATCTCCCAAATTCACCTAAGGTATTCCGCTAATTGTTGGCCAAACAATTTAAACATTAAGCATGGAATATGATAGACAACTCAACTTGAATGAATAACTGAAATTTAAATAGAAAATTAATTCATCAATATAACTGGTTCAATTGCAGCCTTAATGTAAAGGTTTAGTTCATACTGACAATAGAAACTAGAAATTCAAAATAAGTCATCATAAATAATTACAAATTAAGGATAAAAAGATTAAGAGAAAACTCAATATAATCCTTCGTCCTCCAATCTGAATTCTTCACAAAGCTTGGCTTGGTTCTCTATCTCCTTGCTCAGCTCTCAATCTTCAATCTTCGTGTGAGTAGATGTATGAATATGTATGTCAATCCATGTTATATTCTCCTATTTATATCCTCAATAACCTCCTCAAGACTCCTTATCAGAATAGCAATTGAAATCCTTCCTAGCTTCAAACTTTCCAAAGTACCCGATTGCCAACTTCTATTTTTTTTTCCACCAGACGCAACCTCGCCCCGGCGAGGAAATCCTTTACAAAAGTCTCGCCCCGGCGAGGAAATTATACCTGGACTTCTCGCCCCGGCGAGAATGCCCTGCACCCAGCCAGTTTTGCTTTCTTTGATCCTCAACCAGCCGTAACCTACAAAAGAAATATAAACACAAATAAAAGGTACTAAAACATTGAAAGACTGAAAAGAATCTCGCTAAAACGTATCTAACTCGTAGGTTAAAACCTACTCATCAACATCCCTAATACCTTTAGTCATGATATTTTGAGTCATTTGAACTGAGTTGATTATTTCTAACTCAAGAAATATATAGTTTCATTAACATAAGAGAACAAGACAATAATTGCTTGCTTACTAAGTTCAGAATTTTAATTGATGAATTATATTGTTTATTTGATATACATCGATGTACCTTTACTACATGTACTTGTAATTTGTTAGCATGATTTATATTGTTGGGCTCTCTCTATCTACAAGCTTTAACTTTTAAATGAGTTGGTTATTTAACATGGTATTAGAATTTTAGGTGTGCAAAGTCTTGGGTTCAAATCTTCTCGACCCCACATTGTCCTTATATTATTTTAAAATAATGCAAATGCATTTTAATTTGTTCCTTCTCCATAAAGTTACATTTAAGGGAGAGTGTTAGTATGATATACATTGTTGGGCCCTTCATCTATAAGCTTAAACTTTTAGATTAGTTAGTTACTTAACATAATTCAACAAGGAAGATAGAAGAGTACGAGCATTGTTTGAAATTGAATCAATTTTTGATGGGATTCAATGACCAATTCACAAATACTGAAGGACAACTTCTATTGATGAATCCTTTACCCTCACTAAATCAAGCTTATTCTTTTTTACTACAAGAAGAAAATAAAAAAGACTGTTTTTCAAAGTCTTTCAGTTTACTAGTACTTCACCAACTTATGATTATTGTCATCAAACTGGTAACAACAAACACAAGTGTTTCTTTCTACATAGATTTCCTCCGTCTGTGGTGTGTGATTATTGTCATCTATCTGGACATACAAGAGAGAAGAGTGTTCTATAGATATCAATCAATGGAGTTTAGATTCACCAGCTATTGATCATATTACTCCTTGTCTTCATCTTCTTGAGAAACCTAGAGTTGTCCTAAAAAATTTTCTTCCAAGTAGTCAATTTTTTAAGATTACATATATTGGTACTATTACTCTGCATAAGGACATAATTTTACTAGATGTTCTTCATGTACCTAGTTTTCAGCACAACTTGTTGTCAATTTCTAAATTCACTAAAGATAAACTAATGTTCTGTGTTATTTTTGCCTACCTCTTGTGACATGCAAGGACCTTGCATTGAAGAGGAGAAAAGGGATCAGTAGATTAGAGCAAGTATTAATGTATAAGCTTTATAGAAATGACTTGTCTAATCGAAATAAGCATGATGGTGTTTTTTTTCTAGTAGTTCTTCTGTTATGCCTATTACTCATATTAATAATTGTACTTAGTCTGCTACTGTTTTATGGCATGCTAGACTTGGTCATGTGCCTGTTCTGTACTTTAAAAAGTTACCACTTTTCGTTTCATGTAATCTGGATACTCCTTATGTAATAATACTTTGGTGACAACATTAGATATAAAATGATGTGTATTCTAATGATTGGTTATAACATTGGACTCACCCATGTATAGTGGAAGAATATCAACTAATTATAATCCGACAAATAATTTTGTATTTACTTTTTTGTAGCCACATTTTGTCACCGTAACACTACTCCTCCTTATGACATTTGTCCTTTAGCTAAACAAATAAGACTTCCATTTCCTTGAAGTTCATTTAACAGTAAATCTTTACTTGTTTATTTTGGTGTTTGGGGATCATACAAATATAGAACTCATGGTCACTATCATTCATTTTTTACTAGTGCGGAAGAGTTTTCTAGAAGTACTTAGACATTTTTATTTCATCATAAGTCTCAAGTTCACGTCTTGTTAAAAGATTTCATTACTTATGTTAAAACTCAATTTCATTATAAAGTCAAACATATTAGAACTGATTGTGGAACTGAATTTTTTAACAAAGATCTTACTCCATTTCTTCATTCTCGACAAAAATATATTTTATCCCACTGATATTGGCATGTTTTGTTCAATAGGCTACTGAACTAAAAAAGGCTGTAATTAGGCAACTAAACAATTTAAAACACTTCGATTATCCCATTCCATCAAATTAATTAGACGGACGTCTAATTTGTTACAGTAATTTTCTACGTGGCTTAAAAAAGCAAAAAAAGTATCACAAATGATGTGGAGCTTCCAGATTGATTTTGGCGGCAAAGTGGGACAACACAGCTTTAATCGGTTCACGTTTTGGGTGTCAATAGCTTTGCCCGATCATTTGGGGTAGGGTTTCTTTATTGTCTTATTTTTTCCTTCAATCGACTGAGAGAGAGGTCTGTGAAGCGCAATCGAGGGCGATAGATTGAAGCAAATTGCAAGGAGGGTTTCAAATCTAGGGTTACAAGGAGTTAAGGCAAGACTGTGAATGACTGATTAAGGTATCTTTATACTCCTACTCAAATATATGACTTTATAAAATTTTGAATTTATGACAGTTTAAAATGGTTACTGCATATAATGGTGATAGATTTTTTGAAATGGGTTTATTAAACAAAGTTTAAAATGGCTTGGTGGGGCTTTTATTTTGTTGAAAAGTATGGGTAAGTGGGGGTGGGTGGGGTTGCTTGCTTATATTTTATTCATGTTTTTAGCCTAATATAATATGGGCTAATGTGTTAATTGGGTATTTATTGATTGTATTTCTTGTTTTTTATGCTCTAACTCCTACTCAACTATATGACTAGGGATTTTTAATTTGTGACAATTTAAAATAGCTACTGAATATAATGCTGATAGATTTTTTGAAATGAGTTTATTAAACAAAGTTTAAAATGGCTTGGTGGGGCTTATTTGTTGATTGTATTTAAAATAATTACTGCATATAATGCATATAATGTAGTCTGTGTTAGTTACTTATTTGTTGATTGTATTTCTTGTTTTTTTAATGATAGCATGGATACCATATTTGACCTGATATTGAACCATGGGGAGAAGTTTGAGGATGGATTAAGGCACAATTACACAAGGGATCAAAAAGAAGTGTATGACAAAGTTGATGGGGATTCGTTAAATGCAGATAAACTTCTTAACATTCCTAAAAAACTAGGTTACAAAAAGAACTTAGTTCTATACTTCTACTTGGGTGGCTGCTTGGAACTTATATCAGATGATCAAAATGTCAGGCTTCTTGTTGTTGAAGCCTTAAAAACTATTTCAACTGAGATTTACTGTGATTATGAGGAGCATGAAGATTTAAGCATTAAGGATGGAGTTCAGGAGGTTGATGAGGTTGATATGAATCATGATGCACTAGGGACTTCCTCAGATGAGGATGATGCAGATTATGAAGAAGAAAGTGATGAAACTGAGGAGGAAATAGATGAAGAATTAAGTGATGCATCAGATGATGAAGGAGATGAGGATTTAATAAATGTGAGGAAGCATAGGAAAGAAGTAAAGGAAGGGAAGAAATAAAAGCTAGAGGTGGTGTGTGAAGTTGACATAAATGATAAACCACAAATCAATAGTGGTCCAATATAGGTTGATCCAATTGGGACATCCAATTCTAAGAAACCACAGGGCAAAGAAGTAAAGACTAAGAAGAATGGAACAAAGAAAATGGAATATGCTGTTTTCCAAAGGCACAAAAAGAGATCTAGAAGGAGGGTTGAATAGATCTTTTAAAAAAAATTAGGTTATTTAAGAATGTATTACCAAATAATTAATTTAATAAATGAATTAAGCACAACAGAATATTAGTTTGAAAACCCCTTCAAAGATTTAACGAAATCTCAGCTCTAAATGTAGTTCACGTGAATTAAAGTCACAAATAAATACTACAGATCTTGACAAAAATGTAATTACTAAAACGTAAATGACACAAGAGGTTTTAAGTGGTTTGGAGTATAAGACTCCTAGTTCACTCTTCTACTCTATGAGTAGGAAATCCACTAAGGATGTTAAGGGTCACTTAGACCATATTGCTAAGATCTATTACAATGAATCATTAAGATTCCTTCAAGTCACTTAGACTCGGCAAATGTCACAAAGATAAAGGTCACTTATACCAGTTCACTTAGAACTCTCCAAGTTACTTAGACTTGGTATAATGTCACTTAGACAATCGAATCACAGTAGATGAGTTTGTTGTTTGAGGTGCTGCTAAGTTGCGTTAAACTTAACTTCTTAAGTACTGAGCAGCAGAACAAGTAGTTCTTGAATCGTAGAATATAACTCTTTTTACTTTGGCAGAGATTCAGCTTTTTGATTGGTGATTCGTACAGTTGACTTGAATCTCTTTGCCCTTTTATAAACTTAGTTGAGAGCTTCTCGTTGGGAAGTTGTCGTTGAGCATTTAATGCGTTGATCCTAGAAGATCTCTGATATTGACATTCAGAGAGAATGTGTCAGCTTACTTTCGGCTTGGATAGATCATATCAGATTGCTGCTTCACCTACCACATGGGTGTTGTCACATCGTCAAGCTAGCTGTTAGACACAATCCAATATGATCTTCAATTTGAATTAAGAATGATTGCCAAACATCTTGAGTTCTTCATTCTGCAAGGCTCTTCATTGTCAGTCCTATGTCAGACCTAACAAGCTCTATGACTTTAGCTAATCGTAAAGTTTCATGTAGACCGTAGAGTCTGGACTTGATTCACTCAACGTTCTATACTTTATGTTCTGCTCTACGATTGCTTGCTCTACGAGTGTAGAGACACTCTACGATATACTCTCTATGATTTGCTCTACGATTTGCATCTCTACGATGAGCTCTCTAAGATCCTTGAGCAGACTCTGCGATCTTCTCTTTAACTTTACAATCTTAGAGTGGACTCTACGATCTTTGCTTTACTTTACGATCCTTAAGCAGACTCTGCGGTCTTCTTTATAGACTACGATCTTCCACTCGATGCTTTGTGATAGTATAACTAACTTTATGATCTTCAATAACTTTACGAAATGCCAGAGTAGCTTTACAATCGTTTAACTTGATTATACAATCGATTTGATCCTATTATATATACATCAATTCAGTTCATAAGACCAACATAACAAGTTTGATCTTTCTATTCTAAGTCCATGTATATCATATTCTTATTAAGAACTTTACAAAAACTATTGAACAAATATACATTAATAATATTGTATCATCAAATTTAAATATACAGTTCCTAACAGAACCAAATACAAGACAGTCAAAGAAAAAGGCAAGAGAAAAGAATGAGAAAGCAATATATGAAGAGGGGAAAGAAAAAGTGGACCCTATATTTTCAGATGGTGATGATGAGAATAATTTTGGCACAAAAGTAATGAAGAAGTGGGGCAATGAATGTGAAGATTCAGATAATGAGATACTTGCAAGTCCCTTAGAAAGTAGCAACTCAGAATGGGAAGGAAAGGAACCAATGAAGAAAGAAAAGAGGATTCTACCAGCTTATAACCCTAGGACATAGAGTTTGAGAAGTGGATGACTTTCACAGGTGTTGAACAGCTTGTAACTATGCAATTGCAAAGGGCAATGGGATACCTGCCAGTCAATGAGAAGCATAGAATTCAAAGGAGATGTGCAAGTGGTGTCCATGGCATAATCGTAATAATAAGTTAAATATATTTAATTTATACTATGGTGATAGAATAAATTAAATAGCTTTATATTTATTATTTAGTATTTAGGAAATACTAATTATAAATTAATAATAGTAGTCTTATTATTATTATTACTATTATTATTATTTAGTTTCTAAATGGTTTAGGAATTAATTAATAAGAGTACTCTCATATAAGTTCCTAATTAGATTAGGAGTTTAATTAAAAACCCTACTCCTAAATAGTTTAGGAAGGTTGTCAATATCTATAAAAGAGAAGTCTTATTAGGGATTGGGGTTACATATACTTCCATTAGATTTGGGAGAGTATTCATAAATTCTCTAGAGAGAGAAAAACTAGGGTTTGTCACTACCCACTTCTTGAATCCTTATTATTCCTTGGTGGATCACCTCTAGAGGCCAAACATTTGGGTGGTTATTTGCCTAATTTAATACTAGGTAAATACACGCAAGTATACGTGATCGACTTAGTAATATAGCGACAAGAAGAGTATCGTTCCCACGAGGAATTAATTCTAATGTTTTCCCAAGTACCAATTTTATATCAAGTCAATCTTATATAAACAGATGAATTAATTAAAATTAACAATTAAACTAAATACTAAAAATAAATAAATAAATAATAAAATATAATTACATACATAAATAAATCTAAGAATTTAATTTCACCCAATGCTTCGTTTAAGTCTCATAACTTTCTATTTGATTATATGGTCACGATGAATTGTTAACCAGGAATACGTAATTTCATTTATAATCCTCTTTCGATAGAAAATAAAAATACCCGCTCTAACTAACTTCCTATATTCCTATGCAAATTAAATTAGAATAGATTCATTAAGAACAAATTCTCGAATTGGTTACACATGACCTGTAGGTATATTCCTATCCTATACGCAAATTAGCATTCAATCCGAAAAAGAATAACTAATCACATGTCATTATATTCAGATCTAAATCTATAATCTATCATCCAATTTTATATAGATTATCCCACATAATTATGGATCCGGCAATTATACATGAACGTACAAAATATAATGAACTAATTCATATAGTGCCAATCAAATAAAAAGAATTCAATCTAAACTACACATAAGATTCCATTAAAATTCTTATATAAAAATATTGTTCATAGTAGATAAAATTATAATATACAAAATATTTAACATCAATGAAAGACAAAAGATAAATAAGAGTTTAGAGAAGAAAAACTGTCTCCTGCCATTCTTCTAACTCCAAGTTTCATCAATCCATGGCCTCCATCTTTGATGAAATTTTATTTGCTCTTGAACTGAGAAGAGAGTTAACCTCACATGGCGTTCCTTATCTTTTTCCCCAACCACTTATAAAATCCTTAAATAAGACTATGTATAGGAGTTATTTCACCTAACCCTAATAGAATTAAGATTACTCTTCTAACCCTAGATGGAAACATTTTTATATTTGAAGTCTTCAGCTTTGTAGAATTCAAAGGAGATGTGCAAGTGGTATTTTATATCATTAATTCAATAATTACTACAGTAGTAGTCACACAGTGTTTCATATTATTAATTCAATAATTGTCACAGTAGTTACTACATAGTATTTCATATTATTAGTTCAATAATTGCTACAGTGATAATTGCATAGTATTTTATATTATTGACTTAATAATTGTCACAGAAACAACTACATAATATTTCACATTATTAAATCAATAGTTGTCACGGTATAGTAAGTTAGCATCATTGGCAATGTCTAGAAGTTCTGTCGAGAAAAAGGGTTATTTAATTGTGCGCCATTTATACAGAAGGGCCCCTCTTTCCTAGAAATGATCTGGTTACCAGTATTGCGAGTATATGATATCTGTGATATTAATACATTTAATACAATAATACAGAAAATAGATATATTAATAATAATAATTTTTGATAATGGATTTATCTTTTTGATAAGGGATTTATCTTTTTAATAATGGAGTTATCTTTTTGATAAAGGATTTATCTTTTTGATAATGGATTTATATTTTTGATAATGGAGTTATCTTTTTGATAATGGATTTATCTTTTTGATAATGGATCTATCTTTTTGATAATGGATTTATCTTTTTAATAATGGAGCTACCTTTTTGATAATGGATTAATCTTTTTGATAACGGATGAATATTATATTTATAAAGTGTGGTGGGTTTTGGCTATAAATAGGAGGGGTTAACATAAGGAAATTCATAACTTCCTTACTTATACTTCCTTCTACTCTCTAAAAATTTCTTAGTGCAAGTTCTCTCTAAGTGTGCTACACTATCTTGAGTATTTGTGAAGATCAATAAGAGTACTAGTATTGTTCAAGTAAGTCTTTCTATAAAAGTTGGTCAAACACCCACACACATCACACGGTGTTTATAATTCTTCCTTTAGAAGAATTATTTTGAAAAACTTTCGTTGAAAGATTTTATTTTGAAATATTATTTTTGAAATTTATTCTGTACACTGCACAAAATATACTATATAGTCACTTTTGATAATTTCATAATATACTAGTTAGTATTACACCATATGTGATAGTTACTAATTAAATTATAAATATATTTAGGTTGATAAACTTCATAGAAAGCAACATCCAGTCACTTGCTAATTGAGGTAAGTGATATCTTTTCTTTCATACTCCTAAATTTATGGTAAGAAATTATCATTTGTTTCTACAGTGTTATCCTCAAACGGTGAATTTGTTTCATCTAATATTTTTTTATCTGAATCTTTCTATTGCACTTTACATGTGCTTCATCTAATATCTTTTCACCTGAATCTTCCTATTGCGTTTTACACGTTATAATTGAATTGTGAACCTTATTTATTCTATTCTTGAACTCTAATCGAATTTCTGAATATAATGTTGACAATTTCGACATTATTGAACTCTAGACAAATTAAATTACAAATCTCTAAAGTTTATTCTTGATTTTATTATGTTTATTCATCCTTTATATCATTTCCATAATCCTCAAACTTAAATTATGGTGAAAAGTTCTCTTTGGTCGGGGTGCAAAGAGTAATCATTGATTGGCATGATTATGATCAGGAACTGTGAATTGGTATAATCATGACATTTGATGTTACAGACGAAGGCTTATGGTGAAAGTTTTCTTTGCCCCCATAGTGCAAAGATGGACTGTTGATTAGCATGATCATGACCATTGGTCTTACAAATGAATATCTTTGACCCGTAGTGCAAAGATAAACTGTTGATTGGTGTTACAAATGAATATCTTTGGCCCGTAGTGCAAAGATAAACTGTTGATTTGCATGAACTGTTGATTGGTGTTACAATTAATGGTAAACTTTTAAATTGGAGAAGATTGTGGACATTATGATTTATTTTACCCTCTTAATTGATTGTTATTTCCGCTGCAATTGTTGATCTAAAACTTGTTGTCTATTATATTTTATCAGATTTATCCTTCTTGAAAACTAAAGATAATTTATTTTTTATTATCTTAGTCATGATATTCTTTATTAGGCTATTTGAGTTCACCCTTTTTATTTTTGTTCCATTGTTCTGCTCAGAAAATGAGAGTGTAGCTGGGACTAATCAGGGAATAGAGTGATGGTCCAAGATAGTTACTATAGTAGTCCTCATCATGTTGTCAAATAGTGTGACAATAATTGTAGTGAAGACTTAGAATAAATTGTTGTAATTGGTATTATATTAGTTGATTGTTTGTCTTTTAACGACTCAAATTGGATTGTGTGGACCCAATTCTGGGGGTGTCACCGCAAAGTCTGCCGGAAATTCATAAAGTTAAGATCAAGATCGTAAAGTATGCCAAAAATTCGTAAAGTTAAGTCAGGATCGTAGAGTCTGCTAGAAATTCGTAAAGTTAAGTCAAGAGCGCAAAGTCTGTAAAAAAATCGCAGAGGATCGTAAAGTGAATAAAAGATCGCAAAGTCTGCTTAAGGATCGTAGTGCTCGTATCATAGAGAGTCAATCGTAGAGCAGGTCGTAGAGAGCATATCGTAGAGTGTTTCTCAACTCGCAGAGTAAGCTATCGTAAAGCAGAACGTAGAGTACAGAACGTTGAGTGGATCAAGCTCAATACTCTACGGTTCCCATGAAACTCTACGATCAGTCAAAATCGTAAAGCTTGTCAGGTTTGACATAAGATTGACGTTGAGGAGCCTTGCAAAAACTCGAGATATTTGCCACTCATTCTAAGTTCAAATAGAAGATTAGATTATGTTATGTCTAACATCTAGCTTAGCAATGTGACAACACCCACGTGGTAGGTGGTGCAGCAGTCTGATGTGATCTGCCAGAGCTGAAAGTAAGATGACACTACCTTTCTGAAAGTCAACATCAGAGATCTCCTAGGATCGGAGCATTAAATGCTCAACTACAACTTTCAAACGGGAAACTCTCAAGGTGGTCTATAAAAGAAATTAAATCAAACAGTACGAATCATCAATCATCAAGCTGAACCTCTGCCAAAGTGCTAAGAGCTCTACTCTACGAAAAGAGAACAACTTGTTATGCTACTAAGTCTTCAGAAGTCGAGCTTAATCGCAACTTAGTAGCACCTCAAACAACAATCTTACAACTGTGATTCGTTGGTCTTAATGACATTGTACCAAGTCTAAGTGACTTGAAGAGTTCTAAGTGAACTGGTCTAAGTGACCACTGTCTTAGTGACATCTGTCAAGTCTGAGTGACTTAAAGGAATCTTAGTGATTCATTATAATAGATCTTAATGATCTGGTCTTAGTGACCCTTAAGCATCCTTAGTGGATTTTCTACTCGTAGAGTAGAATAGTGGACTAAGAGTCTTTTATACTTTAAACCACTTAAAATCTCTTGTGTTATTTATCTTTCAGTATTTACATTTCTATCATTATCTACTATATCTATATGTGACTTAAATTCACAAGAACTAACTTTAGAGCAGAGATTTCATTAAATCTTTGAAGGGGTTTTCAAACTAATATTCCATTGTGCTTAATTAAATCTGATTAATTAATTATCTGGTAATACATTCTTAACAAGCAAAAAAATTTAAAGGATCTATTCAACCCCTTTTCTAGATCCATTTGTGCCTCTAGGAAACAACAAAGGTAAAAGGGACAATTCATGTCAAAATTTCTGAAGAAGAAAGGGACCATTCATGTCAAAATTTATCCAAAAAGGGAGGCTATTTATGTCATAATCAATCATAAATACTCATTCATATTTCTACATAAACAATATATCACAAAAAATAAATCAATACATATAAATCTGCCAAATATATTAATTTCTTTCAAACTTCATTACACCAACCCAAAATTTATTCATACATATCTATGCCAACTAATTAGAACCTAACCAACCATAACACAACAAATTCAATACATATAAATCTGACAAACCAAACTGAACAAAAGGACAGCGACCATCCAAGATATCACACAGCAAATTATCAATTTCCTATTTGTCTCTTTCATGCTCAAAGCTTTAATCTCCCATTTTAGACATTCTCTTTCCTTTTTCTTCATCTTATCTTCAAGCTTTTTTAATTTTCTCATTCAATTTCTCTCCATCAAAATTACTTTCATTAGCTATACTCATCACTTTATCCATGGAACCATCATCCACCCACTGAAAGTATCTACAAAATTTAGTATCCTGCAACAAATTAAGTACATAGTATTAGTATATTTTTGCCAGAAAAAAATTCTCAAAAACAGCACAATAATGAACATTAGTTTTATTTAGAAACACTAACATTGAAATTTCGGCAGTTATAGAATATTTTCCCTTTTGATTTTTTCCTTTGTAAAGGTGTAGAGGCAATCATCAATACCACACATGTGCTTTGGCCATTTTGACGACATACTCGACATTCTCGAAGACATGAAGTCAACTTGCATCACGAGATGATAAGAAGAAGAAGCCCCAATTTTTGGGGGGCAAGACCGGATCAATTGTTGTCCTAATTGATTGCTACGAATGAAGAACAAACCTTGATTTTTTGCTCTCTCCCAATTCATGCCCAAATTCTATAACTTGATCTGTTATATATGTTAAATATATGTTGAGATGCCCCACTTTGTCACCAAAACCAATCTGGAACCTCCACATCATTTGTGACACTTTTTTACTTCTTTTTTTTAAGTCACGTAGGAAAATACTGTAGCAAATTGGACGTCCGTTCAATTAATTTGACATAATGGGATAACCGAAGTGTTTTAAATTATTTAGTCACCTAATTGCAGTTTTTTTTAGTTCAATGGCCTATTGCACAAAACGTGTCAATATCAGTGGGGTAAAATATATTTTTTTCCTTCATTCTCTTATGCTACTTTTGAATTGTAGGAATAAAGGTGGGAATTGGAATGACTCATTCCCATTGAATGAGAAAAATTGTGTCTGGTTGTTCCATGGAATGGAATTAACCATTCTCATTCATGCCAAATTTGTAGATTTTATTCCTTGGGGGAAGATATGGAATGACTCATTCCAACTAGAATGAAATAAATCATTCCACTCACCATTACATTCCTTCAATTCAAACATAACATTAGAGTCCCACATCAATCATGTTGTGTTAGCTCTCCTCAATAAAATGGAGTTGGTTGAGAGGAAGCCCAAACATTTATTAGAAGTTGCTAGAACCTTGAGGTTCCAGTCCCATCTTCATCTCATTCTGGGGAGATTGTTTGCTCACAGCTACATATCTCATCAACAGGATTCCTAATTCTGTTCTCATAGGAAAAACTTCCTATGAAATCTTGTTTGGTCATCCCCCTAATTACAGCCATCTTAAAACATTTGGTTGCTTGTGTTTGCTAGCAATTTGTTACATAATAGAGACAAATTTGATCCTAGAGCTGTTAAACATTTGGTTACTGATAGTCATGTTTCACCTTTTATTGCTCCTCCCAAGCCTATTAGACAAACATGTTCCTGCCAAATTTAAAGATTTTACAGGTCTTCCTCCTCATCCATCGACTACCATCCCTCCTTTTTCAGATGGCTCAAGGTAATCTCGTTACTTTTCCTCTTTCTGATTATGTATCATATACTAACTTTCAAATTAGCTCCTCTGCTGTTAGTTTTTCATATTGTTGGTACAGTTGTACTTTTTCTTTAGCCGAGTATAAAAGCTATGTAGCAGCTCATTCATCAGTATGATATATAGTTTACAGTTTTATTCATTTCTCTCTCAAATTATCAATGTAGATGCGTTAAATTGTCTTAAAATCCGTGCCAAAAACCGTTCGAACAGAGCAGACAAATTGACAGCGAGTGCAATTCAGTATTAAAATAGTGAATTACGACAGCAAAATACAGGTTTCTGGTCAGCAGATTTCCACCGAGTTTCAGTTGCGCTGTGTTAGACGGCAATTACAAGATTAAAGCAGCACCATATGACAATCAAGAAAATCTTGCTTATATATATAGTTACACTTAAATGCACAGATACCTAAATTTTTTAAATAAACTTACACACAACATTGCCTTGGTGGCAGCTAGCCTCTCTGCTCATTCTATAAATGTCACATATGGTACCATGAGCCACTTATCTACCAGATGGTCCAAAGCCACTGTCATGCGGTTGGAAAACCGTATGCCTGCCATTGTCTTTAATCTCTATACAACAAACCAAGCTCTATTTGCACATTTGATTTACAATGTCACCCCCTCCTTCACTGCTTCACAATCCAAAGAGGTGCAATTTTGATGCCTAATTTAAAGCTTAGAATTCCGGAATAACCTCATGAAGGGATGGTGGTGAAGAACCGCCGCTGATTTTGCTTGGGACCGGTGTATTTCTTCTTGACTGTCGTTTTGTGGGTACGAGCTCCTGCTCCCATTTCTCAAGAACTTCCCCATCATCATCAGAATCAGAATCATCGCCTCCTTTAAAAATGGGGTGGACATAAGCATTCTGAAGGTAGCCTTTAAGATTCAGACTTGGTTCCCTTGCTCGTTCCAGAGTATCTTTCATCATGGCTTCCTAAATTCCACCGCATAACAAGAAATCATTAGAGCAATTTCAACTTTTTAAAATTATATGGCGTAATTAAGAATAGCAGCATTAGAAACCTCAAGAGCTGAATGGATGTTGTTCACACTAAACCTTGTATACGAGAACAACCAAAAGCCACGAAAATGGATACACTAGCATATGCACACAACCAGTATTTGTATGCAACTAATCCAGTAATTTACAGATTTTAACCTGTCGTCAATACTAAGATAGATTTCAAATTTCAGATTCAACCATCTCGCAAAGTTGATATCTATTTTTAAAAACATCTGTGAACTCAAGCACCATACAAATTTAGATGGACAAATATGAACGTCCACATAACACGCACATATGCAATTAACAGAAAGCAAGGTATTATCTGTTTACAAAATAAGAAAAATTGCAGAGGTAAATTCCAGTTTTACTTTTTTTGACAAGGCACATTCAATTTTTTATGCCACCAAGACAATCTTTAGCTATCTAATATTTGGGTCAAGCTTGGAGATGAGTGTGTTGGAAAACTATTCAATTGTTTAGTAGTATTTTGGTCGGCTTCACTTGCTTTGACATTTTCAACGAAATAAATTCACTTCATTTTTCATTTGTAAACAATAGCGAAAGGTCCTGTTTGCATTTCAGACGTAACATATCTCACATTTTTCTCCTTAAATCAGCACCGGAAGTCTCAACCTTCTCCTAGATAAATAGCAAAACAAACACTGTGAAAATAGTAAAATCTTACAGACCTGTAATGGATATTTGACAAATGCAGGTTCATAGCGGCCTTTGCAATACCTATGGAACCATATGGTAAGAACTGGTAGCGCAATGAGAAATGGTGTTAACTGAGCATTTTCTTTTGTACTTAATAAACCCATCAGAAGAAGCTGGGAGATAATTAATGCACTGATTACACGTCCATGAACATCAGGCCAAAATGCTGCACCACTTTCATAATCTTGGTTGTAGACATTTATAATCTGCATTGTGAAACAATAACTCATAAGGACTGGTAACCAAATGAGAGCACATGCATATCAGTATTCAGTAAGACAAGAATAGTCTGAAAAACGCATATTTTATAGCAACCCCTACTATAAACTATGAAATAAAATGCCAGCAACATAATAATGATAACAAACATGTCGTTATAAATAGACTTAAACAGTCATACTCGATACAACATAAATTCCAAACTACAAGTAAACCATAAATCTTTTTCAACAGGAAGTCTCTCTCATCTCCAAATAGAAGCATTATCATGTAATCAATACCTATTAAAATGGAGAGTGGAGATTGTAATCGCACAACTTAAGTTGCTACCAGCAAGAATGGAGTGCAAATGAAGCACAGAAAATGAGCGAAAACCAGTTATGGTGATAACTAGAGATTTGAAAGCAGCTTTATGTTGATATAACAGATAATATTTAGAATTCACATTGTTCTGTCCACAATTCGAAGATGATGTTTGCACTATATCCTGGGATACCCAAATACTATATGTTTCAACAGTAAAGCAAACCCTCACTTCCCAACCTCTTGATTCATAGCAAAGAGAACTTTCTCGTTTCCATAACAATAATGTCATTCAAAACCAGTCAAGAATAACACTATGCAAGAACATCTTACAAAGTTCACCAAGTTGCCAGCATAGGATTTCGAGATCATGCAGAAACAAAGAATTTAAACCATGATGCCTATTAGAAAGTTAATTGAATTTTGATTCTAGAAAAAATTAATATCAATATAATATTGGAAACTGATGAAAAAGAAACTATAATGTTCCCACCAAGGAAAATAAATGGAAAACAGGGTATAAAATGTTTTTAGGGTGATGTACTTGCAAAGTGGAAAGACTATTGGATAAGTTGTTAAGGACTATTGAATTCAGGATATTTTCTCCCAGACAAGAGTATGCAAAAGATGTTTTGAGTGTCCTGAGTCAATATAAGTCCTAAATTCTTAGGCCTTCTACAGTCTACTGTAGTAACTTGCAGAATTTTCCATCAGTAATTTACAATCAAGAATTCAATAACAGTAGAATTGTAATATGTCCCACAATCATATGCTTTCTTAGTTTATGCTCCAAACTGTAAAATTTATAATACCAAATGTCCTCTAACCTGTTTTTTTTTTCTGACAAGTAAAATATGCTGAAAATTTGTTTACCTGATGGCGGAATACAACATAAGCCAGGGCAAAGAAAACTAGTATGAATGGAAGTAGAAACGGTGTAACCACGGCATAGACAAGGCCTAGTAGAAAGTAAAACTGTATTTGAGGTTCCCCAGTGTTGAAACCAAGACTTCCTGGATCCATTGCTGCCTCTCTGTCTTTTTCAGTCTTCACTAAGAAAGTATTCTTCAAGTGGTAAAATATTAAGGGTTTCAATCTTAGAATCTCCCCAGCAACACCAGCCCATCCATCAACCATTATATATGTTATGAAGAAAGTTGCTTTCATGGGGATAGCCACACCAATGGTTTTTGGGATTCTGCAAAATTAAGCACTTGTGCTTAGTCTACAGAATATAAAACTAAAAGACAGCATCTGACATGACAGAAATGCTAAATATAAGATAAATATACCACCACAATGGAGTTACAAGAAAACATAACAAAATTTTCATAGAGCAAATATAAATTTCTTCTCACCTTTGGACTTGTGGTCGCCATCACATAACCAACCAACACATTAATTTATGCATAGGTGCAACTATTGCCAAAATCATGAATAACTACTATATCACTAAAAGATGGGGAAGACGCAAAACAAGGATACATATAAAACTTCAGTTAGAATAACATACTCGCTTGCCGACTGCTTAATAAAAGTATTTAGCTGTTCAAACGCGGTTCCTGCGATTATGCTCCCAAGGAAAACATTTACAAAGTTGAAAATATAGTATCTAGATGCAGATCTCCTCTCCAGAGCCGATAAACTCAGAAAGCCTTCAAACTTAGACATAATCATCAATATTGTCGGTAGAAGTATGAGAAAAATTTTCAAGGCAATCCCAGGTAGAAAACCTTGGATGAATGACTTGATGAACTTTCTGCATAACAAAATCCATTGTAGCAGTAAGATGTAGCAGCACTAAGTACTGAGAAGTAAACATTATAAAGAAAGACTAATCCTTAATATCAAGCAATACCTTAGCTAATACTGTTAACTGAAACCTCAATTGCAATTGAACTAGTAGAAAATAAGCCACAACAAAAATAATACTCTTGCCCTGTTCCATTTTCATTAACATCATTTCTATTTGGGAAACTTTCATTTTATTGACATGATGTCTCATTTAAATATGAGTGGGCATAGTGAACCCACCCATTCCTTTGCTTCAAGGGTACAAGAGAATGAAACATTAAACATCTTTTTGTGTTGTGCCTATGTCAATCGATAAAGGATTGGAGTATAGTTTAAGAGCTCAAAACACAAAGCAAAAGAAAATAAGCATCAACTTAGTTCGAGCATATTACAGGCAGATGACTGCTAACCATCTTGCCACCCTTTTTTTTCGCTTTCAATACATACATATGACATCAAGAATTCCTGTTCACTATTCAACCTACTTTACTCACTATGATATGCATCTTGTATTTGTTCAAATAAATGGTATTAGCAGACCAACATAAAAGTCCTCTAAATATTAAAGGTGAAAAGTTTCTGAAATAAACAAGAAGAAATCATATTAAAGAAAAAAAGAAGGAAAAAAAAAACAACTAGTTGAAAAGCTGAATGCCCTACGGAACATGTCCATTAAAGTAATCTGAGGATGATCAAATTTCATTAATGAATACTTGTCTATGGCTCTCTATGCATGAATATTGAAAATTTGCTAATTCAATGACAAGTCTATGAACAAATATTAATAAACTTACATTTCAATTATAGGCTTCAAAAAGGGAGCCGCTTTCTCAATACCCTCAATGTTTGCAAGTGATTGTACCATTGCAATAGGGATCATGAAAAAGAACGTCAGAAAGAAGAAGGAAACGGCAATTATGAGTCTTTTAACTGTTAGTTGAACATAAGGAACTGCCAGGTTTGGCCAATACACATCACGAGGTTCCGCAGCCCATCCTGTTAACCATAGAGTTGGGTCTCTTGATTGTTGTGTTTGGGCACAAACAGCAGCACCCCAGCGAGTTTTAAAGGAGACAAATGCTGCTGGCATGATAGCCTTAGGATCGGTTGTTATACTTTCTCGCTCTGCAGCTATCTGAGTGTGAAGTAATCAGAGCATAATTAGAAATTGGGTTCCATTATGAATAAATTGCAGATGGAAATAAAGAAAGTTACAAAAAGGCCTGATTGTGAATGCAGAACACATTCAACTAATGTCTCTAAATAAGCAAAGCATTATTATGGTATAGAAAACAGACAGTGTGTGCTGTAAAGAAGAATAAAGAAACAATAAAGCACCAATAAAATGTTTTCAATGAACATTATCCTCTTGTAAAAGTTAAATTTGAGATTTGGAAACGAATTTCAGCCGCGGAAAAATGAATGATGATTTTTGTGTGCTTTGTATACTGCAATAGAAACAGGGTATCACTTTGTTTTTTAAGCAGCAGCTTTTCTAAAAAGTTGTGGCATATGCTTGTATAGGTATTGGACAAAACAAAGTTTCTAAAAAGTTGTGGCATATCACTTTGTTTGTAAAAAGTTTTTAAGCAGCAGCTTTTCTAAAAAGCTGAATAAAACAAAAAGGATACTGGACACTGGAATTAAACTTTGTTGTTCAACCCTTCATATAGAGAAGCCTTTTCATGTTAGATTAGGAAATCTGCCTTCTGTAGCATTAATTAACAACAGAAGAACTGGACTACAGTGCTTCAAAGAGCTGAAAAAGATCATTCATGTGAAGGTTGTAAAGGCTTAACATCGGAGTGCCTGTGGCATTTGCCCTTCTATCACTTGATGGGGATCCTACATGGTTGGACTCATATAAGGCCCAAGAGGGTGGATGGGCCCTCTAAAAAATAATATTTTCACGATAGAGGGGTGTAAACAAAACATAAATAGAAGTGTAGTGTATAAATGTAATATTTTGTGTATTTAGAATTTTAGGTAAAGGTGCATATTATGTTAAAAATTACACTTTACACCCTATCATTTCATTATATTACAAGTTACGCCTAATGTTACCCAGTAGTTATTGATTCATACTAAACTGTTAAAATTTATCTCATCAAATTAATAATTTAACTTGTTAGAGGGTAATTTTCAGTTCCCTTGTTGCTGTTTTTCTATATTTAGAAATTATTCTTCAATACATTGATTCAATATTTAGATACATATCAAAGATATTTTTATTTTCATATCCCAAACCCAACATAACTTTTTCTAATAAGATCCCAATTCAAACAAAACTAAAATTTCTACTCATATCTGTTAACAGAAAAAGATTTTAAAAAAAAAAAGGCAAGATCATAAATGGAAATAAATCCATTTTCCCCCTAATTTTTATAATATTTCAGTTAAAAAAAATTAATCTTTCTTAAATCTTGTACACCTAATAACGACACATATCTTTATTACTTTTGTAGTGTTTAATGTTTCTCTCATATCTTTTGGAGTTTATCTTTATTTCAAGACTTTATGCTGTAAACATATATTTCATATTGATATACAATTTTTTAATGTTACCATAGGCAAAAGACTAGTCTTTATTATGTAACGCCTCCAATCAAAATTTCCAGCTTTCACTATCCTTAGAATTGGCTTTACATGTAAATACTGGTAATTTTTTAATAAATTTTTGCAGTAAAGTTATGCAGAGATACTCTGTATATAATATAGAAAGGTTGAAATTGTTTTACTATGTTCTCCTTTACTTGTTATGTTTTGTTGCCTCTGATTATACAGGCTTTTAACAAAAGAGTAACATTCTTTTTAAGGACAAAATTAGAGGGTAAAACCCACACTCTTTGAGAGTCAGAGGGAGTATATGGAACATAGACATACATACTTGGTCAAGACAAAGCAGCACAAACAGACTGTCAAAAAAAATTGCTTATATAAGTGTGCGGGTCTCATTTCAGTCATTTCTTTTTCAAGAGAAGAACCAATATCTATGAACCCCTTGAATATGCATATGATATTTGTCATTCGACTTAGCCAAACCCAACTGGCAAATCACAGGATTTAGAAGATTAGAACAGCTTCGCTAAGCATGTGAGTACATACGTGCATATAAACCTAGTACCATTTTTGTCTCATTTATTGAGAGTACTAGGAGCATGATAGGCTTAACCATGTTTCTTATCTTCAGTGCCCTCGAACTCCCCAGCCAACATTTTCATACTTGTTATCCCTGAGTTTTAACAATTAAAGAACCAGTAATGCCCTTTATGATGTTCTGATTTGTATTACTTCAAATATTGTACATAGTAGAAAAACATTAATTATGAAAGAAAAATTCAAGGATTAATACTTACCTCTTTTGATAGTCTCTCTAAGTCTGATGTGTAATAATCAATCGCATCCACTTTATCTCCACAAAGTCCAAGAAACCCAGTCTGCCAGATGGCAATGAAACAATTTCAGCACTATGAATTGGCACAGTGAATCTCCTCGGTACAAATGATAAAGAAAAGAAATTGCTAGGGATCTAAGAAATATAATAAATCTGACAAGGAATAAAGATAAAACCCTTCAAACATCTCGGAACACAACAGCACCTTCGTCATGGGCCGTTTAGATTGATTTCTCGAATATTTTAATTGGTAGTAATCAAGCCAATTTCTCTTTTTTTTCTTCTCTTCGACCAATTTCGCAAGTTTGTTGGCATTGTATACAACCTGCATAAAATGTTCTAAAATAAGACAAACAAGTGACCACCACAAACCGTTCTTTCTTATCCAATTGTTGAAATAGTTTAAGACGATAAATGATAAACGAACTACATGAAAGAAACATCAACCAATTCAACTTTCTTCCACTAATCATCAATTTTAACTTGCATAATATTGAATTTAGATGTATTTTCCAGGGACGAATATCGTGGGATGTTGAGATCCGCAATCTATTTATAGCCAATAAACTCAAGGAAACTATCATCATCATCTGAAACATTACATAAAATTCCTCCACACTCAACACCTCCCATCAATCAAATGGGAAAAAAAAGGAACAAAAGGAAAAACAAAGGCAAAGAAGTCCTCATCGGAATTGGAAACAACCCAAAGTGACTTATCCATACTAGCAGTTGGATATTTTAAATATATGTTACTCACACATTCATCAAACATGCAGACCAGAAAGGAACCAAATGAAACAACTAGTGTAGATTTCGTGTAGATTTATGAATAAAAACAGACATTTTTTCTTCTCTGCATATGTAGATATGAAATGTTAACATTATCTGACCTGATGAGTAGGAAGCTAGTCATCATCATCCGAACATTACATAAAATTCCTCCACACTCAACACCTCCCCTCAATCAAATGGGAAAAAAAGGAACAAAAGGAAAAACAAAGGCAAAGAAGTCCTCATCGCCCATCGGAATTGGAAACAACCCAAAGAGACTTATCCATACTAGCAGTTGGATATTTTAAATCTATGATACTCACACATTCATCAACAGACAACATGCAGACCAGAAAGGAACCAAATGAAACAACTCATGTAGATTTATGAATAAAAACAAACATCTTTTCTTCTCTGCATATGTAGATATGAAATGTTAACATTATCTGACCTGATGAGTAAGATAGTGATCAGGATGGTTGACCAAGAAAAAGTGCTCAACAAGCTCGCTAACTGATTCGTCAGGGTCTGGTGGCACGTTCTTTACGAGAACCTGTGAACAATCAATGACATCACAAAAGTTGTACTTGAGAGGAACGTGTCATTCAGAAGTTCACTCAAAATAGTGAAATGCTAAAATTTGAACTTGTTAATCAAATGATACAAATAAAAATCAACATTTGTAAGCACAGTTTTTTGCAGACCAGAAAAGGTATCACTTAGATGTCCAAGAACTTCACTGAATGAGTATTGGCTTGGTGTTCTATGCATGTAGAAACTTAACCAGGAATAATAATAATTGAATATGATGATGTACAATGATGCCAGGCAGTATCCAAACCAAAAGATAGAAAAGATTCAATTATTGGGCAGCTCTTCTCAAACCACAGATGCAGCGATTACAAAACATATGATACCATCCTAATACTTAAGATGCCAATATCATTCAGCATTTCAGGCCAGCACCAAACAAACTGGAATAAATACTTTAAAAAATGAGCCATCACAGTTACTACTTTTCAATGCTCAGAGAGGTTGTCAGAGAGCAATAGCCAATAAGTAGTTCTCTAAATCCGAGTTCTTTCTGAGCACGACTGATACTCACAGTTATCCATTTCCTCTAAAACAGACATGAGCAATAATTATAATAGTCATGAGAACTGTTAATACTTCAATGGGAGTGTCATTATAAACATCAAGTCCAACGTCAAATGAACTGCAAAAGACAGAAGATATTATCTAATGCACAAGGTATGATTGAGAGCACATGAACCTTCAGAAAATCTAAAACTTCAAAATTTTGAGTCACTGAAGCTGGAGCCTCCAGAAAAAAGAGTCCTTAATATACTCCTTAGAGGTTAGAACAAACTTACATGCTAAACTTGACTTTATTTGAGCATGGACCCTTAGCTAACTGGGCTATCTACATTCTTACCAGACAAGAGATCAGTTTGTTTGTTAAAAAACGAGCTTGAATGTTATTTAGCACTTTAGGTTGAGCTATGCATGAACAGCTTGGCTCGTTAGTTTCTACCCCTGTAAGTCCAATGCCTCTTGCTTCCCTTAAATATTGCAATCTAGCCCTACTTGGTCACAACCATCTGAGTCTACAGCCAAGTATCACAACCTTTTCTGAGTCTGCTTCAGTCCTATTTCTGTGTCACAAGACTCACAACCTTCAGGAGCCTCGAGAAACAAAGTCCTTAATATACTCCTTAGAATAAACTTACAAGTTAAACTTGAGCCTCTTTGAGCATGGACCATTATTAATCAAGTGAGAAATCAAAACCAGACAATAGATCAGCTTGTTTGTTGAAAATGAAAAACAAGCTTGAATGACATTATCACTTAATGTTGAGCTAAGCTTGGCTAGTTAGTTTCTAACCCTCTAAGTCCAATGCCTCTTGCTGCCTTTAAAAATTGCATACTGCAGTCACAACCTTCTGAGTCTACAGCCAACTAGCAAAGTATCTGATCATCACAAAAGGAAGTTTCACATGACTTTGATAGGTTCATGCCAAGAACTGGGATAATGACACAATATCTGTGATTATAGGCAACATGGAATTACCAACAAGAGCATGCTTCAGACAGTTGTTATCAACATTAACTTAATTGACAATAAAAGAATAGAAAAGTTCCAGATTATTCATACCATTCAGAAACTTGTACGACTTAAGCACAATCACAACAAGTATCTAAAAAATGAGCCTTCTCAATTCCCAATTGGGGGGAAAAACACACACATACACACAAACTTGGTTCTAAATAAGTCATTGCAAAAAAGATGAATTGATTCAGTAGCTAGATAAAGTGCAACTTACTGTAAATTGATCAGGTCGACGTTTTTCTGATGCAAGAAAGTGCAACCGCATTGCCTGAATTGTTGCATACTCCTTTTGCAATACATAGCATGTCCAAAATGTAAAGACATAGGCCATCACTATATGAGCCCAAAACCTGCAATCATCAAACAAGCATTACTCTCGTCGCGCCAAGCAGTAAACTTCTTCAGCTAGAAGGTAAATTACTTAGAAAATAAAAAATAAAGTCCTTGTGTTATGCCAAGAGAGTCCTACATAAATACGGAATATTGTGCTGATATTACCTTATAAATTATATTTTGAAATTCAATCATCCAATTCAACTTATAGTTACTCTCAGTAATAGAATACCTAGTTTACAACTATCTAAGACCTAACGGAGTCCGAAATATCCAATTTGTTCGAATATTCGATAATTGTATCCTGTCAAAGTGGATATTATCCAATATCCGGTCAAATGGATATTATTTGTAGTCGTATCCAATATTTATGAATACAAATATAGGCACATCCGTATCCGCTAATTTTCGCACCGCTCTTAAAAGTTATAATATTAGTTTTACTTAATATTAATATTGTTGTTATATACTATAATGAGATCAAAATAAGAAATGTAAGTTATTTTGTCTTAAAATACGTGCTTATTTATAGTAAATTTGTTATCATACATTTTAAGAATTAGTAACATAAATTTTTCATTTAAACTGTTATTTTTTTAGATGTGTTATGATTTATGATGTAGTTGACAATATAGTGAATGAACATTACTTTTTAGTTTTGTTATCCAACTTCCATCCAAAAATATTCGATTACGCGGATATATCTGGTTGAAGCCGATATTATCCGATATCCAGTCAAAGTGGATAATATCTATATCAGTATCCATTTTCAACGGACTCTTACATCCCTATATCCACATCCATCAACACCCCTACAGGTGTCACCACATAATAATTGGAACAAACTATCAAAGCTGAGTTACTTATATGCTGCAAACAATTTATTTCAATTCTGCTATTAGAGAACAAAATGAAAATCCTTGCCAATCAGCCCTTCTAGTCAGAAGATTTCAACCACTGCCACCACCAGGAAACAATTCGAACAAATTATCAAAAGCTGAGTTAATGTTGCTTGAATAGTAACTATGTTGTTGGATATACTGCAAGCATTTATTTTCAACCACCACCAGCAGGAAACAATTGGAACAAATTATCAAAAGCTGACTTAATGTTGCTTGAATAGTAACTGTGTTGTTGGAAGCATTTATTTTCATTTCAGCTATAAAGAAAACATAATGAAAATCCTTGCCCAGTCAAGTCCTGTGAATAGGAAGATTCCCCCCCCCCCCCAAACCAACCACAAACAAGAACAAAAAAGGAAGTAGAAAATCCAACCCAAGATGAACTTGGGCTAGGTGTTTTAAGGTTATAGCAAACTCACAAGGTCTCAAAGGAAGTTGACCTTGAAATAGACATACTCAACAAGTGGGCCATGGCCTCAGTGAACACCCCCCCCCCAAAAAAAAAAAAAACTAAAAATTTGGTTGCCTACCACAATTAGATGAAGACAAAGTTTTTGCTTGTATCATATATTTAAAAAGTTTTAGACCCAAAATATGACAAGAGATAAGGAGGGAGATATATTGCGCGTATTAGATTAATAGAATGCCTAAATCTGTTACCCCTTTCATTCAAAATTGAGTTGCATGTATCAAAATGAATGTACGTAACTACGGGTTTGAGACGCATTCATAGAAGTCTAAATAATCTTCATATATTCTTTCAGTAATGCACTTAAGATTTAAAAATATAATTTTTACAAAGCTATATTTGATAATAAAATCACTAAATGTGTCCTCTCGAGTTTCAATGTCATAATCTAAGCCAAGAAGCATTATTTTAAATAACACTCGATTTGGGAAACAAAGGTGCATCATTTTTCCTTATATATTTACTTTGGCCCCCATCAAGAAGATGGCATATTTTAACTGAATCTGATGCAAACCTACCATGAAGGGAGAGACCTCTAATCAAACCAAGACGTTTTTCCAAAGTGACAACTAAATTAGGAGTGCTAAATGGAACAAGAGTGACCAGAGAGAACCGGTAACAGAAAAATGAGTACTAAAAGTAGACCGCTGGCTGGTGTGGATGGAGCAAATAAAGAGAGGAGCCCCAGTCCCCACGATATTTTAATGCTTGGCTACAAAGTAGGATTCCCTACCTCTGTTATTTAAGTGGAATAGGCTTGAAATTGATTAAATAAATTGCAATTGCAGCACTATATAAATAACACAACAGGCTAATAAACGAAGCATATGGAATAAAGGAACACTCAATATTATTGAAGTAGATAATTTTAATGCTTTGAAACAAAGTACAGTTCCTACCTCTGTGATCCAAGTGGAATATTTGAAATAGAAAGCTTATCAATATTGCTGAAGGTTACATCTTTGGCCTTCTCTAAAGTGTCATTTGTCACGTTAACTGGTACTAGGATAGCCCACGCCAAGAACATAATAGGAAAAAATATTTTGAGTCTGCATAAAAAATGTGCAAAGTTATCAGATGATGATTGATTCCAGAGGAGCATCAGCTAAGAAGATGATCACAGTACAAAAGCAATACCAAATACAACCAATTGCAGCAGATTATACTCAGCGATGCATGAGATTGTCTAAGAAATAATTTTCACAGAATCTATCTGCACCGATCAACATACACAAAAAACCACAGATTCTATTTGTACCATCCATACAGGTTTAGATAATAGTTTCAAAGCTACACAATACAGACTTAAAATCCAAGGTAACATATGTATACATCATATATGCATAGCCCAGAATGACTTTAGTTGCTGACATATTCAATCAGTAGCCGAGATAACCTGATTATCCAAATAAGGTGAGAAGCACCCAAAAAAAAAAGTTTTATATTTCTGTTATCATTAGTTAATACAGACATCTACTTGTACGTCCTTCTGTCATCTAATTTTATATCTTTCATATGTTGACACAGGGATCATGATAGAGATGTGCCATGCAAGAGGATTTGAGAGCAAAACCGACTCTTTTTTTCTTTTTCTTTTTTTGACAGGTAATTTTGGCCTGAAGTACATAAATGAATGTACAACTGACTTGCACAAAAGTTAGTCCCAAAAGACTTAATAGTTTTAAATATTGCTTCCATATATATGGTTGAATAAGATCAGAAATGATGATATTAGAAAGAAGGTTAGCACTTAGCACCAATTGAGGAGAAGATGCGGGAGCATAGGTTGAGAGGGTTAGGTCATGTCCGACGAAGTCCTATAAATGCGTCGGTCAGAACAGGAGTCTTGTATAAGATATAAGACAGAAGGACATGCCGAAAATTACTATGGAGAAAGTGGTAAGAATAGATTTGAAGAAATGGAATATAACTGACAACATGGCCTGTGATAGAAGCAAGTGGAGGAATGCAACGCAAATAAAGGCCAGGTAGAGTTTTGTTTTTTGTCCCCTCCTTTTCCAATTTTCCCTTTCGTTTTTGTTTTTAGCTTTTTATATGTGAGTGCGCACATGTGGGCATATGTGTTTATATGTAGATGAGTTTTTATTTAGCTATTTTCATCTGTTTTATATTCTTTTATTTTTATCTTTTTTATCTTTTCTTATTTTGTATGTTATATCTTTTTTATTTTTTCATTGTCTTTCTACTTTTACTCTTACACACGAGTTCATTTACACCTACACCAATTAGTTTTGGGATATAAGGAATTGTTGAGTTGAGTTGAGTATAGCATCAATATTAATTTGGAATTCTGTAGTTTTAGAAATTCTATATTTAGGTTTCAGTCTGCCAGTATTGTGGGAGTTCTACAAAATGCAATTGAGATGTTTGAACTGTAACGAATTGAATTTCAGATTATTATTTTTTTCCCTTCCAAAATCTCTCTATTTTTCTTATGTGCTTCTTTCTCTCTTTATCTGGTGCTCTTCTTGTTCTCATTTCTCTTCTTGACCTTTGTTTCTCCGCTGGCTACTTATTCTAATAACTAATAAGCTGACGTCTTGAATTAATTTAGAACGTTGACTCCGGCGAATTTAAGGTAAGAAATTTCTAAGCAATATAAATTGAAAATCCCTTCCCCGTGATAATTATCCCTGCTTTTCTAAAGTTACAAGTTTTTCTCCACAGGAGGCTTACTTGTTTCTTGGAATTTGATTAATTCATTACTTGTTTTATCAAGCTTCACATGGTTTCTGAAAAGGACAGGAAAGTGAAGAAGATGTCTAGATCATAAACTTACTTGGGGGATAAGCATAACTGTAAACAGATCTAAAAGATTATTTTGTTCGCTAACAGATACTAAATGTAACATATGACAAGTAGCGAACTAGGATTACGCATAGACCATGATAAGCAAATAGCTTTCAGTGATAAGAGAAGAAAAATTGAATTGCATACCCTAGCAAGTAGATCCGCAAATAAACAGCTGAATCCAACCCTGCATGCTCAATAAGCTCAAGTTCCGGCATTTTCAGTGCATCTGGAATCCAATTCAGAAACCTTACATATGATTTCAGATCCAAATTGACTAACTTGCTGACAAACGTCCCAGAACGTGTTGGGCTGGTTCTTAATCGCTTAAGATACCATTTTGGGAAATAGACTCTATCATTGAAAGGTTGAAGTCGTAGAAAGGCAAATGCTAACAGAAAAATAAGTGCAGTGATGATATTGATGCCTGCAGCAAGCCCAATATCCCCAAGTGTAGCCATCTAGCTCTTCTGGATGAAAGTTACGGATTTCCTGTTCATATAAATGGTGAGTCGTCATGCATGAAGGGACATAAGCAGCAAAAAACTAGCACATTCACGAAAAAAGGATAACTGAAATGAAAGCTAAGCTGTAGCATGGTTTATAAACAATGTATACAGAAACATAACACTAAAACCACATATTATTCTAAATTAAGCTATCTTTAAAATTTCCTTTTCATAAACCCCAAATTTCTCATCCACCACATTCTGAAGCATATGTTCACTTGCTCCTTCAGCTAAACGTAATTCAAAACCATAAACCTATGTACAACAATACTTCAAAACACTTGACAATTTCATTGCACACTATAAAGAACACAAAAAGGTTTACCCAGAAACAACTCAAACAAGAAAGATATTCTCAAATAATATGCATATCCTCCCAACATTATCAACTGCAAAGATCCCTTCAGACTACAATCGATATTATGAAATTACAAATCAATTCAGGCAAAACATCAATTTGACATAATTACACAAAATTATGTAGCTTATGCGAATTCTGGGAATAAAATAATAGCACCAAGATAAAATAATTTACTTGATCACCAAAAAAATCACAATCAAGAACCAAAAAAAAAAAAGCTTAAACTTTTAAATTTCCAATAAATTAATATTCATACACAAGCATATGCATTTAATAACTAAAAAAAACAAAGTCCTAGTCATAATGAAAGGAACTCAGCCTTCATGAGCAATAAAAATAAAACTTAAATTTTCAACAGAAAAAAATAGTAATAATCTCACACAAATGCATATTTAGTAAAACCATAACCAGCAAATTAATTATTTTTCTTCATAATGAAATTTCAATCAATTTCATGGCTAACAAAACGCCTTTCTGAGAAATATAAATATGAACACAGTTACAGAAGCATAAAAAAAATTGGAAAAAAGGCAAACAAACAAACACAGACATTTATATATACAAAGAAGAATGGAAGAAATTTCATACTCTTTGCTGTTAAATCTTCGGGCTCCCTTCAGTTATCAGCATTCCAAAAACTGAAAATTCGGATTTGAAAGTGATAGAAAATAGAGAATTGAGAGATCACAGTAAGTGTTTATAGATTACTTTAGAGAAATCTCAAAGGCAAGAACATTCCCCAATCCTCTCTTGCTAGCTAGGTTAACTACAACGCACGCTGCTATTAATTGATTGAATTCCACTTTTCTATTTCTATTCTACTGTTTAGCTGTAAAGTAAATGAAGAGCTAACATGAGAGAAAGAGGAGAGAGAAAATATATTTCCAAAATTTTCAATTTTTGTGTTTCCTCCGCGTTTAATATGAATTCACGTTTTTATTATACCACCCCTGACCCCTATGTCCCAAAAAAAAATTATATTTAAAACAAAAAAAAAATCAACAAAATAAATATTCATATCTATTATAGTGCAAAATAACATACTACTCCCTCTGTCTCAAATTAATTGCTCAATTTTGACTATTTTAAATCAAATTAACTATTTTTAGAACTAATTTTTTTACTATTTTTGCTAAAATATAGGTGAAGAGATTATAATCAAAAGAAAGTATATACAATTTATTACTAACTCCAATTTTTATAATTTTAGAAATATATTTATATATGCTTAATTATTAATTCTAAAAATAGTCGATTTGACTTTAAATGGTCAAAATTGAGCAATTAATTTGGGACGAAGTGATAATATTTTAAAATTTATCACTATAATTTTATTAGTCTGTTATTATTATTAAATTAATAATTTATTCTCTATGTCAAATTAAAAGAGCTTTATGTGACAATTTTATTTTTAAAAAATTGTGTTTTTAAAATTGTGCTTAGTTTCACAAAAAAAAAATCTCATTTAATTTTTTTATTTTTAATCTATTTATAAAATTCAAAAATAACTTTATTTGATTTTGATTTGTATAATAATTATTTTTTAATTACTTAAAAATAATATTAAGTATAGAGTTTATTATTTTGAAAAAAATAAATAATTCACATTAAATTTTAAGAATTCATAAATTTTTCAAGAACAAAATCAAATGTAACATTATTAGTTGAACGAAGGCATTAGCATAAATGACTCGACTTCCTAAAAAAAAATTCATAATTTTACGGATTAAAATTATTTCCAGTACACTTATATTTTAATTTTTTTTAATACACATCTAACTAAATAAATATTATTTTTAACGACGTTTCAACGATATGATTATTTGTTAAAAAAATTATTGTGTTGTTAATTTTTTATAATTTATTTAATTTTTTTTATTAAATGTATTATTTGTATCGCTGAATATGTATTTAAAAAAATTAAAAGATAGATGTAATGGAGGGGATTTTAACCCTAATTTTTCAATCATTCACCACTGTTAAACTAATAATTTTTTTATTTTTAAGAATAAAAATATAATTATATTTATTTTTAATATTTATAATTTATAATTTTAAGAAATAAAAATTAAAAAATAAGAGAAAATTAAAAAAATATATTTTTATTTTTTATAAGTTTTACAATTAGGACACTTTTTGTGTGATGAAGGGTGGTAATATTAATTGTTTATTTTTTGCAGGGTAATGAAAGTTCGTGTCGGCAAAGGAGTAGCTGGGAGTTGTAACGGCTACTTTTGTTGTTACCATGGAGTCATGGACTAACGCTTTACTCGAGCGCGTGGATATGACTGTCCAATAAATGCTGGATACTTGTGATCTGGATAAGGTGCGGGTGTGAGAGTGAGGACTGCTGTGGTGCTAAATGACTGCGGGCCGCGTGAAATTAGCGTTTGTTGCGTGGAATCCATGAGTATTTTACACACTTGTGTAGACTCGAATAAGAATGCGGTGGCCATATTTAACCACTATAAATATTTTATGAAAACGAGGTTTATTTAATAAAATATAATTTATATGTTGACAAATTTTATAACGAATTAAATTGTGATTAATGTCCGTAAGTTAACACTATTTCATCTGTTTCATATTATTTGATCGTAATTAACTTTTTAAAATTAACTTAAGATATTTTAAAATTTAAAATTGACATAAATTCTTTTAAATTTAACCAATACATGACGAATATTGCAAACTATTTAAAGAGTATTACTCATTGTAAATTTCATTATTTTATAATTTTTAATAAGTCATCTCAATTTTGAGTTTAAAAATATCTCAAATTAACTTTCAAGAGTCAATAATAGTCATATAATTTGAAACAGAGGGAGTATAAAATAAATTAATGTAAATTCTTCTTAATTCTTTTTATATCTCATGCATTCATATAAATTTGTATTTATTATTAACACAAATTTATCGTCATATATTGCAAAACTTATTACTCCATCCGTCCCAAATTAATTGCTCAATTTTAATCTTTTTAAGTCAAAATGACTATTTTTAGAATTAATAATTAAGCATATATAAATATATTTCTAAAATTATAAAAATTGGGGTTAATAATAAATTGTACTCCCTCCGTCCCAAATTAATTGCTCAATTTTGACCATTTTAAGTCAAATTGATTATTTTTAGAACTAATCTTTTTACTATTTTTGCTAAAATATAGGTGAAGAGATTATAACCAAAAGAAAGTATATACAATTTATTACTAACTCCAATTTTTATAATTTTAGAAATATATTTATATATGCTTAATTATTAATTCTAAAAATAGTCAATTTGACTTTAAAAAGTCAAATTTGAGCAATTAATTTGAGACGGAGTGATGTGACACCCCCAAATTCAGGTACCAATACCTCAAATTTGGTGCTCACGATAAAATACAAACATACACCTCTAAACAACATAAATTAACTAATGCGGAAATAAATAAACATATGTTGTTCATTACAAAAGGTTTACTACGGTCCCAAGGTCTATAACCTTAAATAAATACATCGCAGAATACATTAATAATACAAAACTATTCCACGCACACTACATAACGGGATAGTATATATAACTATTCCTTAAGCTTTCCTTTGCCTTTGTCCGCTTTGGAACTCCCCGGCTTAACTGCAATAGGTTCATGATATAGCAAGGGTGAGCAACTACCTTGCTCAGCAAGTTTAAAATGAATAAAGGAGATATATCATGAATGAATAAGAATAATAGCTGCATAGATCAACAATTTATGAACATTGATGAAATAGCTGAAATGACATAATCAAAGTCCAAATGAAACAATGAATAATGATTATTTACTGCTGAGTGGTCCAACCGACCATGAACTTTTGGCCAAAGAGTCAATCATTCGACTAACTCTTTTAAAACCTGGCCCCGTCAGTTGTACTCGAGGGGATCAGCCTCTTGTACACCATGTATATGCATAACATTTAACTCTGACTGCATCGAATAACCAACACATTATAATCCCCTAATAAGGGTTGCTCTCTCAGTCTAAGAATCCGCACCGACAATCGGTTTGGATAGCTTTTAAAATATTAACCTGTACATGTCTAGCCAAAACGAATGGCATAGACTATTTCCCTAAACAGTTCATGAATGAAGAACTTAAACATTTCACAATCCAACAACAAATAATGAATTCAAATGCATAAGCTGCGAATATCAATAATTATCTTGGAGGTGGAGTAATTGACAATAATTAATCCACTAATATGATTCAAAAGTAATAACTCCATTTGAGTCATGAAACTTGTAACAATATACAACACCTGTATAAAATATGAAACCTGCTCAAAATATAATTCGAGTAAGGTTAGAGAAAAACTTGCCCAACACAAGGGTTTGACAAGCGTTACGAAACTTGCATTCAATATGTAGAAAGAATGAGGTTAGGGAACTTGCCCAACGCAAGGGTTAGACAAGCGTTAGGGAAACTTGCCTGGTGCGCCTGCTACAATATTACAACACACGCTTCTTAATGTCCTACACAATTAAGTACATATTCACATAACAATTAGTCACATACTAGATGCCAAATAATAGTTTATATTACTCTATAATGTTTCACTCTTATAAGAAACAAAATATTAAACAATATTATACACACAAGTTACAGCGTTCGCTTGCGCATCCGCACGCCAACCTTGCCTATTCGAATGCCCAAGCGACACGTAATTGCGTACGTCTAGCACGCCCATTCGATTTATCTAATACTCATTGCTTAATGCTAAGTATCATTATAATTCATAACATTCATGTTTTAGGGCTTAGAACAATGTCTTTTATTGTCAGAAGCATTACACGTTGCACACGCGCTTGACCGACCCCTTCTGTTTACACAATAGCCCTAAAAACGGTCAATATCAAAATTACTCCAGGTAGTAAATCTCAATTCTAATTAATGGAAGTTATAGGTCTATCTCTAAGCTTTCCGGATCATCTTGAATCATTGAATTTGGAGTTTATATGAGAAAGTTAGGTCCGTTTTACTAAAGGAGGTCTGCATCGCATAACCAGCTCGCCCCGGAGTGCTTGTGCTCGCCCCAGAGGGCTTGTGCTCGCCCCAGAGGGCTTGTGCTCGCCCTAAAGGGTGTGTGCTCGCCCCGGAGCTTCCTCTCCTTGCCCTCCTCTTGATGAGCTCGCCCACCTCTCCGATGAGCTCGCCCACCTCTCCGATGAGCTCGCCCATGAGCTCGCCCACCTTTTTGATGAGCTCGCCCATGAGCTGATGAGCACACCCTCTTTCTAATGAGCACGCCCTCCTTTATGATGAGCACACCCACTTTATGATGAGCTCGCCCACTTTATGATGAGCTCGCCCTAAGCCAAATGAGCTCGCCTCCTCTCTGTCGAGCTCGCCTAGACCAAATGAGCTCGCCTCCTCTCTGTCGAGCTCTCCTAGACCAAATGAGCTCGCCCCCAAAGGGCTGAGCTCGCCCTTAGGCCAAATGAGCTCTCCCCCGAAGGGCTGAGCTCGCCCCTAGGCCAATGAGCTCGCCCCCGAAGGGCTCCTCTTTGTCGAGCTCGCCAACAATCCCTGTTTTGGCACACAAACTTCAAACTTTCGTAACTTCTTCGTTACAACTCGGAATTAGGCCATTTTAGAGGCTATGGAAAGCTTAGAATATGAACCATAAGACTCCTATAGATTCATATACATATAGCATTAACCAAAATTATAAGACATGAAAATATCTACAATGGTCCTCTAATTTCGTCCAACAGTCCATGTTCTTGATCAACAGTTCATTGTTCTTGCTCCATTAAGCTAAGGTAAGGATTTCTTTCATTTTTGTTCCACTTTGATGTTGTTAATAGCTTACATAGTCTCTTAACAACACTTACAAACATGCAAAACAAATAACAACGACAAGAATCGCAGCAAAACCAACCAATAAGCTTAAAAGCTCTACAACCATGAAACTTTGAAAACCTTAACCAAAATCAAATGAAGATGTGTTAAGTGAGATGATTACCTCTTGTAATCCCTCCAAGATGCTAGCGAACTTGTAGGCTAGGCTTGAGACTCTCCTTCCACTTCTTTGGCTCCTCTCTTCTCCACCCGTGTCTCCCCTTTCTTCTTCCTTCAAGTTTCTTTCTCTTCCTCTCCCTTTGTTCTTGTTCTTTTCCGCTCCCTCTCTCTATACCACTCCCTCCCTCTCTGTAGCTCTCTTCTTGCTAGCAAAAGGACTAAGCTTGGAAATAAGCCGAGTATAAGAGAATGAAAGGAAAGGAGTCGGATGAATAAGGCTTGGGAGAATGAAGGAATTCAACACCTGAACTCCTCCTCTTTCTTTCCTTTTCTGCACCTCTCTTCTCTCTACTATGCTCTCACTCTTTCTGCAGCACAAAGCTTGGTAGTTGAAAGTTTGAATGGGATGGCAGCTTGGAGGCTTCGGAAGAATGAGAGGGAGTAGCTCAAGAAAGTCTAGCCTTTAGGAAAATTAGGGCATTGAGCCCATAAAATGGCAGCGTGCTGCCGGCTATCCACTCTACTCCTTGCATTTGATTGGCCCAAGGGTTTAGGTTGTTTCCCACTTAGAATAATAAGCCAAAATAAATACCCGAATACTCCCACTGTTGTACCAAAACTGGTAAATAACTCTACCCAAAAATTAAAATGGGTATTACCATAAATATTGGGATGGGTAAAAATAATTATTATGGGATTTGTCCAAATATTCGGAGCACCCATTTAATGCATTTCGGATACGGGTAAAATCACGTATCAGCTCAAATAAAATTTCCGACACTTGGAAAAATTATTCGTACGCATACACGTATTTATGAAATTTATTAACATTGAAAAAGACACAAAAATATCTGGCATGAATAGTGCCTCGGGAAACGTGCCCCGTGAATAGTGATTTAGCGACGCTACGCGAAATCAATTATTCACTTAAACAAAACTGCAGCACGTAAAATTTCATGCATCCACATAATCCAGATTGTCACGCAACCCTTAAACACGTAACACAAATATAATATTAATAAAAGATAAAATATTCATTAATATTCAAAAATTCGAATTACAAGGAAATTTCAGAATTCCCGGTCGTTACATCCTCCCCTCCTTATAAGAATTCTGTCCCCAGAATTACAGTCTAGGTACGAAAAACTTAACGGGTTCACTCAAAAAGATGCGGATAATTCTTCCTCATCTTCTCTTCTAGCTCCCACGTAGCTTCTTCAGCTGCGTGGTTCCTCCAAAGTACTTTGACCGAATGAATGACCTTATTTCTTAACTTCTGTTCCTTCCTATCTAATATCTGGATAGGAATCTCCTCATATGATAAGTCCTTCTCCACTTGAATTGGTTCATAGGATATCACATGCTTGTAGTCGGGTTTATATGGCCGCAACACAGAAACGTGAAACACATTATGAATATGCTCCAATTCAGGAGGTAGAGCTACCTCGTACGCCACTTCACCTACCCTCTTTAAAACTTCAAAGGGTCCTACGAACCTGGGACTCAATTTCCCTTTCTTTCCAAATCTGATCTTCCCCTTCCAGGGAGATACCTTCAAAAACACAAAGCTTCCAACTTCAAAGTCTCCTTTCTGACGATGCAAATCGGCGTATTTCTTCTGTCGATCCTGAGCCGCTACCAATCGAGCTCTTATCACTTTGACGACATCCACAGTCTGTTGCACCAATTCAGGTCCTAACAGCCTCCGTTCACCGACTTCGTCCCAACACAGAGGTGTTCGACACTCCCTTCCGTATAATGCTTCATATGGCGGCATGCCAATACTTGCATGATAACTATTATTATAGGAAAACTCCACCAATGGTAGGTGATCATCCCAGCTGCCTTTAAAATCCATCACACATGCTCTAAGCATGTCCTCAAGCGTCTGAATCGTTCGTTCGCTTTGCCCATCCGTTTGAGGGTGATACGCCGTACTCAACCTCAACTGAGTTCCCAATATTTCTTGTAAGCTCTTCCAGAAATTGGACGTGAAGCGCGGATCTCTGTCAGATACAATGGATACCGGTACTCCATGTCGTGACACAATCTCTTTCACATATAACTTTGCTAGCTGCTCCAGCTTGTACCTTATCTTGATCGGTAGAAAATGTGCAGATTTAGTCAAACGATCCACAATCACCCAGATCGCGTCGTAACCCTTCTGAGTTGGTGGAAGCCCCGTCACAAAATCCATCGTGATATGCTCCCACTTCCACTCTGGAATATTCAGCGGTTGTAGCAGTCCACCCGGTTTCTGATGTTCTGCTTTTACCCTTTGACATGTCAAACATCGCCCAACACATTCTGCGACCTCCCTCTTCATGTTCGGCCACTAGAAGTGTTGGCGCAAATCCTGATACATCTTGGTACTACCAGGGTGTATCGAATACTTTGTAGAATGAGCTTCTTGCAGAATCTCTTCTCTCAACTCCGGAACCATTGGTATCCAGATCCTTCCCTCAAATCTTAGCAATCCCGTGCTATCAGACTTGTACTTTAATTTCTCTTCTTCTGAGATTCGCTTCTTTATGGCGACACATTCATCATCCATTTCTTGAGCCTCTTTTATCTTGTCTAATAAAGTCGGACTCGCCTCTACCGCGAACAGTTTCTCGTCTGCATTTGTCTGATGCTTGACTTCCAACTCTAGTATTTCCATATCCTTGATCAGTTCCTCTTGAGCTGTCAACATCATCAACTTATCTCTGCCCTTCCTACTTAGAGCATCGGCTACTACATTGGCCTTACCGAGATGGTATAGAATCTCACAATCGTAGTCCTTGATCAACTCCAACCATCGCCTCTGCCTCATGTTTAGTTCCTTTTGAGTGAAAATATACTTCAGACTTTTGTGGTCGGTGTATATCTCACACTTCTCCCCATACAGATAGTGCCTCCAAATCTTCAGAGCAAACACTACTGCCGCTAGTTCCAGGTCATGAGTCGGATATCCCTTCTCATAGTCTTTCAGCTGCCGTGACGCATACGCAATGACCTTCCCATGCTGCATCAGTACGCACCCAAGGCCTTTGTGTGACGCATCACTGTACACCACAAATCCCCCAGTATTATCTGGTAGGGATAACACAGGTGCTTCACTAAGTTTCTTCTTCAACTCCAAGAAACTCTCTTCGCACTTATCCGTCCACACAAACTTCACTGTCTTTCTTGTCAAATTTGTTAACGGTGTCGCTATCTTTGAAAAGTTCTGAATAAATCTCCGGTAGTAACCTGCTAATCCCAAGAAACTTCGGACTTCTGTCGGCGTCCTTGGCTGCTCCCAGTTTATTACTGCTTCTACCTTTGCAGGATCCACCGATACACCATCCTTGTCAATTACGTGCCCCAAAAACTGCACCCTTTGTAGCCAAAATTCACACTTGGAAAACTTTGCATATAGCTTCTCCCTTCTTAGTGTTTCCAGGGCTATTCTCAAATGTTCGACGTGTTCCTCCTCCGTCTTCGAGTAGACAAGAATGTCATCTATGAAAACGACGATAAATTTATCTAGGTATTGCTTGAACACTCTGTTCATCATGTCCATAAATGTTGCTGGCGCATTCGTCAGCCCAAACGACATTACCAAAAACTCAAAGTGTCCATATCGAGTTCTGAATGCTGTCTTTGGAATATCCTCATGCCTTACCTTCAGTTGGTGATATCCCGTCCTCAAGTCAATCTTTGAGAAGTATTTCGCTCCCTTTAATTGATCGAACAAATCATCAATTCTGGGCAACGGGTACTTATTCTTAATCGTGACTTTGTTCAACTCCCGATAGTCAATGCAAAGCCTAAGCGATCCGTCTTTCTTCTTTACGAACAGTACTGGCACTCCCCACGGAGATACACTTGGACGAATATACCCCTTATCTAGCAACTCCTGCAATTGAACCATCAGTTCTTTCATTTCCACCGGTGCCATTCTGTACGGTGCCTTTGAGATCGGTGCGGTTCCCGGTACTAAGTCAATCACAAATTCCACTTCCCTATCCGGCGGTAATCCTGGTATCTCATCTGGGAAAACATCTGGGAATTCCCTTACTACAGGTATCTGACCCAACTCACCCTCTACTCTTCGGGTATCAACCACGTGAGCCAGATAACCTATACAACATTTCCGTAGCAATTTCTTTGCTTGCATCATCGTTAGACAACAAGATTGTCTCGGCGATTTACTACCGTAGAATACGACCTTCGACTTATTCGGAGTCTTCAGGTGTATACTTTTCTTCTGACAATCAATCATAGCCCCGTGACTAGACAACCAATCCATCCCAAGAATTACGTCAAAATCTCCTAGCCGTATTGGAATTAAATCTACGCTCAGTTTAAACCCGTTTATCCCAGCACAACAATTTCTATGGATGTATTCCACAGGAATAACTTCTTTATTAGCTACTTCCACATTCATTGGATTCTCTAATTTCTCACGAGGTAAGTTTAGCCGTTTAGCAAATTCATCCGACACAAATGAACAGGTAGCTCCCGAATCAAATAATACATATGCATTAATATTATTGATCGAAATAATACCTGCCACCACATCCTTTGATTCCATCGCATCCTGCACTGTCATGTTGAAGGTGCGCGCTACTGGTCTGTTCTGCTGTGTTGGTCCTCCAATAGTCAGCTTACTGTTGTTCCCTTGGTTAGCACTGTCTGCATCACTCTTCCTCTTTGGGCAATCCTTCTTCTGATGATCTGAAGCGCCACAAGAAAAACAACTTCCTGCCTTCGCCTTTGGGCATTGTGGGGCAAAGTGCCCTGGTTGACCACAGTTGAAACAAACCCCTTTTCCTTTCATGCATTCTCCAAAGTGATTCCTTCCACATTTCTCGCATTTATTACCTTTTTTTGTATCCCCTCCGGATTTGCTTCCTGTCATCTAACTGTCGTTCCATTTTCTCTTATTTGGGTTACTTCCCCCGCTGCTACCTTCCTTATGACCATCATGGCTCTTCTTCTTTTTCTGATCTTGGTTGTGCCTGGCCAAAGCTTCGCTTCCTCCCTCAGCAATGATTGCTTTCTCAAGTAACGTAGAAAATGTGTTGATCTGCAAAACCGCAACCTTACTGTACACCCAAGGTTTCAGTCCTTGTTCAAATCTCTTTGCCCGCCTAGCTTCGGTGTCCACCTGATGTGGAGCAAACCTAGCTAACTCGTTAAATTTTGCGGCATATTCCGCAACTGACATGTTTCCTTGCTTTAGTTCCAAGAACTTTATCTCCATGCTTGCCTGCATGCTCGCTGGAAAGTAGTTTTCGAAAAACAGCTCCTTGAAACGAGCCCATGCAATCGTGCCTTCCCCCGCTCGACCTTTGTTCGCCTTCCACCAGTAATTTGCCTCGCCTTTCATCATGAAAGTGGCAAACGACGTCATCTGTTCTTCGGCCACCCTTGCGACCTCAAAAACTTTCTCCATTTCTTCCACCCATGTCTGGGCTTCAATCGGGTCCGTAGTCCCACGAAACTCTAGTGGTCCTACTAATTTGAAGTCCTTAAAATTTGCCATGTGACTTCCTGGCTGATCAACTGCAGCGGCTTGTCTGCCCTGCATTGCTTCTGCTAATAAGTTAACAAAAGCCCTCATAGGGTCTGCCTGACCCTCCTCGTTATTCACCGACTCTTCCACCCTTGTGTATCGGGGTTGTCTCCTCGGCGGCATTTTCTGTATAATAGAAAACACTTAACGTTATAATCCCATCACACCTTGTACGCATCTATTCTAGAGCGACAATAAAGTAACACACGTAACACAAACGTTTATACTCATGTGCTAACGGTTAAAACGTCACACATGATTACTCTATAGCATACCGCTATGAATGACATCATCCATCCCTTCACACCACAAAATGGTGGGGATTTACTACTAACAACCACCCCAAACATATACTAAGGTTGGGGTTTACAAATACAATTCACATACTGCTAGGCACACAACAAAACAGTCTAACCAAGCCTATTGCGCCCCACAGCGCTAACATACTTTACCTGCCCCAACTGGGTCACCAACCCTCGACTCAAGGTGAGATGAGTATGTCCCTCCTCAACTGGATGATGGTGCACACCATCCATCCACCTACTACTCGCCATGCTAAATGCATAGCTCATCCTATTCATCCTTCTCTAACTGGGTTCGTCGAGCCTCCACCTCTACCTATAGGCTCGCTTCCCATTGCTCCGACTGCTCTAGTCTACTACTCCACTCAACATCTCTCACCAAGAGGTGATATAAGAGGGTACTCAACTAAGTAGGAGCTCACTGCCCCAACTCGACTGGCTAAACTCAGGCATCCTACCACCACAACAAAGACATCATAGACAACAAGATGTCAGTGCTACAATAAAATATATTCATTGATAAAATGAAATGATATTTTATCATGCACAACTCGGCTCGATGGATTTCCCCAATCCACCTCCAGACATGACCATCAAATGAATCTCCTTGATCCATCACCTAGCGTACTCAATACGAGTTTAATACTAAGGTTATAACCTAGGTTTCATAAATCCTAAAGTTTATAACCTAAAGCTCTGATACCAACCTGTGACACCCCCAAATTCAGGTACCAATACCTCAAATTTGGTGCTCACGATAAAATACAAACATACACCTCTAAACAACATAAATTAACTAATGCGGAAATAAATAAACATATGTTGTTCATTACAAAAGGTTTACTACGGTCCCAAGGTCTATAACCTTAAATAAATACATCGCAGAATACATTAATAATACAAAACTATTCCACGCACACTACATAACGGGATAGTATATATAACTATTCCTTAAGCTTTCCTTTGCCTTTGTCCGATTTGGAACTCCCCGGCTTAACTGCAATAGGTTCATGATATAGCAAGGGTGAGCAACTACCTTGCTCAGCAAGTTTAAAATGAATAAAGGAGATATATCATGAATGAATAAGAATAATAGCTGCATAGATCAACAATTTATGAACATTGATGAAATAGCTGAAATGACATAATCAAAGTCCAAATGAAACAATGAATAATGATTATTTTACTGCTGAGTGGTCCAACCGACCATGAACTTTTGGCCAAAGAGTCAATCATTCGACTAACTCTTTTAAAACCTGGCCCCGTCAGTTGTACTCGAGGGGATCAGCCTCTTGTACACCATGTATATGCATAACATTTAACTCTGACTGCATCGAATAACCGACACATTATAATCCCCTAATAAGGGTTGCTCTCTCAGTCCAAGAATCCGCACCGACAATCGGTTTGGATAGCTTTTAAAATATTAACCTGTACATGTCTAGCCGAAACGAATGGCATAGACTATTTCCCTAAACAGTTCATGAATGAAGAACTTAAACATTTCACAATCCAACAACAAATAATGAATTCAAATGCATAAGCTGCGAATATCAATAATTATCTTGGAGGTGGAGTAATTGACAATAATTAATCCACTAATATGATTCAAAAGTAATAACTCCATTTGAGTCATGAAACTTGTAACAATATACAACACCTGTATAAAATATGAAACCTGCTCAAAATATAATTCGAGTAAGGTTAGAGAAAAACTTGCCCAACACAAGGGTTTGACAAACGTTACGAAACTTGCATTCAATATGTAGAAAGAATGAGGTTAGGGAACTTGTCCAACGCAAGGGTTAGACAAGCGTTAGGGAAACTTGCCTGGTGCGCCTGCTACAATATTACAACACACGCTTCTTAATGTCCTACACAATTAAGTACATATTCACATAACAATTAGTCACATACTAGATGCCAAATAATAGTTTATATCACTCTATAATGTTTCACTCTTATAAGAAACAAAATATTAAACAATATTATACACACAAGTTACAGCGTTCGCTTGCGCGTCCGCACGCCAACCTTGCCTATTCGAATGCCCAAGCGACACGTAATTGCGTACGTCTAGCACGCCCATTCGATTTATCTAATACTCATTGCTTAATGCTAAGTATCATTATAATTCATAACATTCATGTTTTAGGGCTTAGAACAATGTCTTTTATTGTCAGAAGCATTACACGTTGCACACGCGCTTGACCGACCCCTTCTGTTTACACAATAGCCCTAAAAACGGTCAATATCAAAATTACTCCAGGTAGTAAATTTCAATTCTAATTAATGGAAGTTATAGGTCTATCTCTAAGCTTTCCGGATCATCTTGAATCATCGAATTTGGAGTTTATATGAGAAAGTTAGGTCCGTTTTACTAAAGGAGGTCTGCATCGCATAACCAGCTCGCCCCGGAGTGCTTGTGCTCGCCCCAGAGGGCTTGTGCTCGCCCCAGAGGGCTTGTGCTCGCCCTAAAGGGTGTGTGCTCGCCCCGGAGCTTCCTCTCCTTGCCCTCCTCTTGATGAGCTCGCCCACCTCTCCGATGAGCTCGCCCATGAGCTCGCCCACCTTTTTGATGAGCTCGCCCATGAGCTGATGAGCACACCCTCTTTCTAATGAGCACGCCCTCCCTTATGATGAGCACACCCACTTTATGATGAGCTCGCCCACTTTATGATGAGCTCGCCCTAAGCCAAATGAGCTCGCCTCCTCTCTGTCGAGCTCGCCTAGACCAAATGAGCTCGCCTCCTCTCTGTCGAGCTCTCCTAGACCAAATGAGCTCGCCCCCAAAGGGCTGAGCTCGCCCTTAGGCCAAATGAGCTCTCCCCCGAAGGGCTGAGCTCGCCCCTAGGCCAATGAGCTCGCCCCCGAAGGGCTCCTCTTTGTCGAGCTCGCCAACAATCCCTGTTTTGGCACACAAACTTCAAACTTTCGTAACTTCTTCGTTACAAACTCGGAATTAGGCCATTTTAGAGGCTATGGAAAGCTTAGAATATGAACCATAAGACTCCTATAGATTCATATACATATAGCATTAACCAAAATTATAAGACATGAAAATAATCTACAATGGTCCTCTAATTTCGTCCAACAGTCCATGTTCTTGATCAACAGTTCATTGTTCTTGCTCCATTAAGCTAAGGTAAGGATTTCTTTCATTTTTGTTCCACTTTGATGTTGTTAATAGCTTACATAGTCTCTTAACAACACTTACAAACATGCAAAACAAATAACAACGACAAGAATCGCAGCAAAACCAACCAATAAGCTTAAAAGCTCTACAACCATGAAACTTTGAAAACCTTAACCAAAATCAAATGAAGATGTGTTAAGTGAGATGATTACCTCTTGTAATCCCTCCAAGATGCTAGCGAACTTGTAGTCTAGGCTTGAGACTCTCCTTCCACTTCTTTGGCCTCCTCTCTTCTCCACCCGTGTCTCCCCTTTCTTCTTCCTTCAAGTTTCTTTCTCTTCCTCTCCCTTTGTTCTTGTTCTTCCCGCTCCCTCTCTCTATACCACTCCCTCCCTCTCTGTAGCTCTCTTCTTGCTAGCAAAAGGACTAAGCTTGGAAATAAGCCGAGTATAAGAGAATGAAAGGAAAGGAGTCGGATGAATAAGGCTTGGGAGAATGAAGGAATTCAACACCTGAACTCCTCCTCTTTCTTTCCTTTTCTGCACCTCTCTTCTCTCTACTATGCTCTCACTCTTTCTGCAGCACAAAGCTTGGTAGTTGAAAGTTTGAATGGGATGGCAGCTTGGAGGCTTCGGGAGAATGAGAGGGAGTAGCTCAAGAAAGTCTAGCCTTTAGGAAAATTAGGGCATTGAGCCCATAAAATGGCAGCGTGCTGCCGGCTATCTACTCTACTCCTTGCATTTGATTGGCCCAAGGGTTTAGGTTGTTTCCCACTTAGAATAATAAGCCAAAATAAATACCCGAATACTCCCACTGTTGTACCAAAACTGGTAAATAACTCTACCCAAAAATTAAAATGGGTATTACCATAAATATTGGGATGAGTAAAAATAATTATTATGGGATTTGTCCAAATATTCGGAGCACCCATTTAATGCATTTCGGATACGGGTAAAATCACGTATCAGCTCAAATAAAATTTCCGACACTTGAAAAAATTATTCGTACGCATACACGTATTTATGAAATTTATTAACATTGAAAAAGACACAAAAATATCTGGCATGAATAGTGCCTCGGGAAACGTGCCCCGTGAATAGTGATTTAGCGACGCTACGCGAAATCAATTATTCACTTAAACAAAACTGCAGCACGTAAAATTTCATGCATCCACATAATCCAGGTTGTCACGCAACCCTTAAACACGTAACACAAATATAATATTAATAAAAGATAAAATATTCATTAATATTCAAAAATTCGAATTTACAAGGAAATTTCAGAATTCCCGGTCGTTACAAGTGATATATACTTTCTTTTGGTTATAATCTCTTCACCTATATTTTAGCAAAAATAATAAAAAGATTAGTTTTGAAAATGGTCAATTTAACTTTAAAAAGTCAAAACTGAATAATTAATTTGGAACGAAGTGAATACTTTTTTTTGGCAAGACTCCTAGTTAATGCTTCTTTCATCCCACAAGTTCCATATACAAAACTAATGGAGTAAAGTTTAAGGATATAGTATTTTCTTTAATATTCCCTCCGTCCCAAATTAATTACATTTCTAAGACTTTTAAAAGTCAAATTGACTATTTTTAAAACTAATCTTTTTACTATTTTTGCTAACATATAGGTGAAGATATTATAACCAAAAGAAAGTATATACAATTTATTACTAATTTCAATTTTTATAATTTTAGAAATATATTTATATATGCTTAATTATTAATTTTAAAAATAGCCAATTTGACTTAAAAAGTCCTAGAAAAGTAATTAATTTGGGACGGAGGGAGTATTATTTTTAACATAATTCTTCATAAATTTAGTGTAGGGTATAATCGTAAAATTATGCTATTATATTTGAGTAAACTATGGAATTTATATTATCATTAATAAATAAAAACTTTTTTTAGAGCAAATTTTTTATATTAGAAAAACAAATTAAATTAATTTTTGAAGGAAGAGAGAATAATATATAATAAGATTTTTCATGAGTATATAATTTAATACGACTTCATTGAAAAACTTAATATCAGTAAAATATAGTCATTTAACTCATATTGCAGGTAACTATATAGTTGACCAAACAAACTAACCAAACCTGGTCAAAATTAGAGAACCTATATGTTGCCGTCGTGCCGACTATTTTAAATTTAATATTAAATTGAATTTTAAAATAAAAGCTAGATTGCCAAAATACTAATATAGTTCTTGATCCGTTATCAACTGTTCTGCATATGCTTCCATTTTGAGTGTCGAAAACAACCTTTATCGGTGAATATTTAATCTTTAGGGAATCCAGTGGGTGTTTTAAAAAAGCATATTTCTCCCTTTAATATACTCCCTTTGCTTTAAAATATAAAATATTTTTTTTTGTTAATTTAAGATATTTTTAAACTAAAAATTAAGAGAATTTTTTTTAATATTGATCAATATATGATAAATATTATTAAAAAATATTATTAGTTATAGAATTTATGTTTTCATAACTTTTAATAAATTAATTCAATTTTAAGTTTAAGAAGGGTATGAATTGATTTTTAAAAATTAATAATAATTTTATAATTATTAAAATGAAAGATTGCGTACCTCTGTGTGTATGTCTGCCACAGATCTCAATAGTCAATCCTAACGTAATATATCAAGGTTTCTTTGATGGTTATCTCTATTAACAGTTCTTTTAATTGATATTATTTTCGTTTCAAAATTAGAGATATATTTTAATTTTTTAGATTAAACAATACATATTAAACTTTAAAATTGGTATGACTCATAAAAATTTAGAATAAAATAAATTTTGTGATTAATAGTTTTTGTTATATAATTTACAATTATAATAATTGTATCAACTAAAATTAAATAAATTTACATTAATTTAAAATTTAATATGTCGTCGTTGACCTCAAAAATCAAATTGTATCTCTAATTTTGTAACGGAAGGAGTATATATTTTTACACAAATTTTAGATGATTATAATTAGTAATTACCTTTATCCGTAAATAAGGTGAAATTATTATTATGCCCTTGTCCAAACATTATTTAATACAGTGACACATGGCGAACTGTCATTAGTAAATATTTGACCTACATTAGTTTGAAAAATAAAGTGTTCATAAAAGGTCAATATGTTCCCTTTCACTAATTGAGGCTTTTTTTTTCTTTTTTTTTTGTGCATGACAATGTTGACATTTTGAAATTCATTTCAATAAATGTGTTTTCATTTATAAACTTGGCTTTATGTAACTACACCTATCCTAAAAAGGGAAAGAGATGGGTTATTAAGAATTCATAAAACTGAAGTAGGTGATGTGTGACATCGTATATATATACCTGCTTTGATAAAGATGGGAAAGAAATTGAGTTGAGAGGTCCCAATTTCCAACTATATAACGCACTTTGCGACACTCACCTACAAAGGCATTCACATACACCAATTAATTGAGAACTTTGATTTTGTAACATCACAAATTTGAGGTAGGGTCTACTAGAATAGAATTTTTGAGTAGTGATGGATCCATTTATTTTATTTTTCATAATCTTCTTTTATATACTAAAAGTTTTAGAATCGATAAATTTGATATGCCTATTTTTTTTTCTTTTTTGCTTTTTTTTGTTTAACGCTCAAAAAATTTCAAAATTAATTAAGACGTTACGTGGAAAATATAAATTTCCCTAAATTTCTTCCTAATTTCCTCTGACTCATTTTTCAAGTTCCCCTAGACCCTAGGATGAAACATATCTCTAAAATTGAATTGTAATATAATAGATTCTCACTAAAATATTAAAATGTTGCTCGTATTTTATATTAGTTTTTAAATTAATTAATATTTTATCAAGTATATTATCACTATTAATTTGTTTATTACTTTGTTTTAACATAAAAATACCTACCCCAATACTCCCTTAACATGATAATAACTACTGTTCACTAGAGACACTCACAATTGAATTTTAGAATTTAATTATAGAATGATGAACTTTTTCAAAATTAATAAACACACGAGTCTAATAAGACTATATTCTTTTATGGGATAATTGTGTACTTATGTCTATATAATTTTAACAGCTAATTTTTTTTCTTCAGAATTCAGTATTTTGATATTTTAATAATAACTTATTTAAGTAATCAATTTAAGTGAAATCACCAATTATGAACTTTTTTGGTAACTCTTGTTCAACCCAGTTCTACACAAAAATATAATTTTGGTGATAATACTTGATTTTAGTTCCTTAATAATTTGGTAATTGATGATAATACTTTTTGTCATAAAATATAACAAACATTGGAGCATTTCAAGTTTTCAACTATTCTTTCCGTTCCAGAATTAAAGATAGATTTTCATAACAATTTAATTTAAGTAAAATTTTATCTTTATAAATATCTCTATAACATTGGCAAAAACAAGATAAAATATAGCAGTAGTGACATAATAAAATATAAATAATGATATATTAAGAAATTCATATTACTTTATAATCTATAATTAAAAATATATTTCTAATTTTAATATAAAATAAAATAGAAAACATATTTATATAGTTTTAAAATGGAGTATCTTATAAGATATCATAATAAGAAAGTTTATTGTCATATCTTTGTGATGGTGTGAAGTAGTAAACCTTTTTGACTCTACTATTTGGAATGACACTAACAATGATGTCATAATATGTGGTCCATGCCCATGTAGATGGTTTTGTCCATATTAAAAGCTAACAAAGCAAAAGACAACCATATTGGGATAGGGTGATGTAACAGGCTTGCCTGGACCTAGACTTGGTTACCATGATTCAGTTAGTATGAAGTTGACATTTATTAATGTAATAAAAAATTATAAAATTTATTAATATAATATTTTTTATAATATATGTAACAAAAAAATTATATGAACTTATTAAAGTAAAATTAGTGTCAATTTTCAAACTAATAGTTACATCATTAAGGTTCCATTTGAAACAAAAAATATAGAAAAGAAAGAAAGAAAAAAAATATTAACATATAAAATCTAACTATCTATAGTATTAAATAATTTACTAGCAGAAACAATGTTAGAATATAATGTAAAAAATGAATAAATTGCTCCAATAAAATTTTAGACGTCATTTCCTTATCCTTTTCTTTCCTTTTCATTTAAGTTTTTCAAATTCTAAATGGAGCCTAAGCCTCGTTTTTGTATAAAAATTTTCATATCTTTTAATAAGTTCTTATGCCTTTTGCATATGTTTGTTTAGATAAGAATTTCATTTATCAATGAATAAGATCCTTGCATATTAATATTGTCATGTAATTTCTTATGGGGAGACAGTAATTTTTTTCAGCCTTTAAGAATTTTTAAAAGTATAAAAAGTAAATATAACTATCATATAGTTTAATTTTTTGACTAATATTTCTTATCTTTCATGTGTAAGTTCTCTTAAAAAACGTGAAAATTTGAAGATCCGTACAAGAAATTGCTAAGAGAATTCAGACTGTAGAGCTAGATCGTTGAATGAAAGAAAAGAAATCTACTATGAGATTAGCGGTCTATGAACACAGAATTTAGATCAAAATCATTGTACTTTGGACAAGACTACGTTGAGAATGAGATCATATTGCTCAAGAATGTAGATCGAGATTGTAGAGTTCAAGAACTTGAAGCAAGATTGTAGTTTCAAGATGGATGTAGACTTAAGAGAGAACTCAGAGTAATAGATTGTATAGTATGACACTCTAAGATCAAGTCGATTAAACTCTAAGATTATGTTTGTTTGCAAGAATTATACTTGAGATAAGATTATTAATCCCAAGTGTCTTGTTTGTTTTCAAATTTGGATTTCAGACTATTAGTTCAGGGATTATAAAATGGCTTAATAAAGAATACTATTTAATACCATGTTCTACCGAATATTATAATTTCGGGATTATAATTCATGTGATTATAATTTCGAGATTATAATTCTTACAAATAAACATGGACTAAGTTAAAGTCTAAAGATTCAGAGCTCTCATTACAAGTACAACACATTGACATGTCATACATTTGTCTATCAATTCCGTTAGTTAAGTAAAAAAGAGAATGTACGACATGAAAAGATCGTAATACCACTTTTAATCGACTTGTTAAAGTTATTGGCATTTCTGTGGGATGTTGCCAAATAAAATTAGCTCTATGCATATGCATATGACATGTAATAATGTCTCACTGGAGGGTCCATCCTCTTGTGGATATTTGTTACAAAATGAACAACAGAAATGGCCCATCTCCTTGTCTTTGTGTGTGTATGGCCCGTAAAGATTTCTAAGAAACATAATTAACAAGTTGATTATTCCCAAATAATTTTTCCTTTTATCATTTTTTTATCTAAAAAGCACAATATAACTTTTAATAAAAATTGGAAAATAATTCACATGTCAACAAATTTATGACAAGATTGATTTGTGCCTAACGTGGAACTCTAAGCTATAAGATAAAAAAAATTAAATTGGAATTATTTTGAATTCTTATTTCTCCTATGAATATATGCACATATGAGTCAGTATTTATTATCGACATAAATTTATTGATATAGTAACAAGGCTATTAAAAATTAGAATAATTTTTTAATTTTTATTTTGGGAATAAAGGGAATTGGTATTAGAGCCATCACCACCCTTCGTATTCGAACCACAAAATAAAGGCAACATATTCCTTTATAATTATTCCTTACCTTGCCAATCCCTAGAAGCACCGGTTAAAATAAAGGTAGCATATTCCTTTATAATTATTCCTTACCTTGCCAATCCCTAGAACCACCGGTTGTCTGTCCCTTTTAGTTGAAAACTTGAATTCTAAATTAATGATTTATATGTTAATAAATCCATCACAAAATTAAATTGCGACTAACATGTAATTTTAAAAGACAAGATAGAATAAATTAAGGTAGGACTCTTTTTAATTTCTTATTATCCCATGTATTATACCCACATATGTCAGCATTTATTATCGATATAAATTTATCGTCATATATAACAAAACTCTAAATTAAGTTAATGTTTTATTTATTCCTATGTATTTCTTACATTGCTGATTGTTAATGTTTGCTGTAGGGTGATTAGTGAGACTTTGTGCGAGGATATTCAGTGTCAAAATATATATTTAAAATGAATTTTCAACTACATATAAAAAGAAAAATGTGTATATATTGAGGGATGAGTGATCCATAGCAAATACTTGTCATAACACTATTCGAACAAACACATCTCTGATCGTTCATAAGAAAAACAAACAGGCTAAATTAATTCCACTAGTAGCGGATAATATATATTTTTTTAAAATGTGGACCGTATATTTCTCTTATAGACGGCCAAAAATGTGTTTGGCCGAATATATCTACTCTCAACATACATGTGTGTTTGTGTGGGCGCACGTTTGGCATAAAATTTGCATCAGAACAGCCACAAAACAAAAGTACCCATCTTAAGGTGGTAGACAGAGGGAGTAATACACTGTCCACTTCCATTTAAGCTTACATGTTGCTCTCCTACTGACAGATGGTCTAGATGGGACAAATTCACCCAAAACCGAATCTTTCAAGAATTATTAAGAATTCTCATGCATTGTCATTCTGGTGTTCTTTGAAGTTTACAAGGAAAAATAAGTTTGAACCTAAAACTAAAAAGCTTATTATAAGCATTCAGCTGGATATATTTAGTTTATGTTTGGCTAAGCTAGGTTTGTAGCGTCTAGTGCGTTTGGAAGTCCAAATAACTTATTTCAAACGCAACTTATTTAACTCACAAACGCAGCGTTTGAAGCTCAAATGCACCACACCAAAAATGGTGCGTTGCATTTGGGGCAACGCACCAAATGCTACCGCCGCAGACGCTGCAAAAACTAGTAACTGAACAAACCTTAGTAGTGATAACTTTTTTGGAAAGTATTTTTCTATGCATCACTAACGAGCACATAGATAATGTACATATCATACTCTATCTTCCTGACATTAAATTAACTAGATCTGGATTTTCATAGAATGAACTGGGATCCCAATCCTCTGTTGTGGATGAAAGTGTCATTAGTGCAACCACAATTGATCTCATGCTTGGCCTTCGTTGAGGATTTTCATGTGTACAAGCTTTGGCAAGCTGAGCTATCTGCATACCCAGAGGCAAAGTCACCATCATTTACTGGATATGATTCCATGCCATTTAAATAGGGCAGTCCATTTCAGCAGTTATGTAGAAATGAGTTGCATTTGCATAGCAGAGAGTTGTAATTTTATAATACTTACGTAACAAATGTCATCCAAAATGCAACTCTATGCTATACAAAGAAATGTGTTTCTATGAACCGTACATTTTAGACCGTTTAGAATCTAGGTCCTCACTTAGTTATATCACAAAATTACTTGTCAATCAATAACTTGTACTCCCTCATTTCGAAATTTAGAGATATATTTTCATTTTTCTGTTTCAAAATTAGAGATCCGTTTTTTATTTTGAGACAATAAAGTAACATGAATTTCTTGATATGACATTACTTATATTCTAGGTAGATTGACACTATCATGATTCATGCCACCACTATTATATTTCTAGCTAATGCTAGAGATATATTTGGAAAAATAATAGTTTTGTTAAAAATCAACATTTTAGAAATGTATCTCAAAAATAATAGTTTTGTATTAACGGGAAGAATTGTTTTCACCTTACGAGCTGAGTCGATGGGGTAGTCATCACCAAGCCTCGGATCAACCAATTTGAAGAAATCCTTGCTAGGATCAGGCTGATTCAAAACTTCCTCAAACTGAAAAATGTAAATCAAGAATCTTATAAAAAGTGCTTTTAGTTTTGGCGGTAACAAGAAAATACTTTTCCTTTGTTGTTATTGATTTTGTTTTAAAACAGAAAACGCGGCGCATAAACTTTTTCTTGTTGTTATATATTGGGAAAAAGAAAAAAGTAAAAAGAAAAAGAAGAATGCAACATTTCTCTAATTCAAGTTGAGGGAGGGAATGAGAAATAACCAAAGCAACAAGCCCCCTTGATTCTGTGTCAAATTCATTTGTCTTGACAATGGCTTCTTTAGCAGAAATTAGTTCATAAAGGACAACTCCAAAAGCATATACATCCATCTTTGCGGAAACTTCTCCATATTGAACATACCTGCATCCAATGCAAGTCCAGAGTTACCAGATACACTTATTAACCTAGTGAATCACATATTGGTATTTGTGTACTCAAACTTGGTACTTTTATGTATCAATACTCAAAATTTAGTGTACCGATTTTTTTAATATTATTTTACCTATAATTACACAAATATCAATATTCTAATTTAGTATTAGATACTCAAACATCACATTCATTTTACTAAGAGTAATACTACAGACACAAATTATATACAAAAAGTCGTGCACAAACAGTATAAAAAAAAGAAGAGAGAAAATAGAAAGGAAGACCTACTATCGGATGTTTTACTCATTTTCATTGGATCCTACTCTTGGTGCACAATTTTTTATGTATAGTTTGTGCACATAGTATTATTATTTACTAAATTATTTACAAAAAAAATCAACTTGTTGATTAAACTACAAATCTTCTCATGTAAACTTAATAATTTAACATTTAGATTCAAGCGAATTCCTCACTACAAGCACTCGTATAAAACTACTCTAACGTACTGCGTTTTAGCCTATATAACGAACCGCATACTCGTATTAATTTCACAAATCGAAATGAACTGCATTTTAGGTAAACACTAAACGCAACCTTCATTCTTATTCAAAGAAATATGTAAGAGACTCTGCAGAAGTGTTAAAGCTTTAATTTAATTATATTTATTTATTGAGGAAGAAGTGTGAAAGCTTTATTTAAAGACGTATATAATCGATGAATGAAATGATAAAAAGAACGAAAAAACTTACTCGGGAGGCATGTATCCAAAAGTTCCCACAAGTCGTGCTTGCAATGAACCAGTCCCAACTTCAGTAAGTTTTGTCAGGCCAAAATCAGCAACCTATAGAATTGGTATCAGTTGTTCAGTTTTACTTGCTTAAGGAAACCAAAAAATTTGATCATGTATCACTATAATACAGGCACTTTCACAACCTTTGCACGGAAATTTTCGTCTATTAAAATGTTAGCTGACTTAATATCACAATGGATGTAGACAGGAACAGTATGCTCATGAATGTATTCAAGTCCTCTAGCCGAATCAAGGGCAATTTGCATCCTACTAGTCCATGTCAACGGCCCCCTTCCTGAGAACAAAAAAAGACCACACATATATATATATATATATAAGAGTCGATCTATAGCAAATTGTGGCTATAGGCCTTACTTGGCTACCAGATCTTGCACCGTCCATTACAAGATCTAACGGCTAGGATTGACCAAAAAAGGGACTCTCTGCAACACAATTTGCAAAATAACTTAACTACAACAAAACTGTGTTGCGGAGGGGAAGTTGTCTTACTATTAATTCAATATCAGTAATTTTCCCTTTCACAACACAGTGTTGCCGAAGGTTCTGTCTTTTTTTTTTTTAAAAAAAAAAAAATCTTGGCCGTTTGATCTTGCAATGGACGTTACAAGATCTGGTGACCAGCTAAATCCTGTAGCCACCATTTGCAATGAATTGGTTTACTATATATATATATATATATGGCTAAAGTAGCAAATTTTTTTTTCTTCTATAGATGATTTTTTATTCTCACCTGATGAACCACGTAGATGTTGACTTAAGTTGCCACTCTCTATGAATTCATAGACTAGAAACAAGGAACTTTCAACAGAGTATCCAATTAAACGCACCTGCATCCGTTTTCAACATGTGAACATTACATCTGTATATTTTCAATAAAAGTATAAGTTGGATGCTACTTCAAGGATCATCTTAAAATATTGAATTCCAGAATTATACAGAATTACAAGAGCATGCATATCATAAAGATATCTATCGTTCAATTTACAATTCAAAGAGTAATCTTGAATAGAGTTTGAATTAATCCATCGCATTCATTTCTCTTATAAAATTTGCAACAAAGTTGGTATCTAGAAAGATCATTTTGTAGGTTATGAGTGTTGAACACGTGAGATAACCACATGTCTCCATTGGAAAGTTAATTGTCCTCACCCATGATAACTATTCAACAATAGTAGGTAGACTTGGCAGAGCAATGTTGCTATTGACATCTTCCACACTAACTTGTCAGTTTGAAGACTTCAACAATGAACACACCGATCATAATGGATAAAATGGTGGGAAATAAAAATTTGTTCTGTAGACAATTTTGTATGTATACATCATGCCTCTACGATAAATAGAGGCATTCAGAAGAGCAATTCACCAAGCATCAGTGCAAGAAACGCACAAGCACAGTGCATTGGTAGAGAGAGAATTCTGAGAGATCTGGTTAATACCGAAGAACCAGAGAGTGTTAAAATATAAGAATGTTGTGTGTTTGTTTGGGTATAGGTTTTCATCCCAAAGAGGTTTTCTTGTATTTTCTGTATTTGGTTGTACCTCAAGTTTAGTCTAAAACTTGAGAGAGATATTGTATTCCTTATTTTTGGAAATAATGGAATTACTTGGAGTTTGTCCCGTGGGTTTTACCTCTTATCATTTAAGGGGGGTTTCCACATAAATCTTGGTGTCTTGTGTTGCTACTACTATTTTATTCTTGGCACGATAATATTATTATTTATTATTAGGATCTTTAATTTACGCAAAGACAGGCACTGGGACTAATTAAGATAATCCCAACATTAAGTGCCTTTTCGAGCAACTAAAGATTATCAGAAGTCGGGTGAAGAATTTTTTTTGACATGATCAACAACTGAACTAGAATGGTAGTGCTAATATATTTCTGTTTTGAATTTAAATAAGAATAAATTGGGAAATATAGCAAGTATAAAGCATAACAAAAGTTGGCGAATTGTACCAAGTTCAAGTGATGAACGCGTGTTAAAACCTTCAGTTCAGCAAGAAACTCTTTTGAAGCTTGCATATCCATCTTCTTAATAGCAGCTTTCTGAAATATTGTGGATAAGGAGACAAAATTGAAATGAAAAGGCAGAACATTTGAGCAAAACATCATTTCTAAGTATATTGTCAATCAATATTTTCAAGAGACGAGAGTAAATTTACAAGAAAATAAAATCAACTGTGCTTTTACTTTTTATAGTTAGAAGGGAAATGTTGAATAATGGCTAGATACTACTTTTTGGGATAATATCTTCGTTAGTCTTTAAACTATAGTTGTTTTTCCCATTTAGTCCCATAACTATTTTTTTGCATATTCGTCCTCAAACTGTATTTTTCTTTCATGTTAGTCCCCAAAATATAGTAACCTTTTCATGTTTAGTCCCTAAATTGTAGTTGTTTTCCACGCATAGTCCTCAATCTACAGATGCTTTTCAAATTTAGTCCCTTTCAATTGCTCTGTTTTTGTAACGTTGGACAGAGATTGCAGAAATTATAACATCTGAGGATGAAATATGAGAAAAAAAATAGATAAGGGACTAATCACGAAAAACAACTATAGTTTGAGGACTAACGAAGAGGTTGTCCTACTTTAGGAACGCTGACACCAATTAACTTATATAACCAGGAAGATCAACAACGAGAATGTTCATTCACAATTCAAATAACATAATCATGAAAGGCTTTAAGAAACTAAACCAAGTCAATTCTTACCAAAGCCATATTTGCCATTAAATAAAAATGCTAATAAATTTGCTTAACTAAATTTTCTATCTACAATTCAGATGTATTATATCGCGAGGTTCTTATTTATTTCATTTTTCATTTCAGACACCATATCTCAAGAATGTATTGCATAGGCACAAACCTCGCCTCGTAGTACTCCATAATAAACAGATCCATAGCCCCCTTGACCAATCTTATTAGCCAGGCTGAAGTCATCAGTGGCCTTGGCAAGTTCTTCATATGAGAACTCCACTGATTTGTCCACGGTGATACCTTTAAGCGCATAGGAAGAACCACCTATATGAGGACCCAAATCTGAAATTTTCTCCAAGTTAATTCCAGGACCAGTCAAGGCACAATGGCTTGGCAATTATGCAGATATTCCAAGCATGATGTTTCTACTAGATTTGAGTTCAGAAAAAGGTTATATCACCAAACTGCTTGACAATGTTCTAAAAATCCCCGTCTAGGTCCGCTTAATCCCCGCTTAGGTGCTAGGCGGGTCCTCTACCGCATCAATTTGGCATGGCCATGGGTGCCTAGGCGGGACCTAGGCAGAATCAGACCTTTACCACATCATTTTAATAAAAACTTTGAAGCTCTACCATACTTCAAATGAATTTGTTAAGCCTTAAAAGATAGTTTTTTTTTTGACAATTTTTTGTGCAAAATTTTAAAAAGTGCTCCCTCTGTCGGCTAGGTCTACTAGCTATTTTTAGAACATTGTTGCTTGATTATCCAATAATGGGTGTTTTCCTTTTTCCATGTTAGTTTGATTTATGGATTAAAAAATCATAATATTGTTTGTCTAAGGAAATAACACTACTGATTTTCGTATACACAACACTTGCAATCATCAGACTTTAAAGGATTACCATGCATATGCCCTATTGCATGATCATTAAGTCTTGCTCGAATAAATGATCCTTTTTCCACATTCTTCCTTTTGTAGAACCCAAAGTAGAAACAAGCAGCCAATAATAGAGCCCCGACAACTCCTGCAATAGATACACCAGCAATGACTCCACCCGAGATTCCTGCTTAAAATTCCAATACACTGTAAGATTAAGATAATAATCATGAACGTTTCGACATCGCGTAGTTATCCTCAAAAAAAATTATATGACATATAATCATTAGGCAAAGAAGAACGAACCTCTCGAGCTGCAAAAAAGAGAGCAGGACAATTAGGTATAACTTCAGACCAAAAGTGAAAAGAAGTACCAAGAAATTAAGAGTACATCAAGTTGACATTAGTGTTACCTTAACTTCAAGGGAGGGTAAGTCCCATTTTGATCTGCATTAAAAAAGTAAAAAATCATATTAGCAAAACCTAGTAAATAAAGTGATCCTAACCATGCTTGCAAGATAACTAATTTGTGTTGTGATATTAACAAGAAAGTAATTCTACTGTTAATCCTTTTTGCCTCTGTCATATATTTTACTTTCTCGCTTTATCCGACAACTCAATTCCAAGCTTAGAAAATAGAATTAAAAACACATCTGAGATTCCATTGAACTAAAATTTACTTAAAATTTAGTGCTCAATTCCAATTCCAAGGCTTGAAATTGAGTTGCCAAACATAGCTTCTGACTAGTTAAATGAAACGAGTCACCTTTTCCGGGAATAAAAGCCAGGCCACTCCCACTGCTGAAATTCAAATTTGGATTATAATCACTCAACAATTCCTCAGGAAGTCCAAATTGACTGGCAACTGAAGACAAATTCTCACCGGGGCGAATAGGATAAGTTATGAAAAGCCCGTAATCCTTCGAAACGATTTCGTTCCCACATGAACAATTCACTGGGACATTTAATCGAGCACCCACTTGTAAATTGTTAGGATCATAACTATTGAATCTGTTTAACATATCAACTGTGGTAAGATTTGCATAATGAGTCTCAGCAATCCGTTTATAGGTGTCGTTGGACTCGATCGTATAATCAAACTCATGACTAAGAAAATCTCCATTTCCAGCACAGCCACATGAGAATGGGACATTCACTCTACTATTTCGATCGATAATGTCCGGATTGGTTATTTGTGGATTGTAAGGACGAATTTCGGAGATATTTGAGGAAAGGAATTGATATATATCTGAGAGTATTGTTCCTTCCAACATAAAATATGAAGCTAATGCATTGCATTTGCCATGGCATTTAGATTCAACTCTAGTACTACATGGGATAATTAATACCAAAAATACTAATAGGAAGTTGATGTTTATCTTTCTTCTTATCTTCATGGCATGAACAAAAAGTAGCAAAAAACTCTAAAAATTGTGTGAATTCCTTGGTGGAGAAAGAACACCGAACAAAATCTATATGGGTTTTCATTTGGGGATGTAAGTGGAATTTGTGTTTGAATGGTTTACTCAATTGACTCATGATGATAGTCTTCGCCAGTCAGTAATGATGATAGTCTTCGCCAGTTAGTAAAGTGAAAGAACCTGGAAATTTCATGCATGGAAATAGAAGATATTTTGAACTTTTCAACCGTAGAAGCCGCCATGGATTCTAAATTTTGCAGCCTTTTATAGGATGGCCTCAAAAGATAAACTATTTTGATAAAAAAACGGAAATACCTAGATGGCATATACCTAGTATACTTGGTAAGGTTAATACGTCAATCTTTAAATTTTTTTAGATTAATCTAATTATACTTTTTTTTAAAACTTACATAAATATTTGAACATATAAATTTTAATATAATGCGGTGATGTCTACCAACAACTTTACATTAATAAAAGTTCAAAAAATCTAAGTCATTAAAAAATATACTTATTTTATAATATTATAATAATGATTGTACACATTTCAAATTAAATAAAAAATTATAATACCTCAAATTTTTGTATGATTTTTTCATCTGTATGGTTAAATTTTGTTAAAAGATAAAAATAAAATCGTTTTTGTGAAACTACGATATATAACTTAGGGGTTGTTTGATAAAACTGAATGAAATGGTCTGAATAAATAAGAACGTCTGAGAATGAAATAGAAACTCTGATTGAAATTAAATGCTAAATGAATAAATGTGTTTGATAATTATCTGTATGAATCATCTGAATGAATGCATTTTCTAATTTTAACCCTCTAAGCTATTTTGAATGAGTTATATATATATATATATATATATATATATATATATATATATATATATATATATATATATGGGGATCGATCTATTGACAACGTTGTCAACTTAAGGTTATCTTTACAACAGATCGTGAGCGTCCATCTGTAAATCGAATGGTTAATAGAGCAATTTTGTAACGAATGCGATTTTTTGTGAATAAATAAAAATATTTATTGTGTTATATAAATATTTTTGTTAATTTATTTATTGAGTAAAATAAATAATTTATAAAGTTATTGTGGAATAGTTCATGTCAAGTGTAATTATGTTAAATATTATTTAAATGTGATTTGATGTAATTATTCCAATTTAATAATTAAATTAGATGATTACTGATTTATTTGAATAAAATGATTTATTGAATTATTTGGATTAATTTATAGATGGCCAAATAGAAGTTATAATTAAATTTATATTGTTACAATTTAATTGATTAAAGTGTGACAATTGAAGCATATCATATAATAAGTATTAAAATAATTAAAAGAAGATTAATTTATTTTTACCAAACAAAGCCTTGTGGCTTTTGAATTCCTATTTTTAATTTAGTATTTACCAAACAAGCCTTAGTGACTTTTGAACTATGTAACTGATGGATTAAATAATAGAATACGTTATCAGTATTTTTTAAAATCTATCAGTTTTATTTTGTTAAAAGCTTTGTCAGTTGTTTAAAAAAAAAAAATAGTCTGAGTATTGAGAGTGCACAGAAGAGAATTGTGGAGAGAGTTGAGAACTCTGTGAATTTGAAAGAGAGAAAAACTGAGAATCAAGAGGAGTATTGTCTTTGCTTAGCTTGATCAAGAATTAAGAGGTATAATTAATTCAAACTTCTGTAAATTGTATTATTTGATTTCTCCACTGGAAACTAATTTTTAGTTCTCTGAAAATAAATTTTTATGACCAATGCATGTGGTAATTATTTATATGTGTGGATAGATATGAATAATTATTGTATGATGTTTATAAACATGTCTTAGTCAAGATTAATCCATGAAAGTATGCTTTAGAATAGAGTTTTTGGTTTAACAGAGTTTTACTTTCATGTATGGCATATATGTATGAAAATTGATACTCAAATTGATCATTAATCGGTAAATTGACATTTGATTATGATATTATAATGAAAAACGAAAAGAATGTAAGTGGAATGGATTAAAATGGTTTAGAGATGAATTTACAGTGGTTGATTTCATTTAAATGGCTAAAACATGAATATTTTATTTAAACAGAGAATTTTGGGTTCTAATTGGTTGATTATGTGTATTATAATGGTTAGAATGTTTAGAAACATGTTGGGTAATTGTTTTATAACATGTTTGATGTCTGGGTATGTTTAATTTATGTGTTGGATGGTAGAATTTGGAAAATTTGGCTTAGAATGTCACTGGTTCGCGAACTGTAGGAGATGACTGCCGAGTCTACCGCCCCGGCGGTAGAAATGTACTGGAGTTCTCGCCCCGGCGGTAAAAATGACTTAGTTCTCTCGCCCCGTCGAGAGTTTGTGAAGGAATTCGCCGCCCCGGCGGTGGAACAGTAACTGAAAATTTTTATTTTTATTTATTTATTTATTTATATTTATTTTGCTATGTTGCTGTATACATGATTAAAACTTAGATTAAAGTATTTAATAATAAATAAGATAATACAATGAGTGGTAAGCAAATATTTAATGAATATCAAATGACATTTGATATACTAAATGGAATAAGAACAAATTCTAAAGTGCATATAATTATGTAACTAATTATTGTTACCGTTTTATAATTAAAATGTATAGGTTGATTAAAGAACGTGAATTTAAATCTATAATCTACGTGCGAGGCAAGTTTTTTTTTCCTCCCTTAATCTTGTTATTTCATTTAAAGAAAGTTTACTTCCGTAGAGCAAGCCTATTAACCTAAGCTTATTATTATTCAAACAAGGTTGTTATAATATCAAATGCTTACATTTTGTTTTAGTTATTTGTTATTTGATCGTTATTCAAACTTCAAACATAAATTCTATTGTACAACTTTATTGTTGAATCGAATGTTTTAGTGACTAGTAAACCCTTATTGATTCAACTAGTCCTTAGTTGATGAACGTTCTAAAGACTTAGAATATTTTAAAATTGTTCCAAACCAAGTTCCTTTTGGTACGGATTCTGATGCTAAACTGAGATGAACAACCCTAATATAGGGGATTAATTACGCAACAACGTTAAAATGTTTGTGCACAATACATTGTACAAAGGGTTGATCCCCCTGAGTACGAGACGGATAGTCTATAGTCTTCATGACTGTTAAAAGTTACGGTAGAGATACTTGTTAACCTAGGACATAGTTCGAGGTCTTATGACCCTCAGATACAATTCCAAAGCTTGAATTCTATATTCAATTCTTGAGCCAAGTGTTCTATTAAGCTTTTATATCTCGATTAGTTATTGATTGAATTCAGGAAAAACCACAATTCCTCAGTTGAAATCTATTTCATTGATTATTAAATTGTTATTGTTGTCATACTTGTGGACAATTGTTTGCTCACTCTTGCATCGAACATTACAGCTAAGACAGAAAAGTTGGACGGGCCGTCCACGAGTAAGGGCAAGGGCAAGATGCAAAAATAGATAAAGACTTGTTATTTATTTGATGTTTTATTGTAAAAAGACTTATTTAATTTTCGGTTTTAATTCCGCATTGATGTAATAAAGGTTAGATAACCTGGGATTTGTTTGATTAAGAGATTAGAGATGTAACCCTTTTGTGGGAAGATTTTTCATTTAACTTAATTTAAATTGTCCTTTATTATGGGTAGCTAGATATGAATGAATGGTATAGTGAACACCAAATCAGTGGGAATTAAATACCCGGATTTGGGGGTGTCACAGGTTGGTATCAGAGCTGTAGGTTATGAATCTCTAGGTGGGAAAAACCTTAGGGTAGTAGCCTTTTGGAAAATAGAGAATATAATGGTGATAAACTCTTATCGAGTTCTAAGGATTGAATTACGGAAATTCGTAAAAGACAATAAAATAATTACGTGTTATGTGCTTACTTGATAACAAACTTATGTGCTCGCGAGTAATATCGAGTAGTAATTAAAACTTAAAATTTTGGTAGCAGGATGACTGATATAGGAGGATCCAGTCAGGCTAGGGAGGAGGAGCCTCGGGATATTCATGTAGTTCGGGAGCAGCTAGTGCAGAGGGAGCCATCCCCATTGATCACAGTTGTAGGTCCCGAGTACGAGCCTGAGACTGATCCTGAGGAGGATCCGGAGGAGATTGAGGAGGAGGAAGAAGACCCTGAGGAGATACCATTATCTTCCTTAGGTGTTCAGATGTATGAGCAGGTGTATGACCGCAACATAGAGTTGCAGGATAGAGTGGAGGAGTTGGAGGAGCAGGTGGCAGATCGTCAGACTACCATAGAGCAGAAGAATAATGAGATTGAGGAGCTTGATATACGTCATGGGGACGTGGAGTGGAAGTTGGTTCAGGAAGAGAGCCAAAAGAAGGAGTTAGAAGATCAAGTTGTGGAATGTCAAGCCGCTTTAGAGCAGAAGGATATCGAGATCCAAGACCTTTCATCACGTCTTGCAGATGTCGAGCAGAGACTAGCTCAGTCTGAGTACCGACGAGGTCGGTTATTGGCTAGAAATGAAATTGTACGAGATGAATTGAAAGAGGAGACAACTAAGCGGGCTAGAGCTGAAGACGCTTGGTTGAGGGAGGCTAATCGCGCAGATCGTGTTGAATGTGAGGTGCGGTCAAAGAAGGCCAAGATTGATGAGATGGAGTATATTTTTCACACCACAATCGATAGAGCTCAGGATCGAGTTCATCGTCATCCAGTGCAGTTCGATGATCAACCCCGATATATGATGGATCGAAGGATGGTGACTCGTATTATGGAGCAAGAACGCGAGGAAGCTGTGCGCCGTGGAATGTCATCATAGATTATGATTAGATGTGCTAGTATGAAAATCTATGAAGTTAATAAGTTGTAAATCCCAGTTTTGTATAATGGGATAGAATGGTGATGTAATCCTGGAATTTGATATAAGCAACTATGATGCTATCTATGTTATGTCTTAAAGCAGTAAATGAATAAAATACGAAAATTTATCAGATGTGCTATGTGTTATGTGTTATTTATAAATATTTAAGTTAAGACTTAAATGCTTAAGTAATTGAGCAATAATCTAATAACGCGAATTCTTGACAGTAAGATACCGCCAAGAAGACAAACCCGTCAACAGACCCACCCCTGAGGGATCCACCAATAACAACGAAGAAGCCAACGCTAATCCAATGCAGCAGTTGGTAAACTTGCTAACAGGAGCATTTGAAAATCAACCCCAAGCTCAGGCCACGACTTTTAAAGACTTCAAGGCTGTTGGACCCCCAGAATTTCAAGGGTCTATGAATCCGATCGAAGCACAAACTTGGGTCATGGAGATGGAGAAAGTGTTTGATGTCGCTAGGGTCAACGAGGACCAGAAGACTGCATTTGCAACATTTATGCTCAAATCAGAAGCAAGTTACTGGTGGCAAGCTAACAAAACTCGAGGTGGTCAGGGGATAATACCGTGGGAACGATTTAAGGAGATGTTTTTTGAGACTTATTTTTCGGCAAGCGCACAAAATCAGATGGAGGTGCAATTTCTGGAGTTGAAGCAAGGTATCATGACGGTGCCTGAGTATGCTGCAAGATTTAACGAGTTGGCGAGGTTTGCACCATATCAAGTTAATACGGATGAGCGAAAGGCTAGAAGGTTTGAGCAAGGACTGAAGCCCTGGCTGTATAGCCGAGTTTCGATGTTTCAACTGAATTTATTTGCGGCAGTATTAGAAAAGGCGATTATCACTGAAGGGGGGAGTGATGCTCTGTCTAAATACAATCAAGAGCAGAAGAAAAAGAAGAGTGAGAATGATAATAAGGCAAGTGGTAGCCATGGTGGCAGCAATCAAAAGAGAAAGTGGAGTGATAGTAACTCTGGTGGCATTCAGCTGGGAAATCAGAAAAAGAAGGTGGAGGCATGCAGTACCTGTGGAAAGAATCATGTGGGTGTTTGTTTGAAGGGTAATAGGGTATGCTTTAACTGCGGACATGAGGGTCATATTGCACCAAATTGTCCTAGTCCGAAGAAAGGCGCATGTTTTATTTGCGGGTCGAAGGATCACTTTGCTCGAGATTGCCCTAAGAAAGCTATAAGTAGTGCAAGTGGAGGAAAGGGAAGCGGTGGTGGAGGCAATTTGACTATCACTGGACCGACGCCATCCAATCGACCTACCGCTCGAACGTTCAACATGACGGTGCAGGATGCTATACAGTCAAAGGATGTAGTGTCAGGTATCATTCCGGTCAATAGTGTAAATACTTACGTATTATTTGATTCGGGTGCTACTTGTTCATTTATATCCGATGATTTTGCTAGGAAATTAGAGTTACCTCAGGAAGAGTTAGATTATCCTATGAATATAGAAATTGCGAATAGGGAAGTGATTCCTATTAAGTTTATCCAAAAGAACTGTCAGATAAATATTAAGGGTCATATGATGACGGTAAACTTAATCCCAATTCGTCTTGGGGAGTTTGATGTTATTTTGGGAATGGATTGGTTGTTCAACTATGGGGCAGTTATTGAGTGTCAAAAGAAGTATGTGAACCTTATGACTCCGTCGAAGGTAGTGTTTTATGGCAGTAAGTCACCTAGACAAATGAGTTGTTTGACGGTGATGCAGGCCAGGAAGATGTTGAGACAAGGGTGTGTAGGATATTTAGCCTACATAGTCGATACACGAAAGATGCGTGCAAAGCTGGAGGAGATACCAGTAGTTAGGGATTTTGTGGACGTGTTTCCTGATGATTTACCGGGATTACCGCCAGATAGGAAAATTGAATTTGTAATTGATCTAGCACCGGGTACAACCCCTATATCAAAAGCCCCGTATCGAATGGCTCCGGTAGAGATGAATGAGTTGGTGGTGCAATTACAAGAGCTGCTAGATAAAAAGTATATTCAACCGAGCGTTTCGCCGTGGGGAGCGCCGGTGTTATTCGTCAAAAAGAAGGACGAATCAATGCGTCTTTGCATTGATTATAGAGAGTTGAACAAGGTCACGATTAAAAACAAGTATCCGTTGCCAAGGATCGATGACCTGTTTGACCAACTGAAGGGAGCGAGATATTTTTCAAAGATAGATCTGCGAAGTGGGTACCATCAATTAAAGGTGAGGAAGGAAGATATACCAAAGACGGCGTTTCGAACTAGATATGGTCACTATGAGTTTTTGGTTATGTCATTTGGTTTAACAAACGCACCTGCAACATTTATGGATTTAATGAATAGAGTGTTTAAACCATTTTTGGATAAATTCATAGTGGTATTCATAGACGATATTTTGGTATATTCCAAAACTCAGGAAGAACACGTGGAGCACTTGAGGGTGACTTTGGAAGCGTTAAGGAGGGAGAAATTGTATGCGAAATTCTCCAAATGTGAATTTTGGTTGGAGCGTGTCCAATTCCTTGGGCATGTGATTGATAAGGACGGAATATCGGTGGATCCATCAAAAGTTGAAGCTGTGGTGAACTGGGATCCGCCAAAGACACTGTCAGAAGTGAGGAGTTTCCTAGGTTTGGCAGGTTATTATAGGCATTTTGTTCAAGATTTCTCCAGGATCGCCACTCCGTTAACGAATTTGACAAGAAAATCGGTGAAGTTCGTTTGGACGGAGAAGTGTGAAGAGAGTTTCCAAGAATTAAAGAAGAGATTAAGTACGGCACCTGTATTGTCTTTGCCAGATAACACAGGAAATTTTGTGGTGTATAGTGACGCATCGCATAAGGGACTTGGTTGTGTGCTTATACAAAACGGTAAGGTTATTGCATATGCATCGCGCCAATTAAAAGACTATGAAAAAGGGTATCCGACCCATGATTTGGAGTTAGCAGCCGTGGTATTTGCTTTGAAAATTTGGAGGTACTATCTCTATGGGGAGAAGTGTGAGATATACACAGACTATAAAAGTCTGAAATATATTTTCACACAGAAGGATTTGAATATGCGTCAGAGGAGGTGGTTGGAGCTTATCAAGGATTATGACTGTGAGATTCTTTATCATCTGGGTAAAGCTAACGTGGTTGTCGACGCTTTGAGCAGGAAGGGTCGGGAAAAGTTGTTTTTGTTAACTGCTCAGGAGAAGCTCATAGAGGAAATGACAAAGTTAGAGTTAGAGGTGAAGTGTTTGGCGGAGCCAAATGAAAAATTGTTCCAGATGGAAACCCAACCAACTTTGGTGGATAGAGTGAAGGAAGCGCAACTCCAGGATGAGGAGTGTATTAGTATACGAAAAAGAGTGCTCGAAGGTGAGGAGCTTAAATATAAAATTGATACTGAAGGGTTGCTTAGATTTGAAGGAAGAATCTGGGTTCCGTCAGTGCTGGAGATCAGAGAGGAGATTTTGAACGAAGCTCATAGTTCAAAATTTTCGATTCACCCGGGAAGTACAAAGATATACCAAGATCTTCGCCAACATTTCTGGTGGGCAAACATGAAAAGGGAAGTTGCTGAGTGTGTCGCGAAGTGCTTAACTTGTCAGAAAGTCAAAGCAGAACATCAGAGACCAAGTGGTTTGCTACATCCCTTGGAGATACCAGAATGGAAGTGGGAACATATCACAATGGACTTTGTGGTAGGGCTTCCAACTACTCAGAAGGGTTATGACGCAATATGGGTTATAGTGGACCGACTAACGAAATCAGCGCATTTCTTGCCAATCAAAATCAGATTCACTTTAGATCAGCTGGCAAAGTTATACGTCAAGGAGATTATCTCAAGGCACGGAGTTCTATATCAATAGTGTCAGACAGAGATCCACGTTTCACATCAAAATTTTGGAGGAGTCTGCAAGCTTGTTTGGGGACGCAGTTGAGAATGAGTACTGCATATCATCCTCAAACCGATGATCAGAGTGAAAGAACAATTCAAACGTTAGAGGATATGTTAAGGGCGTGCGTCATGGATTTTAAAGACAACTGGGATGATCATTTACCTCTGGTCGAGTTTGCTTATAACAATAGTCATCACGTAAGTATCGGCATGCCGCCCTACGAAGCATTGTATGGAAGGAAATGTAGAACTCCGTTATGTTGGAATGGGGTTGGTGAACGTCGACTATTGGGACCCGAGCTGGTACAACAAACTGCTGAAATCGTCAAGGTGATAAGAGCCAGATTGTTAGCTGCTCAAGACAGACAGAAAAAGTATGCTGATAAAAACCGATAAAATAGAGAATTCGACGTCGGCAGTTTTGTGTTTCTCAAAGTATCTCCTAGTAAAGAAAAATTAGATTTGGTAAAAAGGGTAAGCTCAGTCCACGATTTATTGGACCCTTCGAGGTGCTGAAACGAGTAGGTGAGGTAGCTTTACCTCCTGAGTTAGACCACATTCACAATGTCTTCCACATATCGGTGCTACGACCATATAAGTCCGATTATAAACATGTAATAGAATATGAACCAATACAATTTGAGAAAGACTTATCCTATGAAGAGATACCTGTGCAGATAGTGGACAGAAAAGAACAGGTTCTCAGAAATAAAGCGATACCTTCTGTTAAGGTAATCTGGAGGAACCACAATGCTGAAGAAGCTACGTGGAAACTCGAAGAGAAAATGATGCAAAATTATCCTCAATGATTTGTTTAATCCTTGTATCGCGATTCTGAGGACAGAATCCTTGTAAGGAGAGGAGAATGTAACGGGCGAATTAATTGCGTTGTGATTCTGGGGACAAAATCCTTTTAAGGAGGGAAGGATGTAACGAATGTGATTTTTTGTGAATAAATACAAATATTTATTGTGTTATATAAATATTTTTGTTAATTTATTTATTGAGTAAAATAAATAATTTATAAAGTTATTGTGGAATAGTTCATGTCAAGTGTAATTATGTTAAATATTATTTAAATGTGATTTGATGTAATTATTCCAATTTAATAATTAAATTAGATGATTACTGATTTATTTGAATAAAATGATTTATTGAATTATTTGGATTAATTTATAGATGGCCAAATAGAAGTTATAATTAAATTTATATTGTTACAATTTAATTGATTAAAGTGTGACAATTGAAGCATATCATATAATAAGTATTAAAATAATTAAAAGAAGATTAATTTATTTTTACCAAACAAAGCCTTGTGGCTTTTGAATTCCTATTTTTAATTTAGTATTTGCCAAACAAGCCTTAGTGGCTTTTGAACTATGTAACTGATGGATTAAATAATAGAATACGTTATCAGTATTTTTTAAAAGCTATCAGTTTTATTTTGTTAAAAGCTTTGTCAGTTGTTTTAAAAAAAAAACAGTCTGAGTATTGAGAGTGCACAGAAGAGAATTGTGGAGAGAGTTGAGAACTCTGTGAATTTGAAAGAGAGAAAAACTGAGAATCAAGAGGAGTATTGTCTTTGCTTAGCTTGATCAAGAATTAAGAGGTATAATTAATTCAAACTTCTGTAAATTGTATTATTTGATTTCTCCACTGGAAACTAATTTTTAGTTCTCTGAAAATAAATTTTTATGACCAGTGCATGTGGTAATTGTTTATATGTGTGGATAGATATGAATAATTATTGTATGATGTTTATAAACATGTCTTAGTCAAGATTAATCCATGAAAGTATGCTTTAGAATAGAGTTTTTGGTTTAACAGAGTTTTACTTTCATGTATGGCATATATGTATGAAAATTGATGCTCAAATTGATTATTAATCGGTAAATTAACATTTGATTATGTTATTATAATGAAAAACGAAAAGAATGTAAGTGGAATGGATTAAAATGGTTTAGAGATGAATTTACAGTGGTTGATTTTATTTAAATGGCTAAAACATGAATATTTTGTTTAAACAGAGAATTTTGGGTTCTAATTGGTTGATTATGTGTATTATAATGGTTAGAATGTTTAGAAACATGTTGGGTAATTGTTTTATAACATGTTTGATGTCTGGGTATGTTTAATTTATGTGTTGGATGGCAGAATTTGGAAAATTTGGCCTAGAATGTCACTGGTTCGCGAACTGTAGGAGATGACTGTCGAGTCTACCGCCCCGGCGGTAGAAATGTACTGGAGTTCTCGCCCCGGCGGTAAAAATGACTTAGTTCTCTCGCCCCGGCGAGAGTTTGTGAAGGAATTCGCCGCCCCGGCGGTGGAACAGTAACTGAAAATTTTTATTTTTATTTTTTTATTTATTTTATTTATTTTGCTATGTTGCCGTGTACATGATTAAAACTTAGATTAAAGTATTTAATAATAAATAAGATAATACAATGAGTGTTAAGCAAATATTTAATGAATATCAAATGACATTTGATATACTAAATGGAATAAGAACAAATTCTAAAGTGCATATAATTCTGTAACTAATTATTGTTACCGTTTTATAATTAAAATGTATAGGTTGATTAAGGAACGTGAATTTAAATCTGTAATCGAATTTAAATCTGTAATCTACGTGCGAGGCAAGTTTTTTTTTCCTCCCTTAATCTTGTTATTTCATTTAAAGCAAGTTTACTTCCGTAGAGCAAGCCTATTAACCTTAGCTTATTATCATTCAAGCAAGGTTGTTATAATATCAAATGCTTACATTTTGTTCTAGTCATTTGTTATTTGATCGTTATTCAAACTTCAAACATAAATTCTATTGTACAACTTTATTGTTGAATAGAATGTTTTAGTGACTAGCAAACCCTTATTGATTCAGCTAGTTCTTAGTTGATGAGCGTTCTAAAGACTTAGAATATTTTAAAATTGTTCCAAACCAAGTTCCTTTTGGTACGGATTCTGATGCTAAACTGAGATGAACAACCTTAATATAGGGAATTAATTACGCAACAACGTTAAAATGTTTGTGCACAATACATTGTACAAAGGGTTGATCCCCCTGAGTACGAGACAAATAGTCCATAGTTTTCATGACTGTTAAAGGTTACGGTAGAGATACTTGTTAACCTAGGACATAGGTCGATGTCTTATGACCCTCAGATACAATTCTAAAGCTTGAATTCTATATTCAATTCTTGAGCCTAGTGTTCTATTAAGCTTTTATATCTCGATTAGTTATTGATTGAATTCAGGAAAAACCACAATTCCTCAGTTAAAATCTATTTCATTGATTATTAAATTGTTATTGTTGTCATACTTGTGGGCAATTGTTTGCTCACTCTTGGATTGAACATTGCAGCTAAGACAGAAAAGTTGGACGAGCCGTCCACGAGTAAGGGCAAGGGCAAGATGCAGAAATAGCTAAAGACTTGTTATTTATTTAATGTTTTATTATAAAAAGACTTATTTAATTTTCGGTTTTGATTCCGCATTGATGTAATAAAGGTTAGATAACCTAGGATTTGTTTGATTAAGAGATTAGAGATGTAACCCTTTTGTGAGAAGATTTTTCATTTAACTTAATTTAAATTGTCCTTTATTATGGGTAGCTAGATATGAATGAATGGTATAGTGAACACCAAATCAGTGGGAATTAAATACCCGAATTTAGGGGTGTCATAAGTTTAATACTGTGGACGGGACAAATGTCCAAAATACCCCTCCTGTCCGCAGTATTAAGCTGTAGACGCTAGGTATGGCTGGCTAATTAGAAAATGACCCATTTTTAAATAAGTGTCGTTCGCAGTATTAAACTGCGGATGCCAAATTCATTTTTTTAGTTTTTTAGGCTCCACAATATTAAACTGCGGATGCCAAATAATACAGATGGTTCCTTGAAGAGTTGCAACTAATGAAGAGGAATTAAATTGCAAAACTGTTTTTCTCATAAATTAATTAATATGACTTTTTGAGATACCACAAATCCATTGATGAATCAAAACAATCCACCTTCTTTCTACTCTGATTCATCAACTTCAACAACTCAATAGCCTTAGCTTTTGTTTTCTCTCCACACCCCATCTGCAAAGCAACCAATACCTTCTGAAATCCCCCCACTTCCAATGCCTCAACCAAAGCACTCCCATTTCCATTCTCACACAGCTTCCACAAAATCGACACCGAAAACTTCGTCGCCCCTAGTGATACTCGCAAAATCTTCTTCACGATCACCGGCGCGGTCAATGCATTGTTACGTTCTTTTTCTCTCCCCTCATAAGTACTGCAAATACTATCCAATACCCCTAAAGCTTTCTGACATAAGCTTCGATTTGAATCCACAAGGATTTCTAACAATAATGAAATCAACCCTATTTCCACAAACTTTGAGGTAATCTTTTCGCTTATTTTGGGATGTGAGATTATGTAATAAATAGCCATTAGGGAGGCTTTTGTAGCCGTGGGGCAAATGGGCTCCTTTCTAATCTTGAACAAAGATTCAGGAACATCTTCGATCTCTATTAACGCATTAACCCTTTGTTGGTCTAAAGATAATAGCTCTTTAAGGAACTCATCTCTATTATTTGGCATCCACAGTTTAATACTGTGGAGCTTAGAAAACTAAAATAAATTTGAATTTTGTATCACAGTTTAATACTGCGACGACACTTATTTAAAACGGCGTCATTTCCCAATTGGCCAGCCATACCTAGCGTCCGCAATTTAATACTGCGGATGAGAGATTTTTACAAGGAGGGATATTTTGGTCATCTGTCCCGTCTGCAGTATTAAACTGCAAAATACTGGAAACTAAACTGCGGACGAGAGCTCTATTAAACCATTCGATAATCGGATGAATGCTCACGATCTATTGTAAGGATAATCTTAAATTGACAATGTTGTCAATGGATCAGTCCCCTAGATATATATACACATATAGATGGACATGATCCATAGTCACTGCTGGCTATAGCTCATGTCCCAACCAACCGATCACAAGCCGTCCATTCTAATCGTGAATGACCCAGATAGGATTTTAAAAATTACTATCCCCAAGAATTTCTTCCGGAGAGTAAATACTATCCGCAACAACTTTCAGCGGATAGTAATTGAACTTACTTTTACTTTTCTGCCCTTAATTTGAATTGGCCTATTTAATATTTTTTCTCCTATCCGCAAGAAATTCTTGAGGATAATATACAAAAAACTTCCTGTTAATTATCCACAAGAAGTTCATGCGGATATTTAGTCTCCCCTATATAAAACCCAACAGATCGAATTAGGGCAAATCAGTTGCTCAAAACCCTAACCATAATCCATAATTGCCCTAGTCGGAGAGAACTTGAGATGAAATCCCACTCTAAAGCTAACTCTTGAAGAAACTTGCAAGTTTTGAGGTTGAAAAATATATTTATAAGGTTAGTTTTGCAATAATCTTGCTATTTTTAACTTGTATAATCTTGCACTAAGGAAGTTTGGTAAAATTTTCAATTTTTTGTGGGTTATGTAAGTTAATATGTGTTTGTTTTGCTACAATCTTGTTATATTTACATTGTATAAGGTAGTTTGGTAATTTTTGCGATTATTTTTGTTTAATATAGGTTAATATGTGTTAGTTTTTCAACTTTGTTTTGTTAGATATAGGTTAACATATGTTAATATGTGTTACTTTTGTTAAATTAGGTATGTTATTATTTTCAATTTTGATGGAATTTTGTTGTTAAATTTAGGATAATATGGATTTTTATCCTGACCCATTTGATCCTAGTGTTCTTTATGATCAACAAAACCATGTCTCAGAAGATATATGAAATAATAAGCTATGAATTGAATATATTATTTATTTTTGATATTAAATTTAAAAAAATAATTAAATAATATTGGTGATACATAATGTAAATTGTGATATTGTTTTGTATTTATTGTGTTTTTATTTTACGATGATATGAAAGGAATATCTTATCTACTTATGAAAGTGAAAGTAAATTGGTAGAATAAAATTTAAATTGTAATATCTGACAAAATAAAATAGTAATTAAATCTATTTTAAAAATATTTTAATTGGATTTTCCCTATGTTTGGATTATATTATATTTAATTTGTGTGGACCATAATGGATATTAGATAACATTGAGTTGATAAATTTGCACCTTAAAACTAATCAAGTAAATTTGGGTCTTAAAACTAATTAACTTTAACATATATTTTATACTATTGAGTCCTATTAAAATTATGAGAGTTAATAAAATGTATTTAAATGATTAGAACATAAATCCTACAGTGTACTCAAACCATTATTCATCTGATATAAAAAAAAGGGGAAGAGGCTGCCGTTTAACAGGGATAAAGAGAGAGAGGGAGAAGTAACAGCTGAGAGAAGAAACAGAAGAGAAAAACAAATCTCGGGCTAATTCTTTTTCCGGTAAATGATTGATTTAAATACTTTATGTGATTGTATCTGTACATTAAGATTTGGAGAATACATGCATAACTATGAGGGGGCCATATATTATATTAGTCAATTACAGTGTGAATAGCTCACATGGTGAGGAAAATTGTGAAACTATTAATCTGATTTTGGACATCTATCATGACATGGAGTGATGAGAATTAATATAATAATATAGATATTGATGAAGGTATTGATCCTGCATACTAAATTCTAATAACAAGTAATATTAGCTATATTATATACGTATATACATATGTATTGAATTCATACATTCTGTTAAACATACATAAAAGATGAGTGCTTTTAAAATAAGTTATGGCATGAAGCTTGGCAAATCATCATTTTTATAAAAAAAAATTATTCAAATAAAGTTATGTACTGTGTTTATATTTAACTATCACATATGTATTCTCTATAATAATGCAGTTAATTTTTTTTATAACATTTTGTTAACATATTATGCAAAACTATTCTAAAATTTAAAATGTGAAGTTTACAAGAGCAATTAATAATAATTAGTCTTAGAAAAAAGAAATTGATAATTAATAGTTTAACTTATAATTCGTGTAATTATTTATTTATTTCTTTATTTTATGAAATTAGCTCGAGCGGAGGGAATTTAACGAGTTATAATTAGATTATTTTCTAGGTATTACATTACTTAATTCAAGTATGGATTCCGTACTCATTCAACGGTACTTTTTAATTTTAATTTGTTCGTTTTGCTTTTCGTTTTGAATTCGGATATTGTCTCGATATCTTGATCATAGTGGAATTCATATGATAGTTTATTTTAATCTTCGGAATATCATAACTTGTATTTTTGAACTAGTTATTCGTGTCTAGTATTTATTTTGATATTGGTAGAAATGTACATGTCAATATATTTTGGGGACTTGTGTTGATGATTCGTTTTGATTTGACATGTGCAGAAACAGAGATCATACTAAAGTTCAACTGAATCTATTCAACCAAACTTTCAAAAGTTTTAAACTCAACAATCCCTCCACGAATGTTAACACTAACTAACAGGAATTCAATTGATACTCCATCAATCAATTCACAATAACAACCTTGTCAGTTTCCACAAAGCATTTTTAAATTCAATTGTAATCACATAAGTACCCTTCCTATGATCAACATGAATACCCAACCAAGTTCACATGAAAACACAACCATGCCCACTAATTTCAAACTCAAAACATAGCTTTTCTGCTAATATGATAAAATTAAAGAACCTTCAATTTCAATTTTTATAGGTGAGTGCATTTTATGCTCCATCTCACTGTATACATATCATTATTAGTGAGTGCATTTTACGCTCCTTCTCACTTTATGCATGTGTTTATGGGTAAATGCGTTTTACGCTCCATCTCAATTGACCACATGATTTATTTTTTTCCCTTTATTTTTTTTTCCAACATGGTTCTGTAACAAAATAAGTAGCTAAACAAGTTCTGAGTCATGAAACTAGTGCACACAGTTAGACCTCCACATATAACTTAACTAAGAAAACATGTATTTCATACTCAAACACTCATGCTTAACAACAGTTAAAATTTCCCAATTCAATTGTAGATCGTGACTTAGTCATCATCATTCATTAATTAATCAAACATCAAACAAATCCTATAAACCAGCATTAATTTCCACTCTACGGTCGTAACCTTTAAAAGCTTAGCCAAATAAGATCGTAGAACCACAAAATAAAATCGTAGAGCAACAACAAAAACAAAACAAAGTTCTAAGCCTCTTTCCCACACTCAAACCTTACATTATCCACAATGTAAGATAATTATGCAGAGAAAATAAAACAAGATAAATGCAACAAAAAAGTAAAAAGGAAAGAATATCAAATATGATATCTTGGGTTGCCTCCCAAGCAGCATATTTATTTTATGTCGTTTGCTCGACAACAATCTTCTCAAGCTCGATAGACTGGATCCTCCAAATTCATTACTTCCACCTGTTCTATTGGAAAACCCTCATAAAAAGGTTTAAGTCTATGACCATTCACTGTAAAAATTTTCCCTGTTCTTGAGCTTTGAATTTCCACTGTACCATAAGAAGAAATATTAGTAATAACAAAAGGACCAACCCAACGAGAACGCAGCTTACTTGAAAATAACTTAAGTTTTGAATGGTAAAGGAGAACTTTCTGTCCAACAACAAAGTTCTTCCTCAAAATCCTTTTGTCATGAAATGCCTTTGTCTTTTCCTTGTATATTTTAGAGCTCTCATATGCTTCATTCCTCATTTCCTCTAGCTCTTGCAATTGCAACTTCCTACGCTCTACAGCTTGATCCATCTTCATGTTGCAGTGTTTGATTGCCCAAAAAGCCTTGTGCTCTAATTTCACAAGGAGATGACAGGGTTTTCCAAACAATAGCCTGTAAGGTGACATGCCAATAGGGGTTTTATAGGCAGTCCTGTATGCCCATAACGCATCCTCCAATCTCAGACTCCAATCATTCCTATTTAGCTTGACTATTTTCTCTAAAATGGACTTGACTTCACGATTGGACACCTCAACTTGGACATTACTCTGTGGATGGTAAGATGCAGAAATCTTATGCATCACATTGTATTTCCTGAACATTGCTTCAAACATACTATTGTAAAAATGTGTTACTCTATCACTAATAATGGCCTTTGGAGTTCCAAATATGACAAAAATATTAGATTTAACAAAATTTACAACAACTTTATAACAGTCCTGGTGGCTTTAGCTTCCACCCATTTAAAAATATAGTCAACAGCCAAAAGGATGTAAATATTACCAAAGAATGCATAAAATGGTCTATAAAATCAATGCCCCACACATCAAAAATCTCCACAATTAAAATAAGAGTTTGTGGCATTTGATTTTGACTTGATAAATTACTTGTCCTTTGACAATTTTCACATGATTTACAAAACATATAAGAGTCCTTAAATAAAGTTTAGCTTTTTGAATAGATAAAAATTCATTGTGAGGCACACACCTTCTTATTACTTCATTAACACAATATTTCCATAAATATGGATCATCCCACACATAGTACTTAGCATCACTCTTAAGCTTAGCTTTTTGAAATTTAGAAAAGTTTTCAGGCACATGTTTACCCACTAAATAATTTACAATATATGCATACCAGGGTAGTGCCTTATAAATAGAGAATAAATACTCATCTGGGAAAGAATCTTGCAATGGCAATGCTTCTTCATCCTGTATTAGCCTGCTCAAATGATCTGTTACTAAGTTGTCTACTCTTTTTTAATCTTTAATCTCGAAGTCAAATTCCTCTAACAATAGAATCCATCGAATGATCTGAGGTTTGGATTCCTTTTTGGTTAGTAAATACCTGAGAGCACCATGATCAGAATAAACCTTAACTTTAGTACCCAACAAATAAGACCGAAATTTTTCTAAAGCCAAAACAATAGATAACAGTCCTTTTTCAGTCGTAAAGTAATTGATCTGAGTAGCATTTAAAGTTCTGGAGAAATAATAAATGACATGCACTGCTTTGTTAATTCTCTGTCCTTAGACAGCTCCTACTGGATAGTTGCTGGCATCACACGTAATCTCAAAAGGCAACTCCCAATTTGGTAGCTGTATCACTAGTGCTGAAGTTAGTAAATTCTTCAACTTGTCATATGTATCCTTGCACTCTTCATCAAACTAGAATTGCACATCCTTTTACAGTAACTTACACAATGGCAAATATATATTTGAGAAGTCTTTAATAAATCTATGATAAAAATCTGCATGACCAAGAAAATAACGAATCTCCTACACACTTGTAGGGTAAGGTAGAGCAGAAATAACCTCTATCTTAGATTTATCTATTTTTATTCATTTAGCTGACATAACATGTCCAAGTACTATACTTTGTTTTACCATAAAATGACACTTTTTCCAGTTGTTGATAACAAGATTAGTTTCTAAACATCTATCAAGCACACAAGTTAGATTATCTAAGCATGCATCCAATGAATCACCATGTATTGTGAAATCATTCATAAACACCTCAATACAGTTCTCTAAAAGATCAGAGAATATGCTTACCATGCATCTATGAAAAGTCCCTGGTGCATTACAAAGTCCAAATGACATCCTACGATAGGCAATAGTACCAAATGGATAGGTGAAGGTTGTTTTCTCCTGATCTTCTAGTGCAATCACAATCTAGTTGTACCCTAAAAAACCATCTAAAAAGCAATAATGAGTATGGCCAGCTAGTCTTTCTAACATCTGATCAATAAAAGGAAGAGGGAAATGATCTTTTCGAGTTTCGGAGTTTAACTTATTGCAATCAATACACACTCTCTATCCTGTTTACACACGTGTGGGTACCAACTCATTGTTATCATTTTGAATCACTGTTATACCAGATTTCTTTGGAACAGCCTGCTGTTTGCCTAAATCTATACTAGCAAAATACGCAAGTATCCGCAGTCCACAAGTAATAAAGTGAAAGTAGAGTATCGTCCCACAGAAAAGAACTGAATTTATAAAGACAATTTCCAATTCTAAATCAAATCAATTTTAGTAAACAAATAATCAATGATTTCTAAAATCTTGAATTTAACTAATTAATTCTAAATTAAATTACTACCACTAATTTGAAAACAGATTTTTAAAGACTTAAGACTATAATTTCACTTAATGCTTTATTTTGCTCAACAAACTTCCATTTTTATCATGCTAATTGTTTTGGATTGTTAACCAAGAACTCATCACTATTTATGACCATCCCTCAATGTTTCATAAACAACTCAACTCAAATCCACAATTGATAGACTCAAGTTAATCTCCCTAGATAACTAATTCACTATATTTCTATGTGAATTACAATTAAAAAGGATTTAAGTCCAGGTTCCCTATTAGATTACATGCGGTGAATAGGTATATCTCTATCCTAAACACAAATTATGAATTCCATTGACATTAGAATACACAAACACATGCTATTATGGTCAGTTCTAATTCTATACTTCATCTCTCGAGTTCATATAGATTATCCCAGTAATTATTGGCCAGATAATTAAACAATTTAGCATAAACCATAATAGACAATCCAAAAGTAACTAATCATAATATTCCAGGAAGCATGTCATTCAAAACTACGCAATAAGATCCATTATAGCCTTAAAAGGAAATTTAGTTCATAATTAAACTAGAATTCATCATCCACAAGTTTAATAACATTCAGAAGTTCAGAGTAAAAAGAAGAGAAAAGAAGAAACACTGCAAAGTAATCCTTGAATCTCTATCTTGCTCCTCCTTGCTTTCTTGCCGCTATTAGCTTGATTCAAGTCTTCTCCAATTGCTCTAAACTAGGGGTTTTCTAATGATAAGTTCAACAACCTTGAAATTAACTTAAAACAACTATTTATAGTATCTGATAAAAACCCTAATTAATTACAAAGTATCAAATCCCATTACAAATCAAATTTGCTTGAACTGCTGAAAAAGTCAACTTTGCCCCTTCTCGAACCGGCGCGGCTACGCTTGGAAAAGGCTTGTGTGGCGTGCGACCGCGCTACCCTGGCAGCCAATTTTTTTCAAGTTCTGGAGACAGGCGCGGCCGCGCTGTCTCCTAGTTCATTTTGGGCGCGGCCGCGCTGTACCAATTTTACAGCAACTTAGCATCTGCAACAGCAAAATCAATCCAACTCTCGCCAAACCAAGTCCCAACATGTGCAACCTACAAAAACGCATAAAATGCATGAAAAGTAAGTACAAACCATGGAAATAAACAATAATCTGCATTCATGGGAATCCGATTCGTAGGTATAAAACCTACTTATCAAATTCCCCCAAACTTAAACTATTGTTTGTCCCCAAGCAATACAATGCAATACAACTGGCACAATGCAACACAATACCATGAATGCACTAATAACTACCATGCCTAAGAATCCAACCAATAGCCAGTATGAATATTAACCGTTAGCCTCAGAGATATCAACAACTAACTTGAAACAATAAATCCAGTCAATAGGAACTAATAATCCCAATCAATCAAACAATATACACCTATCATCACCCAAGTTGTGCTTGTGTGTTCATTAATCAATTTAACTAACCAAAGTTCAAAATATAGCCACATAACCAACTCTATAACAAGAACAATCTATTTTCAATTCAATTCAAGTAAATACAATAAATCCAACCAAAATTAAGCAAATACTGAGCAAGAGGGTTCTAACAAGGCTTATTTCTATCTTTATTCTTCTACGAGTGCGTTTTACACTCCATCTCGTATTTATGCTTAACTGTGCAATGCCAAGCTCTCTTAGGCTTTTCAAAGTCACCCATGTAGTGAGCGTTCAATCAGTGACTCCCAAACCAGGCGGCTTTAGGGCACTAGGTGTTAAGACACCCCTAAGGATCTAATTACCCGAGTGACAAAGGCCATAGAACCCAACTAGTCAACGCATTTATTGTATTTTTTTTATTAGCCTTAAAAAGAAACCCCCAAACTCAGCTTTTACCTTCTTTCAGCCTTCCTTATTAATTCACCTAAATTTTTTTACCCAATTCTCATGTAAAAGTCAATTATGCAACACTTTGAACCCCAACAGTCAAATTAATCAAATTGTTTGTTCTATCCAATAACTCAAGTTATGACAAGCATAATTATTCCCATGATCTAAATTATATCATCCCTAATGACCATCACACTGTCCAAGCTAACACAGTAAAACCCATCTCATCATTGGCCGAGCCAAAATCATACCAACTAATCACTTGGATTCATGCAAACAAACTAAATGCACCTAACACAACCAACCATGAGTCAACTATGTAAGATTCACAATGATATATGCGAACATATTAACAAATATAATGCACAAAACTAAAAAACATGATAAACAAAAAAAAACTATAGGAACTCCCCCAAACTTAAAACAGACAATGCCCTCATTTGATAAATAGTAAAAAGAAAAAAGAAGAGAAACTCCCCTAATCCGAAGCAGCATCGTCCGAAGCCTACCCATCATCATCTGAAGGGGTATCCGGAGGAGGATAAGCTGAAGGAGCACCAAAGGTTGGGAATTAGACTTGAACGCCCAATTGAGAAAAGGCTTGCAAAAAACTGTCCGAGAGTTGTGTGGAGAAAGATCGAAGCTCGGTCATACTCATGTGAATAGCATCCATCCGCTGAGTCATACGCCTCTCCATTCGATCCAACCTAGCTTGAGACACATGAAACGACTGTTCAGGTTCGGTCATCGGCTGATCGGATGCATCCTCACTCTCACTGTGATCCCCCAAGAGAAATCCTGCCCCACGGGAATGAGAAGGAGCACCAGTCCAAACCTTGTACTTGGCAATCGTAGCATGATCAATAGTATTCATCGGGAGCTGCACGGGCTCACCATCACCCCATTCCACCCCATCAGCAATGCATAAACGAGTTATCACCGATGCATGAGGGAGACCTCCTGACGTACCACCTTGCATGTACCGACGTATGGACTGATGGATGACATACCCCACATCGATTTTCTTTCCTTGCACAATCCCATATAACAAAATAGCACGATCCTTGGTCACGTCATTTTGATGCTTGGTTGGCATGAGATTGGCACAAATAAAACTGTACCAGGCCTTTCCATAACGACTCAAGGCTGTGTGAGGAAAGTGTAGTTTCTGATCCGTTCCTTGCTTAGTTGTCCATACTGTACCTGACTTACACAAAATATTCTTGATGCGATCCAATTTAGTGTCCCAATTTGTAGAGTATAAACATTCCGGATCGGTGGGGTGAATATTAGGCAAGTGGTATAGGGCATTGATACTCTTGCTAGCATATGACACTTGGCAACCCCGCACAAAATTAGTGCCATCCTTAGTGATTTTCGCATTTGCATAAAAGTCTTGAACTACTGATATCGGGGCTACTAAAGGTGGTTCCACGAACATCAACCAACCCTTAGCTCGGATCATGCTCATCATTTGACCATCCAAATCAGGATCGGGCTTTAGCCCACGTTCCAAAACAAATGTCTTCCCAAGCAAAACCTTCTGATAAAATTCCTTAGCCTCTGCAGAAACAAACCTACTACTATCGAATTCAACTGGCTCAGAATGGGCTTGAGAACTAGAAGATTCCCCACGTTGTCTCTTAGAAGCCATGATAATTCAATCCAAACGTACAACAACGTGAAGACCCCCAAACTTGACAAAAATCACACTTGGATTTAACAAACTATCTCAATCCAATACACTTACATGCACGATTCAATCCAATAATAATAACATAATATCTTGAAGTGTAATCAAAATTCCCAATACAATGCAATCCCAAGCCTAAAATCTGTCAATTGGAAGTAATACCTTGATACGAAGCAAAACCCAAAACCACAATACACTTACTTCATTCTGAACCAATGCAATTCCTCGGTATCCCACCACGATGCAATGAATAACCCTCTTGGAGCACACTTAAATGGTTAGATAATTTGGATTCTAGGGTTTGTAGAGGGGAGTAGGCTGTAGAAGGTGAAGAATTGGAGAAGAAAGAAGATGAAGAGAAAACAAGAATTAGGGTTTGCAATTACAGGTGTTTGATTTGGAGAAGGAGTGAATGTTGATAGGAAATTGATTTGGATTTGGAACAGGGAGAGAAGAAGAGAAGTTACCGATTCTAATATGGAGAGGTTACTGATAATGAGACTCCAAGCGGGAAAAGAAGGAAAGAAGTAGTCATTGGGTCGGGTTTAAATTGGGTTTTAAAATCTGGGATCCGACCGCGGCGCGGCCGCGCTAGAATTTGGCTTGAGTTAGGCACGGCCGCGCTAGGGTGGCAGCTGAAGCTTTTTAAGCTCTGAGGTTAGGCGCGGCCGCGCTGTTTTCCTTCACAATTTGGGCACGACCGCGCTGGTAAGCTAGCTGAAGCTTTTTGATTTCTGAAGAAGGGCGCGGCGGTGCTTGATTTCTGGACACTTGGGGCGCGGCCGCGCTTGCCTAAAAACCTGAAATTGAATTCTAAAGCCCTTCTTTTTGATTTCATCATATGCAATCCTTGATGTATGACCTATAAGAAAAGACAAAGAAATAAAGTAACTAATTACTACTAGATAAAAACAAAACTAAGTCTAATAATTATTCCTAAAAATCACAAAGTTTTAACTAAAAGCAATTAAGAATTGGGTTGCCTCCCAACTAGCGCTTGATTTAAAGTCTTTCAGTTTGACTACTCCCTGTTTCAAACTTTAATCGGTAAGAGTGATTGAGGTTTTTTGGCGATTGAAATCACCACCCCAATAATGCTTTAATCTTTGACCATTGACTTTGAATGACTCTTCCGGATTGTTTGCAAAAACTTTAACGGCGCCATGAGGGAATGCTTGTTTGACAATGAAGGGGCCCGACCACCGAGACTTGAGCTTCCCTGGAAATAATTTCAGTCTAGAGTTGTATAGAAGCACTGCTTGTCCCGGCTCAAATTTTCTGTCGATGATTTTCTGATCGTGCCACTTCTTGACTATTTCCTTATAAAGCTTTGAGTTCTCATATGCTTGTAGACGAAATTCATCAAGTTCATTAAGCTGAAGAAGTCTCTTTTCCCCCGCAGCCGTGAGATCAAAATTTAACTTTCTGATGGCCCAATATGCTTTGTGTTCAAGTTCAACCGGAAGGTGGCACGCCTTGCCATAGACTAATTGGTACGGTGACATGCCAATGGGTGTCTTATAAGCTGTCCGATAAGCCCAAAGCGCATCATCCAAATTTGTTGACCAATCTTTTCTGTTCGGATTAACAATCTTCTCCAGAATTCTCTTCACTTCTCTATTTGAAACTTCGGCTTGACCACTGGTTTGGGGATGGTAAGCTGTAGCAATTCTGTAGTTTATCCCATATTTAGCTAAAAGATCCGTGAAATACCTATTGCAAAAGTGGCTCCCTTCATCACTGATAATTGCACTTGGGGTGCCAAATCGTGTGAAGATATTTTTCTGTAGAAATTTTAGAACCACCTTGGCATCATTAGTCGGCAAAGCACTTGCTTCCACCCATTTAGAGACATAATCGACCGCCAAAAGGATGTAGAGGTTGTTAAAGGAAGATGGAAATGGTCCTATAAAATCTATTCCCCAAACGTCGAAGACTTCGACTTCTAAAATGGCATTCAAAGGCATCTCATGACGTTTGAAAATATTTCCCACCCTTTGACATCTATCACATCTCTGAACGAAGTGGTGGGCGTCCTTAAACAACGTGGGCCAGAAAAATCCTGCCTGTAAAACCTTGGCAGCTGTCTTTTCGCCTCCGTAATGACCTCCATATAGCGAATCATGACAATGATGTAAGATACTCTCTATTTCACTTTATGACACATACCGTCGAATTATCTGATCGGCACAATGTTTGAACAGGAACGACTCATCCCACATGTACCTTTTTACATAATCCAGAAACTTTTTCTTTTGTTGGCTGATCAAATATGGGGGAAATACGTTGCTAACCAAATAATTGACAAAATCGGCATACCATGGGTCTTCTGAATGTATCACAAACAACTGCTCATTCGAAAAGAACTCATTAATCACCGTTTTGTCTCCCTTGACGTGCTCATTGTTTTCTAATCTCGAGAGATGATTTGCCACTTGATTTTCCGTCCTCTTCCTATCTCGGATTTCCAAGTCGAACTCCTGGAGTAAAAGTATCCATCGAATTAGCCTTGGCTTCGCATCTTTCTTCGAAATCAGATATCTTATGGCAGAATGGTTAGTGAACACCACCACTTTAGTTCCAATTAAGTACGACCGGAATTTGTCAAATGCATAAACTACCGCGAGCAACTCCTTCTCGGTAGTCGTATAGTTGAGTTGGGCATCAGACAATGTTTTGCTAGCATAATAAATAGCGTGAAAAATGTTTTCCTTTCGTTGGCCCAAAACAGCCCCAATAGCATAGTCGCTAGCATCACACATTAACTCGAACGACCTTGACCAATCCGGTGCTACTATTACCGGCGCTGTGGTTAATTTCTTTTTCAATAATTCAAAAGCCGCAAAACACTCATCATCAAACTTGAAGGGAACATCTTTCTCCAATAGACTGCATAAAGGCTTAGAGATTTTAGAAAAGTCCTTTATGAATCTCCTATAAAATCCAGCGTGTCCCAAGAAGTTTCGTATTCCCTTAACTGTAGTTGGTGGCGGTAGATTTTCTATTGTCTCCAGCTTGGCTCGATCTACCTCTAACCCATTTGACGACACCTTGTGCCCAAAAATGATCCCCTCTTGCACCATAAAGTGGCATTTTTCCCAATTGAGCACTAAATTAGTTTCCACGCATCTTTTCAAAACCAGGACCAGATTTTCCAAACAACTATCAATGGAGTCACCAAACACTGAAAAATCGTCCATGAATACCTCCACGTTGCGTTCGACCATATCTAAGAAAATAGCCATCATGCATCTTTGGAACGTCACTGGTGCATTACATAAGCCAAAAGACATCCTTCTAAAAGTGAAAGTACCATAAGGACACGTGAAGGTAGTCTTTTCCTGATCTTCGGGGGCAATCACTATCTGATTATAACCTGAATAGCCATCCAATAAGAAATAAAACTCGTGTCCAGCTAGTCTATCTAACATCTGATCAATGAAGGGTAGAGGAAAGTGATCCTTGCGGGTCGCCTTGTTTAGTTTTCTGTAGTCCATAAAAACCCTCCATCTGGTCACTCTCCTTGTCGGTATCAATTCATTATTTTCATTTTCTACAACCGTCATGCCACCCTTTTTAGGCACGCACTGTACTGGACTATCGGAGATGGGGTAAATGATACCTGCATCAAGCCACTTCAAAATTTCCTTTTTCACCACCTCTTTCATGATTGGGTTCAGCCTCCTTTGTTGCTCAATTGTTAGTTTGGCATCGTCTTCCAAAAGGATGTCGTGCATACAAAATGATGGGCTAATCCCTTTAATGTCTGCGATGGTCCAACCAATTGCTGATTTGTACTCCCAGAGAACACGTATCAACTTGCTTTCCTACAATTCGTTAAGTACAGATGCAATAATAACAGGCAAAGTAGATGATTCACCCAAATAAGCATACATGAGATGGCCAGGTAAAGGTTTAAGTTCAAGTGTAGGAGGTATTTCAAGAGATGGTTTCAAGCACTCTAAGGATTTGTCAGTAAGTTCCAAAGGTTCAAAAGGGATTTGAAATTTGCGTACTCTCGGCACTGCATCTAAAATTTGAAGAAACTCCATCATCTCTGGGTCATCCATGTCAGCCTCCCCCAATAAAATAGTTTCCAACGGATCCTCAGTCAATTTTCTCAAAAACTCATCATCCACCACTTTTTCTACCACATCTAACCGAAAACACTCTTCCTCATCCGTAGGAAATTTCATGGCTTTGAACACATTGAATGTCACTTCTTGGTCTTGTACCCTCATAGTCAATTCTCCTTTTTGCACATCTATAAGTGTTCTACCAGTTGCCAAGAATGGTCTCCCAAGTATGATAGGAATGTCTTTGTGCTCTTCATAGTCCAAAATGATGAAATCAACTGGGAATATAAATTTATCCACTTTTACCAAGATGTCTTCCACAATACCTCTAGGATATGTAACCGACCTATCTGCAAGCTGAAGAGAGATGTTGGTTGGTTTCGGTGCAGGTAGACCCAGCTGGACATATATCGATAAAGGCATAAGGTTGATGCTAGCACCCAAATCACACAAACATCTGTTGATTGATAAGCTGCCAATAGTGCAAGGGATAGTGAAACCACCAGGATCCTTTAATTTCGGTGGCAACTTCTTTTGCAATATAGCACTACACTCTTCAGTTAACGCAACTGTTTCATAATCCTCCAGCTTTTTCTTCCTTGACAAAATTCCTTTCATGAACTTGGCATAACTTGGCATTTACTCTAAAGCCTCCGCAAACGGTATGTTGATTTGTAGCTTCTTAAAGACTTCAAGGAATTTGGAGAACTGTTTGTCCAATTTCTACTTCTGAAATCTCTGCGGATATGGAACGGGAGGGTATACTACTGATTGATTTGCTTTCTCCTTTTCTTTCATCTCAGTTTCTGTTTCCTTTTCTTTTTCTACCAATTTCTCTGCAGGAGCTGAGACTGGGGAAGGGCGCGACCACGCTGCCTCTTCTTATATTTCAGGCGCGGCCGCGCTGCTCTACTGCAGTAGTTTCCCACTTCGAAGTGTGACAGCTTGACATTGTTCCTTACCATCTCTCTTGGGTTTAACTTCCGTATTACTTGGCAAAGATCCTTGAGGTCTGTTGTTCGCCATTTGTCCCACTTGAGTTTCCAGATTTCTAATGGCAGCTTCTTGACTCTTTACTAACACATCATTACTTGCCATATACTTCATCAAGAGCTCTTCCAAATCTGGTTTCTTTTCTGTTTGCGATTGTGAAGCTACCAGCTGATGTTGATTATGAAATCCAGGGGGATATGATGCTCTAGGAGCTTGTTGTTGATTCTGATTATTGCTCCATGATAAATTTGGATGGTTTCTTGCCCCTGGATTATAAGTGTTTTGGTATGGGTTTGGAAGACATTGGCAACTACCCACAAACTGAACTGCTTCAGGATTAATGGCACAATACTCTGTAGGATGTGCACGTGTGCATAGCTCACAAACATAAAGTACTTGCTGAGTTTTTGAATCTGCTATAGCATCGATCTTTTTAGACATTTCTGCCATCTGAGCCGCTAATGCTGTGACTGCATCGACTTCCAATACTCCAGCTACCTTTTGGTATTTCATCCTAGACGTCGGCCATTAATAGTTATTTGCAGCCATAGTCTCTAACAAGGTGAAAGCTTCATCAAAATTCTTATCCATAAGTGCTCCTCCCGCAGCTGCATCAATGCTTGTTCGAGTGTCGCTATTCAACCCATTGTAGAATGTCTGAACTTGTAGTCACTTGGGTAGCCCATGATGTGGACATTTTCTCAATAACTCCTTGAACCTTTCCCAAGCCTCGTATAGTGACTCTCCATGCTGTTACCCAAATGTAGAAATCTCATTTCTTAACTTAGCCGACTTAGCTGGCAGAAAGAATTTCGCTAGGAATTTCTGAGCTAGATCATCCCAAGTTGTGATGGACCCTGGCGGAAGTGAGTGCAACCAACTCTTTGCTTTATCTCTTAGTGTAAACGGAAACAGATATAATCTCACCGCATCATCAGTTACATTGGGATATTTGAATGTATCACAAATCTCAAGAAAGCTAACCAAGTGTTCATTAGGATCATCGTTGGCTAATCCCCCAAACTGTATCGCATTCTGAATCATCTGAATTGTACCCGGCTTGTTCTCGAAGGCATTAGCAGTGATGGCTGGCCTCGTGATGCTTGACTTGATTTCATCAATCTTAGGCATGGCATATTCCCTCAATGATTTCTGTTCTTCGTTAGCCATTTTTTCTTTCTCGATTATCTCACAGCAAAACTTTCTTAACTTGCGTAACTTGTTTTCAAGATCGTCCTCACTCTGCACAAGTTCCGGCTGCTTTGATCGTGTTTGCATAAACGAACCGAGATCACCTGAAACAGGAAATAACAAGAAAAACAATGTTTAACTAAAACTGAATTAATTAAATTAAAACTTGAAATTATAAACACAATTGTTCCCCGGCAACGACACCAAAAATTTGTTTGCCTAAATCTATACTAGCAAAATACGCAAGTATACGCAGTCCACAAGTAATAAAGTGAAAGTAGAGTATCGTCCCACAGAAAAGAACTGAATTTATAAAGACAATTTCCAATTCTAAATCAAATCAATTTTAGTAAACAAATAATCAATGATTTCTGAAATCTTGAATTTAACTAATTAATTCTAAATTAAATTACTACTACTAATTTGAAAACAGATTTTTAAAGACTTAAGACTATAACTTCACTTAATGCTTTATTTTGCTCAACAAACTTCCCTTTTTATCATGCTAATTGTTTTGGATTGTTAACCAAGAACTCATCACTATTTATGACCATCTCTCAATGTTTCATAAATAACTCAACTCAAATCCACAATTGATAGACTCAAGTTAATCTCCCTAGATAACTAATTCACTATATTTCTATGTGAATTACAATTAAAGAGGATTTAAGTCCAGGTTCCCTATTAGATTACATGTGGTGAATAGGTATATCTCTATCCTAAACACAAATTATGAATTCCATCGACAGCAGAATACTCAAACACATGCTATTATGGTCAGATCTAATTCTATACTTCATCTCTCGAGTTTATATAGATTATCCCAGTAATTATTGGCCAGATAATTAAATAATTTAGCATAAACCATAATAGACAATCCAAAAGTAACTAATCATAATATTCCAGGAAGCATGTCATTCAAAACTACGCAATAAGATCCATTATAGCCTTAAAAGGAAATTTAGTTCATAATTAAACTAGAATTCATCATCCACAAGTTTAATAACATTCAGAAGTTCAGAGTAAAAAGAAGAGAAAAGAAGAAACACTACAAAGTAATCCTTGAATCTCTATCTTGCTCCTCCTTGCTTTCTTGCCGCTATTAGCTTGCTTCAAGTCTTCTCCAATTGCTCTAAACTAGGGTTTTCTAATGATAAGTTCAACAACCTTGAAATTAACTTAAAACAACTATTTATAGTATCTGATAAAAACCCTAATTAATTACAAAGTATCAAATCCCATTACAAATCAAATTTGCTTGAACTACTGAAAAAGTCAACTTTGCCCCTTCTCGAACTGGCGCGGCCGCGCTCGGAAAAGGCTTGTGTGGCGCGCGGCCGCCCTACCCTGGCGGCTAATTTTTTTCAAGTTCTGGAGATAGGTGCGGCCGCGCTGTCTCCTAGTTCATTTTGGGCGCGGCCGCGCTGCACCAATTTTACAGCAACTCAGTATCTGCAACAGCAAAATCAATCCAACTCTCGCCAAACCAAGTCCCAACATGTACAACCTACAAAAACGCATAAAATGCATGAAAAGTAACTACAAACCATGGAAATAAACAATAATCCGCGTTCATGGGAATCCGATTCGTAGGTATAAAACCTACTTATCACCTGCACTGGACTTACCCATTGGCTGTCTGAAAGTGGGTAGATTATACCTACATCAAGTAATTTCAGAACCACCTTTTTCACCACCTCCATCATTGGGGTATTTAGTCTGCATTGAGCTTCTCTAGTTGATTTGACTCCTTCTAATAGAATATGATGCATACACACAACATGGCTTATTCCCTTGATATCTGCAATTGTCCACCCAAAAACTCTTATATGCTCCCTTAGGACTCTTAGCAGTTTGCCTTCCTGCACTGTAGTCAGATTATTAGCAATGATCATTGGTAGTGTATCATCTTTCCTTAAATATGCATACTTCAAGTGGGTTGGCAATGGTTTCAGTTCTAATTCAGGAGCCTGTGTGACACCCCCAAATCCAGGTTTCCAAACCTTGAATTCGGTGCTCACGATAATTGCCGACAAACATACTATCTAACTAAATGCGGAATAATAAACATACATTGTTTATCGAATGGAAATAAAGTCTTACAATTCTGGTCCCAACGTTCTTTAACCTTAACATAAAACGTACTCTTAATACAAATAAAGGTTCACTTAATCAAACAACATTCAGAAACAGCTAGTACATAGGCACTAACGGGCATCTACTCTTGCACCTTCCCTTTTCTTTTGTCTCCCCTAGACGTTTCTGCCTTAGCTGAAATAAAGATCATGATATAGCAAGGGTAAGCAACTAATTTGCTTAGCAAGTATATACACAAAGAGATATATCATGATAGAAGGAAATTTCGCTTTCAATGTTCAACAACAGTATAAGAGTGTGGAGGAGCATTGAATTAATAAACAACAATTGAATATTCGAATAATTGAATGACAATTACTGAGTGGTTTGAAATAACCAAGGACGTTTTCCAAGGTTCTCAGCATGTAAGCTGGACCTCTTAAAAAGTTTTGGTAATTTAGGGGATCAACCTCTCATACCCCGTGATTTATGCATAAACACTTAATAACCAGCATTGATATCATGCCTTAAACAAGTTTATCCTTTTCTCAGCCAAGAGTTCTTACCACAACAATTTAATAAGAACAGCTTTTAAAATACCATTGTCTTAACCAATTTAGACATGCTGGATCTAGCTGATACAAATAGCATAGATCGATCTCATAAACAATTCATACTTGAAAGAACTTTAATTAAATTTACAGTTCAATCATAATAGGATAGGAATTCAATTGCACAATGTGCGAATCTCAATAATCAGTATAGATGTGAATAATCGACAATAATTATTCACTAACATGCTTCGAAAATAAATAACTCGAGATTGAGTTAGGGAACTTGCAATAATGTAAGAAGTTTAGGGTTAGGAACTTGCCTGTTTGCTCAGCTACAAATAATTCTAGCTTTAACTAATTGGCCTTGAAGAACCTAACATTGATAATGTTGAGCTATCAATTAGTACTGCGTAGTTGTATATCGATACGCTTACTTATGCTATTTATTTAACAATTAAGCAAATCACATAGCACACATAAACTATCGTAAATCCTATAAGACACTTAATTGATCCTTAGGTTGATGGTTTAATTAATTAACAATGTTTCCCTTAAGTGATAACCACTTATTAAACCCTTAAATAATTAATAATAATTGTTTAATTAATTAACATTACATTTTCTTAAGTAATATTCATTTATTAAACCCTTAAACAATTTGTTATGATTGTTTAATTAATGGGTTATTAAACTCTCTATATTTTATTAACTCTATCTTCATTTAATTACTATTAAATAGTAATTAATTAATTATCTTTAGTTATTATTAATAGTAATTAATAACTAATTATATTCATTTATTATTTAATTATTAATTAAATAATAATCGAATTATAAATTTTTAATTGTCTTTAATTATTATTTAAGATTAAATAATAATTAATTAAGTTTATTTATTATTTAATGTTAATCAGATAATAAATAATTAATAAGTGAGTACTAATTATCTTTAGTTATTATTTAATAATAAATAATAACTAATTAGGTTTATTTATTATTTAAAGTTAATCAAATAATAAATAATTAATTAGTAAATAGGAATTATCTTTAGTTATTATTTAATACTAAATAATAACTAATTAGGTTTATTTATTATTTAAGGTTAATCAAATAATAAATAATTAATTAGTGAGTAATAATTATCTTTAGTTATTATTTAATAATAAATAATAACTAATTAGGTTTATTTATTATTTAAAGTTAATCAAATAATAAATAATTAATTAGTGAGTAATAATTATCTTTAGTTATTATTTAATAATAAATAATAACTAATTAGATTTATTTATTATTTAAAGTTAATCAAATAATAAATAATTAATTAGTAAATATGAATTATCTTTAGTTATTAATAAATAATAACTAATTAGATTTATTTATTATTTAAGGTTAATCAAGTAATAAATAATTACTTAGTGAATAAGAATTATCTTTAGTTATTATTTAATAAATGATAACTAATTAGGTTTATTTATTATTTAAAGTTAATCAAATAATAAATAATTAATTAGTGAGTAATAATTTATCTTTAGTTATTATTTAATAATAACTAATTAGGTTTATTTATTATTTAATGTTAATCAAATAATAAATAACTAATAAGTGAGTACTAATTATCTTTAGTTATTATTTAATAATAAATAATAACTAATTAGGTTTATTTATATTTTAAAGTTAATCAAATCATAAATAATTAATTTACAATTCTTAATTATCCTTAATCATTATTTAATAATAATTAATCAATTACTTAACTTTATTTATTATTTAAACATAATTAAATAACAAATAGTTAATTTTTTTTTTCTAATTTTCGTTCTTGATTTCCAGATTTGGGGTCTCTCACCAAAACCTTCATAAAACGAAATCTACAACTTCGATTTACGATCCGTCAATTTTGTTGGATTCGTATCTTCCTGAACTACACTTTTCACTTATCAAACATCAAATTTGGTTAAGTTTAGGTCTCGGAAAACAGGCTCAAAGTCAGGGGTCAGCAAGGTTGTTCAACAGTTGGCATGCTTTGGTAATAAATTCATGGTTTGCTCATTTTTCAACATATTTGAGTGATTCAAAAGGGATTTTGTCCCTAACCTATGGATCTAGCATATCAAGAAAGAAAATCACAAGATCCCTTTATAGATTTCAAAATGACAAACATATAACAACCTTTTTCAAATAAAATTTCCGGAAATCTCCTTTACTTCCTTTCTTCTAAATTTTTCCAACATAAACTCACACATATGAACAAGCAAAACATTATATATTCAAGATCTAACCTTATCATAAGGTTCTAGCCATCAAGAACATAAAACTTCAAGGATCTATGTCCAAACACATTAAAATAGCTTAAAGTTTGGAGTTATACCTTTTTGATTTCTTCTTCTTCTTTTCCTTCCCAAAATAGGTTGTGAATGGGGATGGCCTAAACAATCAAGACCCTCTTCTTTCTCCCACAAGATTTGTTCTTGCTTCTCTCTTCCAACTCACAAACTCTCTCTACACTTGGTGAATAATAAGTGAGCCAACTCTTGTTAACTTTGGTGAGGGGTCCTATTTATAGAAAAGTAGAGACCATGGGCAAAATAGTCATTAATCATGACTAGGCAAGGGCAATTTGGTCAATTCATCAATAGTAGGAAGTTTCCTAGCAACTTCCTCAAGGGTATTTTAGTCCTTTCCCAACCTCTTTCAAGGTTAAAATAGTCTTTTCGCAAAATCTTAATTATCCATTAGTTATTACCCATTCTTCATTGGTTATTAGACATTGGTTATTATCTTGCCATCATTACATTGGTTAAACACAATGGTTATTATCCCGCCATCATTTCATTGGTCATTAACCACTTGGATATACAATGGTTATTGCCCTTACATAATTACCTTGGTTATTACCCACTCTTGGCCATTTTAGTCATTACCCACCAATTCCTACACTTGACTCACTATGGTTATCTCTTAACCATAGTTATATCATACCTGCCAACACGAGTATAGACACATCTTATACATCTCTCACCAATTAACCCAAGCTGGTTTAAATAGAACACAACGTTAACTCATTGAATTAAATTAGATTTAATTAATAAGGACGTTCAAAATTCACGAGCATTACATCCCTCTCCCCTTATAAAAATTCCGTCCTCGGAATTGCAAAAATAGGGTTACTCAAATAAGAACGGATAATTCGCCTTCATTTTCTCTTCGAGTTCCCACGTAGCTTCTTCGACTGCGTGATTACTCCAGAGAACTTTGACGGAATGTATGGTCTTGTTTCTCAGCTTCTGTTCCTTCCTATCGAGAATCTGGACAGGAACCTCCTCGTACGATAAGTCCTTCTCGACTTGAATTGGCTCATAGGAAATAACATGCTTGTAGTCTGGCTTATATGGACGTAACACCGATACATGAAACACGTTGTGAATGTGCTCAAGCTCAGGGGGTAATGCTACCTCGTACGCCACTTCGCCTATTCTCCTCAATATTTTGAAAGGTCCTATGAACCTAGGGCTCAGCTTGCCCTTCTTCCCAAAGCGGATCTTCCCTTTCCAGGGAGATACCTTCAAAAAATACATAGCTGCCAACTTCAAAGTCTCGCTTCTGACGATGTAAGTCGGCATACTTCTTCTTTTGACGATCTTGGGCCGCTACTAACCGCTGCAATATTACTTTAATGATTTCCACGGTTTGTTGTACCAATTCTGGTCCCAACAATCTCCGTTCACCAACTTCATCCCAACACAATGGCGTTCGACACTTCCTTCCATATAATGCTTCGTACGGTGGCATACCAATGCTAGCGTGGTAACTATTGTTGTAAGCGAACTCTACCAAGGGCAAATGATCGTCCCAGCTGCCACCTAAGTCCATCACAACTGCCCGGAGCATGTCCTCTAAGGTCTGAATAGTTCGCTCGCTCTGACCATCGGTCTGAGGATGATACGCCGTACTCATTCTCAACTGTGTTCCCAGTCTCTCCTGTAGGCTTCTCCAAAAATTTGACGTGAAGCGCGGATCTCTGTCAGATACAATAGAAACCGGCACCCCATGTCGCGATACTATCTCCTTTACGTAGAGTTTCGCCAACTGCTCCAATTTGTACCTGATCTTGATCGGTAGAAAATGGGCAGACTTGGTCAACCGATCTACGATCACCCAGATGGCGTCTAGACCCTTTTGTGTTGTCGGGAGTCCTACCACAAAATCCATAGTGATGTGCTCCCACTTCCACTCGGGAATCTCTAAGGGCTGCAACAATTCGCTCGGCCGTTGGTGCTCTGCCTTGACCCTCTGACAAGTTAAACACCGGCTGACGAATTCCGCAACTTCCCCTTTCAAATGCGGCCACCAATAATGTTGACGAAGATCTTGATACATCTTGGTGCTACCCGGATGTACCGAAAATCTCGTATTATGGGCCTCCTGCAATATTTCTTCCCTTAAGTCTGGTACATAGGGTATCCAGATCCTTCCCTCGAATCTCAGCAGACCCGTGCTGTCAACCTTGAACTTCAACGTTTTTCCTTCCGATAGTTGCTTCTTAATGCCAATGCATTCTTCATCAAATTCTTGAGCCTCCTTTATCTTATCCAGTAGAGTCGGACCCACTGTCACGGTGAACAATTTTTCGTCCGTCTCCATTGGATACTTAACCTCCAGTTCCAGGCGTCCAAAGTCCTTTATCAGCTCTGCCTGAGTTGTAAGCCTCATCAACTTCTCTCTGCCTTTCCTACTCAGGGCATCTGCCACTATATTTGCTTTGCCCGGATGGTACAGAATCTCACAATCGTAATCCTTGATTAATTCTAACCATCGGCGCTGCCTCATATTCAGCTCCTTCTGAGTGAAGATATATTTCAGACTTTTGTGATCTGTATATATCTCGCACTTCTCTCCATATAGGTAGTGCCTCCAAATCTTCAAGGCGAACACTACTGCTGCTAATTCCAGATCATGAGTCGGGTATCCCTTCTCATAGTCCTTCAGCTGGCGTGAAGCGTACGCAATGACCCTGCCGTGCTGCATTAGTACACAACCAAGGCCCTTGTGTGACGCATCACTGTATACTACAAAACCTCCAGTGTCGTCTGGTAATGCCAACACTGGTGCTTGGCTAAGTCTCTTCTTCAACTCCAAGAAACTCTCCTCGCACTTCTCTGTCCAGACGAACTTTACCGTCTTTCTAGTCAGATTGGTCAACGGTGATGCTATCTTCGAAAAATCCTGGATGAATCTCCGATAGTATCCCGCTAACCCTAGGAAACTTCTGATCTCCGTTGGTGTCTTCGGCTGCTCCCAGTTGATAATGGCTTCCACCTTTGCTGGGTCTACCGAAACACCACTACTGTCAATGACGTGTCCAAGAAACTGCACCCTCTGCAACCAAAATTCACACTTTGAAAACTTCGCGTACAGTTTCTCCCTTCTTAATGCCTCCAAGGCAATCCTTAGATGTTCAACATGTTCTTCCTCTGACACTGAATACACCAAGATATCATCGATGAATACTACCACGAACTTGTCCAAATACTGCTTGAACACTCTGTTCATCATATCCATGAATGCCGCTGGTGCATTTGTCAGGCCAAATGACATAACCAGAAACTCGAAATGTCCATAACGAGTCCTGAATGCCATCTTCGGGATATCCTCCCGTCTCACCCTTAGTTGATGATAGCCCGTCCTTAAATCGATCTTTGAAAAGTATTTCGCTCCCTTGAGTTGATCAAACAGATCGTCTATCCTGGGCAGCGGATACCTATTCTTAATCGTAACTTTGTTCAACTCACGGTAGTCGATACAAAGCCTCATTGAGCCATCCTTCTTCTTTACGAACAGAACTGGCGCTCCCCATGGTGACACGCTCGGCCTGATATAACCCCTGTCTAACAGTTCCTGCAGTTGAACCATCAGTTCTTTCATCTCTACTGGTGCCATTTGGTAAGGCGCCTTAGATATCGGTGCCGTTCCAGGTACCAAGTCGATTGCAAATTCTATCTCCCTATCCGGTGGCAGTCCCGGAAGTTCATCTGGGAAGACATCAGCGAATTCCCTTACAACGGGTATCTGACTCAGTTCCCCCTCGACCCGTCGAGTATCTACCACGTGAGCCAAATAACCTATACAACCCTTCTTAAGCAATCTCTTCGCTTGCATCATCGTCAGACAACAAGATTGTCTCGGCGATTTACTACCATAGAACACCACCTTCGACTTACCCGGAGTCTGCAGGTGTATGCACTTTTTCTTACAGTCAATGACCGCCCCGTGGCTCGCTAACCAATCCATCCCAAGGATTACATCGAATTCTCCAAGACGAATCGGCAACAAGTCCACGTTAAGCTTAAACCCTCTCACATCAGCACAACAATTCTTATAAATGTAGTTCACGGGGATAATCTCTTTGTTCGCTACTTCTACATTCATCGGGTGTTCTAACAGTTCATTAGGTAAATTAAGTCTTTGAGCAAATTCATCAGAAACAAAAGAACATGAAGCTCCCGAATCAAATAGCACATAGGCATCTATGTTGTTGATTGGAATAATACCTGACACCACCTCCCTAGATGCCACGGCATCTTGCATTGTCATGTTGAAGGTCCTTGTTGTTGGCTTATTTGGCTGGGCTGGTCCTCCACTGGTTGCTCTCGAGTTGTTGCCCCTATTGCCATTTCCGCCATCCATGTTTCTCTTTCGGGGACATTCCTTGCTCCGATGTCCTATTTCTCCACAATTGAAGCAACCTCCCTTCTTCGCCTTAGGACAATTGGGCGAGATATGCCCTTCTTGTCCACAGGTATAACAGACCATCTTCCCCTTCATACACTCTCCCGAGTGACCCTTCCCGCAATTCCCACATACCGGCCTTTTCTGTTGTATGCTCCCTTGCTGGATTTCAGAATTGCTACCCCCACTGCTCCATTGACGCTTCCTACTGTTGTTGCCACCACCGCTAACATTTACATTTTCTCTTTCTACCTTCTTTTTGTTCCTTTCCCGATTATATTTTGAAACCGCTTCACTCCCACCTTCAGTAATGAGAGCTTTCTCCAACAAGGTTGAGAACGATGTAATTTGCAAAACCGCTACCTTGCTGTAGATCCACGGCTTTAATCCATTCTCGAATCTCCTGGCCTTCCTCACCTCAGTATCCACCTGATGTGGGGCGAATCTAGCCAATTCATTGAATTTTGCAGCGTACTCCGACACTGACAAATTTTCTTGCTTCAATTCTAGAAACTTGATCTCCATTTTTGCCTGCGTACTCTCAGGAAAGTAATTCTCGAAAAATAACGTCTTGAAAGCTTCCCCACGCCACGACTCCAGTTCCAGCTTTGTTCTGATTGGCTTCCCACCAGAAGTTAGCCTCACCTTTCATTAAGTAAGTAGCAAAAACTGTCTTCTGCTCCTCAGCGACTCTAGCGATGACAAAGGCCTTTTCAATCTCCTTTATCCACGACTGGGCCTCTATCGGGTCCGCTGTTCCCCTAAACTCCGGCGGCCCTACTGCCTTGAAATCTTTAAAATTGGCTAAGTGGTTGCCCGTCTGGTTTCCTGCCGTAGTCGTTTGATTCCGCAGAGCTTCGACCATCATGTTGATAAAGTCTTGCATTGGGTTTGGCTGAGTTCCCTCTGCATTGTTAACCGACTCTTCGACCCCTTGGTTTCGTAGGATTCGTCTGGGCGGCATTATCTGTTTAAACAAAGTCCTAACACGTTACTCGGGTTTTAGTAACATATAAGTATTTAACATGCAATACAATATTGTACTCGAACAATCGCATGACCATCATGTGGGAGCTCTAGATTACCCAACCTCGGAAATTCTACTTTTACCCGATTAGTGATTTAAGTTGCTAAAATACCGATTCAGTTTTACTGAATTAACATAACTATTGAATTGACGGTTTACCAGGTAAAATTCTCAAACACATACCATAATAATGCATTTATATTCATATACCAACTTTAGTGTTTTACACGTTTATCACAGGTATATTGCTATAAATGCTACCATCCCATTTAATATAACAAAAGGTGGGATTCACTTAAACCATTCTTTCCTACCTACATAATTGGGAAGTACATCCTACATACGAACTACCTCGCACCTTGCTGAGGTTAATACAAACTCTAGTAAATCAAATGATAGTACCAATAACACTGCTCAAGGCATAACCACCCACTTCTAACTATCCTCTAAGGGACACAAGGTGAATGCAACTCAACGCTTGCTCTCGCTACTGGAGGGCAGATCCATCCATCTGGCGTCGAACTGCATCCAGACGATGTCTAAGGCTCGCTCCAAATCAACTATCTTCGCATCCTTAGCCTTTACCTCATCCTTCAATTGTCCTAACTGCAGCTCCCTTAGCAGCAGCCTCCCTCGCAACTCGGCTAACTCAGCCTGGGCCTGGTAAGCAGCGTCCTTGTACTGCTGTTCAGAATTCTGGTGGATGTGGTTCTGCGCCTCTAATTGTTTAGCCCTAACCTCTAGCTCGACGTTCCTCGCCAGCAAACCTCCTATCACATCAGGCTCTATGGGCTCCTGGTTCACTGGACAGCTATCTTGACTCTCGTCCGACATCCTACAAAACCACACAAATAAATCAACATCAGTACCACAATAAAATATATTCATTGATGAAATGAAATGATATTTTATTCGGTACGACTAAAACTCTATGAATCTCCCCGACCCATCACCTACATACTCTATGTGAGTTTTCTACTAAGGTTATATCCTAGGTTTCTTGTTCCTAACGTTTATAACCTACAGCTTTGATACCAACCTGTGACACCCCCAAATCCAGGTTTCCAAACCTTGAATTCGGTGCTCACGATAATTGCCGACAAACATACTATCTAACTAAATGCGGAATAATAAACATACATTGTTTATCGAATGGAAATAAAGTCTTACAATTCTGGTCCCAAGGTTCTTTAACCTTAACATAAAACGTACTCTTAATACAAATAAAGGTTCACTTAATCAAACAACATTCAGAAACAGCTAGTACATAGGCACTAACGGGCATCTACTCTTGCACCTTCCCTTTTCTTTTGTCTCCCCTAGACGTTTCTGCCTTAGCTGAAATAAAGATCATGATATAGCAAGGGTAAGCAACTAATTTGCTTAGCAAGTATATACACAAAGAGATATATCATGATAGAAGGAAATTTCGCTTTCAATGTTCAACAACAGTATAAGAGTGTGGAGGAGCATTGAATTAATAAACAACAATTGAATATTCGAATAATTGAATGACAATTACTGAGTGGTTTGAAATAACCAAGGACGTTTTCCAAGGTTCTCAGCATGTAAGCTGGACCTCTTAAAAAGTTTTGGTAATTGAGGGGATCAACCTCTCATACCCCGTGATTTATGCATAAACACTTAATAACCAGCATTGATATCATGCCTTAAACAAGTTTATCCTTTTCTCAGCCAAGAGTTCTTACCACAACAATTTAATAAGAACAGCTTTTAAAATACCATTGTCTTAACCAATTTAGACATGCTGGATCTAGCTGATACAAATAGCATAGATCGATCTCATAAACAATTCATACTTGAAAGAACTTTAATTAAATTTACAGTTCAATCATAATAGGATAGGAATTCAATTGCACAATGTGCGAATCTCAATAATCAGTATAGATGTGAATAATCGACAATAATTATTCACTAACATGCTTCGAAAATAATAACTCGAGATTGAGTTAGGGAACTTGCAATAATGTAAGAAGTTTAGGGTTAGGAACTTGCCTGTTTGCTCAGCTACAAATAATTCTAGCTTTAACTAATTGGCCTTGAAGAACCTAACATTGATAATGTTGAGCTATCAATTAGTACTGCGTAGTTGTATATCGATACGCTTACTTATGCTATTTATTTAACAATTAAGCAAATCACATAGCACACATAAACTATCGTAAATCCTATAAGACACTTAATTGATCCTTAGGTTGATGGTTTAATTAATTAACAATGTTTCCCTTAAGTGATAACCACTTATTAAACCCTTAAACAATTAATAATAATTGTTTAATTAATTAACATTACATTTTCTTAAGTAATATTCATTTATTAAACCCTTAAACAATTTGTTATGATTGTTTAATTAATGGGTTATTAAACTCTCTATATTTTATTAACTCTATCTTCATTTAATTACTATTAAATAGTAATTAATTAATTATCTTTAGTTATTATTAATAGTAATTAATAACTAATTATATTCATTTATTATTTAATTATTAATTAAATAATAATCGAATTATAAATTTTTAATTGTCTTTAATTATTATTTAAGATTAAATAATAATTAATTAAGTTTATTTATTATTTAATGTTAATCAGATAATAAAATAATTAATAAGTGAGTACTAATTATCTTTAGTTATTATTTAATAATAAATAATAACTAATTAGGTTTATTTATTATTTAAAGTTAATCAAATAATAAATAATTAATTAGTAAATAGGAATTATCTTTAGTTATTATTTAATACTAAATAATAACTAATTAGGTTTATTTATTATTTAAGGTTAATCAAATAATAAATAATTAATTAGTGAGTAATAATTATCTTTAGTTATTATTTAATAATAAATAATAACTAATTAGGTTTATTTATTATTTAAAGTTAATCAAATAATAAATACTTAATTAGTGAGTAATAATTATCTTTAGTTATTATTTAATAATAAATAATAACTAATTAGATTTATTTATTATTTAAAGTTAATCAAATAATAAATAATTAATTAGTAAATATGAATTATCTTTAGTTATTAATAAATAATAACTAATTAGATTTATTTATTATTTAAGGTTAATCAAGTAATAAATAATTACTTAGTGAATAAGAATTATCTTTAGTTATTATTTAATAAATGATAACTAATTAGGTTTATTTATTATTTAAAGTTAATCAAATAATAAATAATTAATTAGTGAGTAATAATTATCTTTAGTTATTATTTAATAATAACTAATTAGGTTTATTTATTATTTAATGTTAATCAAATAATAAATAACTAATAAGTGAGTACTAATTATCTTTAGTTATTATTTAATAATAAATAATAACTAATTAGGTTTATTTATATTTTAAAGTTAATCAAATCATAAATAATTAATTTACAATTCTTAATTATCCTTAATCATTATTTAATAATAATTAATCAATTACTTAACTTTATTTATTATTTAAACATAATTAAATAACAAATAGTTAATTTTTTTTTTCTAATTTTCGTTCTTGATTTCCAGATTTGGGGTCTCTCACCAAAACCTTCATAAAACGAAATCTACAACTTCGATTTACGATCCGTCGATTTTGTTGGATTCGTATCTTCCTGAACTACACTTTTCACTTATCAAACATAAAATTTGGTTAAGTTTAGGTCTCGGAAAACAGGCTCAAAGTCAGGGGTCAGCAAGGTTGTTCAACAGTTGGCATGCTTTGGTAATAAATTCATGGTTTGCTCATTTTTCAACATATTTGAGTGATTCAAAAGGGATTTTGTCCCTAACCTATGGATCTAGCATATCAAGAAAGAAAATCACAAGATCCCTTTATAGATTTCAAAATGACAAGCATATAACAACCTTTTTCAAATAAAATTTCCGGAAATCTCCTTTACTTCCTTTCTTCTAAATTTTTCCAACATAAACTCACACATATGAACAAGCAAAACATTATATATTCAAGATCTAACCTTATCATAAGGTTCTAGCCATCAAGAACATAAAACTTCAAGGATCTATGTCCAAACACATTAAAATAGCTTAAAGTTTGGAGTTATACCTTTTTGATTTCTTCTTCTTCTTTTCCTTCCCAAAATAGGTTGTGAATGGGGATGGCCTAAACAATCAAGACCCTCTTCTTTCTCCCACAAGATTTGTTCTTGCTTCTCTCTTCCAACTCACAAACTCTCTCTACACTTGGTGAATAATAAGTGAGGCAACTCTTGTTAACTTTGGTGAGGGGTCCTATTTATAGGAAAGTAGAGACCATGGGCAAAATAGTCATTAATCATGACTAGGCAAGGGCAATTTGGTCAATTCATCAATAGTAGGAAGTTTCCTAGCAACTTCCTCAAGGGTATTTTAGTCCTTTCCCAACCTCTTTCAAGGTTAAAATAGTCTTTTCGCAAAATCTTAATTATCCATTAGTTATTACCCATTCTTCATTGGTTATTAGACATTGGTTATTATCTTGCCATCATTACATTGGTTAAACACAATGGTTATTATCCCGCCATCATTTCATTGGTCATTAACCACTTGGATATACAATGGTTATTGCCCTTACATAATTACCTTGGTTATTACCCACTCTTGGCCATTTTAGTCATTACCCACCAATTCCTACACTTGACTCACTATGGTTATCTCTTAACCATAGTTATATCATACCTGCCAACACGAGTATAGACACATCTTATACATCTCTCACCAATTAACCCAAGCTGGTTTAAATAGAACACAACGTTAACTCATTGAATTAAATTAGATTTAATTAATAAGGACGTTCAAAATTCACGAGCATTACAGCCTGTACAACAGAAGGTAACAGTTTCTTGTGAGTAGCAGGTAACTGAATAAAGAACTGCATTCTTATCTAGAATCAATGACAAGGAGTGTAATGCTGTTGCAGCCTCCTTCAGATCCTGATTCTGCTCACTTTCTTCTTCTTCTAACTCTAAACTGTTGGTAATTGCAACCTCTAAACTGTCCTTATTTGTTTGCTTAAAAGTTTCCTGCATGATAGGGTCAATAACATCAATAACAAAGACAAGATTAATATTACTAGGGTACCTCATGACCTTATAAATGTTGAATTGAATCTTTTCACCATTAAATTCCATGGTCAAGGTCCTATTATGCACATAAATCGTTGTTCTAGCTGTTTTCAAGAATGGTCTCCCTAATAAAATATGTGTAGGATTTAGAGATGTATCATCATCCATATCCACAATGTAAAAATCTGCAGGAAATATTAGTTCGTTCACCTACACCAACACATCCTCAATTACCCCTTCAGGGTAAGTGTTAGTACGATCAACCAACTGTATAATAACACCATTAGTTTTTAAAGGATCTAGATTTAAAGAAGCATAAATAGAACGTGACATGACATTTATAAAAGCTCTTAAATCTAGCATGGCTTTTTCAAATCTGGTATTACCTATTCTACATGGAATTGTGAACATGCATGGATCTTTACACTTAGAAGGTAATTTTCTTTAAAGGACTGCTGATACATTCTCTCCAACAGTTACTTTCTCATCATCCCTTAATTTTCTCTTTATTAGTGCATAATTCTTTTAAAAACTTTGCATACATTGTCACTTGATTAATTGCATCCAATAAAGGGATATTTACCTCCACCTTACGGAATGTTTCTAAAATCTCTTTCTCTTGCTCTTCCTTCTTAGAACACCTTTGATACTTGGGTGGAAAAGGTAGGGGAGTAGTCTTAAATTGAGCAGAAGGGTTAGGAATTACCTTAGATATTTTTGTCTCCTCCTTGGCCTTCTCCTCATTAAATTCAACAATGGCTTTGAGCACTTCTAACTGGCTTTCACTTCTCAATGTTATAGCACTAGCATTCTCTCTTGTATTGCAATAGTTTGAGAAGGTAACTTCCCTGAGCCTTGCGAGTCCAATCAACTAACTGTAATAGCAAGCTGACTCATCTGATTCTCCAGATTATGGATGGAAGTTCTTGTCTCTTATTGAAACTTTTGTGTTTGGTTCATGAAAGCTTTAAATATATCCTTAAGAGATGTTCTAAAATTGACAGGTGCTCCTTGTCTAGGTAGGTACTGCTGTTGAGCTTGTTGAAAACCTTGCTACTTATTTGGAAAAACATTCTGCATTGGTTGTCTATTAACACCATAGCTCAAATTGGGATGATCTCTCCATCCTGGATTATAAGTACTAGAATAAGGATCATATCGACATTGAGGTTATCTTGGAAAATTCCCCACTTTATTCGCTTATTGAACAACCTCATCATCTTGTAGTGTTGGACACATATCAGTATTATGACCTGACAACGAATAAATTCCACACACTTTTGTTGTTTGCATGTTCCCTATAGCTATTTGACGAACCATAACAGTTAAGTCAGAAATTTGATGTTCAAGATTATAAGTGCTTATCTCATTCACCTTTTTAGGTGTATGATCCATTCTAGTTCCATACTGCTGTGAGTTGGCTGCCATGTTTACAATCAAATTCCGAACAACTTCTGAAGTCTTATCTACTAGTGCTCTTCCACTAGCAGCATCGATCATACTTCTATCCATTGGCAACAGTCCTTCATAAAAGTATTGAATTAAGTGATGGTCATCAATTTGATGTGGTGGACATCTAGAGCATAATTTCTTAAACCTCTCCCAATACTCATAGAGAGTCTTTCCATTATACTGTCTGATACTACATATCTCTTTCCTTATATTAGCAACCCTTGATGCAGGAAAATATTTTTTCAAGAATAGCCTCTTCATCTCATTGCATGATTGGATTGAACCTGAAGGAAGATAATATAACCAATCATTTGCCAAATTTGCTAATGAAAAGGGGAAGGCTCTAAGCTTTATCTACTCCTCTATTATTCCTTGAGGCCTTATGCTAGAACACACCACATGAAATTCCTTCAAATTCTTGCATGGATCTTTACCTATAAGACCTTGAAAAGTAGGCAAAAAAATGTATTAGTCTTGATTTTAATTTAAAAGCAGCATCTAAATTAGGATACTCAATACACAATGGTTGTTGATTAAGATTAAAAGTAACTAATTCTTTCAAAGTTCTGTTGTTATTTGCAGCCATAATTTCTTCTTCAAAATCACTGGATGAACTGTTAGAAAGTAATTCAAGTGCAATGTTCAGGCTAGGTGATGTAACAAAAGCTTCCTCTGAATCTGCAGTTGTACTTTGAGCTTGACGAGTCTCTTTCCTTAATCTTTTTGCAGTTTTCTCAATCTCTGGATCAAAATTTAATTCACCAGATTGAGAGGATCGAGTCATAAACTAAAAAGAAACAAAGAATGAATAAAAACAAGTAAACAGTCCCCGACAACGACGCCAAAATTTTTGGTAGCGTGTACGTTAACACTCCAAAAATTAATTAAACCTTACTCTTCACTCTACGAACAGGAAAATAACACAGTATAATTGTAATTAAGCATCGAACCCACAGAAAGTGATCTTGCCTTTAATTACTCTAACTATTCCTAACTAGATTAAGAAAACAATAATTGAAAAGGGGGGGGGGTTAATAGATTAGTTATAATTAACTAAAGTAAACTGAATTAAATTAATAAGAATAACCAATTAATTAGAAATTTCAGTTCTTCAGTTCAGTATCACCCCTTCACAGTAATGGAATAATCAAGTATAACACTATTCCTCCCTTCAATCCAACTAATAGCCCTAAGTAACAACAAGTTCTATTACTCAAAATTTTCCTTAGATTTTCACTTAATGAAACAAGCTCTTCACAAGATTCTCACCATTATATAACCTAGAACAAGCTCTCTAGATTTAATATAACAACAACATTAAGAACTAGGGAATTAGATTATTCCAAGCAATAATCACACAAGCTCGGACTGTTTAACCTGTCTTCTGATAATCATAGCAATACACAAAAGTTCTGACACAATCACATATCACTAAGTACTACTTATGACTAGAACAATATCAATTATACATAATACTATTCCTGAATCTAGTAGATGATAATAACCTGATCAATCTAACTGGCCACATTAAATTAATCAACATAATTATCATTAAACCATTAAAACAGATTATCAAGAATGAATCTCATATACGAAGGAATAAATACTGTTATCACTCAATTAAACCATAAACTGTTATACAAGTTCAACATTACCCAGAACTAAAATTAAAAGCTTAGCATGACATAATTAAAATATGAAAACTCTAAAAATAATCTGTCTCCGTATTCTCTCTCTGGATATCTCGTCCTGAAGCCAGGTGAAGGTATTTTATAATGTCTCTTCTCTGAAAACCTTAGCCGAATCTATTTCCCTATCAACTTTTGAAATCCTAGCAAATATAGTCTTCTTTATCTATTCGGATTAAGTTTCCATAGTAGACTCTAATTCCATAACCAGCTGTAGCCTCTATATTAGATTACAGTTTCCATCACAAACTCCAACTCCCTAATGGGTTTCTCCAATGACCCGTTCTGAACCGGATCCATATCTATAAGTCGACCTACGAACGTAGAGTAACACCTCTGTAAAGCAAACGTAGAGTCATGGATCGTAGAGTGACTCTTATACTAGCCAATCATAGAGTGAATACATAACCATATAGTGGCTCAGTTACAGAGTAGCAAATCATCGAACAACAAATCATCGAGTTACAAATCGTAGAATGGCTTTACTACGAACATATAGTAACTTCACACCAGCGATCGTAGAATACTCCTTTATAACAGCTAAAAACTGAGCATTATACTCCATATCTGCTAATTCATCTCCAATACTTCCTGAAATTAATAACTACCTTAATCAGCTCACAAACATATGAAATATGTAATAAAACTAATTATGAAGGAATAAAAAGTATAGAATATTCTGCTCCTCTCACTGTTCAACTATTATATCAGTTATATTTGAATCTGTCTCTAATATGTTTTACTTCTATTCATTGATCTCTTTCTTAGATGGCTTATAGATTCGCTAGAGTTGTTGGGAGGCAAGGTAACAATGGGGGAAGTAGTGAGGGCCAACCTAATGCGCAGCCCAATGAGAAACCTAATAATCACATTAATGCACAATTAGCTGCCTTGGTGAATCAGGCAGTTAATTAAGCCTTACCGCAATTGGTGGCACAGGTTATTCAGGCAATGCAACAGTAGCCAAAAATTCTGAACAAGGGAACCCAGGAAATAATGGTCCACACGTAAACAAAGAGGAAGGGAATGCATATGGTCTTAATTAGCTTGTAGTTCCAATGTATGTATGGTTGAAATGATTTCAGAAGCAGAACCCACATTCATTCAGTTCAGCTCTGACTCCAATTGATGTAGAGAATTGGATTGCCCATCTAGAGAAGATCTTTGATGTGTTGGGGTGCTCAGATAATCAGAAAGTGTTGTTTACAACTTATAACTAGAGAGGGATGCACAGAGGTGGTGGAAGGCGATGAAAGCAACAAAAGGTGATAGATATACTAAGATATTTAGTTAGGAAAAGTTTTGTGAGGTCTTTTATCAGTAGTACTTCCCAGTTATTGATACAGAGGCATATGGTAGAGAGTATTTATCTATTCGATAGAAAGATGATGAGTCCATCACGGATTTTATGACAAGGTTCACCAGGTTGGAAAAATTTATGGGAACCTCTACAGAGACTACAGCGGAACAGGCAGAGAAGTTCAAATGGAGAATTTATTATAAGTATCGCCAACATCTCATTAACAACAAGTTTGCAGATGTGTCAGTAGTGGCTAATGCGACCAAGAATATTGAGATGGAGAGGCATGACTTCTGGGCTTCTAAACCAGAGAGGAGTCAAAAGAGGGACATAGATGACCAACATGGTCAAGCTTTGGGTCAGCATACGAGGAATCAGGGTGGTCAGTGGAGCAGGAACCGTGGTGGTCAGTAGGGGTAATGGCGTGGCCAGAATCAGAATACGGTTTATCAACAGTTGCCGAAACAAGGGCAGAACCGTCAGCTTCAGTTGTCTCTACAAGGTTAGAATCGCCAGCAGGGGCAGAATCAGGGTCGTTACCCAGGGCCAGCTGGTGGGGGTAATCATCCAGGGAGGTAGTGTCATAGAGTTACTGGTGCATGCTTCTTGTGTGGACAAATGGACCATATTGCAAGAGATTGTACCGGGTCATGTGATAATGGTGGAGGTGATAATAATGGTGGCAATAGAGGTCAGCGTCAAAGTGGTCGAGTGTTTGCCTTCATATATAACCAGGCGGTAGGTGCGCAAGGTACTATTGCTGGAACTCTTTTAGTTAGAAGTCGTGAGGCTTCTGTTTTATTTGATACTGGCTCTACTCATTCAGTTATTACGTATTCTTTTGTTTGGCACCTTAGTGTGCCATCTCAGTCCTTAGATTCTGTTATGTCTATTGCTATCCCGATAAGGACTTATGTCATTTTTTTGATGTGTATTGAGATTGTCCGATCAGTTTTGGAGATAAGATTCGTGGGGCTAATCTTCTTCCGATGGGCATGCACGATTTTGATGTAATTCTTGGGATGGACCAGTTGGATAAGCACTCAGCCACTATCAATTGCCAGACGAAGAAGGTTATATTTGGAGATAGGAAGTCTCTGGAGTTCGTGTTTTAGGGTTCATGGCCAAGTAGGGTGGTGAAGTTGATTTGAACTTTGAAGGCTGAGAAGTTAGTGGTAAAGGGTTGTGAGGGGTATTTGGCATTTGTAAAGGATACCTTTATAGGTGAGTCTCATATTGAGGATATTCTAATTGTTCTTGATTTTCTCGATGTGTTTCCAGAGGAATTGTCAGGGTTGCCACCGCAGCGGGAAGTTGAGTTTACCATCGAGCTTATTCTTTGTGCAGAGCCTATCTCTAGGGCGCTGAATAGGTTGCCACCATTGGAGTTGCTTGAGTTGAAGGAGCAGTTACAACAATTATTAGATCGTGGTGTGATTCGGCCAAGTATTTCACCGTGGGGTACTCTAGTTTTGTTTGTGAAGAAGAAAGATAGATCTATAGGGCTATGCATAGACTATAGAAAGTTGAATAAGATTACCATCAGGAATCGATATTCATTACTAATGATTGATGACTTGTTTGACCAACTTCAGGGGGTGAAGTATTTTTCGAAGACAGACTTGAGGTCGGGTTATCATCAGTTGAGGGTGAGGGATGAGGATATCTCTAAGATAACTTTTCACACTTGGTATGGGCATTACGAGTTCTTGGTGATGCCATTCGGGTTGACAAACGCTCTGATGGTGTTTATGGATTTGATGAATCGAGTGTTCAGGAAATACTTGGACCAATATGTCATTGCCTTTATTGACGATATTTTGGTTTACTCCAAGTCTAGGGAATGGGATATCTCTAAGACAGCTTTTCGCACTCACTATAGGCATTACGAGTTCTTGGTGATGCCATTCGGGTTGACAAACACTCCGGCGGTGTTTATGGATTTGATGAATCGGGTGTTCAGGGAATACTTAGACCAATATGTCATTGTCTTTATTGATGACATTTTGGTTTACTCAAAATCTAGGGAAGAGCATGAGGAACATCTTCGCACAGTTTTGGAGATTTTGTAAAAAGAGAAGTTGTATGCTAAATTCTCTAAGTGCGAGTTTTAGTTAGAATAAGTTGCATTTTTGGGCCACGTTGTGTCTGCTGAGGCATTAAGGTGGATCATGTGAAGGTTGAGGCTATTATTAAATGGCCGAGACCTACTATGATGACGAAGGTTAGGAGTTTCTTGGGTTTGGTAGGGTATTATAGGTTATTTGTGGAAGGATTTTCTTTGCTTGCCTTGCCATTGACTCAGTTGATGAAAAAAGGCACGAAGTTTATGTGGAATGAGGAGCGCAAGAAGAGTTTTGAGGAGTTGAATAAACGACTTGTGACAGCTCCAGTGCTAACATTGTCGTCGGGGATGGGAGGTTACTAGATTTATAGTGATGCTTCTAAGAAGGGCTTGGGGTGTGTTTTGATGTAACATGGTAAGGTGATTACTTATGCTTCTAGGCAGCTTAAACCTTACGGGGTGAACTACCCCACTCATGATTTGGAGTTGGCAGCAATAATTTTTGTCCTAAAAATTTGGAGGCACTATGTATGGAGAGAATTGTGATATCTTCACCGATAACAAAATTAGTCTTAAATATATTTTCACTCAAAAGGAGCTCAATATGAGGCAGAGGCGTTAGTTGGAGCTTTTAAAAGATTATGATGCGAGAATTCAGTATCAGCTAGGGAAGGCAAATGTGGTTACAGATGCTCTTAGTCGAAAGAGTTCTAGGACTGTAGCAGCCTTTATTACACAACCTCAACTTATTTTGGATATGGAGTGGCTAGAGTTAGAGTTGTATGTGTAAGGTTCAGATTAGCATTTAGTAGGTATGAGAGTGGAGCCCTCTCTTATCTCACGGGTTAAAAAAGCTCAAAAGGAAGATGGGGAGTTGTGGGGTATGGTGCAAAATCTGGAGGAGGGCAAGCAGCCCGAGTTTCGTATTAATGACCATGATGTGATTTGTTGGGTAAACGGTTATGTGTACCGTCAGATCCAACCATTCGAGAGGCTGTGTTGGCTAAGGCTCATAGTTTGCCATTTTTTATTTATCCAGGTTCCACAAAGATGTACAGGGATTTGAAGGAGAATTTTTGGTGGAATGAGATGAAGCGGGATGTGGCCGAATATATGGGAAAGTGCCTCACGTGTCAACAAGTGAAGATAGAACATTAACGAGCTAGTGTTTTGCTGCAACAGTTTGACATTCCAGTTTTGAAGTGGGAGAATATCACAATAGATTTTGTGACTAGTTTGCCAAGGGCTTTCACGAAGAATGATGCCATTTGGGTTATAGTGGACTGGCTGACCAAATCGGCACACTTCTTGGCTATCTATGAGGGTTACTCAGTGGATAGGTTGGCACAGATCTTTTCGCAGGAGATTGTTAGACTTCATGGTACTCCAGTATCTATTGTTTCAGATCGGGACTAACAGTTCACTTCACTGTTCTGGAAAGGGTTTCAACGAGCTTGGGGCACTCGACTCAACTTTAGTAATTCTTTCCATCCTTAAACCGATGGGCAATCCGAACAGACTATTCAGACGTTGGAGGACATATTGAGGTCCTATGCACTTGAGTGGTCGGGTAATTGGGATGATTGCTTTAGCCTAGTTGAGTTTACTTATAACAGCAACTAGTATGCAAGTATTGAGATGACTCCGTTTGAGGCGTTGTATGGTAGGAAGTGTCGGGCACCAACTTGTTAGGATGAGGTTGGTGAAAAGGCCATAGAAGGGCTTGACTTAGTTCAAATCACTACGGGAAAGGTAACGGTAGCTAAGGAGAAATTGAGGTCGGCTCGATCACGACAGAAGAGTTATGCTAATAAGCATATGAGGACCTTAGAGTTTGAACCTAGTGAGCATGTGTTTTTAAAGGTTTCTCCTTAGAAGGGCATTCGACAATTTGGGTTGAAAGGGAAATTTAGTCCACGTTATATTGGCCCATTTAAGATTTTGGAGAGGTTGCATATCGGTTAGCTTTGCCTCCACAGCTAGCTCATGTGCATAATGTGTTCTATGTGTCAGTGTTGAAGAGTTATCATTATCGTTCATTGTATGTGATGCAATATCCGTTCGATAAGATTCGGGATGATCTTACTTGTAAGGAACAAGTCGAGGCGATTTTGGATCGTCAAAAGCGGATTATGAAAATAATTCCGTTTGTTTAGGTTTTATGGAGGAACCATTCAGAGCAGGAAGTTACTTGGGAGATGGAGGAGTTTATTCGAGCAGAGTATCCACATCTTTTTGATAATTAGATACGTTTCTTTCATTTGATTCCGGGGACGAAATCCTTTTAAGGGGGAGGTAATGTAATACCCAACAAAATAAAATAGTAATTAAATCTATTTAAAAAAAATACTTTAATTGGGTTTTTCTAATGTTTGGGTCAGATTATGTTTAATTTGTGTGGACCATAATGAGTATTGAATAACATTGAGTTGATAAATTTGGGCCTTAAAACTAATTAAATTCTGCATAAATTTTATACTATTGAATCCTATTAAAATTATGAGAGTTAATAAAATGTATTTAAATGATTAAAACATAAACTCTATAGTGTACTCAAACCATTATTCATCTGATATAAAAAAGGGGAAGAGGCTGCCGCTTAACCGGGATAAAGAGAGAGAGAGGAAGAAGTAGCAGCTGAGAGAAGAAACGGAAGAGAAAAACAAATCTCGGGCTAATTCTTTTTCCGGTAAGTGATTGATTTAAATACTTTATGTGATTGTATGTGTTGTTGCCTAATTTCTTACTAGCACTTAACACGTAAGTATATGCGTTCGTTTGCAGTAGTTAGCAAGTAAGGGTATCGTTCCTACGAGAAAATAAATTAATATTTATCAATTACCGACTTCAATTCAATTAATCCTATTTTAAACTAAGAAATTTTTTGTTCCAGTATGAAAATTAAAATTAACAAAATTAATTACTAAAATAAAAATTCACAAGAGTAAATGCAGATTTAATATGTTAAGATTACAACCCATAGTATTTCATTTAAATCAATTTACTTCCTATTTAATTTAATTAATTAACATGAATCATTAACCAAGAATTCTTTACGCACTTCTTCTGAAAGTCACATAAACAAATCTTCTTAAATCTAATCTCTAAGAAATTGAATTACAAGGAATACCTTAGTCAATTAACTCACTATATTCCTATGTGAGTTAAGTTAATTAGGGTTTTTAGGCACACTTTCTTTTAATGGTTACAAAAGACACGTAGGTATATTCCTATCCTACATACTAATTATATTAACCTTATTCAGATTATATGAACATATACTATCATATCCAGATCTAAATCAATACTCCATTTTCCAACTTTATATAGATTATTACAGTAATTGTTAGCCAAACAATTAATCAATTAGTGCAAGATATAATAAACGATTCAATGATAACTAACTTGCATTAAATAGAAAACATCAATTTAAAATGCTTCTTCCTACAAAATATCATAAAAACGCTATAAATACATAAAAATAACATAAAATACTTAAGAATTCGCAAATTATCAAATTAAAAGATAATTAAAATATAGGTATAAAATCCACTCATCACCTGCATGCTAGATTCTAATAACAAGTAATATTAGTTATATTGTAACGACCCCAAAATTCATACAATCCAACTCTTCACATCGGTCGTTAACAATACATCCTCATTCAGACTTTACAACATCATTCAATGTTAAACTTAATAAAATACAGAAAAATTTTAAACTATTCTATTACAAATCATTCTCGATCCCAAAATTTTCAACCTTTACATCTAAATATCTTAGAATCATGTTAATATCATGATTCGCCTTATCGAACTTATAATAAAAGTTTACACCTCAATACAAACTTTATAACTCAACATAAATTCATTTATCAAAAACTTAACATAATTCAAATAATAAATTCAACTAAAACATTTAAATCTTCATGCATCATTTTGATTCATGCCATTTAGGTAGTACATAACGTTACCTTGTATCTTTAACCTGTAAAAGTGGTTATTTAAAAGAATGAGCTCGACAGCTCAGCAAAATCTAACAGTTTGCATACAACACATAACTCATAGATAACATGCTCGTCATATACATCATAAACATTTGGCTAAACATATCATACATACATTAGTTACCAAGTAATAATTGAGTTCCATAACTCAATCAACATTTTAACTCCATGGACGTTGTCATACATTGATTTTGTCGTTTCATACATACAACCCATAAAATATATCATACTTTTACATCATAGATTTTAAATAATTAATCATTTAGTTCACATAACAAATAGGAACTAAAAGACTTGCCTGGTTCGTAGATTACCAATTACCATAATTAGCCTATACTTATCTGTACTTCACGTATCCTACACGATATATAATCATGCACAATATTTATTAGTCATATAGCAACTCTTAGAAAACAACCTACACATTCCGTTTATAAAACAGTAACAAAAATTAGTTACAGTATTATAAACATTTCAGGACTCATTCTCATCCAATTTTCATTTTAATATCTCAATTGTTTTCTGGTTATCATTCTCACTTCAGAAGTTCTAAACTTAATTATAGCAATAACATGCTTAAGAATTCCTAAAACTCAACGTTAAGTTAGGGTTCATTAATATTTATGATTTATAATCAGCAAGAATATGCTTAGCATCCAACTCAACGTCTTGGTATTCGTTCAACATATTAATCTAAGTTTTAAACATGCATAGGGTGACATAGCATAACTACAAAGAAAGAAAAATTTAACATTTCTTGCTAAATTTAACATCCAGGGATCTCGCCTCGGCGAGATCATTAAGCTAAATTTCTCTGCCCCGACGATTTCTCCGCCTCGGCGAGCTCACTGAACTGAGTTCCTCGCCCCGACGAGAGTTTTGTGTAGTAAGTCCTCGCCCCGACGGGAATTGCAGAAAATGAAATTTTCTTGTTTTTAATTCTTTTTCTTTTTGGTCATGATATGTTACCCTATGCAAGATTAAAACTTAAATTAATGTATTGAATGAATACCAAGATGTTAAGATGGATGTTAAGCATATACTTGATGATGATAAAATATAAAGTTGATGAACCTTAACTTAACGTTAAGTTTTAGGGATTCCTAAGGGTGACATTGTTATAATTTAGCTTATAACTCCTGAAGTGAGATTGATAATCAGAAAATAATTAAGGTTCTAGGATGACGTTGAATGAGAATGAATCTTGAAGTGTTGGTAATATAGTAACTAATCATTATTTGTGCCTTATAAACGGAATGTGTAGGTGGTTTATGTACGTGAGTTGTAGTTAAGAAAACTGCGCTCGAGGCAAGTTTCCTTACCTTACCTCGATTTCAGTTAACACAAGTGCTCTATTCATATCTTGTCTACAAATACGCAAGTTTCTTAATTCTATTCTTTTATTTAACAAGTTATCATTGCATATTTCACTTATTGTATCATAAATTTCTGACTTCTAGATTCACGTTGTTCAAAGCTCAAGCTAATTGAAATCATTATTCTAATACCTTGGTAATACAATTTCTATATCGTTGAATATCGTTGTTGTTGATCCTTGATCCTAATTTATGTTGTTTAAATCAAATTATCTTTGGATTGAATTCTTGAACGACAGACTGAGAAGAACAACCCTAGTACAGGGGAATACTTACGTTATGCGAAAGCGTTGAATGATTGTGCACAATACATTGTACAACGGGCTGATCACCCTGAGTACGAGATGGTTAGTCCAGTTATAGTTTATTAAACTGTTAAAGGTTAAAAAAAACTTACCTGTTAACCTAGGACATGGTTCGTGGTCTTGCGACCCTCAGTATATCTTGATGTTCTATCTCATTCTAATGAGTTTTCGGATGTTTCCATTCATGATTAGTCTCATCAGTGAAATAATAACTTACAGATAAGTTTAATGTCGAAAGTGTTCTTTATTATCTTGGTGGGCATTTGTTTTGCTCACCCTTGCATACTAAGACCTTGCAGCTAAAGTTGAGAGGACGGATGGACCGTCTACCAGCAAAGGAAAAGGAAAAATGCACAAGTGACGATGATTTACTGTAATACAAAGACTTGTTTACTTTTGATCATGTGGTTGTGTAACTAAGACTTATTCGTTATTATTAAAGTTTTATTTTCGCGAATGATGTATTAAGGTTAGAAAACTTGGGTTTTTATTTGTAATGTAACCCTTTTAATGGGATTATAGTTTATGAAGTTATTTATTATCCTTTATTATGGATAGTTAGACATGTATGAAACGAACAGTGAACACCAAATCTGTGGGATTGAAGTACCCGAATTTGGGGGTGTCACAAGCGTTCTAAATTCCAGAACTATTATCGAAGTTAATCCAAACCAAACTTCCTTTGGTGTGGGCTCTGATGTCAAACTGAGATGAACAACCCTTTATAGGGGATTATATTTACGTGTTAGCGTTAAGATGTTGTGCACATACATGGTACGAAGGGCTGATCCTCCTAACTACGAGAAGTAAGGTCCATGTAGTCTTACGACTGTTAAAGGTTTAAAGTAGAAATACTTGATAACCTAGGACATAGTTCGTGGTATTATGACCCTCAGATGTTCTTTTGATCCTTGTTTTTTAATCTTGATTTAAAAGTCGAGCTTTCGATTATCCGGTATCCATTGATTATTTGCATGTTATTATTATTGTTATTGTTATACTTGCTGGGCAATCGTTGCTCATTCTTGCATAATAACATTGCAGCTAAGGTTGAAAGAGTTGATGAACCATCTACTAGTAAGGGGAAAAGGCAAGACAAACAAGTGATGAAGACTTGTTTAATTTATTTGATAGATGTTTATGTAAAAGACTTATGTTATTTATGTTATATTTCCGCACTGATGTTTTATTTAAGGTTAGATGATTTGGGATTGATGTTATTATGATGTTATAACCCTTTAATGGGAGAATTTCTATTTCAGTTAAGAGTTTTCATTCTTATATTTTTATGGGTAGTTAGATGTGATGTGATTTATTTGGATAGTGAACACCAAATCCTGTGGGAATGAAGTACCCGGATTTGGGGGTATCACACTAGGGATTTGATTAAAACCCTTAATAATGCTGGGATTGGTCCAAGTAGTATGATGAATGTTCTTAGCTCATTAAAGGGATGTATGAACAATGTTGGGTTCACTGAAACGGATATGCGAAATATAGTTAGAGATATTAGATGTGATAATATCGATTTGAATGATGCACAAGCTGCAATAGATTACTTGAGAAAGTTATAGTTGTCGACGCCGGGAGGGATCGCTTCCGTTGCGATATTTATCCTTACCAATTTTTTGCCTTCTCATTAGATGATTTTTTGGAAAAGGTCGGCATTAATGTCGACGGGGTTTTGAAAGATCGTTTTTTATGATGAGCCAATTGACCAGAGTCGCCAGTTGGTATATTTGAAATGGATGTACCAACTCATCCGAGTTTCGTTCTTTCGTAAATCGCTGGCTCATATGTGACTCCGAATTAATTGGTCTGCGAACCGAGATTCATAAAGTTCGGGGGCTTGCTTAAGCGAGGGGAAGGTGTTAGGCACCCCCCGACTCCCGTGAAACACGGTTACCGCAATATTGATGCTTTTCCTATCTTTTTAATTCCTAAAATCTGTATGTGTGTGCGTGTGTGTGCCTGTGTGAATGTTGTGGTGAGTTTGTATGAAAGAATCATTTGGGTTTTTATGGAAAGTCGTGCTTTGAGAGTGCTTTAGAAGGTCCTTCGGCTTCTACGAGAAAGCTTTATTCTTTTTGAGAAAGGTTTGTTTTTAATTGTCAAAACTGCGAGATTTTCATTGGGTGTCGCTTTGGCAAAACAAGATCAATTTTTAAACCCTCATCAAAATAGGAATCGAGATCTATACGTTGCTTTCGTAACTCAAAAGAATGGGCAACCTCTAGGATCTCTTTAACCCTATGCACAAAGATTTAATAAAACGTTACTTATTTTATAAAACCATTTTTTGTGATGTTTGAAAACGATTTTTTTTCTTTTGCCTTTCGTTAAGATAGAAATCGACATTCCTTAGCACCTCCAATTTCTTATCCTCGTGATGCTAATAACCTAGTTTGATTGGTTTTATGAAAATCTTCATCGTTTAGCCTTGAAATCCTTTTTGGTGTTGCAATTCAAATCAAACATTATAATGCGCAGGGGATTATTCACGGGCATGTAAGCCATCAAAATAACCCCGAACGCCCACAATCACATATTTTCACTATGACGGGGCCTTAAACACGATTCTCGCCTTGGCATCATTTTAAGGCCCGACGATTACATACTTACAATGAAAACTACATCGCTCCTACTACCTACATCAAAAGATGTCCATCATTGGATTTGGACCACGGGGTCGCGTTCCTAGGCTCACACCCGAAATTTCCACACACCCACAAAACGGATATTATAAGAAATAACCAACACGGATAATCTAACAATGCCAAGATATCCTAAAATAGCAACCTAAAGGAAACACGCCCAATATATCACCGTAAAACAAACAAAAAATTCAATAAATGAATATCATCGGGTTATTAGGAAGAATTTTGTTCCGATGGAACCCTCACTAATAATCCCTAATTCATTGTCCCACCATAAATTATATGAAAACTACATTTAATTTAACCAAATGATATGATAGAAATTGCTATAACAAGGAGATTTTCACCTTGCAAATGATATCAAAGTGGATGTAAACTTGTGTATGTGAATAGAATGAGAAGTATCTATGATACAATCAAATCAAAAGAGTATAAATCCTCTCCCTTTTTGTTTCTTTCTCTCCTATTTTGTTGCCAAATTCTGCTATTTCTCTCTCTTTTTCCGAGCTGCTGCTGTTTATTCTTCCTTCCTCTCTAACCCCCTGTATGCTGAATGAAGGAATGAGCTGAAATAGGCTGGCCAGAGCCAGCTGCAGATGGATCTGCGGCTGGCCGCAGATTGATCTGCGGCTGGCTGGCCGCCCCCCATCCACTCAGCTGGTTTTCGGTTTCCGTGTTTCGAGTTCCATGTTTTCAAAAGGCGCACTTATTGGCCGCAGATCAATCCGCGGCTGGCTGGTTTGACTTTCTCGATTATCGTGCTACGCCTCGATTCTTGTGTCGTGACGTCGGTTTTCGCCGACCGGCCTATATTTTGCAGTCCGGGAATTACTGGGAGACGTGCCACATCATTCGGGAATGCTCATTTCGGACGGCCTTGTTGTCACGTCGGTTTTGATTTGCAAATCGTCGCGGTGGCGTCAAGTGTTCGTACTTGCGCCCATCTTTCGCTCTCGTAGGCCGGCTCAATGGACGAATTTGCCCTCCTGTCAGGGTTAGTATATGAAGTGCAAAATTTGGGTGTCTACAGCTGCCCCTCTTTATCATATTTATGAAATGTTAAATGAAATGAATAGGATAAAGAAATAGACACCCGATGCATGAATGACAGTGCGCAAGAATGACAATACATACATGATGCAACACATACAACTTATGATGCAACGCAAGATGTAAAGCATGCAAAACATTCGTAAGGTTGTCAATGCATCAATCCCTGACCGCATTTGTTAGTCGTCGGGTTTCGTCTTCCAATCGATCGTCTCGTTTGCGCCGGGTCTCGTATCCGGTTGCTAGTCTCGTGATCACCGGGTCTCGTATCCGGTTGATCGTCTTGTGAGTGCCGGGTCTCGTATCCGGTCGCTCGTCTCGGAATCACCGGGTCTCGTATCCGGTTGATCGTCTTGTCGGCGCCGGGTCTCGTATCCGGTCGCTCGTCTCATGATCACCGGGTCTCGTATCCGGTTGATCGTCTTGTTGGCGCCGGGTCTCGTATCCGGTAGCCCGTCTTATAATCGCCGGGTCTCGTATCCGGTCGATTGTCCTGTGAGTGCCGGGCCTCGTATCCGGTCGCTCGTCTCGTAATCGCCGGGTCTCGTATCCGGTTGATTGTCCTGTGAGTGCCGGGTTTCGTATCCGGTCGCTCGTCTCGTAATCGCCGGGTCTCGTATCCGGTCATTGTCCTGTGAGTGCCGGGTCTCGTATCCGGTCGCTCGCCTCGTAATCGCCGGGTCTCGTATCCGGTCGATCGTCTCGTAATCCCCGGGTCTCGTATCCGGTTGATTGTCCTGTGAGTGCCGGGTCTCGTATCCGGTCGCTCGTCTCGTAATCCCCGGGTCTCGTATCCGGGTGATTTTCCTGTGAGTGCCGGGTCTCGTATCCGGTCGCTCGTCTCGTAATCCCCGGGTCTCGTATCCGGTTGATTGTCCTGTGAGTGCCGGGTTTCGTATCCGGTCGCTCGTCTCGTAATCGCCGGGTCTCGTATCCGGTCGATTGTCCTGTGAGTGCCGAGTCTCGTATCCGGTCGCTCGTCTCGTATTGAGAAGTCGTGTTCGACACCCGATTCATCAAAAATCTCGTATTTTATTACCAAATTATGAGTCAAACGGGTTTTAGAATCGATTAGGCTTGCAATGGACAAGGGGGAAGCACTAGGCCCAGTCGCAGATTGATCTGCGGCCAAGATCGGGGACTTAAGCGGCCAGCCGCTTCCCAGATCTGTCACTTTCATTCGTACCCCACACGATTCTCGCACTTTTGCACGTCCTTTTTGCCGAATTTTCCAATCTTCTTGCAAAAACCGCTCCGGTTAGATCGATCTACGCGCTACAGGTAACACTTTGACCGATTATTTTCCAATTTCGTCAATGTTTTGCTATACATTCGCTACTTTGCATGTTTAGAGATACAAATGTATGCTTTGAAATGCTATGCCATGTATTATTGTATGTACATGCTATTTATCAACTGTGCGAGTCATATTTTACGTTCATGATGCGGTCCCACATATCTGTTATTTTTTTTGAAAGAAAATCATGCATTATGGTCCTTTCATGTTGCAATTATCCGTATAAATGCAATTTTTGACCTGTTGTGGCTTGGATTAATAGAAAACATGTTTAGCTATGCATGGGATGCCCATTTTATAGACGAAACTCTGCTGATTTTTTTTTTTTAGTAAACATGCATCATGCTGCATTAATTCTACGATGAGGATAGGAAATTGGAATATTTATGACATAATTCAAAGTAGAATTTACCTTCCTCTTCGCCTGTTCTATTCCAGCTATGGATCCTGACGCTCCTAGTAGCTCCACCGCATCTCGTGCCTCGGGGGTTCGCCGCCGTAGGGTTGCACCCGTCCCTGCTTTGCCTCGGACCCGCCAGGCTCGTCGACTGGTAGAGGCTGTCATCCGGCCCGATCACCCCGATGTTGAGGAGGCTGTTCTTCCGGACGTCGCGGTAGAGGGGCCATCCTCCAGCACACCAGCTCCATCTCCTCATCGCGCCCTATCTGGCGCCTCTGTGCAGATACCCGATCTATTGGGTCGGGATCTCAGTCATCACCCCTCAGCATCTCTTGTTGCTAACGAGGTATATTCAATTATACTCTGAATTTATCCTCAATTTCCGTTCGTATCTGGACTGACCCATTAGTGATTGCCACAGGTGCCCGAGTTTACTCAGTCGAGGGGTAACTGGTTTAACATTTACTCCCTCTATACCGCTTTGCACAGTGATTACCGCGCGGTGGTGGATTCCTGGGGCTTTCGTCATTTCTTCACTATCATTCCCCGTCAGTGCCCCTGGGGTTATATGAGGGCTTTATCCGAGCGATGGTTCCACCAGACGCAGTCCCTTCACCTTTTGGACTGTGAGGTCGTGCTGACTCCTTGGGATTGGAGGTACATCACGGGTATCGAGTTCACCAGATCCCGTGTCCCTCTGGATCTCGATATTACTCCAGCGGAGGTCCGAGCTTTATTGGGTTTCGCTGCCGATGACCGGGTCTTCAAGGCCCGCAGCATTCGGTCCGGAGCTTTGGCCGTTGACGCTGTTAGAGGCATATATGCGACGCCATTTCCAGCAGATCGAGCCACTCGTGATATTCTGCTCCGACGTTTGTTCCTGACCATTATGAGGGGTTGTTTCCTAGGGAACAACTCCTCTACCATTCATTTCAGCGTCGTCGGAGCTGTCAGGGATGTAGACCGGATCGACGACTATGATTAGGGGTCCTTCACCTTTGCTTATTTCCTCCACGGTCTTCGTCTACGTTCGGAGGGACAAGCAGATGCTTGGCTCGGATTCTACCACTTTTTGCTAGTGAGCCTTCTTTTCCTCTTTTCTTACTGTACTTCCCTTCATTTCATTACTCTTTTCTGCATTTGTCGGTTACTCATGCCTTTTCTTGTTTCTGTTCACAGTTCTGGGCCTACGAGCGAATTCCATGCCTGAGGCCTGTCACGACCCTCGGTCTGGATACCTATCCCAGGGGTCGTCGGTGGCATCACAGCACTTTGGAGGAGGTCCCGGTATCTGGCAGCTTTGCCCATTGCCGCATTCAGCTGGAGCTGATCACCGCTGCAGAGGTCGTCTGGACTCCTTATCTTTCTGAGCATCTGGCTGTGGGGTTCACAGATGGGTATCCTTCCGGCCTGGAGTTCGCACTTTTCACCCGCCGCCTTACTTTGCAGAGTGTTGGGGGCTGGGTGATGTATCTGGGAGAGCGCGCATTCAGATGCGTTACTGGAGAGATCCGCATCCCGCACTCCCTTCCCTTCACTACATCCTGGAAGTTGGATTCTCAGCCTTCGGAGATTATGCTTGCGGGGGAGGATGGCCGGACACTCTCTTCGGGTCCCAGCACGAGCGAGGTCTTTCGTATCTGGTGGGTGCCCCGCACCATCGGTCCCCAGACTCGGGCCACCTTCTTTCTCGGAGATATGGTCCCTGGCTCGGTGATGATGACCGATTGGGCCGCCTGTGTTCGGACTCCCACTCATGCTGAGCAGATTGCCACTCTGACCCACCAGGTGGAGCAGCTGTCGTTGTATCTTCGGGTGTTAGGTCGGACCCCAGAGGATGCCTATGCATATGATCCCGATAGTACGGGTTTTGACACAGGCCCGAGCTCATCTGATGCCCCCAGCGCAGCCATATATCCCTGACATGAACTTTGGGACTTCAACTTCGACGACTCCAGGGGATCAGTTCGAGGACCCCGCCTTCTTAGATGACCTCACCTTTGACTAGATCAGGCTAGGATAGGGATTTTTGTACCTGAACCTGTTAGATTTCTTTTTTTTCATTTCATGAACTATGTATTGAACTCTTTTATTCATTTATGCACAGTTTTTTATCTTTATGAAATTCACTTGCTCTATTATTAACTGTACGATGCATGCTTTTTATTTATGGATAGAGAATGACCCCTGCACAGTCTTTTGATACTATTTTTCACAGATGTCGTCATCAGATGCCGTGATGCGTTTGGATCTCGGTCCCTCCACAGGGGTGGTTGGCAGACTTTTCCGTTAGTTGGACAGCTTGTCGCCGGGCGACAGGGCTATTGCAGATGGTCTTCTCGGACATTTCCGGTCCTTATTATCCTTTCAGGTGCCGGCAGGCTTTGTAGATGGTATTCTAGGTCACTGGGCCCCTGCCCGTCAGGTGTTCAGGTTAAGGACAGTAGAGATGACCACTACTCTTGAGGAGTATGTCCGCTTTACTGGTTTGCCCTTGGACGGTCCTTGCGCCAGGGTCACAGTTGGTCCCATGTGTCGTCAGTTCTTGACTTTCACTGGGTTGCGGAGGACAGCTCTGCTATCAGTGATCACATCAGATCATCTGGTTCCCCTTTATTTCTTGATTGACCGATTCAGCTCACCTAACAGTTTTCGCCATTTCTCTGGTGACTTTTCCGTATCTGAGGAGCGCTGGGGCGCTTTGAGAGTAGAAGTTTTGATGGCCTGTGTCATCTCAGTTTTGTATCTGCCCGCCGGACCCGATCTGTTGGATATGCGAGTCACTGCGGCCGTTAGAGCCCTTCGGAGGATCACACCATCATTCCCATAATACTGGCAGACACCTATATGTCCGCCTCATATTGTCAGTCTTTCCGAGGCAGAGTATTCAGAGGGAGCTCGACTTTGTTGTATGTGTAGTTTATGAGTCATCTTAGTCCCATCGGCCATTTTCGTCGCCAAGGGTTTTGCTTCAGCCATGACATAGCCACGCAGTTTTCGTTTCGTCCCGTGAGCTGTATAGATGCGGCCTCCTGGACAGCATTTTTGTCGATTATTGAGGATCCTTTTCATCTCCTGATCTATTCGGGTTATTGCTCCTTTATGAGCTTTTTGACTCATGTGCCCACCCTAGATTTCATCCCCATTGCTGGCTTGAGGGGCGTGACGACTTATCATCCCTTGGCGGTTATAGGGCAGTTCGATCAGACACAGGATTTTCACTCTTTCACGGGCGCAGCCGCCTACCGATTCCTTATATCATCCTAGACAGAGAGAGATCTACTGCGGGTATATGATCTTTGGTCTCGCAGGATCCTTGCCGAGTACAGTGACAGTTGCCCCATCCAGACATTCGCTTATGTGCAATGGTTGCGCGGAGACTCGGATATTGTTGGTGTGAGTCAGGCTGGGGACTTTGACGACTCTCGAGTGATCTTCACAGGTGACACTGCCCCAGAGGTATCTATTCCCCCCGAGTCTATAGATATGACCTCCAGATATGATTCCATCTTAGCTGATTCTGCTCCTAGACGAGTCACTGAAGATAGCCGGATCCGACTAGCCTTGATTACCACTGCAGCTGAGAGGGATGCTGCTCTTGTTGAGAGAGATGCTGCTATTATGGCCAGAGATGCTACCCTCATTGACAGAGACGCCATTGTATTGCAGACTAGGGCAGTTATAGATGCTCACTCGGAGACTGTCAGTCGAGCCACTGCTTTATTGGATCGCATCGCCATGATGGGGCAGCAGAGTGCAGGGGATGCTGATGCTTCAGATCTATCCTCCACCTTATCCATCCTACTTCAGTTAGTCTCAGATTTGTAGATCATTTTATTTCCTGCATAGACTATGTTAGTTTCATCGGTTATCAAAAGAGAAATCTTGTAACGAAATGATTTATATATGTAGACATGCATTTAAATTTAGTCATTTTCCCTTTTTGTCGCATCGTTGCCTTTCATTGGATCCTCATTTTATCCAGCTAACCATGATTTTGATATTTCGCCTTCTTTCTCTTCTCAAGTCTTGATGGAGATCTGACAGATATTGCCGCACATCCTGTTGATTTCATCGGACTGAGTCTTAGATTTTGGCTAAGTGTTTGGTTGGGTTAGGGTTATGACACTTGAGATGAAGCTGATCAGGTGGCTGGTTTCGAGGGTACAGGAAGGTTTTTCTGGCTGTTGGGAATCAGTTTTGATAGAAGAAAGTATTATTTTGTAGGGAATGGGACCGTGCCACGATGGCTGCCTACGTACCCCCATAAGTCGGGAGATCAGGTCCTACGTAGTTCGTTCTCCCAAGAAAGAGGAGAAAATGATGATTTTTCTTTTCAAGCGTAGAACCGCTTCACCGAGTTGGAATTGATGGGTTGTGGAAACACCTCACCGTCCATCTCTTACAATATGAGGGCTCCTCCAGACAGTACTTTCTTAATCACAAAAGGTCCTTCCCAGTTCGGGGCGAATTTTCCTTTGGCTTCGTCTTGACAAGGCATGACTCTCTTTAGCACTAGGTCATTTTCCTTGAACTTCCGAGGTCTTATCTTTTTGTCGTATGATCGAGAGATCCTTTGCTGATATAACTGGCCGTGCAACACAACAGCCACCCTCCTTTCATCAATTAGGGCCAATTGGTCGTATCGACTTTGCATCCAATCCTCCTCACTTATCTGAGCATCGATCAAGATTCTGAGGGATGCCATCTCAACCTCAATTGGCAAAACAACCTCCATTCCATATACCAAAGCGTAAGGGGTTGCCCCTGTAGAAGTACGCACCGACGTTCTGTACGCCAGCAGGGTGAGAGGTAGCAGATCCGACCATCCTCGATGATTGGCGGACATTCTTGCCATGATCTTCTTGATATTTTTATTTGTAGCCTCCACTGCCCCATTCATCTTGGGACGGTAAATGACAGAGTTGAGGTGTTTGATCTTAAACTGGTCACATAATTCCTTCATGAGGGCATTGTTCAAATTCTTGGCATTATCGAAGACCAAGACCTCAGGTTGCCCGTATCGGCAAATGACATTATTCCTGATGAAACCAACGATGATCTCCTGAGTTACTTTAGGGAAAGAACCTACTTCTACCCATTTAGTGAAGTAATCGATCATGACGAAGATAAATCGATGTCTGTTGCTTGCTTTGGGCTCTATTGGTCCGATTACATCCATACCCCACATTGAGAATGGCCAAGGGGAGGTCATGCAATGCAGTTCATTGGGGGGGCGCATGAATTACGTTGCCGTGCGCCTGGCATTGATAACATCGTTTGACATGATCATCGCAATCGGCTTTTAGCGTTAACCAATAATTCCCCGTTCTCAAGATCTTTTTGGCCAGCATCGGTCCACTCATGTGTGGCCCACACACTCCACCATGTATTTCGTCCATAATCCTTTGGGCCTGCGTTTCATTTACGCATTGTAACAATCCCAAACTGGCATCCCTCTTGTATAGTGAATCCCCGCTCAGATAAAACTTCATCGCCATCTTTTGGATTCTCAACCTCTCAGCTCGGTTTGCCTGGTCGGGAATGGATCTATCCCTCAGATATTCCCTTATGTCGTTATACCAAGGCTGCTTTGGCAGAACCACCTCGTCCGATAATACTGCAACTGCTCCTCATATGCTGGGGCATTCCGTACCGCTATTTCAATCTGTGGAACATCTTTGCTTTTGATTATGTGGATTAAGGAGGCCAGAGTTGCCAATGCATCAGCAAAATCATTTCGTCCCCGGGGGATATGTCGGAAAGCGATATCTTCAAATTCTCGCATCAATTGGACAACACATCGGTGGTATGGAAGCAACCGGAGCTCCTTCGTGCTATACTCCCCGATCGCCTGTTTGATTACCAGCTCTGAATCCCCAAACACCGCTAGTCTCTTCACTCCCATATCGCGGGCAAAACGGAGTCCCAATATACATCCCTCGTACTCAGCTGTGTTGTTCGAATTACTGAACTGCAATTTAGTGGCCACAGGGTATTGCTCTCCGGTGATAGAGACCAGGACTGCTCCGGCTCCTGCCCCTTCAGCATTCATGGCACCATCAAAATACAACTTCCAGAACTGCCCCTCGTCATCACATTTCCTGTGTAATACCCAAAATACATCTTCGCTCGGCAAAGGAGTTTCTAAAGGCTCCACCCCCCCTGCTGGCATTTCTGACAACTGATCTGCAATTCCCTGCCCTTTCATGGCTTTCTGAGTTATGTATACGATGTCGAACTGCTGTAAGATTAACTGCCACCTGGACAATCGACAATTCAGCATGGGCCTTTCAAAGATATACTTCAGGGGATCCATTCTCGATATCAAGTACGTAGTGTGACCATGGAGATAGTGTTGTAACCTCATTGCAGCCCAGGCCAAAGCACAACAGGTCTTCTCGATGGGAGTGTAATTCTGTTCACATCGGCTAAATCTCTTGCTGAGGTAATAGATGGCCTGCTCTTTACCTGCTTCATTCTTCTGTCCCAGCATACATCCCATCGCAATGGCATTGACCGATATATACATAAACAGAGGGATCCCATCCTTCAGGGGTACCAGCACTGGTGCCTCTGTCAGCTGCTTTTTAATGGTCTGAAAGGCTTTCTGAAATTGCTCATTCCACTCTTGGGAAGCATCCTTCCTTAATAGTTTGAAAATCGACTCGCATGTAGTCGTCAAGTGGGATATGAAGCGACTGATGAAGTTTATTCTTCCAAGGAATCCTCTTATCTCCTTCTCTGTGTGAGGTGCCGGCATATCCACAATGACCTTAATCTTCGCCGGATCCAACTCAATGCCCCGATCACTGACCAGGAATCCCAAGAGCTTGCCCGACTGTACCCCGAAAGCACACTTTGCCGGATTGAGCTTTAAATTATATTTTCTGAGCCGATCGAATAGCTTTTTGAGATGGGTTACATGATCAGATTCTACCCTTGATTTCACGATAATGTCATCCACGTAGACCTCTATCTCCTTGTGCATCATGTCGTGGAACAGGGCCATCATGGCTCTCTGATAAGTAGCTCCCGCATTTGTGAGACCGAAAGCCAATCGTCTATAGCAGAAGGTGCCCCAAGGGGTGATGAAAGCGGTCTTTTCCCGATCTTCCTCCGCCACCATTATCTGATGATACCCCGCAAAACAATCAACAAAAGAATACATCTCGTATTGGGCTGTGTTGTCCACCAAGATGTGTATAAAAGGCACTGGGAAGTTGTCCTTGAGACTGGCCTTGTTAAGATCTCTATAGTCGACACATACCCTCACCTTCCCTCCAGGCTTAGCCACTGGGACTACATTGGACAGCCATTCTAGGTAAGTGGACACCATAATGATTCCAGCCCTGAACTGCTTTATGATCTCCTCCTTCACCTTCAAGCTCCACTCTGGTTTTAATTTTCTTAGTTTCTGCTTGACAGGCCTGAAACCCTCCTTGATGGGCAACCGGTGCACCACAATGTCGGTGGACAATCCGATCATGCCTTCATGAGACCAGGCAAAAATATCCTCATACTGGCTTAGCAACTTGGTTATTTCTGTTTTATGGCTAGGGGTCAGGTCTATCCCTATCTTGAGCTCTTTGGGCTGGTCAGGGGTTCCAATATTTATGGTGACGGTTTGGTCTAAGTTGGGTTTGGGTTTATCCTCGACCCATCCTTTGATCTCGTCAGGCGCGTCGTCGTAATTTGTCTCGTCTTGCTCAATGCCCATTAAATCGAAATCCAGCTCAATATCAAAATCATAATCATCATTCAAATTTGAAAGACCGTTTGTTAGGCAAGGATTACTCAAATTGGTACACCTGACATGAAACAAAATATTTGTCATATATAAGTCATTTTCCACAACGATCACATTTTTAGATAACATGATGAAACGACATAATTATGCAAAATACAAAACAACAAATGATATTTCTTCATCCTCCCATCCTCTGGGGTCTACCACCCTGACGCTTTGTTTTACCCTTGTTTGGATATCACTGGTTCCATTGTCCAGTTATCGGTGGTCAGATTAGATGAAATGCGCTGGATGAAAGGTGGCTTCACATCGGAAACTTCCCCGATGACTACGGCCACATCGCCTGAGTCCCACTTCCTACCTTCTTCAGGAATAATTAGCACTGCCCAATCGATGACAGGCACACTTTGTTGGGCTCCCGGTGGCGTGGCAACATCCTTCCCCTCCCTATTGCTTGTTAACTGTCCGGGGATATAGCACCTGGTTTCGAACTTTTGCGCGACCTCTTGTAGGAAACTTTCCCTCTTGGTTGACTCATCATTTATGGGGTTCAATTCTTCACCCCCTGTCCCAATCGCAGGCTTGCTAGTCCCTCGTTCATTGTTTACCTTGGTCATCGGATTTCCGGCCAGTCGAGTCGAGGCCGCGCCTTGATGGTGTCTCCGTGCTATGCCTTCACGATATCCCAACCCTGCTTTGCCTATCTGATGGGGTAGTTGAATGGGCTCGGTGATTCCTTGACTGCTCTTTCCTAACCCTTGTCCAGGTTGAAATTTCATTTTCATCATTTCTTTTGCGACAAAGGTAAGTTCTGGAGAGACCTTAGGTTTCATGGCTGGAGCCCCCAGGCATCTGTAGTGGGGAGTGCTGATTTCTAGCGCCTGAAAACTGGCAGGTGCCGCCGACTTGTCCACATTAATCACAGGCAGGCCCTTCCTGGAAGGAGAAGGGTCATCACACTCTGCCGAGATCGTCACCAGATTCCCATCGATGATAAGTTTGATTTGCTGGTGTAGCGTGGAAGGAACTGCCCCGGCCATGTGTATCCACGGCTTCCCCAATAACAGGTTATAACTTGCCGCAATATCTAAGACTTGGAAAGAGATATCAAAAGTACAAGGTCCTATTTCCACTGGCAATTCTATCTCCCCAATTGTATCCCTCCGGGATCCGTCGAAGGCTCGTACCGCTACATGACTGGCCCGTAGGCGCTTAGGATTGATGTTCATCTTCTGCAATGTACTGAGGGGACATATATTCAACGCTGATCCCCCATCAATCAGCACCCCATTCATAATATAACCTGAGGAGATCACCGCAATATGCAACGACTTTCGATGCCCCCTTCCCTGTTTGGGGATATCATCATCTGTAAATGATATTACATTACTCTCCAACAGATGGTCCACCAGATGGCTGAAACTTTCTTTGCTAATTTCTTTGGGAATGTATGCCTCCTCCAGGACTTTGGCCAGAATTTTGCAGTGATCACTGGATGATAACACCAAATCCATGATCGACGTCAGGGTCGACTCCTCGCTTAATATCTGGATCCCCCTTGCTTCCGGATGATCCATCTTCCTCAAGAATTCCATGGCTTTTTCCTCGGATATCTTTTCATCTTTCTTTGTTTTGCTTTCAAGGACTCGTCCAGGAAGATATAAGGGATTCCCCTTTGATGTTACAGAAGCACAGCTGGCCGCTTCCCCTGACACTCCCCCGTAATTCCATGGTACCATTTTCAGACTGTTGACAAGGATTTGCGGTCTCGCTGTGAGGGTGAGGAGTTTCGGAGTCGATAACTTGCCAGGCCCTGCTATGATATTTCTGCTTACACCTGCCAACCTGATTGGCGCTCCCCGTGTACTCTCTTGATCACTTATCATGCTGATTATCTCATCAATTTTCTTTACATAACTCAGCCTGGACGGCCCATCGGCTTCACTAGCTTCCGCCACATTGACCCCCTCTCCATCATGCCTAGGCAGGGGATTGACTTTGACATTCGGGGAGTCTGGTTGTTCCACCACGATATCTCCACTATCAATCAAGTTCTGAATTTTGTGGTATGCGCATTGCTTGCTTGGGTCAAACCTTCTTCCCTTCGGGTCACTCGGGGGTGCCAAATCGACTATTTTCCTCTGGGCTATCAATACTGCCAACACCCGCTCAAGAGGATCCCCAAGTGGGGTGAATACTCGATTTTTCGAGGTCTCGAATCTCCTTCGCCCATCCGCCCTCTGATCAGTGAAGTTAGGCTGTCGGGATGGCCCCATTCTCTGCACCTGTACTGGAGGATTGTTTTCTGCCTTTCTAGATGATCCCTGCAGGATGAAGGAAACATCTTCTTCCTTTTTCTTTTGGACCCTACGGGAAGTGCTGCCATAGTTTCCGCTCTGGATTTGCTCTGCAACTGTTTCCAAAGCCGTGAAATCCCGAATCTTGCCAGACTTCAACCCCATGTCCACCATTTCTCCATGTTTAATCATCTCGGCAAAAGGTCTTCCAATCCCCGATATAACCGCTCATAATAAGGTGCCTCTTGAATATCCACGAAGGTCATCACCATCTCCGACTCGCTCATTGCGGGATTCACCTGTGCAGCCATACCCCTCCATCACTGTGCATAATCCCTGAAAGATTCCTTTGGTTGCTTCTTAATTTTCGTCATTTGATATCTATCAGGGGCCATTTGTGCCTGGAAGCTATATTGTGTTAAGAAGGTGTGAGCCAACTCCTCCCAATTGTGGATCCGGGCATTATCAAGACGGGCATACCAAATTCTTGCCTCTCCCGTCAGGCTCTTTTAGAATAATTGCATCCTTAGACCCTCGTCTTCTGCATAAGATCCAAGCTCCCCAATGTATATTTTCAGATGTGTATAAGGATCCCCCTTCCCATTGTATTTCTCAAATTCGGGGATTTTAAACTTCTCCGGATATCTGGTTTCGGGGAAGACACACAGATCTGAATAATTAACCCTGCCTAGGGAACCTATGCCTTTTAGAGATTGGATGGTCTCTTCCATCTGCTTCATTTTCCTTCGAAGGTCATCAGTATCTCCCTCCTCTGGAATCGTGATTACTGTCCTGTCAGGTGCAGGAACGGCCTTGGGGATGACTGGCTCGCCCTTGAGCTGGGGTTGGTCATCTTTAAAAAGGATTGCACCATTTTTAGGAGGATTCTGGTCACCCCCTGGTGGTGGCATATTATGCGGTCCCTGGTTTGGCGGATCTTGTCTGAGTAGGAACTGTTCTTTTAGCATTGTGGCCATTTCCATCATCTGCTTTTTAAAGTCATCGAATTCCTCCCTAGATATGGAACCAGGATTAGTAGGTGGAATATCAGCCATTTCAGATGTAGAAACATGGGCCCTCTTAGATTGCGAACGCGTTTGAGGAGCAATCCTGCAGAAAAATGGTTTAGAGTTTAGTCTTTGGGAAATGAAAGATGTGGATGCATGCTAAAGTGGTAATTTTTTTTGTGCTTTTGGGTTTTTTAATCTTTCTCTGCAAAACAACATGTTAGCGATCCCTTATGGCAATAATAAATGCTAGACACGACTTATTATGCTTCCCCAGCTGTTCCTTGCAAAACATAGAGGTTAGTAACTTCTTTTGACAAGAGGGGAGGCATATATGAATATTGAATGGGACTATGACATTTATACGCGCGAACGTAAAAAGGCATGAAGAGACCTTTCCTGCGTTGGGTTAATCTGAGGCTGACCTATCCTAAGGTTACTCTCGCGGGTTTTTCGGCATGAAGGTCCCCAAATCTTCGCAATCTACTCGTCTGAGTCCTTTCGATTGGAGCGGATTTGGGTGGTGCGTTTCCTGAGCCATCTCCGGGGAGCAGCCCCTTCGAGTCCAGTAATAAGCAACCGACAGGTTCGCCTCAGGAGGAGGTACTCTCTCAACATACATTCACATTCATCGTCCTCACCGTATGCAAATGATTTCTTTAAAGTAAAGCCATTCCATTCAATCAATCATTTATTGGGAAAAAACACACATTCACACAACAATAAGTAAAACAAGTCAAAATATCGCACGTACATACACATTTATGAATTTTTAAAGGGTAGGATAGCATCAAGATTTGAACGCGGCTTAAGCCCTCTAATGTCCCCAGCGGAGTCGCCAGCTGTCGACGCCGGGAAGGATCGCTTATCCTTTCCAATTTTTTGCCTTCTCATTAGATGATTTTTTGGAAAAGGTCGGCATTAATGTCGACGGGGTTTTGAAAGATCGTTTTTTATGATGAGCCAATTGACCAGAGTTGCCAGTTGGTATATTTGAAATAGATGTACCAACTCATCCGAGTTTCGTTCTTTCGTAAATCGCTGGCTCATATGTGACTCCGAATTAATTGGTCTGCAAACCGAGATTCATAAAGTTCGGGGGCTTGCTTAAGCGAGGGGAAGGTGTTAGACACCCCCCGACTCCCGTGAAACACGGTTACCGCAATCTTGATGCTTTTCCTATCCTTTTAATTCCTAAAATCTGTATGTGTGTGTGTGTGTGTGTGTGTGCCTGTGTGAATGTTGTGGTGAGTTTGTATGAAAGAATCATTTGGGTTTTTATGGAAAGTCGTGCTTTGAGAGTGCTTTAGAAGGTCCTTCGGCTTCTACGAGAAAGCTTTATTCTTTTTTAGAAAGGTTTGTTTTTAATTGTCAAAACTGCGAGATTTTCATTGGGTGTCGCTTTGGCAAAACAAGATCAATTTTTAAACCCTCATCAAAATAGGAATCGAGATCTATACGTTGCTTTCGTAACTCAAAAGAATGGGCAACCTCTAGGATCTCTTTAACCCTATGCACAAAGATTTAATAAAACGTTACTTATTTTATAAAACCATTTTTTGTGATGTTTGAAAACGATTTTTTTTCTTTTGCCTTTCGTTAAGATAGAAATCGACATTCCTTAGCACCTCCAATTTCTTATCCTCGTGATGCTAATAACCTAGTTTGATTGGTTTTATGAAAATTTTCATCGTTTAGCCTTGAAATCCTTTTTGGTGTTGCAATTCAAATCAAACATTATAATGCGTAGGGGATTATTCACGGGCATGTAAGCCATCAAAATAACCCCGAACGCCCACAATCACATATTTTCACTATGACGGGGCCTTAAACACGATTCTCGCCTTGGCGTCATTTTAAGGCCCGACGATTACATACTTACAATGAAAACTACATCGCTCCTACAACCTACATCAAAAGATGTCCATCATCGGATTTGGACCACGGGGTCGCGTTCCTAGGCTCACACCCGAAATTTGCACACACCCACAAAACGGATATTACAAGAAATAACCAACACGGATAATCTAACAATGCCAAGATATCCTAAAATAACAATTTAAAGGAAACACGCCCAATATATCACCGTAAAACAAACAAAAAATTCAATAAATGAATATCATTGGGTTATTAGGAAGAATTTTGTTCCGATGGAACCCTCACTAATAATCCCTAATTCATTGTCCCACCATAAATTATATAAAAACTACATTTAATTTAACCAAATGATATGATAGAAATTGCTATAACAAGGAGATTTTCACCTTGCAAATGATATCAAAGTGGATGTAAACTTGTGTATTTGAATAGAATGAGAAGTATCTATGATACAATCAAATCAAAAGAGTATAAATCCTCTCCCTTTTTGTTTCTTTCTCTCCTATTTTGTTGCCAAATTCTGCTATTTCTCTCTCTTTTTCCGAGCTGCTGCTGTTTATTCTTCCTTCCTCTCTAACCCCCTGTATGCTAAATGAAGGAATGAGCTGAAATAGGCTGGCCAGAGCCAGCCGCAGATGGATCTGCGGCTGGCAGCAGATTAATCTGCGGCTGGCTGGCCGCCCCCATCCACTCAGCTGGTTTTCGGTTTCCGTGTTTTGAGTTCCGTGTTTTCAAAAGGCGCACTTATTGGCCGCAGATTAATCCGCGGCTGGCTGGTTTGACTTTCTCGATTATCGTGCTACGCCTCGATTCTTGTGTCGTGACGTCGGTTTTTGCCGACCGGCTTGTATTTTGCAGTCCGGGAATTACTGGGAGACGTGCCACATCATTCGGGAATGCTCATTTCGGACGGCCTTGTTGTCACGTCGGTTTTGATTTGCAAATCGTCGCGGTGGCGTCAAGTGTTCGTACTTGCGCCCATCCTTCGCTCTCGTAGGCCGGCTCAATGGACGAATTTGCCCTCCTGTCAGGGTTAGTATACGAAGTGCAAAATTTGGGTGTCTACAATAGTGTGAGAACCCGAGTAGATTTTATTTTAGTCTTAAACTAGGCGTGGATAAATGTATAGGATGTATTATGTGGGTAAATTATCGGTCAATACTTGCTAATCAAAATTTTGGTGACGTTATTTTTGATACCACATACCGAACAAAAAAATATTCCATGCCATTTAGCAGACTCCGCAGTATTAAACTGCGGATGACATTTCTTTTTCTTAAGTCCCCTGTATGGATTTAGCAGGCTCCGAAGTATTAAACTACGGTTAAATTGCGGATGACAATTATTTTTCTTAAGTCCCCTGTATGGATTTAGCAGGCTCTGAAGTATTAAACTACAGATAACAATTCTTTTTTTAAAGTCTCATGTATGCTTACATAACGTACAAACATAAACTATAAGCGCATCATCACAAACAAAAGCAACAATTACAATCCATTTGAAACACAAACTGTAAATGTCATATCATAAACAAAACCAACAACTACAAAATCCATTGATCATAAACTGTAAATCCAATATTATATACAACATAAAATTAATTCTAAATATACAATGTACAAATTAAGATACATCTGTAACTCTAGTGTTCATAATAGTAAAATTCATGTCTCTGGCCCTTTGCTTACGTAATTCATGGGCAATTCTATATCTAAATAGTGAGGCATCTTCTTCGGACTAGTCCACCTCCCCTAAAAAATGCCTTGGACAGCGTAGTCAACGTACTTCATCACGTAGACTCCGCAATCAAAACCATTCTTCTGTTTAGGTCGTTTGACCTTGAATGCGTACGCCATTTTTTTTTCTTTGGGAATTTTTTATCGGGACGCCAAATCCGAAGGGCGTTCGCAACGAAATCAGGTTGTACATTAAACAAACATAATATTAGTAGGACACTATAACATAAATACAATTAAAAAATCAAATAGTCAAAAGTGCGGATGTACTACATATTCTATCTGTAGTCGATATCAACTACTTATTTTGTGACTTGGTACATCATCATACAAAGAATCTATGAGTATAACCCTCCATTGATTAATATATACAATGAACAAAAAATAATAAATAATGTTCCTTTTTGTGGTTAACCGAAAAAAATGGAAAATCACTATCTGATAAATCCAGTTGTTGTCCTTGGTTGAAAAAAATAGAGATACGTCGGAAATGCCAAATTTATTCTTATGTGACAGTGAGAAGTTGGTGTAACAATTGAACCATTGTGAAAGTAGTTGGAAAAAACAGTAAGGCATGAAATAAAAATCGTCTCGCTCATATTGGCCTCGTCGTAGACATTCTTCACGTAACTTCAATAAACTAAGATACGCATCAATCGTTTGATCCCATATAAGGTTCCCTGTCCGAAGCAATATTAGGTCTTTATGCTCCAATCTGTACTCATCATCGGGACCTATATGAGGAAATTGTAATTGGTCCACCATATCTGAAAACCAATTGTCATTAAGCCACTCCACCTTCTGTACCTTCAATGGTTTAAGAGAATCCTTTTTAAACATGGATGGCCGGTCCACCGGTAGCCACAAAGGAAGAATATTATACATGTCATCCACCTCACTATATACGCGCTCATAATATGATTCAGTAACTGGCGTTTCTTTGTGTATTGGAGTCAACTGTATAGCCTGAATTTGTCCCATACTCTAAAAATCACCAGTATGACTCGGATGATACATGTAAGCGGGAGGAGGTGTTAATTGCATTTTGGGTTCTTTATTAACTATAAATATGAGCTCAGGCCAATAAGGGATCCTTGACTGAATAGATCAGAACTCGAGAAGGGCATATCTTGCGTGATTTGATCTGGCAGAACGTTGGAGATGGTGTCTTTGGGATCTTCAAAAACTCTTCGGTTTACTTCATTAAACAGTACCGAACTTGCATACCATTCCTCATATACATAGCCAGGGTTGTGTACTAGTGGTACTCACAAGATATTACGCACGAATGCTCGACCCGAATCATTCTATAATGAAAATGTATATATGATTAAATAATCATAAAAATATGTTGGTAAAGTTTTAAAAAAAATGATCAACCTTAACACTTACAAGGTTCATAGCTTCGTACTGATCAAATACGCCACGTGGAGTGTATGTCTCATCTGGGACAAGTTATGGTTGGCTAATTCTAGTACGAGTCATCTGTTGATGCCACTTCAGATAATCAGCCAAAGTAACAGACTGTCTTGTTGCCACCACAAAGTCTAGAAGAATATCTTGTCATGCGTACCATGTGGCAATATAATCTCCTTACTCCTCAATATAATTGATTATCCGGATCCCTTCTCGCTCCCACCTCAGTTCGATCATATTTACTAAGACCTTGGGAATATCTTGTAATTCCCCAACTTGTCTCAATACCCGATCTGACATTTAAAATTCTACAACATCCAGCCAAATTAGGGGAATACGTGAAGCCCCACCATACCAAGTTTTTTGATACTCATGTGCCACAAAATGATCAAACCTCACATATGACATCCACCGTATCATTACAGCCGTCATCAAATCAAATTTGCCTCTATAAAAAAAATTGATTGTGATGGAATATAGTTTTCTATTATCTTGTGATGTCTTTTTATTTCTTCGGTAGGCTCACACTCTTAATCGGGACAACCACTGCTCGAGGCCCTTTGCATAATTAGGCTTACCGATAGAGAGACATTCGTAAGCCCAAACATGTATGATAAATTAACATGTTAAATAATCATAACTAGTTTATAAAATGACAATATGACTATAACTATAAGTGCGGGTAATAAGATACCTGAAGAAGGGTTAAACAACTACCGATGTTCTTTACGTCGATTCGGGTGACTTTGTGTAAACTTATATATAAACATGCCAAAATCGTCGCTCCCCATGCGTAGAACGACACTTGATCAACATCTTCGAGAAATAGAAGATGTCTCGCATGCACCACGACATGGTTTAATGTAGGAAATAATATCTTCCCAATAACAAACAATGGATGGGCTTTGGTGTAGATAATCACCATTTTCATGTTTGCATCTTTTGAAAGTTAGCAAAATCTACTAGCCAACCATGACAAAATAACCCCCCCCCCAAGTGATAAACCTTATCTCCCTTCACTATGTATTTCGTAAATTCACTTTGTTCTAAGAGTTATATTAGATTTTTAATTAATGTACTTGTAATAGGTGTACCACTAACCGTGAATCCTAAAGTGAAAAAAAAATATCTTCTAAGGTTATTGTTATCTCACCCGTTGGGAAGTGAGATGTGTTTGTCTCAATCCGCCAACGCTCCACCAATACTTCTATCAATGAAACATCTAATTGATTATAAACATTTGTGTTTGCAAATACCCCAAAACCCTATTGCTGTAATAATTATTTTTGGGCATCATTTAAAACTCATATATCCAAAGAGCGTCCATTCTCATCAGTTTTTAAGGAACGTGTAAAATAGGGATTGTTCCATACAATTGTTGAAATCCATTTTTTCAAACTAAAACAAAATTACAAAAATTATATATCAACCATATAATACTGAAAACAAAAAAAGCCCTAAATTAAACCAATATATTGAAACATAATAAATGTAAGCAACCAATAATAAAAACTACCAAAAATCATTCATTGATGTATAAAACAAATGTTTGTAGCTAACAAGTCTTTGTATACAACTACTTGGAGTGTATTCAACAACGAAAAATAGATGCATATATATATATATGGGGATATATGATGAATGTAAAAGACTTACATGACTTCGATTTAGCAAAGATGGAAGAAAGAAACGCTTGTATTGCTACTTGATCTGGTTGTTGTTAAACTCTCAAAATCGCAGAGGTAGTCTAGATATGTGAGGAAAGAAGAAAGTCGTCGAGTCAATATTGAATATAACACTCAGAGTTCGTAGTTTAGTTCTATGGACTGATGGTTAATAGCAAAACGACGCCGTATAGATTATATCATTAATAGACTCAACGTCCGCAATTTTTTTTTGCGGATGGGCAGACCAAAAACGACGTCGTCTTCAAGGGAAGCCATATATAGCGTCCACAATATTCAACTGTAGATTGACGAGGGGTATTTTGTGACGCCCCCAAATTCGGGTTGCCTTAACCTCGAATTCGGTGCATCACTGTGCAACTCATAAAGCATTCTATCAATAACTAATTGCGGAATAATAGAAATATTTACATTGATATAATATAAATACTCTTGTCCCAAGTCTCGATACCAATACAAATACCTGACATAACATAATACATAAGATCTAATACATAAGTCCGAATACAAGACATAACTTAATACATAATCTCTAAACGAGTCTTAAAACATAGCATAATCATAACATAGTAGGACAAAGCTAATTCGTAGCTTTGCGTTTGCCTTTATCCTTTCCCGAGCTCTCGCCTCTATGGGTAACCACTGAAATGTTTTAAGGAAAGCAAGGGTGAGCAACAAGTTTGCCCAGCAAGTATAACAATAATGATAATACAAAATCAAAAAGTAAGATTTCTCAAGTTTTAATACAAATCTCTACTACCACTGAGGAGTCACTATGGACTAGATGAATATCAAATGAATTCAAGGATTTCAAATTGTTTCAATTGCAGGAATAACTGAGTGGCCACCATGGCACTTACCTTTTATTAGAATTAACAGTATTACACTATTAACTCCAAAATAACAAATACAGGTACAATAGGTGATCAGCCTAAAATACCCGGCGTTATGCATAAGCCTCAAACGTTCTACTTACGCGCGTGTCGGTTCCCCGACTAAAAATATATTTTTCCCCACTATGAGGGTTGTTCATCTCTGCAAAGAGTCCGTACCAAAACAATTGGTTTGGATAGCTTTCTAAATCATGGACACTAGTCTAGCCGAATCAAATGGCATTGACACTCTTTGTAAACAGTTCATGCATAATGTGAACTTAAAAGCTTTAACCGTTTATGTCAATAACACATCTTGAACGTTTATGCAAATATGAAAGATTCGCATAAGTATAGAATTCACACAATAATATATGTATTACGTAAATATGAACTTTGAACATTAAATAGCCTTCGTAAGAATATAATCGAATGAAGTTGGTAAGCTCGCCTGGAACGAGGACTAGACAAGGATTAGAAAACTTGCTCAATACACCACATTGGTGTAATTTAGGAAAATGTAGAATATTTGTGCAATACCAACTTAAACAAGAATTAAGAAATCTGCACAATATACGTCTTTTGTATAAGATAAGGAACTTGCATTCAATATAGTAAATGAATGGAGTTAGAGAACTTGCCCAGCACAAGGGTTAGACAAGGGTTAAAGAAGAACTTGCCTTAAGCGCTTGCTAATAACTCGACGTTAATCGTCCTTCAAAAGTCCTACACATTTAAGTACATATCCACATACCAATTAGCCACATAATTGATGTCAAATATTGGTTTACATTACTCTATAATATTACTTTCTAATTAGAAACATAATATCAAACAAGGTTACACACACTTGATACGATGTTTCGGCGTTTGTACAACGCACGCCCGATACGCCTCATTTGCATAACTTTAGCATGTTCATACACTTATCTAGTTCATCATTAATTAAAGCTAAAGGTCATTATAAACCATAATGTACAAGTTCTATAACTTAAAACAATAACTTTTAGCGTTGAAAACATTACACGTTACATACGTGCATGTATGACGCCCTCTTTTGCTTCCTAATGCACAATAGTCCTAAAAACGGCCAATTTAGAAATTTGTCAAGACATTAAATTACAGTTCTAAATATTGGAAGTTGTAGTTCTACTTCTTAGCTTTCCGGATCATCTTGAATCATCCAATTTGGAGTTCGTATGAGAAAGTTACGCCCATTTTAGTAAAGGATGTCAGAGTTGTCAAGCCCATGCGCCCGCGCGCGCGCCCCACCTGCGCCTAGCAGCCCCTAGCGCCCCCAGTGCGCCCGCACCCAAGCCGCTGGCCCCAACACTTGGTTTTCCTTCTCGTTTTGGCAGTTTGACATACAAACTTCAAACCTTCATAACTTCTTCGTTATAAATCGGAATTAGGCCGTTCCAGAGGCTATGGAAAGCTTATAACATGGACTACAAAACCCTCATGGATTCATAATTTTACAGCCTCATTTACTAGCCATAAAATTGGCCCGAAAGTCCCTCCAAGGCTAAGTTTTCACTATTTTGGACAGATTGGACACCTTTTCTCCCAAACGCCATAACTCCCTCATCCGAGGTCGAAATGCGTTCGTTCCAAAGCCTACGACTTACTAACTCAGGGCATTATACTACCCCAAAAGCTTAAAATTAAACACATAACACAACATTACCAGAATTAAATCAAAGGCCATTGTTCATACTAGTTTTCAACGAAACTCAAGGTTAGGCAAATTCCTTGATCCTCCTTGTGTCTTAGCTATTATGCAGTAAGTCAATATGACTTAAAACATGTTTTCAATACCCAACTAAGAAATATAACACCATTTCGACAATTAATCATAACTAATTCTCATGATCTTTAGAGAAATCATTCTCTTTGACATTAAATCAAATAGTTGGTGGGCATGAGTTGGAAACTCATATTAGAGTGGGGTTTCATTATGTTCTAGTCCAGATTTCCAAATAAAATCATTACCCACAACTTCATAACACATTATAGGCATACACAACAAGTACACAACCAACCATAAACTAAATTTTCATCAAACTACCTAAATTGTCCAAAACAGTCCACAATGTCCAACAGTCCATTAATGTCCATTCTTGATTCCTTATGCATAGGCTTTGGTCATCATTCATTGTTCCACTTTCATTAATTATTAACAAGGTTTTACAAGGTTAACAACATTCATATATGCTTATGAACTAACTCAACATTTCCAGCAATATAAACCTCCACAGAACAATCAATATCAAACTGAAAAATTGAAGCAACAAGGAAAGTGAGCTAGGCTCCATGACACTAACCTCTTGAAGCAACTTCGAGGACGAAAATGGGATTGGTACTCAGCTGTTACACCCCTTCTTCTTCTTCCTTCAAACCACCCGTACTCCAACTCTCACAACTCTCTCTCAATTTCCAGATTCTAACTTAGCAACAATGAACAAAGGAATGCATGAATGGCAAGGGAGGAGTATATATAGAAGAAATGAGCTGAGCTTCATGGGTGAGTGAAGAAGGAACATGCATGACCAGCTCCCTATACATGGGAGGCTGGAATTTGCCTCTCCCATGTATGGGTAGTCCCCCTCTCCTTCTCCCCAATTGTTCCATGCTCTCTTTTCCTCTCCCAAATGTTCCATGCTTACTTTTGCTCTTCCAAATGTGGAATTGTTGCTTCCCAAATGTTCTTGATTCTCCTTGTTCCTTCTCCTCCCATTCTTCCACCCGTATACTCCTCCTCCATTCAATTGCAGCTGATGATTTAACCCATTTCCCTCATGGGTCATGGGTTGGGTCATGGGTCGGGTCGCGGGTCATGGATCATGGGTTTGGGCCACCCTTAAGCAATTTGGGACTTCTAATTAAATCTCAATTTGGCTCAAATAAAATCCAACACTTGGATTATTAATCAATCTCATTAACACTATGACAAAAATTAGAAATTCGAAATAAACGAACAAGATATTTTTGAGGCAAATAGTGCCCACGCGAATAGTAACCGCCAAATAGAATTTTAGCGGTATTTCTTCGAAATCATTTTAATAACTCCTACCAAATAACAACACTTGATAACATTGCAAACACATAATCTAGGTTATTACATAACCTTTAATCACATCACATAAAATAATATTAATAAAAATTCATTCATTAAATAATATTCATAAGCGTATGTTACAAAGCCATGAAAAATTCACGGTCGTTACATATTTGGACATCATCCAATCCGCATTATTAAACTATGGGCACCTACATATTAAACTGCGAATTGGAGATCCACCTTACCGTTCGATCAACAAATAAACGACTGAGATTTGTTGTAAAGATAACCTTATCCTTATAACGTTGGCTATGGATCAGTCCCCATATATATATATATATATATATATATATATATATATATATGGGACATTATCCATAGCCACAGCTAGCTGTGACTCATGTCACAACCAACCCATCACAAGTCGTCCATTCCAATTGTGAACGGCCAAGATTAGATTTTAAAAATTACTATCCATAAGAAGTTCTTGCAGAGAGTAAATACTATCCACAATAACTTCCTGCGGATAATGCCAGATGAAATTCCTCGTTTGCCCCTCATTTAATCGGGTTTGAAAATGATTTAATCACTATCCGCAAGAAGTTCTTGCGGATAGTATACAAAAAAAACACTATAAAATCTAGAATTGTAAATTTGGTCAAAAACAAACTCAATTACTAATCCTAGCCACATCCCACAAGTTCAACAACTAAAATTGAAGATAAAGTGAGTTTTTGGGCCATTCATCAACATTTCAACACATTACACTCATCAACTTGTCTTGGTAAGATTTCTACCATGACTGAGAATATGTTTAATTTGATTTCTGATACGTCTTCTTCATCATCTAGTATGCAAATTCAAGATGAAAGTGTTAATGTTCAAGATTCGTTTAATAGTAATGAGATAATTCCTTATGTTAGTCAAAGTTTTGCCACACTTAAAGATATTGAAGATTTTTATAGAGGTTATGCCAAGAAAATTGGTTTTGAAATTAAAATTAAGACTATTAGAAAACATGTGGGTTCAAATGATATTTGTTTTACGTTATATCAATGTCAAAAAGTCGAAAAATCAAAAATTAAAATTCATCAGATTGATAGTGATGAATGTAACGATAGTAAAGGAAAGATGCAAAGAGACCATATAGATTGTACTTTGTGTCAACATAGAATGTTTGTTATCCATCAAAAAAAAGAAAATAATTGGGTGATTTTAACTTGGAGTTGAATCATAATCATGAATTAGTTAGTTCGAGTAAGGTAAATCTCATTGAGACACATAGAAATATAACCCCTGTTGCAAGAAAATTAATTGAAAGATTAAATAAATTTGAGGCTAGTGCAAGTATGATGATGAATATACTTAGTGAAATTAGTGGAGGGAGTGGCAATGTAGGTTTTACTTCTACGGATATCCGGAATGTTATAAGAAATATAAGACATGAAACAATGGAGGAGCATGATGCATACATAAACTCAAATTTGATTACTACAAAATCCACTATAGATGATATACAATAGATATACATACCCATAATCACACACACACACACACACACACACACACACATATATATATATATCCAACATCTCATCAATTCATATAAAAATTTCTAATTTATCAAACTTATATTTGAGAAAATAAAGATGAAGATAGAGATGATTAATTTCTAACCTCTTTGTTCTTCCTTAATCTCGGATAGATGATAAGAATTGATAAATTCCTCCTCCTTCTTTGATTCTCTATAGTTCTTCTTCTTCAATTTTTCACAGAGAACTCTCCCTCACAAGCCCTCTCTATTCCTAACCTTTGATTCTTTACGTATTTTAATTTAGCTTATCAGTTACAAAGCCATAAGGTTTATCTGTTAAAAAAAACAAAAGGTTTCTTAAGCTTTGTTTGGCAAAAACCCAAATAACCTTCTTCATTTTATTATATATTTACTAAATGTCACACTTACACAAATATTGCTAAATCATTTAGCCACATTATGTAATTATACAATTATAATATGTATAAGTACTATATTATAAATTATGAAATTACATTCATATTCCACTAATTATTTAATTTCATTCCTTCTATAAATTGTCTCAAGACAATTTATTTAATCCACACCTTTAATCATAACTTAAATATTAACTCAATTTATTAAATCGTGACATCAATATTTATTTATAAATATATTGGTTTTCCTCATCTCATAGCTAACTTATTTTTGCTTAACATAATATAATATATTGGGCCATTACATAAACGTATTACATTTATGTGTAACATGTTTACGGTCTCATTTAATTACAACAAATATATTAACACCAATTCACTATTTCAATTAAGTGAAATAATCACATTATTTATAAAATTCAACTCATAATAACTTCATCGCCATCCAAGGTTTATCATTCACATTTTAACTTAATTTAATAAATTATTATTTATTAATTAATTTTTTTCACTTCATAACACATTTAGTAATTAACTTTATTCACTTCCTTTAATAGTTTAATTAACTATTAAATCTCATTTTTCCAATATATGAATATATATTTCTCTTTTATATATATACATTTAATTCTTTCACACCAAATTACATAATCCAAAATATATCGCGCATAATTATATATACCCGAACCGGACACCTCTCATAGTAAAAATTTTATTTATTAAATTCTTATTTTAATAGCTTCTGAAAATCCGGGTTGTCACATAGTCGAATCAATAAGGGTTCGCTAGTCAATCAAGGTTCAATAATATAACTAATATTTCAATCGAATAATGAATTTTAAGGTATACAATTGAACAAACATTGTATAACCAAAGTATTGTTTTAAAAGAATTAGAACATCTCAATCAGAGTTATATAATTGGATAGTCAAGAATAAGAAACTTGATCAACATAAGTATATGATTTATGAACTTGCTTAATGTAAAAATAAGGTTTAGAAACTTGCTTTCAATGCAATAGGAAGATTAAAGATAGAAAATGTAATAGCCAGAACTTTAAGTCGTATTGTAAATGAATATATTAATTAAATATTCATGTTATTGAAAATTTTGTGGCATATAAGGAATGATCTATGTGACTAATTGTTAGTTAAAGGAGGTCCTACTAATAGTTATTCAATTTAGTGGACTAACCCAGGAATTTTAGTATCAAGCAATTGATAAGACAATGAGTTAATTAAATATTCAATTCAATTGAATATAGTAAGTAAATGAAATTGTAAATTAATATGAGTATTAATTAATGAGAAATATGTGAAATATTAATAATTATTTTTAGTAGTCCATTTAGTAATAAAACACTAGTGGACTAGTCTAATTAATTGATTAACCAAGCTCACTCAATTAATTGAACATGGACTTAGATAAATAATGTGTGGACTAACTAAATTAGCCCAATATCTAATTAAATTAGTAGTCCAAGAAGCAAAGTAAAAATCTTGGCAAACTAGTAGCCCAAATAGAGAAAAAGGGAGCCCAAATGTATTTACAATAAAGTCCAATTGTTAGCCCACTTAGGAGATATTTTGAGCAACTTGTTAATTTCATTAAATCAATAAAAGAAAAAGGGGAAATGAGACTAAAACCCAAGGGGGCTGACGAATTGGGGGGAGGTCCACAAGGGGTGAGTTGTTGAATGACCAAGAGCTTGCTTGTGGGGATTAACAAAGTAGTACAATTGATAATGACAAGTTATCACCAAGTTGTCAAAAGTTTGTACTTACAAATAATGGTAAAATAGATAGATACAACCTATGTATCTATAGATTATAGTAAGTAATTGAAAGTAGTATGCATACAAGCCAATCATATTTGATATGATGTAGCATATACTTTGTAATCTTATTCATTTATTAATAAAAGAATTGATTTTCTTAAAAGGCATTTTATATTATCTACATGGTGTTGTTATATTAAATGTGATAAACCCATAGTTTTGAGCAATACTTTTAGAATCATGATGGTGATCATGCTAATGAGATCTAAATTCTAGATAGCTCACAAACTAAAATTGTTCCTAATCGTTGGATTACTAAATTGGGGATTAGTGAATCCGGATAGATTAGTACATACGTTGCTTGCTCTTAGGAAGAGGATGATTGATCTCATAATCATTTGTGTGGAGACACTAAAGCAAGTATGTAGGTGCTTATTAGAGAATAAGTTCACTGAACGTGACTCGCTAAGGAATACCTAATGGAGTTTTACTCGCCTGTCAATAGGAATTCCTCTAGTGATAGTAGTACAAGTGATCCTTGGACTTGAGATCATCATAGTATCTTGTGTATGATGAGTTATACTTTGACATGTCCCTTAAGACCTTTGGGGTATATCAAAGGGTATGATTGGGTATAATAAGTTGTACATGGAGATAAATGAATGATCAACAAAGAATCTACCACGTCTAGTAAAAGATATGAATGTCCTATGTGATTCGATAAATGACAACTCAGTAGTCCTTGGCCAAGGCAGAATGAAATTAGAAAGGAGTTTCTAATTTGCATTATTTAGAGTTGTGCATTTGGGAATCGAAATGCATATAATTAAATAAAATAAGACTTGACAGTAAATCCATGTCTTATATTTAATTGGGACATTGTATGGTAGAAGGATTGAATTGTACGGTAACTATTTACTCAAAGGTTTTTTTGTGATTAATGTTGAAATCTATATTATCTGGAAAGTCGTTGATCGCTAAGGGGGTTTACCCTTATTGTAGAATAAATATTATTTATTTAAATGAATTAAATAGTTTAATTTATTTATTTAAATAAGATTAGAATTGTTCTAATTGATTTATTCACAACCGGTTTAATATGGAGAACCTAAAGGGTCACACCGCAAAAGGAAAAATATTTATTTAAGAAGTAAATGGCATAATTGTAATAATAAGTTAAGTGTATTTAATTTAGTCTATGGAGATAGAATAAATTAAATAGCTTAATATTTTGAAAATATTAAATATAAATTAATAAGAGGAGTCTTATTATTATTATTACTATTACTATTATTTAATTCCTAATAGGGATTGGGAATTAATTAATAGAACTATTATTTATTTCCTAATAGGGATTGGAAATTAATTAATAGAAGTACTCTCTCACGAATTCCTAATTGGATTAGGAGCATAATTAATTAAAGGAGTTTAATTAGAATATAAACCCTAATCCTAAATAGTTTAGGGAAGGGTTATTCCTACATCTATAAATAAGAAGAGTCTTATCATAGATTGGGTTACACGCTCTTGCATTAGATTGTGGAGAGTACTTGCAATTTCTATAGAGATAGAAACTAGGGTTTTGCCAAACACCCAACTTCTTGAATACTTGTTCTTCCTTGGTGGATCACCTCTAGAGGCCAAACACTTGGGTGGCTAACGTTGATCAAAGGAAGGAATCACACCGTTGAATTCGAGGAGAACACGAAGGACTAGGAGTTGAACTTGTACCCGAGGAAGCTTTGTTCTACGAGGGTATAATTCTTATTCTCTTTCTCTTTCGTTTATATCGTTAATTGAGCACATTGATCGATCATGGTGATGGTTTGTATAAAAATTTTAAAATCCGTTTTATCGCGCTTCTGCACTATTTATGTAATTTGATTGCATGTTCGCGCAATATACAAACCTAACAGTGGTATCAGAGACTAATCATGTGCTAATTATCGATCTTGATGATTCCATGTATGAATTGATATGCGATACGATCGGATTTTGGGCTGAAGAAATTTTTTTCTGAATCTGCGTCGCGGCGCGGCCGCGCCACTTTCAGTTCATTCTGGAGCGCGGCCGCGGCCGCGCCCTAACCCAGAAAACAATTCTGGGGGTGCAGCGCGGCCGCGCCGCTCCTAATACAATTTGCAGCGCGACCGCGCCGGTGTGCAGACTTTGAATTTTTTTTTTCTCAATTAACATAATTAGTTTATTTAATTGATAAAAGTTTAAAATAAAAGAGTTTATTTTATCTGGATTAAGATTTCAGATTGCTAAAAATTAAAGGAGTTTAATTTGGATTTGGTTTTTGATTAAAATAAAAGAGTTTATTTTGTTTCAAAATTAAATATTAGCAAAACTTTTGCCCATTAATTGATATCAATGCATATATGGGATGGATTTATTATTCATGAGATGAATGTTATTTATTGATACATATAAAGATATGTATGATAATAAATAGAGATTGATTATGGACTATTGAGCAATGTGTGATTGGATTTATTTTAGTGGATGCTTGAATGAATGGGTTTTCATAAATGGGGTCTGCGTACCTCGTCTTCTCTAATTTTTCTTAATGTAAATTATATCTCCCTCCTATGTACTTCCCCTTGACTGCTGATCAAGGTTTCTATTTATTGTAAATAGTTTCTGTAATAGGACTAATTAGAATTAATTTTGAAGAATTGGAGACAAATGAGCAAAGAGCGCTTGAAGACCCGTTTGTAATGGAGCCCGGGTTTAAATGTAATAGTTATATTTAAATTTAATTCTTGCACCCTAGGTTTGACCTTTTGGTTCACTTGGTGGCTCTAGTGAACCAAACTAGAATAAAAGTCCATAATCAATCCGGGTGGAATATAGTATTCTATATGTGCATGTTTACTATATATATTATATATTATACAACATGCTTCGCATGTTAAATAATATGACGCGTATTTTATATATATATGTGCATGCGCGCTAAACAAGATGAGACTAATAATAACAAACCCCTCAAAGTAATATATTAAGTCCTAAGCGTTCAAAGATATTTGGAATATCGCCTTCTAGCATGGTAAAATAATAGAGTATTAAATATTTAATATGAGTTTGTTGTCTCATCACAAGGCAAGTATTAAATATTTAAGATGTTGCTTTATCACATTTGATGCTTATAAATAGACTGAACGATGTTGTTTTGTTGTGTCACCACAAGGACAGTGTTTTTCTTTCGAATATATGGAAGTACTAGGTTGGACTTAACTTGGATAATTTTGATTCGGATGTGTCACCACTTGATCAAAATAATCTAAGAGGTAAAATACAAGGAGTTACATAGTGATGTAATTGACAATAGTTGTCTACCTATTTATTTATGTATCGTTTGTTGTGTCACCACAAGGCTATATACATTTGAAATGGGATCCTTAATCTCACTAGCAAATCTTTAATTAGAATTGCCGAACTATATAATGAGGGTAATATAGTTTGATGAAAATAGTGGAAGATACCAATTTAAAATAAAGACCTAATTTATTTTGGTAATTAATAAATTGAATGTATGCTAAAATGTTGTCTATTTCACATGCAGAATTTAAAAATGTCAAACTCACTATCACTGCGTAGCATACTTGATGCTAACAAACTGACCGGACCGAATTACACGGACTGGTTAAGGAATCTGAGAATTGTTCTCACTGCTGAAAAGATTTCTTATGTCCTAAATTCACCAGTCCCTGCAAGTGTTGCAGAAACAGCCTTTGAGGAAGAGATTGCTACTTTCAGAAAGTGGCAAGATGATGCAATCTTGGCTCAATGCATCATGCTCGCATCCATGAGTAACGAGCTTCAACGTCAGCATGAAACTATGGATGCTCCTACTATATTGCTGCATCTCAAAGAGTTGTATGGTGAGCAAAGTAGGACTGCTAGATATCAGATATCTAAGGAGCTCTTCCGATCTCGTATGACCGAGGGCACTGCTGTTGAGACTCATGTCCTTAAGATAATCAATCTGATTGAACAGCTTGGACAGCTTGGGTTCGTGATGGATGGGGAGTTAAGTCAAGATTTGATCTTCCAGTCACTCCCGGACACCTTCTCACAATTTGTTGTGAATTTTCACATGAATAAGTTGGACGTCAGCTTGCCTGAGTTACTTAACATGTTGAAAACTGCTGAAGGTCACTTCTCATCCAACAAGAACCAAGTCTTACTAGTGGATGATTCTTCCAAGAAAAGGAAGAGGCCCAAGGTATCTTCTGAAAAGAAGAAAAACAAGAAGGCTAAGGGCAAAGCGAAGAGGAAGGATAAAAAGAAACCTGATCCAGATAGCAAAGGAATTTGCTACCATTGTAATAAGCCGGGACACTGGAAGAGGAACTGTAAGGAGTATCTTGCGGACCAAAAGAGGCTTGGAGAAGCTTCGACTTCCGATCTAGGTTTCTTCATGATTGAAATTAATTTTTCTGAAAGTCAAAATTTTACTTGGGTATTGGATACCGGCTGTAGTTCTCATATATGTAATAATGTGCAGGGACTAAGCAGAAGTAGAAAGCTGGACAAGGATGAAGTCGTCCTACGAGTGGGAAATAGAGCAAAGGTTGCTGCATTAGCTGTAGGGACTTATCGTTTAGCACTGCCTTCGGGCAAGTTCATTAGTTTAAATAATTGTTATTATGTTCCGACACTCATTAGAAACATTATTTCAATTTCTGTATTGGATATGGATGGTTTTGATATTATAATAAAGAACAACAGTTGTTCTATTTATAATAAAAATATTTTATATGGTGTTGGGAACTTACTGAATGGACTATACATACTTGACTTGCATAAAAATATACTTCAAATTGAACAAACTAAGAAAAGAAAAAGAGATGATGTTAATTATTGATAAGTGCATAATATTCATTTATTTTCATTCCTTTATGTTTAGTTTACTGCATGTTTTATTGTGTATATGCACTTATTAGGTTGTTTATTGATTTCAGGAGGATTCAGAGTCAAAAGTAGAAAAAGATGGAAAATCGGAGCCAAAACGAGAAAAGTTGAAGAATTGGAAAATTGTGGTTCTCGCCCCGGCGAGAACTTTGTATTGGAGTTTCTCGCCCCGGCGAGAAACCTTCTGCCCGTTTTCGCCCCAGCTGATCCAGAGCTCGCCCCGGCCCAAAACTTTCTGCTCGTTCTCGCCCCGGCGAGAAACCTAGGCATCAAATTCTCGCCCCGGCGAGAAAGGCGGCGTTGACCAAGTTTGACCAGCTTTAACTTTTTGTAATTTTTGAGGATTTCTACTTCAGATTGGATTCTTAATTCTTAGAGACTTAGGATATTATCTTAGGACTATAAATAGATGTTTTTGGTTTATTATTAGGGACATCTTGATAACTACAACTGTAATCTTAATTGGAGGAGATTGAAGGCATGTTAGGCTAAACTCTTACTTTCAGTTCTAAGGGATGTTGAACCTTTTTCATAATTAATGGTTTAATCAGGTTTTATTTTTTTATTCCTTCTTGCATGAGATTTATTCTGATAATCTGTTTTAACTGATTATATGTTATTTAATCTTTTGATTTGATTTGGCCAATTGAATTAATTTGATTAATATCATCTGCTAGATTAAGATATAGTATTAAGCAAACGATATTATATCTGATCATAGGTAGCGATTAATAGTATTTGATTGTGGACAAGCTTTTGGATATTATTAAGATTATTAGAAGACAAGTTAAATAATTCCTGATTGTGTAATTGTTGCTTATAATAACCTAATTCTCTAATTATTCATGCTGCTGTTATATTAAATCTAGACTGATAGTTCTAGGTTATATGATAGTTAGGGTCTCTTGAGGCGATTGTCACATTAGATTTACACATAAGGAGAATTTCGGATAATTAGCGATTGCGGTTATCTAGGGTTATTAATCTCATTGAAGGGTAAATATTATCAAACTTGACTTTTCCATGATTGTGATGAGGTGATATTGAATTGAAGAACTGAAGCTTTTTATTTATTGATCACTCTTAATTACTTTTGTTAGTTTAGTGAATCAAACTCAAAATCCCCCCATTAATAGAAATAATAGGAATATTAGAATAAGTAAAAGATTAATTCATTTCTCTGTGGGATCGATCATTGCTTGTCATTATACTAAGTTTTGTGGTAGTAGAGTGTTCGTAAGGTATTAATTTTGGAGTGTAAAATGACAGCTCCGAAATTTTGGCGTCGTTGCCGGGGAAGTGTTATTTATCTTTATTTATTCTTCATTTTATTTTATTTTTGTTTATTATTGTAGTTTATGACACGATCCTATCAATCCGGTGATTTGAATTTTGATCCAGAAATTGAGAAAACTGCACGCAGGCTAAGGAAAGAAGCTCGTCAAGCTCGAGGCATCACTGCAGAGTCAGACGAAATTCCATCACCGGGACTCAACATAGCACTTGAATTACTGTCAAATACATCATCCACCGATTCAGAGGAAGAAGAAGAAATGGCGGTGCCAAATAACAATAGAACACTTAAAGAATTAGCCACTCCTAATCTCAATCAACAACCCTTATGCATTGAATATCCTACATTAACTGCTGCTTTTGAACTTAAATCGGGACTAATTCATCTTTTGCCTACTTTTCGTGGTCTCACAGGTGAAGATCCGTACAAGCACTTGAAGGAATTCCATGTGGTGTGTTCCACCATGAAGCCACATGGAATAACAGAGGATCAAATCAAGCTAAGGGCATTTCCATTCTCATTGGGAGATCTAGCGAAGGACTGGCTGTACTATCTTCCTTCAGGGTCAATACAGTCATGGAATGACATGAAAAGGCTGTTCTTTGAGAAGTACTTTCCTGCTTTAAGAGTTCCCAACATCAGAAAGGAGATATGCGGCATTCGACAGTTCAACGGAGAGACACTGTATGAGTATTGGGAAAGATTTAAAAAACTGTGTTCCAATTGTCCTCCCCATCAAATAGACGATCAACACCTGATTCAGTACTTTTATGAGGGATTATTACCAATGGATCAGAGTATGATCGATGCTGCAAGTGGAGGAGCACTAGTGGATAAGACACCGGAGGCTGCAAGGACTTTAATTGCAAATATGGCTGTTAATTCTCAACAGTATGGGACAAGGAATGACCGTGCACCTGTAAAAGTGAATGAGATTGCCACGAGCAATCTTGAACAACAAATTTTTGATTTGACTGCGATGGTTAGACAATTGGCTACAGGAAATACACCAGCAGCAAAAGTTTGTGAGATTTGTTTAATGGATGGTCATAGTACTGATTCTTGTCCGACATTGCAAGAGGATGAAACCGCACAGCAAGCTAATGCAGTGGGAAATTATCAAGCACAACCTTAGCGGAAGTATGACCCATATTCAAATACTTACAATCCAGGATGGAGGGATCACCCTAACCTTAGTTATGGAGGAAATAGGCCACCAGCGTAAAGCATGTATCCGGTTAGACAACAAGGGTTCCCACAAGGCTCTCAACCAGCTCCACATCAATATCAACCTAGACAGGCAGCTCCTGCAAATTCTGGAACATCTTTGGAAGACATGTTCAAGGCATTCATGAGTCAGACACAGCAGTTCCAGCAGGAAACAAAAAATTCTGTTCAAGATTTGAGAAATCAGATAAGTCAACTTGCCACCACAGTGGGGAGGTTGGATGCTCAGGGTTTAGGAAAGTTGCCCTCCCAAACAGTTGTCAATCCAAGGGAGAATTCTAGTGCGATTACACTAAGGAGTGGAAAAGAGTTGGAAGTACCCAAAACAGTGACAGAAATTGAAAAGGAGAAGGTTAGTGATGAGATAGAGACACCGAGGGAAGCTGTTACCCCATCTACTCCAGTTAAGACCCCACCGTTGCCGTTTCCACCTAGAACACACAAGACTTCAAAGAAGGAGGAAAAGGATAAGGAAATCTTGGAAACCTTCAGGAAGGTAGAAGTCAATATTCCTCTTTTGGAGGCCATCAAACAAGTGCCCAGGTATGCAAAGTTTTTGAAAGAATTGTGCACTAACAAAAGAAAATTGAAAGATAATGAAAAAGTCACTATAGGAGAGAATGTGTCAGCAGTGCTTCAAAGAAAAATGCCTCCTAAATGTAAAGATCCAGGAATGTTTATAATCCCATGCAGAATAGGTAATACCAGATTTGAGAAAGCCATGCTAGATTTAGGAGCGTCAATAAATGTCATGCCATTATCTGTATTTGCTTCTTTAAATCTAGGACCTTTGAAACAAACTGGTGTTATCATTCAACTTGCTGATCGTACTAACACTTACCCTCAAGGGGTAATTGAAGATGTCTTAGTGCAGGTGAATCAGTTAATATTTCCTGCAGATTTTTACATTGTGGATATGGAAGATGACATATCTCCAAATCCCTCACACATCTTGCTAGGAAGGCCATTCTTGAAAACAGCAAGGACAATGATCGATGTGCACAATGGGACCTTGACCATGGAATTTGATGGAGAGAAAATTCAGTTCAATATATATGACGCCATGAGATACCCTAGTGATGTTGATCATGTTTTTGCCATTAACATCATTGATTCTATAGTGCAGGGATCTTTTGAACAAGACCACAGGGAAAGCTTGGAGATGGCTATTGCTAATAACTTGGATATGGATAAAGAGGAAGAATTTGACCAGAATCAGGAATTGAAGGAAGTTGTGGCTGCATTGCACTCTTTACCAAAATTCACAGATAAATATGCAGTTCAATCAATTCAATTGCCTGTTTCTCATAAAAAACTGTTACTATCTGTGGAGCAAGCTCCAATCTTAGAATTAAAACCTTTACCTGCTCACTTGAAATATGCATATTTAGGGACTAATGAAACTCTACCTGTGATTATTGCTAGTATTCTAACCAAAGTGCAGGAAGAGAAATTGTTGAGAGTTCTAAGGGACCATGTCACAGTGTTTGGTTGGACGATAGCAGATATCAAAGGTATAAGCCCCGCGATGTGCATGCATAAGATTCTTTTGGATGATGGAGCAAAGCCCACAAGAGAAGCACAGCGAAGATTAAATCCACCCATGATGGAGGTAGTCAAGAAAGAGGTGATTAAATTACTTGATGCAGGCATAATCTACCCCATCTCCGACAGTCAGTGGGTGAGTCTGGTACAGGTAGTTCCGAAGAAATCTGGAATAACTGTCATCACGAATGACAATAATGAGTTGGTGCCCACACGGATACAAACAGGATGGAGAGTGTGTATTGACTACAGGAAACTAAATGCTGTAGCCACAAAAGACCACTTTCCTCTTCCCTTTATTTATCAAATGCTAGAAAGATTAGCGAGGCATACTTATTATTGCTTTCTAGATGGTTTTTTAGGTTATAATCAGATCGTGATTGCACCCAAAGACCAGGAAAAGACCACATTCACGTGTCCATTTGGTACTTTTACATACCGGAGGATGTCGTTTGGACTTTGTAATGCACCAGGTACTTTCTAGCAATGCATGGTAAGCATTTTTTCTGATCTTTTAGAAAATTGCATCGAGGTCTTTATGGATGATTTCACAGTACATGGTGATTCTTTGGATTTGTGCTTGGACAATCTAACTCGTGTGCTAGATAGATGCTTGGAAACTAACCTTGTTCTTAATTGGGAAAAGTGTCATTTTATGGTAGAACAGGGTATAGTGCTTGGTCATGTTATGTCAGCTAAAGGTTTAGAGGTTGATAAAGCTAAGATAGATATTGTGTCTGCTTTGCCTTACCTCGCCAGTGTGCGGGAGATTCGCTCTTTTCTTGGACATGCAGGTTTCTATCGGAGATTTATCAAAGACTTTTCCAAAATAGCTCTGCCATTATGTAAGTTGCTATAAAAAGATGTGGAATTCCAGTTCGATGATGCGTGCAAGGAGGCATTTGACATGTTGAAGAGCCTATTGACCTCCGCACCTGTGATACAACCGCCAAATTGGAATCTTTCCTTTAAAATAATGCGTGATGTAAACAATTATGCAGTCGGAGCTGTTTTGGGCCAAAGAGTTGACAAAGTTGTCCGTGCCATCTATTATGCCTCTAGAACATTGAATGCAGCTCAGATTAACTACTCGATAACAGAAAAAGAACTTTTGTCTGTTGTTTTTGCTTTAGATAAATTTTGATCTTATTTACTTGGCACTAAAGTTGTAGTTTATTCTGACCATGCAGCTCTCAGGTATTTGTTAACCAAGAAGGACTCTAAACCCAGGATTATCAGATGGATTCTGCTGTTGCAGGAATTTGACTTAGAAATCAAGGATAAGAAGGGAGCGGATAACTTGGTAGTAGATCACTTAAGTAGACTGGTGAGAGATGAGGAGGCACTACCATTATATGATTCCTTTCCGGATGAGCATCTCTTTTCTATTCAGGAGGAATTGCCTTGGTATGCTAATATTGTTAATTATTTAGCAAGTGCGTATATTCCCAATGAATTTTCTAAAAACCAAAAGGATAAGCTTAGGAGTGATGCTAGACATTATGTTTGGGATGATCCATATCTGTGGAAATTTTGTGCTGATCAGATAATTCGTAGATGTGTGCCTAATACTGAAACATTGTCTATTCTAACTTTTTCTCATTCCTATGCTTGTGGAGGTCATTTTGGACCAAAACGGACTGCTCATAAGGTTTTAGAAAGTGGTTTTTATTGGCCAACAATTTTTAGAGACTCATATCTATTTTGTAAATCATGCGAGAATTGTCAACGAACAGGTAATATATCACATAGAAATCAAATGCCACAAACTCCCATTTTAATTGTTGAGATTTTTGATGTTTGGGGTATTGATTTTATGGGACCTTTTCCTGTTTCTCATGGTAATATTTACATTCTCTTGGCTGTCGACTATGTTTCTAAATGGGTGGAAGCTAAAGCCACCAGGACTGATGATTCTAAAGTTGTTACAGATTTTGTCAAAACTAACATATTTGTCAGATTTGGAACGCCTAGAGCTATCATCAACGATAAAGGAACTCACTTTTGCAACAGGATGTTAGCAGCACTTTTCAGGAAATATAATGTTTTGCATAAGATTTCTACATCTTATCATCCGCACAGCAATGGTCAGGCTGAAGTATCCAACCGTGAAGTGAAATCCATTTTGGAAAAGGTCGTCAAGCCAAGCAGAAAAGATTGGAGTCTGCGGTTAGAAGATGCATTGTGGGCGTATAGAACTGCGTACAAAACCCCTATTGGTATGTCTCCGTACAGATTGGTTTTTGGGAAGCCATGTCATTTACCCGTGGAATTAGAACATAGAGCTTTTTGGGCGATCAAGCAATGTAATATGAGTTTGGATGACGCGGGAATGCATAGGAAGTTCCAGCTACAAGAACTCGAAGAGATGAGGAATGAAGCATATGAGAGTTCTAGACTTTACAAGAATAAGACAAAGGCCTTCCATGACAAGCAGATTTTGAGGAAAGATTTCACCGTTGGACAACAAGTTCTCCTATTCAATTCGAGGCTGAAGTTATTTCTAGGTAAGTTGCGCTCTCGTTGGGAAGGTCCATTTGTTATTACTAATGTGTTCTCTCATGGTGCTATAGATATACATAATCCAAAGACAGGGGAAGTATTCAAGGTCAATGGACATAGGCTGAAACCTTTCCATGAAGGATTTTCGATGGAGAGTGTGGAGATGATAGACCTAGTGGATTCGAGTTATGAGTGATTGAGGAGAATCGATGTCGGGCTAACGACGTTAACCAAATGCGCTACTTGGGAGGCAACCCAAGACATCAGATTTGCTTTTCTATCCCTTTTTATTTATTTATTTGTTTTTTTTTATTTATCTCGTCTTTGCATGATTGTCTTACATTGGGGACAATGTAAGGTTTGAGTGTGGGGGAGGGGTTTAGGTTTAGGATAGTATAGGGTAGGTTTGCTTTAAATGTGAAAATCTGAGTTGTTTTGTGAAAAAAAATTTGGGTTTGGTCAAGTTTTCTAAGGTTTTTGGTTTTAGAATGAAGATTGAATGCCATTGATAGAATTTGTTTGATGCTGAATTAATTGATAAATGGTGATAATGAAGTAAGGACCCATAGTTGACTGATTTAGATTGAATTGGTATTGCATGAGTACTTGAGTATGAGATACATGTTTACTTGACTAAGTTATCTGTGGAGTTGACTTTGTGCACTGATTTCATGATTTAGAACTGTGTAACTGCTTATCTTGTTTGCAGGACCATGTGAAAAAAAATTGGAAATTTGAAAAAGAATTGAGAGTAAAAACTGAAAAATTTTGTCTCAAAAGAAAAACATGTGGTGGGTTGAGATGGAGCGTAAAACGCACTCACCCATAAACACATGCAACGAGATGGAGCGTAAAACGCACTCGTTGGTGAGAAGAAAAGTGAGATGGAGCATAAAATGCATTCACTTAAGAAAAGAATGAGAAGAGGTGAAATGGAGCATAAAATGCATTCAACTGGATGAAAAAAAATGGATAGCAGAAAGAAAAGAGAAAAAAAACATGTTCTGGTTTTGAGTCAGTGTGCACGGTTGTTGTTCCATATGACCTGAGTTGAGTATCTGTGTTAATCATAAGAGATGCATATGTAGTTTCAATTTGATTTAGAGATGTTCAGTGGGGAATGATGGGATTATTGTTATGAGTTGATTGATGAGGTATTGATCAAATTTCTGTTGATTGGTGCTAGTATTCATAGATGCTAATTGAATTTGAACCTTTGGAAGTTTGGTTGAATAGAATTCTAATGACTTCAATATAACTTTTGTTTTAGTTTACACGAAGACGTGTAAAGACTAAGTGTGGGAGAATTTGATAAATGCATAATATTCATTTATTTTCATTCCTTTATGTTTAGTTTACTGCATGTTTTATTGTGTATATGCACTTATTAGGTTGTTTATTGATTTCAGGAGGATTCCGAGTCAAAAGTAGAAAAAGATGGAAAATCGGAGCCAAAACAAGAAAAGTTGAAGAATTGGAAAATTGTGGTTCTCGCCCCGGCGAGAACTTTGTATTGGAGTTTCTCGCCCCGGCGAGAAACCTTCTGCCCGTTTTCGCCCCAACTGATCCAGAGCTCGCCCCGGCCCAAAACTTTCTGCTCGTTCTCGCCCCGGCGAGAAACCTAGGCATAAAATTCTCGCCCCGGCGAGAAAGGCGGCGTTGACCAAGTTTGACCAGTTTTGACTTTTTGTAATTTTTGAGGATTTCTACTTCAGATTGGATTCTTAATTCTTAGAGACTTAGGATATTATCTTAGGACTATAAATAGATATTTTTGGTTTATTATTAGGGACATCTTGACAACTACAACTGTAATCTTAATTGGAGGAGATTGAAGGCATGTCAGGCTAAACTCTTACTTTCAGTTCTAAGGGATGTTGAACCTTTTTCATAATTAATGGTTTAATCAGGTTTTATTTATTTATTCCTTCTTGCATGAGATTTATTCTGATAATCTCTTTTAACTGATTATATGTTATTTAATCTTTTGATTTGATTTGGCCAATTGAATTAATTTGATTAATATCATCTGCTAGATTAAGATATAGTATTAAGCAAACGATATTATATCTGATCATAGGTAGCGATTAATAGTATTTGATTGTGGACAAGCTTTTGAATATTATTAAGATTATTAGAAGGCAAGTTAAATAATTCCTGATTGTGTAATTGTTGCTTGGAATAACCTAATTCTCTAATTATTCATGTTGCTGTTATATTAAATCTAGACTGATAGTTCTAGGTTATATGATAGTTAAGGTCTCTTGAGGCGATTGTCACATTAGATTTACACATAAGGAGAATTTTGGATAATTAGCGATTGCGGTTATCTAGGGTTATTAATCTCATTGAAGGGTAAATATTATCAAACTTGACTTTTCCATGATTGTGATGAGGTGATACTGAACTGAAGAACTGAAGCTTTTTATTTATTGATCACTCTTAATTACTTTTGTTAGTTTAGTGAATCAAACTCAAAATCCCCCCATTAATAGAAATAATAGGAATATTAGAATAAGTAAAAGATTAATTCATTTCTCTGTGGGATCGATCCTTGCTTGTCATTATACTAAGTTTTGTGCTAGTAGAGTGTTAGTAAGGTATTAATTTTGGAGTGTAAAACGACAGCTCCCAATTATACCTTTATGTGGCACTGTAGACTTGGTCATATCAATGAAACAAGATTATCCAAGTTGCATAAAGATGGGCTTTTAGAGCTATCTGATTACGAATCATATCCAACTTGTGAATCTTGTCTCATGGGTAAAATGACTAAATCTCCTTTTACTGGAAAAGGAGAAAGAGTTACAGAGTTGTTAGCATTGGTACACACAGACGTATGTGGACCTATGACAACGAATGCACGAAGAGGGTATTCTTATTTTATTACTTTCACTGATGATCATTCTAGATTTGGATATGTGTATTTAATGAAATACAAATCTGAATCGTTTGAAAAGTTCAAAGAATTCAGAAGTGAAGTAGAGAAGCAAACTGATAAGAGTATTAAGATTCTTCGATCGGATTGAGGAGGGGAATACTTAACCAATGAGTTTCTCAATTGTCTCAAAGAAAATGGTATAATCTCACAATGGACTCCACCAGGGACGCCACAGTTGAATGGTGTATCTGAAAGCAGAAATCGAACATTATTGGACATGGTTCGTTCCATGATGAGTTTTACCGATCTCCTAGTATCCTTCTTGGGTTATGCCCTAGAATCGGCTGCATACCTACTTAACAAGGTACCTACCAAATCCGTCCCAAAGACCCCATATGAGATATGGACAGGGAGGAAACCAAATCTTAAGCATGTTAAGACTTGGGGTTGTCCAGCTTATGTCAAAAGGTTTGAGCAAGATAAGTTGAAGACTAGATCCGACAAGTGTAGATTGTGGGATACCCTAAAGAAACATCAGGGTATTATTTCTATCACCCGACTGATCAAAAGGTGTTTGTTGCGAAACACGCTGCCTTCTTGGAAAAGGAGTTTATCCTTGAAGGGGTCAGTGGGAGTAAGATATATCTTAAAGAAGTTCAAGAACCACAAAATACTACGGATCAAAGTCAGGTACCTGACCAAGTAGAAGAACCTACTGTACCACTACCTATTCGTAAATCTGGAAAAGTACCGAAGATACCTGATAGGTATGGATTCATCATAGAGGATGATGATGAGGTACGCATCATAGATGATGATGATCCATTAACTTACGAAGAGGCTATGAGTAATGAAGACTCAGAGAAATGGCAAGAAGCCATGAAATCCGAGATGGACTCCATGTATGAAAACCAAGTATGGACTTTGGTTTCACCACCTGAGGGCATTAAGCCTATTGGGTGTAAATGGGTCTTTAAGATAAAGACTGGAGCAGATGGCAAGGTAGAGACCTATAAGGCCCGACTGGTTGCAAAAGGTTTCAAACAAAGACAAGGAATTGACTATGATGAAACCTTCTCACCAGTAGCTATGCTCAAGTCCATTCGGATTTTGCTTGCAAATGCAGCTTATTATGACTACGAGATCTGGCAAATGGATGTGAAAACGGCCTTCCTCAATAGAGAGCTTGAGGAGAATGTATATATGATACAGCCAGAGGGTTTTGTTTCAACGGTTGGAACAAACCAAGTCTGTAAGCTACAAAGATCCATTTATGGATTAAAGCAAGCTTCTCGAAGATGGAACATCCGTTTTGATGAGATAATCAAAAGGTTTGATTTTATCAAAAATAAGGATGAACCATGTGTGTACAAGAAGGTTAGTAGGAGCGCTGTTTCATTCCTTGTATTATATGTTAATGACATATTACTGATAGGGAATGATGTTCCTATGCTACAGTCGATCAAAATTTGGTTATCTAAACACTTCTCCATGAAGGACTTGGGTGAGGCATCCTATATTTTGGGGGTAAAGATCTATAGAGATAGATCTAAAAGGATGCTTGGCTTGACCCAAGAAAATTACATTGAATCGATGCTAAAGAGGTTTAGCATGGAAGATTCCAAGAGAGGTCTCATGCCGATGAGCCATGGAATACATCTCTCCAAGAAACAGGCCCCAAAGACACCTGAGGAGAGAAACCGAATAAGTAAGATTCCTTATGCTTCAGCAATAGGATATATCATGTACGGTATGATATGTACTAGACCAGATGTCGCTCATGCACTTAGTGTAATAAGCAGATATCAGTCGAATCCAGGAGAAGAGTACTGGAAGGCAGTGAAGAACATCCTAAAGTACTTGAGAAGAACTAAGGATGTATTTCTTGTCTATGGTGGGTATGAATTAAAACTAGAGGGCTATACAGACTCAAGTTTTCAAACGGACCAAGATGACTATAAATCCGTTTCAGGGTATGTGTTTACCTTAAATGGTGGCGCAGTGAGTTGGAAGAGTTCCAAGCAGCAAACAGTTGTTGATTCAGTGACAGAGGCAGAGTACATAGCTGCAAGTGAAGCTGCAAAGGAAGCTGTTTGGATGAAGAAGTTCATAACTGAACTTGGAGTGGTTCCTAGCATTAGAGGAGCCGTACCTTTATTCTGTGACAACACCGGAGCTGTTGCGCAGGCTAAGAAACTCAGGTCTCATCAGAAATCCAAACACGTGTTGCGGTGGTTTCATTTGATTAGAGAAATCATTGGAAGAGGAGATGTCACCCTGGAGCGTGTAGACTCTCAAGACAACATTGCAGATCCATTTACTAAAGCTTTAACACAACAGCAGTTTGATCGACACTTAGAGAAGATGGGTATTAGATACCATGGCGATTGGCTTTAGTGAAAGTGGGAGATTAAAAGTAGTATGCACACAAGCCAATCATATTTGATATGATGTAGCATATACTTTGTAATCTTATTCATTTATTAATAAAAGAATTGATTTTCTTAAAAGGTATTTTATATTATCTACATGGTGCTGTTATATTAAATGTGATAAACTCATAGTTTTAAGCAATGCTTTTAGAATCATAATGGTGATCATGCTAATGAGATCTAAATTTTAGATAGCTCACAAACTAAAATTGTTCCTAATCGTTGGATTACTAAATTGGGGATTAGTGAATCCGGATAGATTAGTACATACGTTGCTTGCTCTTAGGAAGAGGATGATTGATCTCATAATCATTTGTGTGGAGACACTAAAGCAAGTATGTAGGTGCTTATTAGAGAATAAGTTCACTGAACGTGACTCGCTAAGGAATACCTAATGGAGTTTTACTCGCCTGTCAATAGGAATTCCTCTAGTGATAGTAGTACAAGTGATCCTTGGACTTGAGATCATCATAATATCTTGTGTATGATGAGTTATACTTTGACATGTCCCTTAAGACCTTTGGGGTATATCAAAGGGTATGATTGGGTATAATAAGTTGTACATGGAGATAGGTGAATGATCAACAAAGAATCTACCACGTCTAGTAAAAGATGTGAATGTCCTATGTGATTCGATAAATGACAACTCAGTAGTCCTTGGCCAAGGCAGAATGAAATTAGAAAGGAGTTTCTAATTTGCATTATTTAGAGTTGTGCATTTGGGAATCGAAATGCATATAATTAAATAAAATAAGACTTGACAGTAAATCCATGTCTTATATTTAATTGGGACATTGTATGGTAGAAGGATTGAATTGTACAGTAACTATTTACTCAAAGGTTCTTTTGTGATTAATGTTGAAATCTATATTATCTAGAAAGTCGTTGATCGCTAAGGGGGTTTACCCTTATTGTAGAATAAATATTATTTATTTAAATAAATTAAATAGTTTAATTTATTTATTTAAATAAGATTAGAATTGTTCTAATTGATTTATTCACAACCGGTTTAATATGGAGAACCTAAAGGGTCACACCGCAAAAGAAAAATATTTATTTAAGAAGTAAATGACATAATTATAATAATAAGTTAAGTGTATTTAATTTAGTCTATGGAGATAGAATAAATTAAATAGCTTAATATTTATTATTTAATATTTTAGAAATATTAAATATAAATTAATAAGAGGAGTCTTATTATTATTATTACTATTACTATTATTTAATTCCTAATAGGGATTGGGAATTAATTAATAGAACTATTATTTATTTCCTAATAGGGATTGGGAATTAATTAATAGAAGTACTCTCTCACGAATTCCTAATTGGATTAGGAGCATAATTAATTAAAGGAGTTTAATTAGAATATAAACCCTAATCCTAACTAGTTTAGGGAAGGGTTATTTCTACATCTATAAATAAGAAGAGTCTTATCATAGATTGGGTTACACGCTCTTGCATTAGATTGTGGAGAGTACTTGCAATTTCTATAGAGATAGAAACTAGGGTTTTGTCAAACACCCAACTTCTTGAATACTTGTTCTTTCTTGGTGGATCACCTCTAGAGGCCAAACACTTGGGTGGCTAACGTTGATCAAAGGAAGGAATCACACCGTTGAATTCGAGGAGAACACGAAGGACTAGGAGTTGAACTTGTACACGAGGAAGCTTTGTTCTACGAGGGTATAATTCTTATTCTCTTTCTCTTTCGTTTATATCGTTAATTGAGCACATTGATCGATCATGGTGATAGTTTGTATAAAAATTTTAAAATTCGTTTTATCGCGCTTCCGCATTATTTATGTAATTTGATTGCATGTTCACGCAATATACAAACCTAATGGTAATTAGATTGTAAGGCATCAACTTCCTTGGTAGTTTAGAGACAGAGAAAACTAGAGAGAGAAAGTAGAGAGAAAATACTTTGAGAGAGAGAGTTCTTGTGGGGGAAAAGAGAAGAGGGGTTGCCGTTATCTAGAAGGGAAGGAGGATAGCTTATGGATGTCCCATAAGTTCATCTCATACTTTGGAAAGCAAAGGAAGAGAGCCATCAAGCAAAGAAGGTATAAAAACTATCCTAAAAATCTTAAAAACCCTAATTTTGGATTATGGGTGAAACCTTATGTTAGAAGTTTGAAGTTTATGCTTTAAATATTTAGAATCATATTAAATATGTTTATGTTTGATGATATGTGATTGTGGTATGAAAGGGTTTGGGTTTGTGTAGAAAAGTTAGGCTAAAAGCTTGAAAAACATTTTTACCGACGCACAAACCTTAGCTTGTTTGAATAAATTGTGTGTTTTGAAATTTATACATGATATTATTGGTTTTCTTCTTTCTGAGTTTTAAGGGGTAAGTTAAGAAAAGAACCTCATTGGAATCAATGAAAAAGAAGTTAAAATGAGAGACTTATGTAATTTTTCCCAAAATGTGCTAACTGTTGGAGCACTGTCAGAACAGTCCACTTCCGGGCTAGTTTCAGTGCCCAAAACGTGTCCAAATTTAGTGTTTGATGATGAAAAATTTTAGTTCGGAAAGATACGAATCCAACGAGTCCGACTAGACCCTAATCCGATTATAGATTTCATTTTATGAGTGTTTCCGTAAGGGACCTCAAAACTGGAAACGGAACAAAACTTGCTGACCCCTAACTGTCGTGCACTATTTCGAACCCTTAGAAAGTGCAATAAATTCCAGTCTTTTTACCTCTGAAACTATAGTAAGTTATGTACCACATGTCCAAAATTGGTCGAATTCCGACTTATAATGAAGAATCTACGGCTAAAAGAAAAACGTAGAGTTTTCCGACGAAAATGGCTAAAATTAGAGTTCTATAAATTCGATGACCACGAAATTTTAACTGGGAGTTCTTGTTAATATGTATAAGATGCTATCAAAAATTTGGAGTCATCGAAGTTGTGCAAGATAGTGATTATTTTTCTTAGTTTCGAAAGTTAAAACGAACGTGTGAACAATGTTAAAAGAAATTGAAAATTTTCACAAGGAAAGTATTTTTGAGTTTGGAATATATGTTCATATGTGTGGCAAGACTTGAAGAAAATAAAAATCGATTGTTAAAAGAGGTTAAATTATTTTAAGAATGCAGGCTTCCAATCTAGCTTGCTGGATTGTGTGAATCCAGCTTGCTGAATTGATTAGTTTGAATTCAGGTTGCTGGATTGGGGAAAATAGTTTGTTGAATTGAGTAGTGTGAATCCAGAATGCTGGATTAGAGGTCAGTTTGAATCCAGGGTGTTGGATTGTAATCCAGGTTGGAATTCAGTTTGCTAGATTGGCATCCAGTTTGCTGGATTGTCATTTAGTTTGCTGGATTTGGAATCCAATTTGCTGGATTGGGTAGTTAACCTACTATATCATAAAGAAAGACTTATATAAGGAATGATTAAATAATGAAGTGATTAAAAGATTATCAAATGATAATTATAACACTAAGACTTTAATGTAATGTCTAATACTAAACTATGTGACTGACTATTAGATAATATAATGTAAAGGAATGATATTATGGGTGAAATGTGTAATGCTAATTGAGAGATCAACCTTATAAATGATAGGTCTTTTAAAAGAAGTCATATTAAATTGCATAGCAGTAGTCAACTATTAAGGCAAGTTCCCTAACCTTACTCAAATTTATATTGAGCAAGTTCTTAACTTACACAACTTCGTACATTGTGTAAGATCCTGATTATTGATACGAACTTTTATATATTGCAAGTTCTCTAATTCAACCTTGAATTATTATTTCAGCACCTGTTAGTGGATAATTATTTTGATTATTCCACATCCTTGATAATTATTGTTATTCGCACTTGGTGCAATTGAATTCATGTTCTATTATTGATGAACTGTGAATTAGTTAAAGTTCTTTCATTCATGAACTGTTTATGAGAAAGATCTATGCTAGTTGTATCAGCTAAATCAAATATGTTTAAATTTGTTAAATCAAATCGATTTTAAAAGCTGTTCCTAGCCAATTAATTTGGTAAGGATTCCAGACTGAGAAAAGAACAACATTTAAGGCATCATATTAGAAAACAATTATTTGCCCGTCTTATTAAGTGATTATGCATATTCGCCGGGTATGAGAGGCTGATCCCTTCGATTACCAAAACTTATTAGAGGACCAGTTTAAATAATGACAACCTCCGTATTTGTTCACGGTCATTGTTGACCCCTCAGCACTATTGATTAAATCTTTCAAATATTGAAACTTGAACTCTTATTCTTTCACAATTGATATTTATTGTTGAAAGTTTTAAAGGTTAAATTCCTTTCTAATCATGATATACCTCCTTTATAATTAAACTTGCTAAGCAAATTAGTTGTTTATCCTTGCTATATCATGACGTTTATTTCAGCTAGACCAGAAAGTTCTAAGAAGGATAAAGGAAAAGGCAAAGCTCAGGAATAGACTTATGTGAATGTTTAATTATCGTATTATCTGATGTAATAATTTTAGATAAACCTTTTGTAATATTAAGGGTATGTTTTAAGTTAAGGTTATTAGACCTTGGAATTTGATGTAGAACCTTATTTAAATGAATAATGTATGTTTATTATTCCGCAATAGTTCATAGAATTTGTATGATGATAATGGATCCTGAGCACCGAATCCGAGGTTAGAGAACCCAGATTTGGGGGCGTCACAGAAAACTTGCATAAAAGAAAAGTAGGGTTTAAGAACTTGCCTCGTGCGTCTGCTACAATTAATATTATCTATTTGCTCTTTAAGTAACCTATACATTCAAGTCACATTGAACAATTAATACTCATAGTTCAACTAATCACTACCTTTATTAAACGATTGACCACTTCAGAAAACATAATTCGAACTTACACTCTTAAACTATTGTTATTCCTTTACATACTTATCATATTGCTTCATATTGCTTAAGCCTTGAGCCAGCGCTGGCCTGACCCGGACCCGGACAACCCGGGCCGGCACTGCGGCGCCCGATTTACTCTTTGTACTGGCACTGCGGCGTCGCGCTGCAATTTCAGTTGCCCAAGTTCGCGAAGAACACACAGCAGGCCAAAAAAAAACTCCAATTTCTTTGTTCATACAACAAATTAAACATACCCAATTACTATAATTCATATATAATCATTACCCAACCCTTCTAGCATGATTCTAACAACTTAAATCATATAAACCATGAATCTAAGAACTAAAAATTGAGGTTTTTGCCAATTTATCAAAGTTTCTTTAAATCTAACGAAATCACTCATTACGGATTTGTTACTACACCAAATCAGTCCATTAAACTTGCATTCTTTTCGTTTCTTAATATATAAACACAATCAATCATCAATTTACCGATTAACGTACAAATTAAGCATCAATTCTTATACATATAAGTCATATTCAAATACTAGTCCTCTGTAAACTTCAAAACTCCAATTAAAACATAATTTCATGGATTAATTACTCTAAAACAGTTTATAAACATCATATAATGATTCATACAAGCATATTAATGAATACAAACAACTTTTAAACAATTTACTCCTAAAATTCAATTAACTAAGAACTTAAAAAGTACGTTTATGGAGAAATTTAAAAACATAATTTAGAGCTTGAATTCAAGAATTTACCTTTGATTAGTGATTTAGATTGTTAGATGATGGGAATTCTTCTTCCAATTCTCAAATTTTCTCAAAACTCTCTCTCGTTTTCTCTCTGTGTTTTAGCCTTATGAAAGAACTGACTCATGAAGTACGTACATGGTAACTGATATGGGTGGGTATCAGTTAAGCGCATAATGGCCTTAACTGATCCCATGTTCTCAAGGCCATGTTTGGTCGGCCTTTAAAAGGCTCCTTTTTGATTTATTTTAATTAACTTACTTATTATAAAATTTATTTGTCACGCTTTAATAATCAAATTATATTATTTAACTACAATTAAATAAAAGACACTACTACTCATTAAATCAAATAATCACAAAATAAAATTTCTCATTTATTTAATTATGACAAATCAATAAACCTCTAATTAATTATTAAATTAATTAGAACAACATCACAATTAATAAACAACTCATTTAATTTAATTATCCCAATTAAATTCACACTTTGCATTATAAAATTATTTCGCATTAATACGATCAATATAACACATTTAATTAAATTAATATACAATAATTTCATCAAATAAATATTTTACTCAATAGATAAATTGACACAAATATTTATTTAATTCAATAAATATTTAAAGATCAACTATAAAAATCTAGTTCGTTACATCTTTTCCCCTTTAAAAGGATTATGTCCTAGAATCACGACTCAATTAATTCGTCCCGTTACATTCTCTCCTCCTTACAAAGATTCTGTCCCCAGAATCGCTACACATAGACTAAGCAAATAACTGAGGATAATTTTTCATTATCTAATCTTCGAGTTCCCACGTAGCTTCTTCAGCTTTGTGGTTCCTCCAAATCACCTTAACAGAAGGTATAACTTTATTTCTGAGTACTTGCTTTTTCCGGTCAACTATCTGAACAAGAACTTCCTCGTAAGATAAATGTTTTTCAAACTGCAGGGGTTCATATTCTATAACATGCTTGTAGTCGGGTTTGTATGGTCGTAACACCGAAACATGAAAAACGTTATGGATATGTTCTAACGCTGGGGGTAAAGCTACCTCATATGCGACTTCACCAATTCTCTGTAACACTTCAAAGGGTCTAATGAACATCGGGCTCAGTTTTCCCTTCTTACCAAATCGGATTTTCCCCTTCCACGGAGACACTTTCAAGAAAACGAAGCTACCAGATTCAAATTCTCGATTCTTGTGGTGTTGATTGGCATATTTCTTCTGTCTATCCTGAGCAGCTATCAATCTCGCCCTGATCACTTTAACGATTTCAGCGGTCTGTTGTACCAGTTCTGGTCCTAGCAGTTGACGTTTGCCAACTTCATCCCAGCATAATGGAGTTCTGCACTTTCTGTCGTATAACGCTTCATAAGGCGGTATGCCGATACTTGCATGGTAACTGTTATTGTAAGCAAATTCCACCAATGGTAAATGATAGTCCCAATTCCCTTTGAAATCCATAATTCAAGCTTTTAACATATCTTCCAATGTCTGACTCATTCTTTCGCTCTGTCTGTCGGTCTGTGGATGGTGTGTCGTACTCATACGTAACTGCATTCCCATGCATTCCTATAGGCATTTCCAGAAGTTCGATGTGAATCGCGGATCCCTATCTGAAATAATAGACACTGGAACACCGTGACTCGAAACAACCTCATTCACATACAACTTCGCCAACTGATCTAGGTTAAATTTGATCTTGATCGGTAGGAAATGTGCTAATTTCGTCAGTCGATCTACGATAACCCATACTGCGTCAAAACCTTTCTGAGTCATCGAAAGACCTACTACGAAATCCATTGTGATATGTTCCTATTTCCATTCTGGGATTTCTAACAGTTGTAGTAACCCGCTCGGCCTCAGCCTCTGATGTTCTGCTTTAACTTTCTGACATGTCAAACACTTGACCACACAATCGGCAACGTCCCTTTTCATATTTGGCCAACAGAAATGCTGTCGGAGATCCTGGTACATCTCCGTACTCCCCGGATGAATCGAATATCTTGGACTATGAGCCTCGCTCAAAATCTCCTCCTTAAACTCTGGTACTGGCGGAACCCAAATTCTTCCCTCGAATCTCAATAATCCTTCGCTATCAACTCTGAATTTCACTTCATCACCTTTAGATATTCTTTTTCTAATTTTCTCACATTCCTCATCCTGAAGTTGTATTTACTTAACCTTATCCACTAAAGTTGGATCGGCTCCTAATTGAAACAGTTTTTCGTCAGTCTCTTCAGGATATTTCACCTCCAACTCCAGTTTTGTCATTGCTGAAATTAGCTCCTCCTAAGCAGTTAACATAGACAGTTTCTCTCGACCCTTTCTGCTTAAGGCGTCGGCCACAACGTTCGCTTTACCAGGATGGTATAAAATTTCGCAGTCATAATCTTTTATCAATTCTAACCATCTCCTATGTCGTATGTTTAGGTCCTTTTGTGTGAAAATATATTTCAGACTCTTATGGTCTGTATATATTTCACATTTCTCCCCATAGAGATAGTGTCTCCAGATCTTCAAAACAAACACTACCGCGACCAATTCTAAATCATGGGTTAGATACCCCTTCTCATAGACCTTTAATTATCGTGACGCATACGCAATGACCTTACCGTAAGCACACAGCCTAGCCCTTTATGCGACGCATCACTGTACACCACAAAATTTCCTATGTTATCCAGTAAAGACAACATAGGTGTCGTACTTAACCTCTTCTTTAATTCCTGAAAACTTTCCTCACACTTTTTCGTCTAAACGAACTTCACCGCCTTCCTAGTCAAATTCGTTAACGAAGTCGTAATTTTGGAAAAATTCTGAATAAATCTTCTGTAATAACCTGCCAATTATAGGAAACTCCTTACTTCCGACGGTGTTTTCGTCTGATCCCAGTTAAGCACAGCTTCAACCTTTGATGGATCTACCGAAATCCCATCCTTGTCAATCACATGTCCAAGAAATTGCACCCGCTCTATCCAGAATTCACATTTTGAAAACTTAGCGTACAACTTCTCTCTTCTTAATGCTTCCAATGTCGCCTTCAAATTCTCTGTATGCTCTTCCTTGGTTTTGGAATATACTAGAATATCATCGATGAATGCTACTACGAACTTATCTAAAAACGGCTTAAACACCCTATTCATTAGGTCCATGAATGCTGCAGGAGCATTCGTTAGACCAAATGACATCACCAGAAATTCGTAGTGACCATAACGAGTCCTAAACGCTGTCTTTGGTACATCTTCCTTTCTTACCTTCAACTGATGATAACCACTTCTCAAATCTATCTTCGAGAAATACCTAGCTCCTTTCAATTGATCGAACAAGTCATCGATCCTTGGCAACAGGTACTTATTTTTAATCGTGACCTTGTTCAATTCTCTGTAATCAATGCAAAGTCGCATCGATCCATCCTTCTTCTTGACAAATAACACGGGCGCTCCCCATAGCGATACGCTCGGCTGGATATACTTCTTATCTAAAAGTTTGCCAAATCGATTACGAATTCCACTTCCCTGTCTGGCGGAAGTCCTGGCAAGTCATCTGGAAATACGTATATAAAGTCTCTTACGACAAGTATCTCTTCTAATTTTGAACTCTCTTTTCGAGTATCGACTATGTAGGCTAAGTATGCACACAGCCTTATCTCAACAACTTCCTGGCCTGCATCATCGTCAGACAACTCGCTTGCCTAGGCAGCTTGCTACCATGAAATACTACCTTTGACGGAGTCATAAGGCTAATACATTTTTTTTGGCAATCAATTATCGCCCATAATTGAATAGCCAATTCATTCCCAAAATAACGTCAAATTCCCCAAGTTTAATTGGAATCAGATCTACAGTCATCATGTTTCCCTTAATGTCCACCTTACAGTTCTTGTGTACAAACCTAACATAAATTATCTCTCTATTCGCAATTTCTATTTTCAAAGGGTGATCTAATTCCTCCTTAGGCAAATCTAGATTCTCAGCAAAGTCATCGGATATAAATGAGCAAGTAGCACCTGAATCAAATAATACATAAGCATTTATATTATTGATCAGAATGATACCTGACACCACATCTCGTGATTGCACAGCGTCCTGCACAGTCATATTGAAAGTTTTGGCGGTAGGTCAGTTTGTCGGTGCTAATCCAGTTATGGTTAACGTGCTATACCACTGTTTCCCTTACTCCCTCCTGCTCCTGTTCCTCCTGCTACCTTCTTGGGGCAATCCCTAGCCAGATGATCCTTCGACCCGCAAGTGAAGCACACGCCCTTCTTAGGATTAGGACAATTTGGTGCTATGTGACCTTTCTGGCAACAATTGTAGCAAACCCTCTTCCCCTTCAGGCATATTCCCACATGATTCTTCCCGCAGGTAACATACGCCTCCAGTTTCTTCTTCTGACCTCCCTGTTGATTCCTAGCAGACCCACTGTCATTCCACTTCCTCTTCTGATTGTGACCACTATTATTACTACCACTACCTTTGTTATTCTCATTTTTACTCTTTTTCTTCTTCTACTCCTGGTTATACTTAGTCAGAGCATCACTTCCGCCTTCCGCGATAATCGCCTTCTCCAAAACTCCTGCAAAAGTGTTTAATTGGAACATTGACACCTTGCTATATAACCACGACTTTAACCCCTGTTCAAATCTTCTCGCCTTCCTCTCATCGGTATTCACCTAATAGGTTGTGAACCTAGCCAATTCGTTGAACTTCGCAGCATATTCCAGTACAGACATGGTACCCTGTTTCAACTCTAGGAATTAAATCTCCATCTAATTACGCGAGCTTGTTAGAAAGTACATCTCAAAAAACATCTCCTTGAACCTATCCCATGTGATTACACCCTGACCTCCTCGAACCTTATTCGCTTGCCACCAGTAGTTGGCCTATGACTTAAGCATGAACGTTGCGAAGGTAGTCTTTTGGTCATTACTAACCCTAGCAACGTCGAATACCTTCTCCATTTCCATCACCCAGGTTTGGGCTTTGATTGGGTTCATGGAACCCCTAAACTCTAGCGGTCCTACCGCTTTGAAATCCTTAAATGACGTAACTGGTGGAGCTTACGGCTGATTCGCAAGTGCTCCAGCTAAAAGGTTTACCAATTGTTGTACAGAATTAGCATTGGCATCATTGTTGTTATTATTAGTAGAGCTTTCCTGAGCTTGTTGACGTGGTTGGCGTCTTGGTGGCATTTTCTGTTTAAGAGTATACGCTTATTAGATCATTACTCAATTTCTTAAGTGTTTAATACTTAACTTAAACAACTCAAGCTTAACACTTAACACATAACATCTTCAAATAAACTTTGATATTTTATTCATTCAAAAGTTTTAAACATAGAAAGATAGCATCACTGCTATTTACATCAACTATCCCGAGATCAAAGAATCTTTAGGATTAAATAATCGCATTCCATCGTTTATAATCACGCTGGAATTTACATTACTAACTACCGTAAATATTCACATATTCAATACTTTTCTTATCACGGCCTACTAAGGCGTCGAACTGCCTTTTTGCGTTCTTCCTCCATAATACGGAACATCGTCCAACATGTACCATGGCAAATCCTCGAACTAAACTGGATAGTGAAGAACTCGATCCTAGGCCTTGTCAATTGTTGTCTCAAATGCATAGTCCGTCTCTTCAATCTTAGCTATCTTTGCCCGCTCACCTTCTTCAAAAATTTCTGCACGTCGAGAGGCCTTCATCCAGGCGTCTTCTGCTCTAGCACATTCCGTTGACTCTTCACTCAGGTCATCATTCAATTTCTCAATTTCAAGTTTCATCTTCTCATTCTCAGCCAATAACTCTTCTTTTTGACTCTCTGCCTGAACTAGCTTCCATTCCACATCTCCAAGACGTACATCCAGATCCTCAATCTTCTCATTCTTCTGTTCTATAGCAGTCTGGCGCATATTTGCCAGTCTCTCCAAATCTCTGATTCTATTCTGTAACTCTATGGTACGGTCATATAGTGCATCATACATCTCGACATCGATAGAGGTAAGGGGTACCTCCTCGGGATCTTCATCATCCTCCTCAGCCTCTACCTCTACCTCCTCAGAATCCTCCACTAGATCAAACTTAGGCTCATGCTCCTGACCCACAACAGTGATCAACGGAGTTGGCTCTCTCTGTATCAACTGCTCCCGGATAACATGGATATTACGGGACTCCTCCTCTCTAGCTACTCGTGGCTCAACCTCCCTAGGCTGACTGAATCCTCCAACATCCGACATCCTGACAACAAAGTTTAAGTTTTAATTAATACTCGATACCACTGGCGGCACATAGGTTGTTAACACATAAACACATAGCATATAAAGTCTTTTATTATTTTTAATGAATTCCTTAATTTATTCCTTAAAACTCGATAAGAGTTTATCACCACTATATTTTCTGTCTCCTAAAAGGTTACTACCCTAAGGTTTCCCCACCTAAGGTTCATAACCCACAGCTCTAATACCAACCTGTGATATCCCCAAATTTGGGTATTTCATTCCCATAGGATTTGGTGTTTGTGACACCCCCAAATCCGGATACTTCGTTTCCTTAAGATTTGGTGTTCACTGTCCAAATACATCACATCACATCACATCTAACTACCCATTCAAATATAAATAAAAACTCTTAATTAAAATAGAAATCTCCCATTAAAGGGTTACAACATCTTTAACCAATAAATCCTAGGTCATCTAACCTTAAATAAACATCAATACGGAAACATAACTTAATTCTATTATATAAACATCATTTAAATAAATACAACAAGTCTTCATCACTTGTTTACTTTTCCTTTGCCCTTACTAGTAGATGGCTCGTCAATTCTTTCAACTTTAGCTGCAATGTTATTATGCAAGGGTGAGCAACAATTGCCCAGCAAGTAACACAACAAAAATACTAATAATAACATGTGAAATAATCAACAGATATTGAATAATCGAAAATTCAGCTTTTGAGTCAAGATTATAAGACAAGATTTAAAAGAACATCTGAGGGTCTTAAGACCACAAACTATGTCCCAGGTTATCAAGTATTTTTACTTTAAACCTTTAACAATCGTAAAACTATATGGACCTTACTTCTCGTACTTAGGGGGATCAACCCTTTGTACCATGTATGTGCACAACATCTTAACGCTAACGCGTAAATAAAAATCTCATGTATAAGGGTTGTTCATCTCAGTTTGACATCAGAGTCTGCACTAAAGGAAGTTTGCTTTGGATTTACTTCAATAACGTTTTTAGAATTTAGAACGCTCATCAACTATGGACTAGTCGAATCAATAAGGGTTCGCTAGTCAATCAAGGTTCAAAAGGTGTAATTGATATTCGAGAATCAAAAACTAAATCTTACAAAAGGTACAATTGGATAAATTCTGTATAACTGAAGTATTACCAAGAGAAAATTAAAACGTCTCATTGAATCCATGAAATTGAATGGAATATAATTAATAACTTGCTCGAGTAAGTAATAGCATTAAGAAACATATATGATAAGAGAATTAAATTCAGGAACTTGCGTAATTGAAATCGAGGCAGTATTACGAAGCTTGCTTTCAACGAAATAATAGATCAAGGGTACTTGCGTAAACATAAAAAGTAAGGATAAGATACTTGCTTCGTGTGTAGACTATAAATTAAAATTCACGTTATTTAATCAACATATACATTCCGTTTATAAAATAGTAACAATAATTAGTTACAGTATTATAAACACTTCAGAATTCATTCTCATCAAATTTTCATTTTAATATCTCAGTTGAAACTGGACAATTAATGGGTATATGCTTACCACCCATCACAACACCTTAACATTCATTTCATACATTAGTCTAAGCTTTAGATATGTCTACGATAATATAACATGACCACAAAGAAAGAATAAAATTTTTACTCTCTTCTTTTTACTCTTTTTTTTTGTTCCACCGCCGAGGCGGTGGTTTCCTTTACAAATGGCCGCCGAGGCGACTCTACCGTCGGGGCGAGAATTCTAGTTCAATTTTGTCGCTGGGGCGGGGTCATCGTCGGGGCGACAAAGTCAGTTCATTTGCACCGCCAAGGCGGTAATCATAGAGCAATTCCACCGCCGGGGCGATGGACCCGAAAGTTAGTTCTTGCAGTTCGCGAAGAACGCAAAAAAATACCAAATTTGGCCAATTGTTTTCACAATTCACCGATTAAATTACTACCCATAGTTTTTGGACTTTACAGAAACGTTTAATAACAATTATAGCATGGTTTTATCAACTTAAATCACATAATTGCACAATTTTAAAACTTTTAACTACACTGTTTTTGGTTTTTCGCAAAATTTTGAAACAATTCATGAATTTCAATGTTAAAGATTGGTTATAACTCTGAATCTGTCCGTTTGAACTTTGTATTGTATACTAAATCATGTATAATCATACCCAACTATCAATCTTAAGTTAAATAAACAATTTAAAGCATACAATTTGTACATAAGAGTCATATACAAGTTTATCATACTCTGTAACATATGAAAATTCAATTAAGGCATAATTACATGGTTTTAATTGTCTTAAAACATGCATAGGTGATAGAAAACATATATTAACAAACACAAAATCATATAGTCAACAATCATCAATAATTTATATTACAGAGAACTCAAAATTTTGGTTTTCATGGAGAAAATTAAGAAAACATAATTTAAAGGTTGAATCTAAGAATTACCTTTGATTAGATGCTTTAACTATGCAAGATAATGACAAGATTTCTTCTCAATTTTTTAATTTCTCAAAATTCTCTCTTTTTCTCTCAAGTTTTCTCTCTGGCTTAGTTTTTAGAAACTGATGAAATAAAACACGTAATAAAGAACTGACACAATATGGATGTCAGTTAATCCCATAATGGGTTAACTGACTCCAACTCCCCTTAAGGCTCCGTTTGTTTAGTACATTTATCCTCCCTTCTAGTTTATTTTAATAACTTACTTATAATAAAGTTCATGTCATATGTTTAATCAATTAAATAATCTCATTTAAATCAATTAAATAAGATACAATAATTCTACATTAAATCACATAGTCACATAAATAAAATTCTCCTTTATTAATAATGACAAATTATTGAATCTCTAATTAATTATTAAATTAATTAGAATAACATCATGCTTATTTAATTAATGCATTTAATCAAATAAACTCAATTAAACACATACTTGGAATATAAAAATTCTCCACATCAATTTTACTAATGTAACACATATAATTAAATTAATCTACCACAAATTCATCAATTAATTAATTAATTCAACAATCAAATCATCGAAAAATATTTATTCAATTCAATAAATATTTAAATTAAATTACAAAATTCTCATTCGTCACAGTGTTCACTAGCCAAATAAATCACATCACATCTAACTACCCATAAAAATATTAGAATGAAAACTCTTAACTGAAATAAAAATTCTCCCATTAAAGGGTTAAAACATCATAATAACATCAATCCCAGGTCATCTAACCTTAAATAAAACATCAGTGCGGCAACATAACACAAATAACATAAGTCTTTTGCATAACCATCTATCAAATAAATTAAACAAGTCTTCATCACTTGTTCGCCTTGCCTTTTCCCTTACTAATAGATGGTTCATCAACTCTTTCAACCTTAGCTGCAATGTTATTATGCAAGAATGAGCAACGATTGCCCAGCAAGTATAACAATAACAATAATAATAACATGCGAATAATCAATGGATACCGGATAATCGAAAGCTCGACTTTTGAATCAAGATTAGAAAACAAGAATCAAAAGAACATCTGAGGGTCACAAGACTACGAACTATGTCCTAGGTTATCAAGTATTTCTACTTTAAACCTTTAACAGTTGTAAGACTATATGGACCTTACTTCTCGTACTTAGGGGGATCAGCCCTTCGTACTATGTATGTGCACAACATCTTAACGCTAACGCGTAAATATAATTCCCTATAAAGGGTTGTTCATCTCAGTTTGACATCAGAGTCCGCACCAAAGGAAGTTTGGTTTGGATTAACTTCAATAACAGTTCTGAAATTTAGAACGCTCATCAACTATGGGCTAGTCGAATCAATAAGGGTTCGCTAGTCAATCAAGGTTCAATAATATAACTAATATTTCAATCGAATAATGAATTTTAAGGTATACAATTGAACAAACATTGTATAATTGAAAGTATTGTTTTAAAAGAATTAGAACATCTCAATCGGAGTTATATAATTGGATAATCAAGAATAAGAAACTTGATCGACATAAGTATATGATTTATGAACTTGGTCAATGTAAAAATAAGGTTTAGAAACTTACTTTCAATGCAATAGGAAGATTAAAAATAGAATACTTGCATAAAAGAGAAGTAGGGTTTAAGAACTTGCCTCGTGCGTCTGCTACAACTAATATTATCTATTTGCTCTTTAAGTAACTTATACATTCAAGTCACATTGAACAATTAATACTCATAATTCAACTAATCACTACCTTTATTAAACGATTGACCACTTTAGAAAACATAATTCGAACTTACGCTCTTAAACTATTGTTATTCATTTACATACTTATCATATTGCTTCATATATGTGAAATTATTTTATTTTAAAATCTGAAAAAAAATTATTTTCTGAATTTTTGACCCGACCCGACCCGTTTGACCCGGTCCGACCCGGCCCGGCGCTACGGCGCCGGGCTTAAGCCTTGAGCCGGCACTATGGTGCTGGTCTGACCCGGACCCGGACAACCCAGGTCGGCGCTGCAGCGCCCGGTTTACTCTTTTTACTGGCACTGCGGCGCCGCGCTGCAGTTTCAGTTGCCCAAGTTCACGATGAACACACAGCAGGCCAAAAAAAACTCCAATTTCTTTGTTCGTACAACAAATTAAACATACCCAATTACTATAATTCATATATAATCATTACCCAACCCTTCTAGCATGATTCTAACAACTTAAATCATATAAACCATGAATCTAAGAACTAAAAATTGAGGTTTTTGTCCATTTATCAAAGTTTCTTTAAATTTAACGAAATCACTCATTACGGATTTGTTACTACACCAAATCAGTCCATTAAACTTGCATTCTTTTCGTTTCTTAACATATAAACACAATCAATCATCAATTTACCGATTAACGTACAAATTAAGCATCAATTTTTATACATATAAGTCATATTCAAATACTAGTCCTCTGTAAACTTCAAAACTCCAATTAAAACATAATTTCATAGATTAATTACTCTAAAACAGTTTATAAACATCATATAATAATTCATACATGCATATTAATGAATACAAACAACTTTTCAACAATTTACTCATGAAATTCAATTAACAAAGAACTTAAAATGTACGTTCATGGAGAAACTTAAAAACATAATTTAGAGCTTGAATTCAAGAATTTACCTTTGATTAGTGATTTAGATTGCTAGATGATGGGAATTCTTCTTCCAATTCTCAAATTTTCTCAAAACTCTCTCTTTTTCTCTATGTGTTTTAGCCTTATGAAAGAATTGACTAATGAAGTACGTACATGGTAACTGATATGTGTGGGTATCAGTTAAGCGCATTATGGCCTTAACTGATCCCATGTTCTCAAGGCCATATTTGGTTGGCCTTTAAAAGGCTCCTTTTTGGTTTATTTTAATTAACTTACTTATTATAAAGTTTATTTGTCACACTTTAATAATCAAATTATATTATTTAACTACAATTAATTAAAAGCCACTACTACTCATTAGATCAAATAATCACATAATAAAAATTCTCATTTATTTAATTATGGCAAATCAATAAACCTCTAATTAATTATTAAATTAATTAGAACAACATCACAATTAATAAACAACTCGTTTAATTTAATTATCCCAATTAAATTCACACTTTGCATTATAAAAAATTTTCGCATTAATACGATCAATATAACACATTTAATTAAATTAATATACAATAATTTCATCAATTATATATTTTACTCAATAGATAAATCGACACAAATATTTATTTAATTCAATAAATATTTAAAGATCAAATATAAAAATCTCGTTCGTTACATCTTTCCTCCTTTAAAAGGATTCTGTCCCCAGAATCATGACTCAATTAATTCGTCTCGTTACACCTAGCAACTTCTGAAATATTTTTGTGTATTTGAATTTGTGAAACTTTACTTGAGGATACAAACTCATGATTATGATTCAGATAAAGAATAGACACAAACCAATTATCTTTACTCTTATTATGCGCAACATAAAATTTTGCTCTACATTTTGTTCTATCAGTAGAGTTCTTCCTCCTCTTAGGTCAGTGGGATCAAATTTGAAATAAACAAATTCCCATCAAAAAATAAAAATATAATAAAATAAATTACAAAACTAAATCATGCCTAAATATTATTTATAGTAACATTTTTCAAGACTTCATTACTTAAAAATTGTTGTATGGTAGTCTCATTTTTATTAGTTACAAAAATCCACAAGCAGTTACAAAAAAAACCGCAAGTAATTACAAAAAATCTCAAAGCAATTGCTAAATTTGTGAAATTATAAATGAAAGAATACAATATATCGAATTTTCTCTAAAGTCGAACTAGTGAGAAGAATTAGGCCAAGCTGTTAGACGAGAAATGGAGAGACAAAGAGTTTTGTAGTGACCAAGGTAGTATAGGATATAAACTTTGAAGAATTTAATACTACCTCAATTCTAAAATTAGGTATACATTTTGACTTTTTAAAGTCAATTTGCGAAATCCTAAAACTCAAAGTGATATAAGTTCGTTCAAGTTTTGAAAACAACAAAGATAATAATTAGTAGTGCTTTATAGTTAGTTTACAATTGTTATATTTATTGTATTAAAACTAAATAACTTCATATCAATTTTGAATTTTAGGATTTCGCAAATTAACTTTAAAAAGTCAAACTATATCTTTAATTTTGGAACGAGGATAATATTTTTCAATCTAAACTTTAAAAAAAAAATTAAACACCCTAAAATTTTACTCTTTTTTCTTTTTGACCCCTGAAAAATCAGTGAGGTCAATTGCCCCTTGCCCCTTACTTAGATCCGCCCATAGATACAATCTAGAACAAAAATATTCAGAATTCACATGTTTTCTACTAGTTTTTATTCTTCAAATCCAATACATTTCACATATTTTCTATAAAAAATTTCAGCATCTTCTAACGTATCAAAAATTTGACCAACATAAGGAATTGTATCATCAACTAAACTTGTTACATCATTATTATCATGCAATTCTTCCTCAATACTTGAAATTGAATGAAATGATTCTTCAGTAAACAAATCCATGGTAAAACAAATAAATCACTTGTAAAAGTTAAATTACAGATTACCGATTTTTACTGATGTTTGTCTCCTGGTATGCTTGCTAGTAGGATATGCTCTCTCAATCGTATGAGCAAGTGAGAAAGGAAGAAATAAAAGTGATCTAGTATGTTCAATACTTGTTATGCTCTCTCAAGTTGATTGAACCTTTTACAATAAAAGAGACGAGAAAAGGGGATCAATTAGGGTAACCAGATTTGTTATTCCGTCTATCCGCACTTTAGTTCTGCGGACGGGTAAAATAATATTTTTACGGTCTGCATTTTAATTTTGCAAGACTCAACCAAAAAAAATCGATTTAAAGTTATACATCTTCCACTAAGTCATTTTGCATATTCTTGTTGCAGAAACATGCATGGCTAAACAAATAGAATCTAGCAATGGGGTGAAGTATTTTCTCATAGTATGAAGCATGTGAGACAACATACTGCGGTATATATCTTTATAATTGTTTAGCCATGCATGTTTCTCATCAGCCCAGATCACATGAATCAGTAAGAATAATAATATGCAAGAAGAAATGAAAATTTTAATAGTTTTAAATCGAACTCTTCTAGTTCTAAATCGCTACTGCCAAAATGAGATAAGATCCAAAAGTCATGCTATGAAGAATGCAAATAGATCGTAGTACTTGACCGTTTTATATAACACTCAGAGTCCGCAATTTAGTTCTGTAGACTGATGGTTAATCGCAAAATGGTGTCGTATGGATTATATCATTAATAGACTCAGCGTCCGCAGTTTTGTTCTATGGACGGGCCAACCAAAAACGGCGTCGTCTTCAAGGGAGCCATACCTAACGGCCGCAGTATTAAACTGCAGATTGACGAAAGGTATTTTGGACATCATCCAATCCGCAGTACTAAACTGCGGGCACCTACATATTAAACTGTAGATTGGAGATCCTCCTTATCGTTCGATCTGCAGATAAACGACTGTGATTTGTTGTAAGGATAAGGTTATCCTTACAATGTTGACTATGAATCTGTCCTCTATATATATATACACACACACACACAAAGAAAATTATTATTAAAGGACTTTAAAAGATGTAATGTTAATTTTATCTTATAATCTAAAATATACTACTTGGAAATATAATAATATAATTAACAAAAGTATATCAACATCAAAAATAATAATCTCTGTTCTTTTCAAAATATAAGATTGTCATTGAATTTTTAAAAGTTAAATTTAATAATTCAACATTTAAAATTAATATAGATTTGTTTAATTAATATATATATATATATATTAATATGTGTGTGTGTGTGTAATCCTATTAAATAGTGTTAAATGGACTTTCGAAAATGTAATGATATATATTTTTAGTTATCTAACATATTTACTTTTTAAAAAATATAATAATACAATTATCTTAAGTACATCAAGATCAAATATACCAATACTCTCTATTTCAGAAGCATAATATCATTATTAATTTTTTGAAAATTATCTTTAGATATTTTTAAACTCAAAATATAAATTTGTATAATTTTAGTCAATATAAAATACTACTAGTTTAAAATTTATTGTTCTATAATTTTAAATGAATCATATCTTAAATTGACATTTAAAAGGTTAATGATGATTTTATATTTGGAATATAGGGGATACGACATTCAAATTATATTAACTTCATATAAACAAAATAAAAAAATGTTCGAAACATGATAGCTATAAAATATTTTTTTAATAATTCAAGGCAAGCCACATCACAACGATTAGGCAGTGTGTATGTTTTGGTAAGGTAACCCATTAAGAATATTGCTGACCGAGAAAGTAAGAAGAATGCGGCTCAGCGAAAAAGTACTTTTTGCTTTCCATTCAGAACGTTTGATAATCTTATTTTACAATCATGTGCCTGACCCAAAAAGTGATATATATACCTATTAAGTGGCTAGTAAGTTATCAAACATACCCTTATATATCCAAACATACCCTTATATACCCTACCGTTCTTGCAAGCCCTTTATTTTGTCTTCAATTTTAATTAGGACTAGTCCTACTTGGCTTACAACTATGTCTGTGCAAGAAAAAAATGGCAAGGTAATTAGTCAAAAGATAATCTAGGAATGATTGAGAAAATAAGAGATAAAATAGGAATGAAAAGATAAATATTGTCCTTTTAACTCCTCAAGATAAAAAAGTGATACAACTTCAAGAAGGGTTTTTTTTTCCCTCTCACTAAATAAGTAAATATAGATAGATATTTGCTTCATAATTTACCACTTTAGGGTTTAGGCCAAAGAAATTACGGTCAAATTGGGTTTGGGCAGTTACCTTTTTTACCTTTTTTTAAGACACCCCCGCTATATTTAGGGTACAATAAATCACAAAATCAATATCTCAATAATAATAATAATAATAATAATAATATCAAGTAAACTCTAGAATTTACGAGTAATAATACAAGGCTTAAAAATAAAAAGAAAATAAAGTCCCATAATAAAAGTGAAAAGAAATTTCACTACAAAGAGAAAACAAATAAGAAGAATTGATCTGGTTGCTTGTTAAGATGATGCAAAACAAACTAGAGTGAAAGAGTTAATATGGAACAATTCCCTAATTTTTTATTTTGGTTACAATGGAAGTTTCTAATTTTTATAACAGAGTTCATTCCATTATGTACCAATAATATTTTAAAGTTTTAACGCTTGAATATGTCTATACGTTTAACCATCGATTTGGATGTGAACTTGCACAAAGAATGTCAGCAGAAAGTATTTGACAGCTTGCGCCGCCGAGAATACTTGATCGGAACAAGTTGATAGGATCCTCTTTCTTTTTTTTTTCTGGTGTGAGAGTAGGAACATATCTCAAGTAAGTTAACAATAGAGGTGACAAATATTGAGTAGTCTAGAATATTGTCTGTGTACCTCTATTGTTTATCCCATATTTATAATAGCTACACCGACTTACTAGGATACCAATTCCTAATAGGAATAGTGTAAGAAGGGATGCTATTGAAAAAGGTAATTATCATACAGAAGTAGTATTTGATATGGTAAAGTAAAAGACTGCCTTAGGCAGCAGACCTAAGTCTTATTGGACGAATCCAATGTGGGCGTATAAGGCTTAGTGGGCTATAAAGGTGAGGCCCAACATTGGCAGTCCGCTAGTGAATACGCAGCCTAATAGTAAGATTAACTGAAATAGAACTAAAGCAACATTTCATAACTATATTAAACGAAAAAGAAACTAATTAAAGTTGTTATTATATCGGTTCTACCGATCTAGTTTCAATTATCATCTACAAATTCATCAAATTGGTATATATTTAATATTTTAAGGATTTAGTGGCTTTTGAATTTTACTCAAATTAAAAATATAAAAAATAATCTAAATAAAACAAGGATCAATATGCATACTGTTACCCCACAACACTTGCATGCAGGGGCGGATCCAGCCTCGTAGTTCAGTGGAGTCAAATTCAGAAGAAAAAAAATTAGTGTATCGGGAAATTTGTGAGGTATTGGTTGAGTCGGACCCTTGAGTAAATAACTTCTTCGAAAATTTTCTCTTTCACTAGCGGGATAAGAACTTATTGGTGGTCTTTTACCGGGATCCCCCTCAATATTAAGGGAAGAAGATACTGGTGTATGAGTTTAGAACTGGATATTTTGGACAAAAGATTCTGGTACTTGGGTTTGGGGGCTAACATTTTACAGGTGAGTTTCTTGGTGAATATAAGCAGTGACAGGTTTGTCACTAGTCTCTTCGGCTTGAACATTTTTAGGAATAGATTCAAATTTTGTACGTTTAGTTGTTGTAACCCAATTACGTATATCCATGCCTAATAATCAATAAATATTTAAAAACTAATTCAACATCAAAACAAAATTGATACAATATGAATAGTAAAGTGTAATTAGCACCAACAATAAACAATCTCAATTAAACCACTAACAAGTAACAAGTAACATTACAAAATCAATTACAAAATTTAAACAAAGTAAAAATAGAATAGAACACATACTTGAAGAACTTTTATTTAATAGATTTCTCTTCATTGTTGCAATGTTGCTTTAAGAAGTAAAAAACCCTAATTTTATAAAAGTACAAAAAAGAAGAATCTATAAATAATTACAAAAATAGAGGATTGAATTTGAAGCAGTGGCAATAAAAATGGAACATTTTAATATTTTATAGTGAATACCTCCAACTAATATCATTCGTAATCTGGAAGAGTGAAACTCAAAAAAACTCCATAATTATATACCTTTGCGGTTTTGTCATCTCAAAATCTAACAGATGAAAAAGGAAAAGGAAGAAATGGAGAGAAGAAATGAGTTGTTCACAATTGAAGTACAAAGTACTAAGACTACTAGTCGGATTGGTATTTGGTCCATTGGAATTAGTCTTAGACTTTAGGAATTCTAATATGTTTTAAGTCTAAAATATCATAATTTCATTTAGCCCCTTCTCAAATAATTTTTTTTAACTTGACCCCCCCTGATCCCCTGAAAATTCAGTGGGGTCAGGTACCCCCTACCCCACAAATGGATCCGCCCCTGTCCTTTCCTTAATATTGAGGGGGATCCCGGTAAAAGACCACCAATAAGTTATTATCCCGTTACTGAAAGAGAGAATTTTCGAAAAAGTTATTTACTCAGGGGTTCGACTCAGCCAATACCTCACAAATTTTCCGATACACTAATTTTTTTAAGAATTTGACCCCACTAAACTATAAGGCTGGATCTGCCCCTGATCATGATAGACATTTTTATTTGCACCATCTCAAAGCTAAACTAAAAACCTATGTTATGTTACTAAAGACAAAAAATAACGAAGATAAAAATAAAAACAAAAGGAACGTGATACTGAGGATGGTAGGATAAATAGTAGATCTAGAAAAATATGGTTATGAGTTGGTTTTGGTTTACATAATATGGATATTGTTCCATTAAGAACTAAAACCACATAACCTGTTTTTAATATGGATTGTATGGATTGAAACCAAATAGTTATGAGTCCAATATAGATTAACTCATTTTTTAAATAGTCCAATATGGTCAACCTATTTTTTAGATTTCAATATTATTAATATGGTCCAATAAAATAAAATTATTTATTATATGTAATTTCTATCTTCCTTTGACTTCTATCTCTATTTTTTTTATACATCCTTCGTCTCTCAAAAATTATTATACTTGCTCTCTCTAATTTTTAAACTTTCTCTCTCTAAAAATTTTATACACTTTCTCTCTTGAATGGATATTATCATGGGAGATAATTAGTCATTCAGTCCCAAAATTATAATGTGTGTGAGTTTTTGATTTTTGTCACTTGCTCCATCCCTTTGAAAAAATACGTGTTCCTTTGATTTTTTTTTTTTTTAAAGTTAGTTGATATTTTTTTATTTGAAATTAATATTGATCATTTAGTTTTAATTAATATAAATAAATATTATAAATTATGTAAAAGTAAGACTATTTGTGCACGAGAAAAAATCCTCACTGGCTTGAGACAGTACCTTAGGCTTCATAAATCATAATAGGTGGCGGACATGCACCACACTTTTACACAGAAGAAAATGCAGGATACAGGAGAGAAGAAGCCGGACGAGAGAGATCAGAGAAGTTACGTAATTTCGTTTAATTTGGATTTAAAATACAAAATCTGAAAATGGTTTAATTAGTTTGGACCTTTTTTTTCTTTTTTTTTCTTAAAATTATAGGTCCAAACTTTAATCAATCTAAATAATTTAAGGTAGTTAACCATCCCAAGTGATTCTCGTTAATTTGAATTGACCCAATATTTTATGAATTAAATTGCCAACCCAACCCAACTTTCATTCATTACTAGTTATTACACCCGACAATTTAGTAATGAATATCAGCTAACTTCAAAAAAAAAAAATCAAAGGAACACGTATTTTTTCAAAGGAATGGAGCAAGTGACAAAATCAAAAACTCAAACACACATTATAATTTTGGAACTGAATGACTAATTATCTCCCATGATAATATCCATTCGAGAGAGAAAGTGTATAAAATTTTTAAAGAGAAAAAGTTTAAAAATTAGAGAGAGTATAATAATTTTAGAGAGAGAAAGGATGTATAAAAAAAATAGAGATACAAGTCAAAGGAAGATAGAAATTACATATAATAAATAATTTTATTTCATTGGACCATAGTAATAATAAGTTTAAAATCTAAAAAATGGATTGACCTATATTGGACCAATAACTATTTAGTTTTAACTCACACAATACATATTAAAAATAGATTATGTGGTTTTAGTTCTTAATAAAACCATAACCATATTATGTAAATCAAAACCAACCCATAACCATATTTTGTCAGGGGTTAAATGTTTTTTTTATCACCCTAATTTAAGTCAACTTACAGTCAACTAAGTAAACTTTTTTTCCTACATTCAACTAACTAAACTTTACTTTTATTACAAATCGTTAGAAAAACCGTTTAGTTCTTTGGCTTTAAACGAAAATATACACATAAGCAGCTAACTTGTAAAAAAAATGCTTATGTGTCAAGGATTCTCCCACGTGGCCTTCATTATGTGGATCTGGATGGAAAAGTTCCTTCCCAAACAGCCTTTGGTGGACCCCCACATGTGTAAACTCTTATGTCTATTGGAAGCCAAATCGATAGTCATTTGATCCAATTTGATTGTGTAAGAAAATCTGAAAAGAAGAAAAATCGAACCCTAACTAAATTGATCTATCAATTAAGAGAGACAACCCTAAGCAAATCGATCTTCGCTATGAATCCACGTCGATTGATTTGGACTAATGCTCTATTGAGAGTAACGGTCGACAGGTATGTCCCTTTTATCCCTTTTTGTCCCCTTTTCTGACATTGATCAATTTTTATTATTACTTTGTTGTGGTATTGTCCTTTTTTTTCATAAACCTTAGGTTGATTTTGGTGGAAAGTTTTTTTTTTCTTTGTCTTTTACTTTACAGATTCTTTTCTTTTCAGATTTTAAAAACTCTTCTTTATGATAAGCACTACTACATATACATATATATTATACATATAAATTATATATATACATATATCCCATATATGCTCTGTTTGACATTTGTTTTATTTTATACTGTTTATGCTATATTTTTTAATTTTTAATTATTTATGTGTGTACAGATGGATACATATACATATTATATATGTACATTATATATATACACACACACACACACTCACACACCCTATGTATGCTCTATTTTTCATTTGTTTGATTTTATATTGTTTATGCTTTGTTTTTCATTTTTTTTCTTATATTTGTATACAAATGGATAATATTGTGCAATTAAATATATACTATGGTGGGAAGTTCATCAATGCTCCTTTTTGTGACTATGTGGGAGGTAAGGTTCATCACTTGCCACGCTTAGATGTTGATTATATATGTATGGGTGCAATAGATGACGTAGCTATTGAACTTAGTTATCATCCTAAGTCATCTGTTTACTTAATTTAAAAGTGATGGAGTAGATATTAAAAATGGTGTTAGACTTGTTTATGATGATGATAGTATAAGAGACGTGGTTAATATTTACTTGTCAATTGGTGTCATTGATCTCTATGTAGACCATGTATTAGCATATAATACTGATTAAACCTCCATATTGGATGAGCATAATAGTTTTAACAAACAGGGGTCTGTTGGTGATACTTTGAAAGATAATGTGGGTGAAAATATGGTTGATAATGAGATTGATAATGAGGGTGAGGGTGATAATGAAGGTAATAAAGAGGGAGATATAATGGGTGATAATATGGACAGTGTGGTTCGAGAGAATGTGAGTGATAGAAGGAGGACTAATAATTGTGAGAATGTAAAAAAGAATATAAAAAAGAATGCTAAAAGGAGGTCCAAAAGGGGTAAACAAAGGGTAATTGAGGAGGAGAGTTCTGAGACAGATGATACCTCTGATAGTGATGTTGATGAAGATTGCAGTGAAAAAGAATTAGTAGAAGCTAGGAAGAAATGTAGGAAATATAAGATGGAGATGAAAAAGAATATAGAGTTAGAAGATGTAGATACTAATACTTTCGATGAAAGAGGCAATGAGGGAGCGGAGGCAGGAAATGAGGGAGAGGAATGAGGAAATCAGGGAGATGAAGGTGATATGGCAGGACATGAGCCAGAGATGAATGAAATAGAGGGCGATCAATCTGGGAATGAAAGTGATAGTGAAAATTATGGTAAGGGTAATGATTCAGATGATGCATCATGGTAATGTGAATATGAGAACAATGATGTTCTCAGGTCTCTTTCTAAGAGCAATAAAAAAGATGAGAATGTTTGCTATGTAGGGGCTCCCATTAGTAAAGAAATAGAGCAGACAGTTGAGGTTTACAACACTAAGACCAAAAAGAAGTTGATAAAGTTTAAGGAGTACATGATATTTTCCAGCATTAGGGAGTTTAAAGATATTATAAGAGACTACTCTATTGCAAATGGGAAGAAATTATGGTATTCAGTCAATGACTCCAAAAGATGGCAAGTTAGGTGTGACAAAGATATCCATGAAAATTGTGGGCTAGTAATATATAAGGGACTGATACATGGCAGGTGAAGTCTCTCTTGGACATTTACAGTTGCACCAGAATCTTCAAAAATAAGCTAGCTACAGTCAAGTACTTGGTTGAGTACTATGAGAATATGATTAGGAGGAATCTTAGCTAGAAATTAAGGGAGATGCGAGAAGAGATAAATTGAATGTTACAAAGGTGAAGTGCATTAGGGTTAAGATAGTTAGCATTGCAGATGATTCAACAGGTCATGAAGGATCATTATGAAAGGTTGTGAGACTTTAGTGCTGAGATAGTTAAGAGTAATAAGAATAATACAGTTGATATAACAACAAGATTGAATCCTGAAGACGTGCCTAGATTTAAGAGATTTTATGTTTGTTATGCTGCTTTGAAAAAGGCTTGGAAAGATAGATGTAGACCTGTTCTTGGCTTGAATAACTATTTTCTAAAAATAGTTTGTGGTGTACAGCTTTTATCTGCAGTTGGCAGAGATGTGAACAATTAGATGTTTCCTATAGCTATAGGGGTGGTGGAGAGTGAGAATTATGATAACTGGACTTGGTTCCTATAGTTGTTGGTGGTTGACCTTAATTTGGGAGATGGCTATGTAGTCACTTCAATATATGATCAACAAAAGGTTAGCATCTTTGTTAATATTTAATAACTTTAATACCTCCTTATTTACTTTGAAACTGTGGGCATGTAAATTTTACTAACTTTATATTTTCAAGGATTAAAAGGGGCTATTCAAGAGATTTTTCCTCATGCAGAGCATAGAAACTGTGCAAGACACATTTATGCAAATTAGAGGAAGAAGTTTCCTTCCCAAGAACTTAAAGCAGCATTTTGGGAGGCATCCACGACAACTCATATTGTAACACATAAAAGGGCAATGAGAAAGGTTAAAAGGTTATCAACTCCTACAAATGACAAACTGGCAGAGCAAGATCCCAATGTTTGGTCCAAGATATTCTTTGAGACTCACTCAAAAACTGACAGTGTGGAGAATAACATGTCTGAGTGCTTCAATGCATGGATCATAAAGCAAAATATATGTCAGTTCTGCACATGCTAGTTGAGATACATAATCAAATTATGGCAAGGTTGTACCAAAAACGAGATGCAATGATGAAAACTAAATACTTAATCTGCCCAAGGATTAAGAAGAAATTGGATGCAGCTATCTTAGACTCTACAAATTATGAAGCTCTATGGGATGGACAGTCAAAGTTCTAAGTGAAGGAAAGAGGGAGAGGAGGATACACTGTGAATCTTGAACAAAAAAGTTGTGCATGTAGGGTATGGAATTTGACAGGAGTCCCTTGTTCTCATGCTGTTAAAGAAATTCATTCTATCTATGAAAACTCCCTAGATTATGTGGCTCAATGGTACACTAGGGACACTTACATTAAAACTTATTCTTATACCCTAGAAGTATTGAATGGGGAAGGTTTTTGGGAATTTACTGAATGTTATATCATGCTTCCTCTACCAATGAAAAAGAAGTTGAAGGGAAGGCCACAAAGATTAAAAAGAAAAAAGCAGTAGGAAGATGGAGCAAATAGCAATAAGGTGGCTAGGGTGTCAAGAAAATGGAGGAAGATGCATTGTAGCTAGGGGTGCTCATCGGTACAAAATCGTACCGAAACCAAAAATACCGAACCGGTACTGATCCAAAAGTACCGAAAAAATAAGAACCGATACCGGTACCGAATTACCGATTTCGGTACCGGTTCGGTACAAAATCGGTACCGGTTTTTTCGGCTCGGTTTTCGGTTATACCGCATTATAATATAATTTTTTTACAAAAACTAAGAAATCATCTTTATAATTTATTATGAATTGTGAAGTGTTTACACAAGTGCTTTGACAAGTGGGTGGATTCCATTGGGCGATTGGGGCCTCGATCCATGAGGATTATTATAATTGGGGCCTTGTTTAGAGGATTATTATAATTGCATGCCAGAATCTTTTTGTGAGTTGTGGATAGTGGAGTTTGTTTTTGAAGTTGGCTTTTTAATTTTAAGTCTTTTCGTGTGCACCAGTGCACGTGTCCATGTCTAAGAATTGTTACACAAATTTATTTACCTAATTTATTTAATGAAACCCCATTATTTGTGTCTCACAAAAATCTTTTAGACAAGGATTCTACAGTTATTAATTATTATATGATTAAATTTTGGTATTTTCGGTATTTCGATTTTTACCGAATTCAGAGAATTCTTTACAGCTACCGGTACCGAAAATCATTAAAATACCGAATAACCGGTACCGAAAAAACCGGTACCGCCGATACCGGTATCAACCGGTTCGGTAAAAAACCGAAAAAACTGAAAAAACCGAATTTGTTGAGCACCCCTAATTATAGCCTATGCAAAGGAGAGGGTCATAATCGAGTTAGGTGTCCAAAGCACCCAACTCTGCCTAGACATTCTAAGAAAAAGCACAGGGCCTCAAAGAAGAAAAGGGTTGTACCTACCATTCCACCTACCCCAACAAAGAAGAGGACTCAAATTACAAGAGGAAGGGCACTGCCTATTTTTTAGGGATGTGCCATCAAGTCTTGTGCGTGTAGAGGTAAGGTTTTTTTAATATTTGCACAAGTAAATATAAGTTCATTTTTATTAACTCTGTTTATATTCTATTTTATAGGGTTCTGAAATTTTAAAGAGGGGTGACAAGGTAGTTGAGACTAGAAAGGGGAAAGAAAAAATTATATTTGTAAGTATAAGTTCAATATATGCACAAGCAATATAATATAAATTCATTTTGTTAACTCTATGAGGGATGTTGTTTTTATAGGCTAATGAAAGTGGAAAGGGATAAGAAAAAGTTGTTGACTATGCTGGAAAGGGGAATGAAAAAGTTATATTTGTAAGTATTACTTCAATTTATGTGAAATGATTTATGAAGATTATTTAGTATTATTGCTAAGTGTATAAACCTGATTTGTGCTCAATGGTACTAATTTAAATTGTCTGCTATGTACTTCTAATTAAATGCCAACTCCAACCCTTGTAAGAAAAAGAAGACCTCAGAAACAACTGTGGAAGGCTACACTCCACTTGCTTCTACACTATCATACTAGGTTAATACAAAGAAAAGACAAGCAAACACACAATATTCTCAATTTTTAACATGCAGACCATTTAAAATACCAAGGCAGAAGGGTGGAAGTAGCACAAAATAGTAGCATGAATATTTCAGTTGAATTACTAGTTTATGGGAAAAATATTTATGTTAATATATTTTAGTATAGTTTGGTATAGCTTGACAGCTATTTTGAAAAGTGTTTTGATATAGCTGGTGATAGTATTTTGGTATAGCTGATGATACTCTTTTGGTATAGCTTCTGAGTTGGTACAATTTGGTGACTTGTTTTTGGTAAATCTTGAACTAAGTGATTTGTTGGGATAGCGATGCAAGAAAGCTAGGAAATTTTATTGTAATGGTACAGATTGATCAATGTTATATGACCGATGGTTATCAATGTTATTAACTGACTAATGTTATACAAATTGTTTTTTATTTCAGTTTGGTTTGGTTATCACTTTTATAATGTGATTAGGGATTGCATTCATAACTTTGGTGCAGTGTGTGGATTGGTTGTGACATTTATTATTTGATATTCATTACCCATTGTAGGGTGACGTTCATAACTTTGGTGCAATTACAGTTGTTTGTTGCAGTGAGGGTTGCTCTGTTTTTGCATTAATACTCTGTTTTTAACACAACTTAGAAATGCCATACCAAATTCACCAAAAGAGCAAAATGCTCTGTTTTTTCATTTCACTCATTACATACATCATCTCTTTCCTCTTTTTCTTCTTCTTTTTTTGTAAGAGGCTAAAATTTTGTTACTGAAAATTATCCCAATATCCAAAAGACATGCATAAAGGGATATACCAATACAACCAATGTCTGTGCTTACTGAAATAAAAATGATATTTGACATATGCTCTACATGAAATCCAAAAAAAAAACACATTGTTACTTCTTCAAATACCAAACTTCCACAATTACAATCAAAAACATCAACCACCCCAGAAAATTACAATCATTCATCCTAATGTTGTTTTACAACACTATTACTAAAAAAAATAAAAACATCAACTATGAACAAATTAGAACAATCCATATATCCTTGTGAGTTTTTTATTTTTATTTTTTCGGCATTTTCCCTCTTTAAGTCTTTGAGCACAATTGATTCACTTCCATTCTCAAATAATTTCAGTCTTTGTATTTCTTCAATCGCAGAGCATAGTTCATCCCTCAAATTTATTATCACTTTCCTTGATCTTTTAGTGAATGGAGAGGGTCACACCACTTGAAAAATCGACAATACATCTTTTTATCCTGCTCAAATAAACAATAGAAGAAGATTTGTGAGTAAAAAACTCCCTTTTTATTTCATCCCAAATAATTAAAAAAATATTGCAAAATCACATATCTTGTACCTGCTACAACCAACAAATCTTCTACTTGGATCTGTGGTTCCATCTTTCCATGCTTCCCACATGGGTGCAATGATTCCACAGCCACAAACTATGAGATTGAATGAGGAGTCGTGCTCAGAATATACAGATTTGGTCATCATTTTCCTTCTATAAAAGCTCTCTACCCCACTTGAGGTACTCATCTTCTCTACCTATGTATTGGATTCTTAGTTTCAATTACCTCAAACCAGTAGACTATAGCATTCACCATGAAGAACCCTAAATTTTGCCCTTTTTGATGTCTGATTTATTACGGATGTTATAGTTGACTATAGCATTTATCACGAAAAACCCTAAATTTTGCCCCTTTTGATGTCTGATTTCTTATTTATTATGGATAGAATTCGTTGGGTCGAATCGAGTCACCATAGGTATGTTTGTTTTTCATGGGTAGGCTATAGCTGATGTGTAAAAAGCTGTTAAAAGTAGCTTCCAACTAGGATTTAGTCATACGTGGCACGTCCATGTCAATCTGCCATTAATTAACCCCGTTGACGGAAATTCAAATTTTTGTAAGAAAAATAAAGTATAATTAGTTGACTGTAAAAAATAAAAAATAAAAAAGTTTATTTAGTTGACTGTAAGTTGACTTAAAGTAGAGTGGTGAAAAAATATTTAACCCATATTTTGCCATGTCTAGATAAATTTTAACACCGAAAAAGGCGACATAAGTGTCCGATCCGCAAATTAGTCATTTGATTAGTACAAAAATGACCCCTTTGCTGTAGGAGTATTTGAATATTGTAGCTTTGGTCAATGCAAAACAAACTCTTTAAATTCCAAAAAATTAGATTGCTAAGAGGAGTGTTTGGATATTTTAGCTTGCACACATGACAAGGCTTGTTATATCAATTTAACACCTTTGGGCTAAAATAATCTCTTCTCCCAAAATTTGAACTTAGAACCTCTACTCTCAACTCTAACAAAACATTTACTTACCAACTTATTAAGGATATTAATATTATCTTTGGAAAGTTATTACTATTAGTATATGTGGCACACACTATATGTGTGCAATTAAAAAAATTAAAATATTTGAATAAAATCTGTAAAAACATTGATGAGAAAAGATAAGAGAGAAAATAGGGATAAAAAGTGAGACAAAGAAAAGTAAGTGGTGATAAGTCGTGGGTGGAGTGCGGTCGTTATGAGTTTACCGTTGTGAAAAGATAATTTAACTAAAATATAATATTTTTAAACTTTATCATAAAACAGACAAACATAAGGTGAGAGACTAAGTTCCATCCCACTTTATATATAGATATGAAAAGTCTAAAAGACAAACAAATAACTTTGATATGTCGCTACATTTTACAACCACTAACTTTCTGCTCTGCTTTGGGTTTTTTTTTTCATTAATTTATTAATTTATTTTATATCTTTTTAACTTTATCGTTTTTGTTAAATTTAGTATAACTAATCTATTTCGACTTTATAAGCAACTCATTTCTTCTATGTACGGATTTACAGGGAGTACAAGAAGACGATATATCTTCAAAAGGATTTTACTTTCGATCGGGGATTACTGTTATACTTTAAAACTCAATAATCAGTGATGGAATGGTGATATGATAAAGGACGCCTAGTTATATTCTTACATTACTAAAGGTAATAACAATTTATTATTATTAGTATACGTTACTTTTATGAATTTTTCTATTAAAATAATGAATAAAATAAAAATATAATAATCTTCATTTTTTATTTAACATTAATTTATACTAATAACAGTAACGTTATTAGGATATTAATGATACTAATAACATTAATAAATATTAATATCTAATAATTAATGTTATTGAGATAATATATTCTTGTATTTAGCTAATTAAGCAATTGAAGATAATTACTAAGAACTGTTAAATAATTACTAACCACTATTAGTAATCAATCCCTATATATAAAAATATATAAGCCGATCTTTCTAATTGGAGAAAACGGTGAGTTATCTTTGTTGGTTATTATGAGCTGGCTCAGTTGGCCCGAAAAATTAAAATGATTTCTTATCATTTGAAGCGCTTTCTTTTTTTTCGTAAGTTGAATCCGTCTTTCCTCCATGCCTCCATGCATGAATGAATGTTTTTTGTTTCGTCTTTTGGAGACCATTATGTATATAAAAGTGAAAATAAAAAATATTAGTTTTAATTCCCAACCTAGATGCAGAATTGTACAAAGGCTTGAAATCGTAAAAATACACTTATCTATTTTTTGGGTTAAATATTTTTTACCTCACTCTATTTTACCCAAACTATCAAATGGCTCATTAAAAAAAATTTCTTACAGTCAACTCAGTAAACTTTAAGTTGTTATCAAAAATTTTTCGTGTTAAATATATAATGGAAAAATGACATGACACAATGATGTATCTATTATATTATTGCTATAAATTCTTTTTTAACATGTCAGCTAACCTACCCACCTGTTAACCCATTTAAACCCATCCATTACCCACTACCCACCCATTAACATAACAATCTAAATTAAACAAACATAATCTAACTTGTTTGATTATTTGATTTATATTAGTTTAAAAGATTAAACCCATAAATTAATCCACTAACACCACCATTACAAGATCTCTCAACCACACCACCATCATTAACCACGAATCAAAACAATCTATAAATCCAAAATCATTTGTAGATCTGGGTCATCTCTTCTTCGCCTCTCTTTAGCCCTAGTCATAGATTTGAATCATCATTATTCTTTGCTACTCTCTAGCCCCGATTATAGTTCTAGGTCATATAGATCTGTTCTCCGCCTTTAGCCATGAGTCTTTTGTTGAGTTACTTCTCGAATCCTATTCAGAAAAAAATTGTTATTATGAAAATGAACGTGTCCTATTTTTAATAGGATATTTATTATATACAGGAGTGTTATTATAAGAAGAAATCTTATTTTTGGTAGAAGTAATATTTTGGAAGTGTCTTATTTTAAATAGGAAGGTGAGATTTATGCGTACTCTATAAATAGAGTCTTATGTTTACTTGTTGAAGTATAACACAATCAGAAGTCATGTAGCATCCTAATAGTTGAGAAAGGGTGTGAGTGGGTTTTGTATTTGTGTGGTGAAGAGAGTTTTTGCAACTTCTATATTCTGTGCAAAAAAAATTGTATTGTTGATTGGAGGGTTTTGAAGCTTTTAGTCCGTACAAAAAGTTGTGTTTTGGTATTGTGTAATCTCAAGTTTTAAGGCGCAAAACTTGGGAGGATTATTGTAAACCCATTATTATTGAAATTGTGTACCTTTAGAGTTTGGCCGATGATTTTTCCCTTTAAAGGTTTTCCTCGTTAAATATTGTGTTGTTTTATCTCTCTTTATTTTATTGTGTTGTTTACGTTAACTTAATTCCCAACATCTTTTTTGGCTGCACAGGTAAGCGAAAACTCTCGATTCACTTCTGTATGAATTGGGTAGTGGTTATTGGTGGATGTAAATGGCGGTGATGCTAACCACTTGGTAGGAATGGAGATGAATGACAATATTGATGGCTTTTAATGATATGATGACTTTAATGATGGTGAAAAAAGGATCATTTATGTAGATGAAGGTTAATCATTGTGTTTAAAGAAGCACAATGGTGGGCAAATATCTGGGTTCATCTAATTTCTTTATCATATTTCAATTTGGTACATTATGACGGGAATAATTTTTGTGAATTTTTGTAGAAGGAGAGAGTGAGAAACAAATACGAATTTAGTTTTAATGGAGTATCATTTACTTAGTTTTTGTAATGTCCCGAATATTTATAAGGCTCAAAAATATAATCGTAGATGATTAAAGGTTAAATCCGAAGTGATATAAAGAAGGTTCTGCTTATCAGTCTAATACAGATACCAAAGCCGATAGGACTTACCTGTCTGGTTCTTAGTAACAATTTAATTCAGACGCCAAAGCAGACAGGTCCTACCCGTCTGCATTACCTCTGTAGCAGAAAATTCAAAGTTGGAGAATAAAAGTCAACGATTGCGGCTAAGTTGGATTTGGACTAAGGGGAGGTGGGGGCCCGGATTTGGCCAAGTTTAAGAGCAAACTTATAATACTTACAATTCATGTAAGTAATGTTACTTATCTAGCATAGTATGAGGTGGCCTCATTTGCTAGCTTTGGAGCCTTGTCAAGCTCAAGCCTAGCAAAAGGTGGCTGACCATGTAGCATTATCAAGCTTAACTTAGCAAGAGGTGTCAAGCTTATTGAGGTGTTAGTTAATACAAAAGACTTAAGGGCTAAGTCTTGAGTTGTCTATAAATAGAAGCCCTAGGTCTTGTTAATTAACCTTCACACATTCAGACCTCAATGCAGACATGTCCTACCTGTCTGGATTGATAGTTTAATTCGGACCTCAATACAGACATGTCCTACCTGTCTGGATTAATAGTTTAATTCAGACCTAAATGCAGACATGCCCTACCCTGTCTGGACTAATAGTTTAATTCGGACATCAATGCAAACATGTCCTACCTATCTGGATTAATAGTTTTAAAGAACTTAGTAAAGCTTGCACTTCAAGAGGCCGTCCGAAAGACGAGAAATTAACGTAAACGTAAGAGGCACTATCAGACAAGTCTTCTATTCTTTTGCTCTCCGTGCAACAACGTGTTCTATTTTTAAGCAAGTTTTTAACTCGTATTTGATTTGCGTATTTGTGCAAGTTCTTTCAGTACTATATGCAAATCTTTATGTGCAACGATGTGCTATTAAACTGTTGAATTTCAGTTGTTATGTGAAGTTAATTGTTTTATATGAACTCTATAACTTGAGAGCTGTGAACTCCATAACTTGGGCAATGTGAACCCTATAACTTGAGTAGTGTGAACTCTATTATCTGTATAAACTTCAGAAGTGAGAAATGTGATATGTGTTAGACTTGCTAAGCATTTGTGCTCATTCTTGCGAATATTTTTATTCGCAGCTAAGGAATTATTACCAGAAGAGTCTGGCGGTAGAAAGAGAAAGTTGAAGAAGCGTAGTTAGGTCAGGAGACATATTTTTATTATTATAGAGTATGATGTAAAGTTGTAATAACTTTAAGAGACGAAATTAAGAAGTTGGGCTTTGTAATATTCTTATATCAATGATATTGAAGAAGTTTTTATAGAAATGTATTGTTTGTGTACTTTACATTTAAGCTAGTAGATGTAGAAGTCACTTAACTATGCTAGATTAATATTATTGGCAATGTCTAGTCTGTTGATGAAAGAGGTTGTCTAATTGAGCGTCCTTTAAACGGAAAGCCCTCTCTTTCCTGGGAACTGACTGGTTGCTAATATTGAAAGTATATGTTACATAAATGGTGTTGAAGTTGAGAAGAAGGGTTTGGTGTTGGATTGAAGTCTATAGAATACTCAGAAGGATGTAATGTTGGAAGAGTTGCATAATTAATGCATTAGACTAAGTCATAATTAATATGACTTTGGAATGTGATAGAAAATTATAAAATGTACGATTTTGGAAGAATGTGTTGTAAGTTTTTAACAAACGCGTTTTACCAAGTAAATTATTGGTGAATGTTAAGAAAGATGATGGAAGTGAGCATCGGTCCGTTGTGAAGAGTGCAAGGATTTAGGGGCATGATAGTTTTAAAGTTAAAGATGAAGATTTGTCAAAAAAAAAATTAATGATGAAGATGGAGTAGATCAATAAAGAGAAATAATAATTTATTTTTTGTTCACATTAATTAATATTTTCTTTTGAAAATGAGTTATTTATACACATTATTATTGATTCACCATGTCATCACATAGGTGGAGTTTCTCTCTCCTAATCATAGACTAACTCAGTTTTCTGTTAAAACTCAAACTAGCCTAATAATTTTTGTAACGTCTTGTAAGCAAATTAAAATTGAGTGAGTTGTTTGTAAGAAAAAAAATTTAACGAGTCATTTGATAGTTTGGGTAAAGTACAGTGAGGTAAAAAGCACTTAACCCTCTATTTTTTCCATTCTAATCATTGTAAATAGATGACAGAGAGTCGAGGAATGCTACGCGCCGAACTCAATATCGAGAGAGGAAGCTTGCAGAAACTGAGGAGGATCAAAATGTAAGGATAGCTAAACATCAATTAAAATCAGTCTACTTCCGGTATCATATCCATAGTTAGCGCATTCATCATAGTTAGCAGTTCCAGCTCTAGATCTGGATAGAGTCTCCCTCATAGAGAGAGTACGCGTGCTAGCGCCAACTGAATGACCTAAAAACAATGTTTATCACATTAAAGGTGAAATCCCATGAATAAAGAATTACAAGATATGAACTTTGACATTATAGCTAAATCAATATAATTACAAATGTAAGTGACATGTTATGCAAAGATGTATTGAAAAATTTATATGAAAAGAACTTTTTTAAGAACTTATTACAAAAAAAAATAAATATCATTCTCATTACAGTTTTAATAAAGTATTCAATTCATTATTCAAATTAGCTCGTAGATTGTATGATCAAGTAGTGTTACTAATAACTAATAAGTTACACTAATGTTAGCAATAACTTTCTAAGAAAAACATTAATATCATTAATTAGCTTAGTTGATAAGAAGATGTTTTGTTAATGTTGGTATTTTGTATTAGGTTGTAGGTTCAAATCTTGGGAGAAGATGTGTATATTTTGTTAGTGTTGGCATGTTGGGAGTATAAAATTTTAAGTTCAAAATTTGGGAGAAGATGTATTTTTTAGCCAAATGTATTAAATTGACATGTGTCATGTGTGCAAGGTAATGTTGGAGGGTTCACAATCAAACCACTCAAACAAGGGAATATTGTCTATACACTAGAACCTCTACAAATTACTACTTGACAAATTAATAATCTCTCTAAATAATATTTTTTCATAGTCCTGACTTGGGCTAATAGGATAAATTAATAATTTCGATAAAATAATAATTTTTAAAAAGACCCTTATATAAATATATGATTCCATCAAAATCATAAATTAATAATTCTTTTAAATTACAAATATATCTAGGGTAATCTTGTAAAATATGATTCTATTCTCGTTTGTTTTGTCTTGAAATTCAAATCTAATTGAATTTCATTCTTAATTTTTCTCATTGCGTCCAAAAGTTCAAGTGTTGCATTCTCGATTTGTAATAAAAACTTATGAAGAGTTGTTGACGCTATGAGTGCTTCCTTTCGCGTTATTGGCTCTAAAGATATTTTTTTTTTCGAAATAAAATGTTAATGTAATTTAAAAAGTGGATACAATGAACATTATTTAATTATTAAAATAATTAATATCACTTATAATGAATTCTATTATTACATTAATTTAATAAGTATAATACATTGCATCACAAAAAAAGTATGATATAAACATCAATAAAATGCAATAATTTTAATATAATTAAATTTATGTTCACCGAATAGAAAAACACTCTGTAAATTAATAAATTATTAATTTATCGATTAAATAATAACTCTCTAAATTAATAAAATTTTCCAGTCCCAACAATATTAATTGATAGAGGTTCTACTGTATATTAAAAGCAGAGCACCCGCTTAATATCTTATCTTATATTAGTCTATTTTATGATAAAACTTAAATTATTATATTTTAGTTGAATTATCTCTTTCATACCAATTAACTCGTAATAAATCACTCCCCTCACGACTTCAGGTAACTCATAACAAATTATTCCAACCACGATTTATCATCAGTTTTTTTCTTTCTCCTATTTTTTATCTCTATTTTTTCTCTTATCTTTGTTCATCCATCTTTTTCAAGTTCTATTCAACCAAAAAAAAAAAATCTTAATTGCACACACATCTGTGTGCCGCATAAACTAGTAGTATTAATAATGTTAACTAAGGGGTAATAATTAAGGAGATTGGGAACTGAATAAAGTAGAAATAAAGTAGAAATTGAACGCTGAATGAACAATTGTATTTGATAATTCTCAAAAACAAAAAAATTTTGAACGAGTACATTTTCCTATTTTAAGAACTGTACGAACAAGTTTGGTTAATAATTATAGCTTCGAAGTCTTATCAAAATTCTATATAACATATATTAATAAAATATTTATTAATAAAATAATATTATACTCCTATTCCATGAAAAGAGTTGTATCATAAAAATTATTATTATTATTCCACAAAAAGAGTTCTTTTTATTATTATTGTATTGATAGTAGTATAAAAATTGTAGATACCTAATTTTTTTGTATTTCTCACATTTTCAAAGATAGATTGTTTAAATTTGAATATGGTGTTATCATGACGGCTTGTTCTTATATTGTTCGTGTTGAAGAATTTGCATATTCTATTATTATTTGTGGGATATGACTGTATTTGAGGAAATTTATATAGTGTCCACTAATATTATTGCTACGATTGACCTTTTTTATTTTGTTTGAAAGAATTATTATTTCTATTCTTTTTTGTAATCCTTTCATCTTATAGAATAGATTACAGGTTTAATATACTACAATCTTTTGGACTATTTGATCAAAAAAATAAATTAATAACTTATTAATTTTGCAGGTAAACATTGAATAAAAATACATCCTTGATATGCAAAATTAATAAATTAATAAATTGAGTAATTTTAATTTTTTTGAAACAAAGAGAGTATTTAAATTAACATTAAAAAATTAAACAATTCTATGAACCGATAGAGGAAATAAAATATATATATATATATATATATATATATATATGTATGTGTGTGTATTTTATGTCCTTACTGCCAAAAAAATTATGTCAACTAGATCTTGGACATCAATTGATGTTGGGTAATAAAAATTCGATTATTATAGCGTCTCTTTTAAGGTTACATGTTATAATATGGGAAATGATATTAACATGACAAAAAAGTTGTGCACAAAGCAATTAACTTTATTAGAACAAATATGGCCTTCGTATTTGATTTTAAGTTCAACTTGTTGGGATTGACTCATATTTTTGCGGGTTCGACTAATGGCCACTACGACAAGGTAGCTCGTCGGTGAGCTGACGGGGATTGTAAGGGGGCAACACCCCCTAGAAGACAAGCGCAAAGTGCAATTGGGCTTGAGGATTTATTAGTAGACCGATCTTGGGTTTTACTAATGTATTGGGCTTTACGAGTTTGAGCCCATGTTATAGCAGTTAGGATTGTTAGTGTTTGAATCATTGTAGAGTGTGTGTGAGGCATCTTATGAATACATCAGACAAGCAAGACTAGCCAAATTGGCGAACCTGTGTATATTGTATGTTCTTACTTTTTCGTCTTTCATATAATATATGTGTGATTGGAATATTATTCGTTCTTAAATTCTAACATTGGCATTAGAGCTGCGTTTGAGGGTTCTGGGATTGTCAAATTTAAGATGTCGAATACAGGGTCATCACAGATTGAAATTGATAAATTCAACGGAAAGAGTTTTGAACTTTAAAAACTGAAGATGGAGGATCTGCTCGTGGATAGGGATTTATGGACAGTAATTGAAGATCCAAAGTCGATTGTTATCGCTAAGAAAGAGGGGACGTCTTCGACTGAAATGGAGTTAAAGGCAAAACTTATTGAAAGGGAGAAGTTAGATCAGAAGGATCATGGCTTGATTCGACTTTTCCTTGCTGATAATGTCCTGGTTAATATTTTTGGGGAGAAGACTGCGAAGGATCTCTAGACGAAATTGGAAACCCTATATCAAAGTAAGTCCTTAGTTAATAAATTGTTTCTTAGGAAGAAATTCTATAAACTTCGGATGGATGATGGAAGTTCGTTTTCTGCACACCTACATGAATTTAATACCCTGATTAGTCAGTTATCATCAATAAGTTGTGATATCAATGATGATAATAAAGCTATTACCTTGCTTTGTTCACTGCCTAATTCGTGGGATAACCTGATTATTGCGATTGGTAGTGGTACTACAGAATTATCGTTTGAGAGGTTGTTTCAGCTTTATTATCAGAAGATATGCGACGACAGAGTATGGAGAGTTCAACCAAGGAGGCTCTGTTAATTCGAGGGCAAAATCAGGATAGAAATTCAAAAAGGTCTGGAAACAGGTTACAATCACGAGGAAGATCTAAGAGTACTGACAGGTCTAAAATTAAATGCTAGAAGTGTAATGAATTTGGGCATATGAAAAAAGGACTGCAAGAACAAGGGTGGTAAATCTGCGAATGAGAAAAATAATTCGGGGAATAAGGATGAAGCCATTGGAGACTTGTACATAGCAGTTGCTTGTGTAGTCCAAACAGATGAGGATGTCTGGTTCATTGATACAGGAGCCTCGTATCGTATGACACCTCATAGGGATTGGTTCTGTCAGTATGAAGCATTCAACGGAGGTAATGTTATGATGGGTAACGACACATCGATGAAAATTGTTGGTCATGGAAAAGTGAAGCTCAGGATGCATGATAGTACTGTTAAAACACTTCCGAGAGTTATGCATATTCCTACCCTTAGCAGGAACTTGATATCGGTTAGCACAATGACAGATGGAGGTGTCAATTTCAGTTGTGACAAAGACTCATGTAAGATGACTCGTGGGTCAATTGTAATAGCGTGCGATAGAAGACATGGTACCTTATACAAGCTGCTAGGAAGTACCATAAAGAGACAGTTTGGTGGCTCTTTTGTTTATAAGAAAGAAGAAAGTGCGGAGAATAATTTGTCTATGTTATGACATCAATGGTTGGGGCATATCAGTGAGAAGGGGTTGTCCACTATAGCATCAAAGAAACTGGTGGAAGGGGCGGACTTTGTGAGCATTGTTTGTACGAAAAACAGAATAGAGTCAAGTTTAAGTCTACTGCCACTAGAGCGACTAGAGTATTGGATTTGATACACAGTGATTTGTTTCAGGAAACTGCAGAAGCATCTCTTGGAAAATCAAGGTAATATGTATCTTTTGTAGATGATTTTTCAAGATATATGATAGGTACATAATATTTGATTATTTTTATTCCTTTATGCTTAGTTTAGTTACATGTTATCTGTCATATGAGCTGAATTAAAGTGTTTATAGATCTTTGAAAGAATTTGATGTGATTCTGCAAAAATATATTTTAATGCTGAATTTTATGTTGTTTTGCAGAATACTATACGATCACTGAGTGAGGGCTCTACGTTCGTAGTGTTAGGATGTAATCTGGCAGCTCTACGATCGCATGAAGGCTAGGCGAAGTTGTTCGACGATTCTTAGTTTCACTCTACGATTATCGAGATTCACTCTACGGCTGGGCTCACAACACTTTACGTTTTCAGTCCAGTGAGCGAAGTTACTTTACATCTGACGAGAGAACTCTACGATTGGTAAGTTTACTTGGCAGCTAGTTACTCTACGATTCCGAGGTTTACTCTACGATCGCGATAAGTGTTTGTGCGGAGTATACTCTACGTTTTGTTGAGAGAGTGTTACTCTATGATTTTGGTCTACATGCAGATTTCCAATTGTGAGTAGGATTTGAAACATTGAAGCTTCAAGATATGATTCCTAATATGATTTGGAGATGAAGTTACAATCATACATAGAAAGTATCTCTAATTATGGAAAGTAAAATCTGGTAAGGTAGATCTAAGTCCAAGCGAATATGGAAATTGATGCCGAACTAGAAAAGGAAACGGAAGAAGACTTGGATTTGGAAATAAAATCTAATTTGATAAGGAAGCTACTTAAAGCTAGATTTCAGAGATTAAGGAGGATTTAGAATCCTACCATACTTGTAAAGTGAAGACTTCCGAAGCAAAATTGGATTAAAATTCTTTTAGGCTTTAGAGATTTATCTATAAATACTTTCACTTATAATTATTAGAGATCAGATCATAGAGAGAGTTTTATCATATTCAGAGAGTTCATAGAAACATATCAGACTAGCTTTCTTTTATTCAGTTTGAAGGGGACGTGGATCCTTAGTAACAGTTTATGGTTTGATTAAATATACAATATTTATTCTTTCGTATATGAAGCTTATTCTGATAATCTGTTTCAATTATTAAATATTATTTGATTAACTGATTTGGTTTCTGCAGGATAAATTGGTTAATTGATAATATATGCTAGATTCAGGAATAGTATTACCTAATCGATATTATTTCTAATCACAAGTAGCAGTTAGTAATATTGATTGTGGTCAAGCTTTTGGTTTATTGCTATAGTTATCAGGAGACAGGTTAAACAAATCGAGCTTATGTGTTTGTTGCTTGGAATAGTCTAATTCCTTAGTTCTTAATGTTGTTGTCATTATTAAATCTAAAGAACTTGTTTTAGGTTATATGATAATTAGAATCTTGTAAAGAGCTTATTTCATTAAGTGATAACGTAAGATGAATTTCGGATAACAGAGCTTGTTGTTATCTAGGACTATTAGTTTCATTGAAGGATGAATATTATTATGCTTAATTGATCTATTGCTGTGAAAAGGTGAAACTAAACTGGAAAACTGAAGTTTTAATTCACTAGTTAATTTTATTATTTTTAAATCTGTTTTTGTTAATTAGTTAAACAAATTCAAAACCCCCAACCTTTTATTTATTGTTAAAACTGTTGGAAGCATTAGGATAAATTAAAAATCAGTATTGTTCTTTGTGGGATCAACCCTTACTACTGCTATACTGTGCTTAGTTTTGAGTTCGTAGAGTTGAGCAAGGTTTTTATTTTTGGTTTACTTGACGACAGCTTCCCAATATACTTGGGTTTATTTTATTAGAAGAAAGTCTGAAGCACTTGACAAATTCCGAGAGTTTAAGGCACTAGTTGAAAATCAATTCAATAGAAAGATAAAGGTTCTTCAAACTGATAACGGTAGAGAGTATTTTCCAATTGATCAGTTTTGTGCTGAGTAGAACATTGCAAAGCAGAATACAATTCGGATGTCACCTCAACAGAATGGTGTGGCTCACTTATGGAGAAGGCGAGGTGTATGTGGAGTTGGGCATGCTTGGAGCCTGAATTCTAGGCAGAGGCAGTTGCTACAGCGTCTTACTTGAAGAACCGGACACGTATATCTGCATTAAAGGATCAATCTCCTTTTGAGGTACTTTTCGGGAGAAAGCCTAGTATGTCTTATATTCGAGTGTTTGGTTGTGATGTGTATATGCATGTGCCGAAGGAAAAAAAGGAACAAACTTAACTTCAAGTCTGAGAAGTGCAAGTTTATTGGCTACAAGGAAGGTGTTAAAGGATACAAGCTGTGAAATCCAGAGACTAGAACTGTTTTGTACAACAGGGATATGATGTTTAGAGAAACATCGAATAAGCCAATTGTGGATAAGTCTTCCAAAGAACTTGATCATGTGCAGATTGATGTGAACATGGGAAAGCAGGTGGAGACTGAGAATTTACAGTTGGCTATAGATTATACAAATGACGAACTAGTTGAGTCTAAACATATTGCTTTACATAATGAGGAAGATGGGGATGATTCAGATGTTAAGGAAGATGCTGAGGTGGAGGCTGAGGAAGAAGTTGATCCTATATTGAGGAGGTCCTCACGAGTTCGAAGGCGATCGAGCAGGTATTCACTTAGTGTGTATCATGTCTTACATGTCACTAGTGATGAACCATGCACAGTTAAGGAGGCGAGGGCCTCAGGGGAGTCAAATCAGTGGGAGCTTGTTATCAATGAGGAGATGCAGTCACTTGATAAGAATCAAACTTGGAGTTTTGTTAAATTATCTAAGGATCGAAAGGCAATTGGATGCAAATGGGTGTTTAAGAAGAAGACAAATGCGGATGGAAATATAGAGAAGTACAAAGCGCGACCGGTGGCAAAAGGATATTCTCAAATAGAGGGAATTAACTATGATGAGATATTTTCTCCAGTAGCAAAGTTGACATCCATCCGGAAAGTTCTATCTGCAGCAGCTGTTATGATCTAGAAGTTAAGCAGCTAGATGTCAAAACGACGTTTCTTCATGGTGACTTGGAGGAGGATATTTACATAAATCAACCATATGGTTTTGAAATCAAAGGAAAGAAGAATTTGGTATATAAATTAAAGAAGTCCTTGCATGGGCTTAAGCAATCTCCAAGAATGTGGTATCAAAAGTTTGATTCTTACGCTTTACAACTTGAATTCATGTGGTGTCAGGCTGATCATTATGTCTATGTGAAAAGGTTAGGTGACAATTTTGTTATTCTAACCTTATATGTTGATGATATGTTATTGATTGGAAATAAAAAGAAAATGATCAAGTTTGTGAAAGGTTTATTGGCACAATAGTTTGATATGAAGGATCTTGGACCAAAAAATTTCATCTTGGGTATGCATATACATAGGGATCGTAAGAATCGAAAATTGGTGTTAGGGCAGAAGAAGTACATTGAAGGGGTGTTGAAGAAATTCAACATGATTGACTGCAAACCGGTTAAAACCCCTATGGCTACATGAACTAAATTGTCTGCAGATCAGTGTCCTAAGACCAAAGAAGAAGAGGATGAGATGGCTCAAATTCCATATGCAAGTGCAGTCAGAAGCTTAATATATGCAATGGTATGTACGAGACCAGATATTGCCCAAGCAGTGGGAGTATTGAGCAGATATATGTCAAACCCCGGGAAGGAGCATTGGACCGCCATCAAAAGAGTTTTCAGGTATCTTTGTGGTACTTCTGATTTTGCATTGCATTTTGGAGGTAAAGAAGATGGGAGGAAATTTGAGGCGGTAGGATCTATGGATGCTGATTGGGGTGGAGATGTTGATAGTAGGAAATCAACAAGTGGTTATGTATTCAACTTGTTTGATAGTCCTGTGAGTTGGATGAGCAAGAAGCAAAGTGTTGTTGCTTTATCATCTACTGAGGTAGAATACATGGCGCTTACTCATGCAAGTAAGGAAGCAATATGGATTCGCAGGTTGTGTGTTGAGCTTAGTTTAAAACAGAAGATAGTGAAGTTGAAGTGTGACCGTCAAAATGCTATTCATTTAGCAAAGAATCCCGCATTCTACTCACGGCCGAAGCATATTGATATCCAGTATCACTTCATTAGAGAGAAGGTTGATGAGAAATTGATTCTCTTGGAGAAAGTTGACACAGTAGTGAACAACGCAAACTTCTCAACTAAAGTAGTTAGCTTGGCGAAGTTTGAGTGGTGTACATCTGAGGTAGGTATCAAGAAGTATTCATCAAGTGGGAGAATATTGGGATTGACTCATACTTTTGCGAGTTCGACTAATAGCCACTACGATAGGGTAGCTCGCTGGTGAGCTGGCGGGGGTTGTAAGGGGGCAACACCCCCTGGAAGCCAAGCGCAAAGTGCAATTGGGCTTGAGAATTTATTAGTAGCCTGGTCTTGGGTTTTACTAATGTATTGGGCTTCACGAGTTTGAGTCCATGTTATAGCAGTTAGGGTTTTCTAGTTACTATAAAAACATTATTTGGTGTTTGGATCATTGTAGAGTGTGTGTGAGGCATCTTATGAATACATCAGACAAGCAAGACTAGCCAAATTAGTGAACCTGGGTATATTGTGTGTTCTTACTTTTTCGTCTTTCATATAATATCTGTGTGATTAGAATATTATTCGTTCTTAAATTCTAACATAACTGTTCAAGAAATCGACTATGCTCACCAATTACAAACAAACAACAATGAAGCAGTGGGGAAATTACAGGGATGGGATTTGGGAGGGACTGGAACCATCACTCTTTGGATCGAAGCCAATACAATGTGACAGTAGAAGAAATCATACGGGATTGGTCGAATTTGTCATTGGGTTCATTTAGACTTTGGAGCCTTGGAGGAGAAGGATTTGGCGACGTATTTTTGGGTGAGGGTTTGGAGACCATTGATGACTAGAGAATTGATGCCAAGTTCCAATTCTGTCAATGACTTTTGGGTGCGGAATTTGTGAGATTCTATTAAAGATAAATCTATATATGTACTAAATCGAAATCCCAATTCGAATTATTCTTCGGGGAAGTTGTAATTTTTAGTAAGTGTGAACTCAGTAACTCGAGTAAAAGGGAAGAATATGGATTTCTTATGAGGTGAAAACTGTTGGAATAATATATTTTAATGAGAATTTTGTGGGGAAGTTTTTTCTGTTTGAGTACTATTTGTGTTATGATGTGTTAAAATTATGTAATTATAAGTGCACAGTGTCAAATTGAAAAACCTACAAGTACAGGTCAAATCACAAAAACTAGATTAATTTCAATGTATCCTTAATATTTATTTTAAGAAAATTAGAAATAAAGATGAGAATTGATTAACTTAATTAAACTAATTAGAATATAAAAACTAAATGAAGCAATCTAGGAATTCAAATTCATTAAACAATATACATAACATATAATTCAATCTTTTCTATTTTTATAACTCAAATTATATCATTGGTTTGTTGTACATAATTCGGAAAATAAATCAATTAAGTCCAATTAAAATTAACTATAGTTTTGATCTCTCTTCCCTTTACTTTAGTAATTTTATAATTAACATGGGCAAGTATAGATTATGAAATTTTAAAGATTAACTATAACCCATCAAAACATATTCAATTAAGCATGAATTATGAAAAACTCATATCTTAACATAATCTTTTAAAACCTCTTAATTAATTTAACATCACATAAAAACTATAAAATGAAGGTATTTCAATAACGAAACATCAAGGCGAAATCAATTAAATATAAAAGCATAACTAATAGAAGAGATAGAAAATATTATCATGAATAGTTATTTAATTTCATTTGATTAAAAAAATTAGCTAGACATTAAAATAAATAAAACAACTAAGATTAAGAAAAAGAAGAAGAAAATTAAAAATAAAATAAGAAAACTCCCTTTATTAACGATCATCCAACGAGCGTACAATGATGAAGTAATTTAATCTACTCCTACTCCTAACCTAAACTAATACATAAAAAATACCTAATAATCTAATGTATTCTCTCTTGGTACTCCTCTATTTATAGGCATAAGACATTAATTTTTTTCCATGTAGGTTTCAACTTTCTAGTGGCAATCAACTTCTCAAAGAGATCTTCTAGATGGACTTTCCTTTGACTTGCACACTAATATTATTCCACCTCCTTCCTTTTCCTTGTAGGAATCTTTTTGCTTTTTTCCTTCCATGAATAGGAGTATTAAATATTATTTGATCACCAAGATTTTGACTTTATGGCAACAAAATATTAAATCATTCAAAATAAAATAAAACAAATTAATTAAACAAACTAATATAATAAAAGGACAAAATTAAGGATAATAAAATGCATGAATTATGAGTCTATCAAATACCCCCATACATATCTTTTGTTCGTCTTCGAATAAAATAAAAAGAAAATAAAAACTAAACTATCCTATTTTCGTAAGAAACACGATTGCCCTTAGCATGTGTAAAAAGCCTTTAAACCCTAAGTTTACCCCTAAGTGGACGAGTTGTATCTCGTGAGGGTTTGCAGTAAATATACCCACAAAATTTAAAATTAAAAATAAAATATTTTTGGGTTGAACAAATTATAAAATTGAAAGAAAACTTTTAAATATACATGGGCATTGCACATAAACAAGATCAAATCCAAAAGAACAATTTCACCTAATCAAAAATACTCTATCTTCATTCTCGACACCATCCTTCATAAAATTAATTTCATGTGAGGCATGCATTGTGTAGGTTATGTAACTTTTAGTAGTGATTTTTACTATGAAAATCAAGCAAACTATTTTTTTTCCTTTGTTTTTTTTTCTTTTAAACTTTTTTCTCCTTGACTTGTGCAATGTCTCCTTTTCTTAGGCTTTTCGGAGTTACTCATGTAACGAGCGTTGGACCAATGACTCCTAAGCCAGTTAGTTTTAAGGCATTAGGTGTAGAGATACCACAAATGGCTTACTTACTCGAGTAACAAAGACTACAAAACTAGACTAGTCAAGCTGCTTTTATCCATTACACTTTTCAGCGTGAATATCGATGTGTCCTTAAGCTTGGATACCCAGTTATTTCGTTCAATGGACATTGAAGCAGTTATTTTTATTTCTATTTTTTCCAAAAAAAAATCTTAATGAAATTGCTTGGCTCATAGGTTTATATCTCACAACTAAGAATTAGTGCAAATGTGTAGTGCAAAAATGCATATTAATCAATTTTATTCTATATGGTGTTTCAAACTAAAATTTCGTATCTTATCAAGATTTCAAGTGTCTTAATCTTTCAATCCTACTTAAAGTTTTTGCTCCATATATACTTATTAGAATTAATCCAACTCATAAAAAGTTAAGCAAATTTTTTATTTTTTTTAAAAAAAATTCTTAATCTAATACTATAATATAAACTCCCTCATACCTAAATTATGCATTGCCCTCAATGTATGCAAATGAAAAATAGAGAACAAAGAATTAAAAGAATTATACCTTGTATGTTGGGGTATTGTGCTGTAAAAAATGTGGTGAGAAAAAAAAATAAATGTACATACATATAAATTTCAAATAATCTAAAAGGCATGCGACTATAAATGAATGATATAAATGGGCAAGTGAGTGTGAACTTTTCATGATTTTCAGGAAGTCTAAGAAATTGAAAATAGTCAGAATTTCTATCACAAGTATGCTTAAAGTCTACCTCAAGGTAACTCTCACTAACATGTTCAAAAGATGGAATAATTGGTTCAAATGCATGTTCCTATTTTGTTAACTTATTTGTAATGGATTTCAACATCTCAGTAACCTTATTTAAATATTCAGATTCATCCCAATTTTGGTCAAAGTGATTTAAGAAAAAAGTCAATTGGATCATCTTCAATCAAGAGTCATTTTCAATTATTTTTGGGTCATGGACAACTCTTGGATCATGTTTACTTTTATGGTTGGTCTACAAAATCACTCGATTGTTTTCTAGGAATAAGTCTTATAGGATATGGAGCTTTTGGCTTATAGACTTTTTCAACCCACTCATTAAATATGACATGATCAATCAACTTAGAATTGTTTAAGTCCTCAGATTGGTTTGACTCAAAGTGTGTAGAATTAAATTCATAATTTTCATTTTTCTCATCATTTTCACAACCATTAGAATTTTCAAAATTAACTTTAGAGTCACTAAAAAATTCACCCACCTCTTGTTCATTTATTATGGTGGCTAACCGACTCATTTGAATTTCTAGACGAGATATAGCTTGATTTGTGTTTTATATGAAATTAAATTGAGTTTTCATTAAAACTTCCATAGTTTTCTCTAAAGAACTAAATCTTTCATATTTTTCACTTGAAAATTATTGTGGATATTGAGGTTCTGGATCCGAATCTGAATATGAATAAGGATAAGGGTTTTGGTAAGTTAGAAAAAATTAATTTACTTGGTGTGTATTAAAGTCTTCATAGGGTTCGTGATTCCAAGCAAAACTATTATTCCAATTATAATAAAAATTCATCTCTCCACAAATCACAAAACAAATAGACAACTAAACATAAAAGTCGCACACACAAAATAAAAAGTAAAATAAAATAAAATCCTAATTTTATGGTTAACCTAAATAAAATCTAGATAACTCCTAACTGTTCCAAGTTACAAATCTAGACAGCTCCTAACTGTTCCAAGTTACAACTTAAGGTACACCAAATTCGAAATTAATCAACTACTAGTCAGGTGTAAGAACGGTGGGAGTCTCTCCGTGAGTACCGTGACTAATTGAATAACCACCCATTCTTGAGGCGTTTGCCTTTTGAACCATTTGCCTAGACACTAGTAGTTTGATTAATTCAAAATTTAGCTTCCTTTTAGAATCCTTTGTCCTAATTAAGCTCGAAATTCCTAGGGGTCAACGTCTACTTGATTTTATCAAGTCAAGGTTATGCAAAATGCAAGTTGGGTTGTTTGTGGGCCAAAAAAGGGTAATGAAATTTCCACCTTATCTTATTATGGGTTGTGCCATTAAAGTTAAATTACAAATGAGAATGCACAAATAAAATAAAATAAAATAAAACTGTAAACAAATAAAGTGTCATAAAACTATGTGAATTACGAAAGAAAAAGAAATTGAACGCACCTCTTTCCTCCACCAGTCACCACAGTTTATAATTGACGAAAGTAATAAAAATATAAATAAATAACCTAAACAAGATGTGCCCTACGTGAGTGAATGCATGAATGCGACAATTAGTTTTCTAACTAACAATAAAAACTAAAAAAATAAAACTACTATTTTTTTTTGAGTTAAGATACAAAATACCATTAATAGTGCAACAAAAAAAATGTCTTTTCACACCTCTAATTTGCTTCGATAATCCTGCAACATAATATATATATATATATATATATATATATATATATATATATTAGACCTAAAAAATACTAATTCGGAGAAATAAAAATGAAGGAATAAAAAAAGTTAAATCCAGTCCCCGGCACAACGCCAAAAATTTGATGTGTTAAAATTATGTAACTGCAAGTGCACAATGTCAAATTGAATAATTGGCAAGTACAGGTCGAACCACAGAGACTAAATTAATTTTAATGTATCCTTAATATTTATTTCAGGCAAATTAGAAATAAAGATGAGAATTGATTAACTACAATTAAACTAATTAGAATATGAAAACTAATAATGAGGAAGCAATCTATGAATCCGAATCCGAATCCGTTAAACAATAAACATAACATATAATTAAATTTCTTCTATTTTAATAACTCAAATTACGCCACTGGTTTGGTGTACATAATTCAGAAAATAAATCAGTTAAGTCCAATTAAAATTAACTATAGTTTTGATCTCCCTTCCCTTTCATTTAGTAATTTTATAATTAACGTGGGCAATCATAGACTGAAAATTTGAGGATTAACTATAACCCATCAAAACTTCTTCAAGCAAGCATAAATTATGAAAGACTCATATCTTAACAATAATCTATCAAAATCTCTTAATTAATTTAAAATCACATAAGAACTATAAAACAAAGATATTTTAATAATGAAATATGAAGGCGAAATTAATTAAATATAAAAACATAAATAATAGAAGAGATAGAAAATATTGTCATGGATAATTATTTAATTTTATCTCCATCCTAGATTAAAGAAATTAGCTAGACATTAAAATAAATAAAACAACTAAGATTAAGAAAAAGAAGAAGACAATTAAATATAAAATAAGAAAACTCCTTTTATTAACGATCCAACGAGCGTACAATGAATAAGTAATTTAATCTACTCATACTCCTAACCTAAACTAATACATAAAAAATACTTAATAATCTAATCTATTCTCTCTTGGTACTCCTTTATTAATAGGCATAAGTCATTGATTATTTTTCATGTATGTTTCAACTTCTTAGTGGCAATCAACTTCTCAAAGAGATCTTCTAGATAGACTTTCCTTTGACTTGCACACCAAGATTATTTCACCTCCTTCTCTCTTTGTATGAATTTTCTTGCTTCTTTCCTTCCATAAATAATAGCATTAAATATTATTTGATCACTAAGATTTTGATTTTATGACAACAAAATATTAAATCCTATAAAATAAAATAAAATTAATTAATTAAATAAACTAATATAATAAAAAGACAAAATTAAAAATAATAAAATGCATGAATTATGAGTCTATCATGTAACTAGAAACAATGGTACTTTGACTTGGAGAAGATAGAGAGTCCATTTGAGTTAATAACAACCTTCAAGCCTTCTTTTCTTAATAAGGGTAAATTTGTTTAAACAAAATTAACTGCTTTGTGCCTAATATTTTTATCCCGTTAATATCACTTCCCTATAATATGTGTTAGTATCCTCTAATATTTCAATGAACAGTTACAATAATACTATCAAAAATTTTAAAAACATTGTCTTGCGTAAAAAGGAAAAAAAAAAGTTTAACTCATTTCAGATATTTTCTTTCTCATTTTCATTTGTGTAGCATGATCAATAATCATGCTTTAGATGTGTGTAAAAATAAGTAATGAAGTCGAAGTTACTTTAGCTAAAGACCGGCAAAATTGATGTGACGAAGAACATACCTCAAAATTTAAAAGAACTCTAGAAATTATTGATGAGGACTATCTTTATATGCCATCCATTATCCATGTCAAAATATAAAATTATTATTAACTTTTTAACGTTAATTTTAAATATTTTTAAACTCAAAATTAATATAAATTATTTAAACTTTAGTCAATAGAATGATAAAATTAATAAAGTATTTTAAAAATAATATTCATTATAAGATTTATCATTTTATATAATAATACTTTAAAATTTACTTTCAAAAATTAATAATAATTTTATAATTTAAAAATGAGGTAGTATTCATCTCTCTATACAATATTATGACTTGCTCAGACTTACAACACTTGACACCTGTGGACACACTTGAGTTGAACACTAAGGTGGCTATATGCATAACATAAATGATTTTTAGATAACAGCGTAAAGTTCATATACTGTTTATCTGAAAACTTTGTAAAAATATCATGTTTATTTGTAAAAATATTAATCTACTTCGAGAAAATGACAGTTTATTTTGACAATATCGTTATTGCTTGTTCTGAGTAAGGACAATTTTAACACCATTTTCCCAAAAATAGAAAAGGAACGTCACGTGCAAAGCACAACAGAAATATAAACTAATACCAAAATTATAAACCAAAAAAGATTAGTCTGAAGAGGTATTAACAACCGCCCAACCGGCTCAAAATACATACTGTTTAGTACATCATAATCTTAATAAAGGTTCAATACAACAAAGACTCAAACATCAAAATAGAACCAAAATATCTAAACCATCTAGGTGAGTAGCTCTCATCGCACTTGCCCATGATCCACTTGAGTACCTGCCGGAAGAAAAACACAGCATGAGCCAAATGCCCAGTACGGATATAGAGTACAGAATTATGAACTGAATTTAACTAAATCAATTAAGGAACTGAACTGAACTGAAACGAATTAACACAACGAAGTAATAGCCTGAATCGAATGGTTGGATGTAATTTCATAATGAGCTCAGAAATATAGCTTGCCACATAAACAAGTCAATAATGCCACAAAAGAAAATCAAATAATGTCACATAGGCAAATCATACATTAGACAGCGAATCCAAATGCATGCAAAATCGGAAGGCGTGTTCGGCACAACATCACCAATCCGCAGAACAGGACAGAAAACTAGGGCCGACCCATACGCCTCTCACAACAAATCATCAAATGGCCAACTCTCATCGGAGCACAAAACAGAGACGTCGTGGACTAATCACACCGCCACGGAAAGTGTCATGTCTCTCGTGCCAAGACGACATGCCTGTGGTACCCCCACAGGTGGTTATTGCTCAAGTATACCCTATGGTATATTTTAACAAAATATGATGTCACAACACATGCGACAAAATATCAACAACAGAGGATTCTAATATCTATATATCAAATCAAACGAACCATCAACACAAGTCTCCAAAATATATTGACATATACATTTCTACAATTATCAAAATAAATATTAGATCTGATAATCCAACTCAAAGAGTATAAATACGAGTTCTATGTATCAACACTAAAATAAAACTATTATATTAATTTCACATGAAACAATTATGTGAATTAATAACAAAATTCAAAACGAGGAACAAAACGAATTAATTAAATTTCAGAAGACTATCGCTGAAGGAGTACGGAATCCGTACCTGGAGTACGTAATGCAATACCCACAATTACAGATGCAATTGGTTAGACTCGCTCAAAGTAATCTATTCACAAAAATAATACATTTTATTAAATACTACAATATTAGTATTAATAGTTTGTATGCATATATTAAACCCTCCATAATATTTATTAGATTAATAAATTAAAGAGATACATAATATCTAGTCAAAATAATACTAAAATATTAACTAACAAACTAACTAAAATATATTAATTAAGTTATAAATAAATAGAAATACAGAAAATTAAATTAAATAAATACACAAGAAAGAAAGAAAACATACCCGAAATTATGAAGTACGTAGTCTGCCTATGCCCTCGATACTTAAAAATTTAACTAAGGAGGTTCTAACTAAAAAGTCCCTCTCACAAAAAGTTTTTTCTTAAAATAAGAAAATCCTTATTGTTTAATAAATAAAATAAAATATTAGTTATATATATATAGGTAAGGAAAGGGGAAGCTCTTTAGTAGTGGGGCGATGTGGGACAAACATGGGTATTACATTACTTCCCCCTTAAAAAGGATTCCATCCCCGGAATCAAAAGAAAAGGAACGTGCCTAATTATCAAAAATATGCGGATACTCCGCCCGGATAGACTCCTCCATCTCCCAAGTTGCCTTTCGTTCCGAATGATTTTTTCACAAAACTTTAACAAACGAAATTGTTTTCCTCTTCATAATCCGCTCTTGACGATCTAAAATTTTCTCGGCTTGTTCCTCACAAGTAAGATCCTTCCGAATCTTATCGAACGGATATTGTACCACATGCAACGGATGATAATGATAACTTCTCAACACCGACACATGGAACACATTATGCACATGAGCTAATTGTGAAGGCAGAGTTAACCGATATGCAACTTCGCCAACCCTTTCCAGAATCTCAAATGGCCCAATATAACGCGGACTGAGTTTACCTTTCAATCCAAATCGTCGAATACCCTTCCAAAGAGACACTTTTAAAAACACGTGTTCACCAGGTTGAAACTCTAAGGTCCTCCTATGCTTATCAGCATAACTCTTCTGCCGTGATCGAGCCGACTGCAATTTCTCCTTAGCCACCGCCACCTTCTTCGTAGTGATTTGAACTAACTCAGGCCCTTCTATGATCTTTTCACCAACCTCATCCCAACAAGTTGGTGCCCGACACTTCCTACCATATAATGCCTCAAATGAAGTCATATCAATACTTGCATGCCAGCTATTGTTATAAGCAAACTCAACAAGGCTCAAGTAATCATCCCAATTACCTGACCATTCTAATGCGCAAGACCTTAACATATCCTCTAAAGTCTGGATAGTCCTCTCAGATTGCCCATCAGTCTGTGGATGGAAAGAAGTATTGTATTTTAGTAGAGTGCCCCAAGCTCGCTGAAACCCTTTCCAGAACCGTGAAGTGAACTGTGGATCTCGATCTGAAACAATTGACATTGGAATTCCATGAAGTCTAGCCACCTCCTGTTGAAAGATTTGTGCTAACTTATCTACAGAATAACCCTCCTGGATAGCTAAGAAGTGAGCTGATTTGGTCAATCGATCTACTACAACCCAAATAGTATCATTCTTCTTGAACGTTTTTGACAACCCAGTCACAAAATCCATTGTAATATCCTCCCACTTCCAAACAGGAATGTCTAATTGTTGTAGTAATCCACTAGCACGTTGATGTTCTATTTTCACTTGTTGACAAGTGAGGCACCTTCCCACATATTCAGCCACGTCTCGTTTCATCCCATTCCACCAAAAATTCTTCTTTAAATCCTTATACATCTTCGTAGAACCCGAATGAATAGAAAATGGTGAACTATGAGCCTCAGCCAATACTGCCTCCCGAATAGTTGGATCCGACGGCACACATAACCACTTACCCAACCAAATCACGCAATGGTCATCAATACGAAACTCAGGCTGCTTTCCCCCCTCCAAATTTTGCGCTATAGCCCATAACTCGCCATCTTCTTTTTGAGCTTCCTTAACCTTCGAAATAAGAGAGGGTTCCACTCTCATACCTGCTAAAAGCCCATCTGAACCTCGTACATACAACTCCAACTCCAATTGTTCCATATCTAAAATAAGTTGTGGTTGTGTAATAAGGGCTGCTATACTTCCTGAACTCTTTCGGCTAAGCGCATCTGCAACTACATTTTCCTTCCCAGGGTGATATTGAATTCTAGCGTCATAATCTTTGAGAAGCTCCAACCAACGCCTCTGCCTCATATTGAGCTCCTTCTGAGTGAAGATGTACTTAAGACTTTTGTGATCGGTGAAGATATCACAAGTCTCGCCATACAAATAATGCCTCCAAATTTTCAAAGCAAAGATTACTGCTGCCAACTACAAATCATGAGTGGGGTAGTTCACCTCATAAGGTTTAAGTTGTCTAGAAGCATAGGCTTACCTTATCGTGCTGCATCAAAACACACCCTAAACCCTTCTTAGAAGCATCACTATAAATTTGGTAACCTCTTGTCCCTGATGGTAATGTAAGTATTGGAGCTGTCACAAGTTGTTCCTTTAACTCCTCAAAACTCTTCTCGCGTTCCTCATTCCACACAAACTTCGTGCCCTTTCTCATTAACTGAGTTAATGGCAAGGCAAGCAAAGAGAACCCCTCTATAAATCGCCTATAATACCCTGTCAAACCTAAAAAACTCCTAACCTCCGTCATCGTAATAGGTCTCAACCATTTAGTGATAGCTTCAACCTTTGCAGGATCTACCTTAATGCCTTCAGCAGACAATGTGGCCCAGAAATATAACCTACTCCAACCAAAACTCACATTTGGAGAATTTAGCATATAACTTCTCTTTTCGTAAAATTCCCAAAACTATGCGAAAATGTTCCTCATGCTCCTCCTTAGACTTAGAGTAAATCAAAATGTCATCAATAAAGACAATGACAAATTTGTCCAAGTACTCCCTAAACACCCGATTCATCAAATCCATAAACACCGTTGGAGCATTAGTCAACCCGAACGGCATCACCAGAAACTCGTAATGCCCATAGCGAGTACGAAAAGCTGTCTTAGAGACATCCTCATCTCTCACCCTCAACTGATGATAACCTGATCTCAAGTCTATCTTCGAAAAATACTTTGCCCCTTGAAGTTGGTCAAATAAATCATCAATCCTCGGTAAAGGGTACCGATTCCTGATGGTAATCTTGTTTAACTCTCTGTAGTCTATACACAACCTCATAGACCCTTCCTTCTTCTTTACAAATAAAACCGGAGCTCCCCATGGTGACACACTCGGTCGAATTACACCACGATCTAATAATTCTTGCAACTGCTCCTTTAACTCTTGCAATTCCAATGGTGCCATCCTATACGGTGCCTTAGAGATAGGCTCTGCACCAGGAACAAGCTCAATAGTAAACTCAACTTCCCGTTGTGGTGGCAACCCTGACAATTCCTCTAGAAACACATCGAAAAATTCACGAACAATTGGAACATCCTCAATACGAGACTCTCCCATAGAGGTGTCATTCACAAATGCTAAATATCCCTCACAACCTCTAGCCACCAATTTTCCAGCTTTTAGAGTTGAAATTAATTTTACCACCTTACCCGGTCATGAACCTTGATACACGAAATCTGGGGACTTCAAATCCCCAAAGATAACTCTTTTCGATTGGCAATCGATAGTGGCCTGGTGCTTATCTAACCAGTCCATTCCAAGAATCACATCAAAATCGTGCATACCCATCGGCAAAAGATTTACCCTACGAATCTTATCTCCAAAACTAATAGGACAATCTCGATACAAATCAGAGATAACAATAGAAATTCCCATCGGGGTAGTAATAGATATAGCCGAATTTAAAGACTGAGATGACACACCAAGGTGTCGAACAAAAGAATTTGCAACCATCGAATGGGTAGAGTCAGTATCAAATAAAATGGAAGCCTCACGATTGCCAACCATAAAAGTGCCAAAAACAGTACCTGGCGCACCTGCTGCCTGATTATGTGTCAAGGCGAAGACCCGTCCACCGCGGCGCTGACCAATATTGCCACCATTCTCACCACCTCCACCATTACCACGTGGCCGATTACAATCTTTAGCAAGATAACCTAACTGACCACACAAAAAACATGCACCAGTAACTCAGTGACAAGGTCTTTCTGGATGATTAGCCCCACAAGTAGCACAAGGAGTTATTGGAATGAGATTAGGGTTATCCCCACCTGCTGGTCCTGGGTAACGACCCTAATTTTGTCCTTGCTGACGATTCTGCCATTGCTGACGATTATGACCTTGTTGAGGTAACTGTTGATAACTTGTGTTCTGATTCTGGCTACGCCACTGTCCTTATTGACCACCTCGGTTCTTGTTCCACTGACCATTCTGATTTATCCCCTGCTGACCCGAAACTTGACTCTGCTGGTCATTTCTATCCCTTTTTCGACCTCCATCCGGTTTAGAAGCTCAAAAATCTTGTCGCTCCATCTCAATATTCTTGGCTGCATTAGCCACTGCTGACACATCTTTGAATTTAATGTTAATGAGATGTTGGCGATACTTATAATGAATTCTCTACTTAAATTTCTCAGCTTGTTCTGATGCAGTCCCTACTGAGGTTCCTGCAAAACTTGCAAACCTAGTGAACCTTGTCATAAAATCCGTAACGGACTCATCCTCCTTCTGTCGAATAGATAGATACTCTCTACCATAAGCCTCTTTATCAGCAGCTGAGAAGTATTATTGATAAAAGATATCACAAAACTCTGCCCAAGTAAGTGCCTCTACAAATCCATCACCCTTTGTTACTTTCATTGTTTTCCACCACCTTTGCGCATCCCCCTCTAATTTATAACTAGCCAGTACTACTTTCTGGTTATCCAAGCATCCTAGCACATCAAATATCTTTTCTAAATGGGAAACCCAATTCTCTGCATCAATTGGAGTTGGAGCTGAAGTGAATGAATGTGGTTTCTGTTTTTGGAACCTTTCTAACCACAAATACATCGGAACAATGGATGGATCAACCCCAACAGTATTCACTTCTTCTTCATTTGTCTGCGAACCACCATTCCCGGGGTTCCTTTGATTAGGAATTTCTGGCGTCGGTTGTTGTATTGCCTGAATGACTTGTGCCACCAATTGCGGCAAAGCCTGATTAATCGCCTGATTTACCAAAGCTGCCAATTAAGCATTATCTTGATTATTACGCTGCACATCACGCTGCATATCAGAATGTACATCGGTTTGGTGCACGCCTCTTCCCCTACTATTTTCTCGTCTACCAGCAACTCTAGCGGATCTACGAGCCATCTAATAAAGAAAACAATGGACTGAAGCAAAATAATTTGAATCCGATTAATAGGATAACTGAACGACATATCAAATGGAATAAAAACCTAACCCAAAGTCTACCCATAACTCACAGGTCGAACCTAAATAGGTTTTCTATAAGAAAGAACCTAAGCTCTGATACCAACTCTGTAACACCCCTTTCCCAAAATTAGAAAAGGAACGTCACGTGCAAAGCACAACAGAAATATAAACTAATACCAAAATTATAAACCAGAAAAGATTAGTCTGAAGAGGTATTAACAACCGCCCAACCGGCTCAAAATACATACTGTTTAGTACATCCTAATCTTAATAAAGGTTCAATACAACAGAGACTCAAACATCAAAACAGAATTAAAATATCTAAACCATCTAGGTGAGGAGCTCTCAACACACTTGCCCATGATCCCCTTAAGTACCTGCCGGAAGAAAGACACAGCATGAGCCAAATGCCCAGTACGGATATAGAGTACAGAATTATGAACTGAATTTAACTAAATCAATTAAGGAACTGAACTGAACTGAAACGAATTAACACAACGAAGTAATAGATTGAATCGAATGGTTGGGTGTAATTTCATACCGAGCTCAGAATTATAGCGTGCCACATAGACAAGTCAATAATGCCACAAAAGAAAATCAAATAATGCCACATAGGCAAATCATACATTGGACCGCGAATCCAAATGCATGCAAAATCGAAAGGCGTGTTCGGCACAACATCACCAATCCGCAGAACAGGACAGAAAACTAGGGCCGACCCATACGCCTCTCACAACAAATCATCAAATGGCCAACTCCCATCGGAGCACAAAACAGAGACGCCTTGGACTAATCACACCGCCACGGAAAGTGTCATGTCTCTCGTGCCAAGACGACATGCATGTGATACCCCCATAGGTGGTTATAGCTCAAGTATACCCTATGGTATATTTTAACAAAATATGATGTCACAACACATGCGACAAAATATCAACAACAGAGGATTCTAATATGTATATGTCAAATCAAACGAACCATCAACACAAGTCTCCAAAATATATTGACATATACATTTCTACAATTATCAAAATAAATATTATATCTGATAATTCAACTCAAAGAGTATAAATACGAGTTCTATGTATCAACACTAAAATAAAACTATTATATTAATTTCACATGAAACAATTATGTGAATTAATAACGAAATTCAAAACGAGGAACAAAACGAATTAATTAAATTTCAGAAGACTATCGCTGTAGGAGTACGGAATCCGTACCTGGAGTACGTAATGCAATACCCACAATTACAGATGCAATTGGTTAGACTCGCTCAAAGTAATCTATTCACAAAAATAATACATTTGATTAAATACTACAATATTAGTATTAATAGTTTGTATGCATATATTGAACCCTCCATAATATTTATTAGATTAATAAATTAAAGAGATACATAATATCTAGTCAAAATAATACTAAAATATTAACTAACAAACTAACTAAAATATATTAATTAAAGTTATAAATAAATAGAAATACAGAAAATTAAATTAAATAAATACACAAGAAAGAAAGAAAGAAAACATACCCGAATTTATGAGGTACGTAGGCTGCCTATGCCCTCGATACTGAAAATTTTAACTAAGGAGGTCTTTACTAAAAAGTCCCTCTCACAAAAAGTCGTTTCTTAAATTAAAAAAATTCTTATTGTTTAATAAATAAAATAAAATATTAGTTTTATATATATATATATATATATATATATATATATATATATAGGTAAGGAAAGGGGAAGCTCTTTAGCAGTGGGGCGATGTGGGACAAACATGAGTATTACAACAATCTTAATTATATTTATTTTCAATCGTAATTCTACTCGTTTAAATTTTAATAAAAATAATTTTAAAAAAATATTATACTTATTCTTTTTTAAAGTTAGAAATGCATTTTTCTTTTTATTTCGCTCTCGTCTAATTTTAAACTCTAAAATGATATAATTATTTATATTTTAGATAGATTCATTACTATCATTCTACCACTACTATATTTCTAGTTAATGTTAGACATATAATTTGAAAATATTTTTTTTAAGTCAATCGTTTTAAAAATATATTTCTAATTTTAGAACAAATAGCATACTAAAATATTTTTTAGACAAATCTTTATTGACGTTTAAAAAAGATGATTAAAATTATTAGAATAAGTGTTTCTTAGAGTGTTAAATATTACTAGAATAATTAAAAAAATATTTTCAAATATATATTTATTTTGATAGTATTCCCTCCGTCCCAAATTAATTGCATTTCTAGGATTTTTTAAAGTCAAATTGACTATTGTTAAAACTAATCTTTTTACTATTTTTGCTAATATATAGGTGAAGATATTATAACCAAAAGAAAGTATATACAATTTATTACTAATTTTAATTTTTATAATTTTAAAAATATATTTATATATGCTTAATTATTAATTTTAAAAATAGTCAATTTGACTTAAAAAAGTCCTAGAAAAGCAATTAATTTGAGACGGAGGGAGTATTATTTATCTTTGAAGATATCAATTGTCTTTATAAAAAATCAAAATTTCAAAGAAGACTTACTACAAACGAAGGGACGGGGACAAATCAATAAATAAATAAACTACGCCGGGGCCAGGACATAATTGTAGTAAGGCCAAAAAGTTTTTGCCCAAACTTTAATGTGCAATTTTTTACTTTTTAAAATTAGAATTTCCTTATATTACAATACATAAGGATCTCTGTTATACACGGATTGTGGCAAAGAGAAACTCGAAAATGTAATATTTGTGTAGGAAATAAATATATTTTTATAAATAAAAATAAGTTTCACGAGTTATTCTTTTACATAAGATTAGGGTTTACTTTTTATTCATGTGTGTAGAATTTTATATAACTATCAATTTTACTTGTGAAAATATGAATTCTCAAAAACGGGAAAGATATATTTTATAAGAGTGATGTTAGAAGTCTCAAATTTTTAGTCTCAAATAATGTGTCACCGTAATATTGATTGAATAGATTTCATGTGATTGGTTATGTAATAAATTATTATTAAAATTTTTAATATCATGTCATTTGAGACTCCAAACATTATTCTATTTATAAAGTTGCTCATGTTTTAGATAACCTAAAAGAGCAAAATAACTCTGATATTTGGAACTGTGAAAATATTTTCCCTTCCTTTTTCAATGACTATTTTATATATGTGTGTGTGAGAGAGATACTTGAATTTTCTGCATAAATCTTCGCGAACCTAAAATAAAAATATCAAAAATTTACAAGCCTCGAAGATATTACTCATCAAATTTGCTGTGTAGCCCGGACCATTGTGATAGCTTTATCCTGCGGATGGAGTACTATAATCGGAAGTGGGACCCACCAGCTGCACACTATGTATATCCAAAAAAAACAATATATTCCCATTTTTGCCATCCAAACAAGAAGATTTTTTTATAGCAAGGGACTAGAGATATTTTGTGCATCCCTTTGTAGTTTGTACCATTTTAGCTATAGGCCAGTGAGTGGAGGATAATGTTATCCAGGGATCTGTTATCCATGAAATCCTTGACACTTCCCCCACTCTCTCAGCTCTCCTGTTTCCCACCAAAACCCTATACCAGAAGCAGAGCTCACCCTTTCAAGCCATGGAAAGAAAGGGCATCTCAGCCAACCCGGTTCCGCTGTCAAAAGATGTATGTACCAGGTAGGTGGATGATAGCTCCGGAATGCATATGTGCGCGCGTGTGCGAGTTATATATTCATATATGTATATGTATGTAACGGATTCTGATTTCAGAATGTGTATAATACTTGTATAACAAAGTTTATCTGAAATCTAACTTCTATATAAAATGCAACTTATTTTTATAGACGATACTTATGGACTGTTTATTTGCAACTGCCTGGAACCCATATCCATAACTGTATTGCCTAAAATTAAATTTATTTATATCAATAAATCAATCAAATTGACTTGAAAAAAGTCAATATTAATCTTATATTTTAGAATGGATGGAGTACATCGATACATGCCTCCATTACATTTGGTCCCATAGATAGGAAAGATGGAAGAGATTCTTCCTACGACATTCTGTTCAGCAGCCTTTCTCGATAAAGAAAAAAAGAATGAAATAAATACACAGTGAGGATCACAATTATCTGAAAGCAAGAGCAAGCACTCAATTAATACTTATTGCAGAATTCATTATTTTTAAAAGTTAAATGAATCACATCAATTTTTTGAATTTGAATTAAATTAGCTTTGAAAAGTTAAACTTGAGGATAAGCATGAACTTCCGGATTTTATGAAAAGGGGGAAGAATGTTTTATGAATTAGGGTTTTGTTGCAGGATTTGGAGAAGCATCACCGGAGAAAAAGGCAGCAAAAAACCTTCATAATTTCTTCACTTATGTTGCCGTCAAGATTGTTACTGCACAGCTTGAGGTTCTTCCCCTCCTTATGTCATACCTGAGAGTGCATATTTTAAATACTCCCTCCATTTCACATAAGTTCATTATTGATTTTTTAGAACTTAAATTCAAAATTGTAATGATCTATTAAAAATTATAAAACAATAAATTTTACACAGTACTTTTTACGTAGTTTACGATATTCATTATTGTATTGTCTAAAATTTAATGAGTCTATTTTAATTTTGAATTTGAAAACGTCTCAAATTGATTTTTAATGAGTTCATGTTAGTCAAAGATTTTGGAACAGTGGAAGTACAATGTTATCTCGTTCTTGGTTCTCAAGTAGCATCATGTACTCCTTATTGCTCAAGAAAAATTATTTATGTAGACTAATTTTATGTTGATTGTGAATTGCGCTTACGTAAAATTATAAGCAATAAAATAGAACAGTAATATGTGAGTCTCTTTTTTACACCTTCCTATTCCATGTATGATGTATCCACGTACATCGGTTTCAATATCGACATGAATTTATCGTCATATATATATATATATATATATATATATATATAGCAAACACTTATAGCTCAAAAGCCTCAACTGAGAGTTCACATGCAGTTTAGCAGTTATATAAGATTCATATTGGGTTTGTAAGATATTATATGATGAGTCCTGTTATGTATTGCGACCAATTTGTGCCGAATAACAATTGTGAAATCTATCAATACATGATATTGGACAAAGTAATATATTTTGTATATACCTTGAATTAAAATGTATGTTTGGGTAATCAATCTGATTACAGTTATTTGACAGAGCAGAGCTATAACCCTGAGGCACATGTGGAGTTGATGGAATTTTTGGAAAGAAATTCTTTAAACGATGGGGATGAGTTTTGCGCCACGTTGATGCGAGAATCTCCAAGGCATAAAAGTTTAGGTACGCATACATATAGGTCCTATAATGATTGTGAGGAATTGGAACAGAAAGAAAAGAAAACAAAAGCAATATTCCTAAATTCTACTCTTTTTTAGAAATATATAAAAATAAAAATAAAAGAAGAAAATTAGAAAGAAAAGAAAAAAGTTCACTCGGATCATCTTGATGAGACTTGCCGGAAAAGAAAGAAAAATGATTAGTTGACGAGGTATTGAAGCTTTTAGTATCCATCAATATGGTGATTTTGTGTTTTTTTTTCTTTCTTTTTTTCTCTTTTGCCCTCACAACTTTAGATGTATTATTGTTTTGTTCTTTTTAATTTAGATTTTTTTTATCTTTCTATTTAGTCCTCTAAATTTTATAAAGTTCTAATTTTACTGAACATAATTTACACACACACCGCATGTGTCACCAGGTGTTTGTACATTATAATGCAAACAAATTAGCACGGTGTTCATGTTTTAGTAACGAGTAATAAAACCACAAGAATATATCTCAAGTGCTATGTATTTTTCTATTCTTCCTGGTATTCTAAAAATTCCCACTTGGGTTTGCTTAATCCTCGTCTAGGCGTTAAGCTGGTTCTTTACTGTTTAGATTTGGTTGGACGCTTACGGCGGCCGACGGGAGCCTAGGTGGAATCAAACCTCTACCGCATCGATATAGTACGAGGCTTTGAAGCATTACAATTCTTGAAATGAATTTGTGAAACCTTAAAAGATTGCGTTTTTTTCCATGCAAAAATTAAAAAATTACATCCATTATATACTCTGTATAGCATAACAAGTATATAATATAGAAAAATAAATAAATGAGACCGCTTAAGCACTGCATAGAAAATCTGCCTAGGCGGCTTAGGTGCTAAGCGCCCCCTCCGCCGCTTAGGTCCTCCTAGCAATTTTTGGAACAATATTCTTCCTCAACCTATTCTCATGATAACAGTGTCTTGCTTGCTGATCTTGCAAAGTTGTAGTCTTGGTCCAAGCGCTAGTAAAAGTTGTTAAAGCTAAAAATTTAAATTCCTCGTGAATGAATCTAATGTACCTTGGGAAAATTTGTGTTTAGAAGTTTGTATGTTCTGTTTGGTACAAGGGCAAGATATTGGAGAGGATAATATTTTTCCTTATGGGTGACAGATTATCCTATGGGTGACTGATTATTTTACTCTTAGACCCATGTATTGATTATTACTGTGAGGTGATTTCAAACATATCAAGGGTAATTGTGTATACATATCAGGGATCAATTCTTTTACTTACTCTATAATTATTAACTCTCCTAGCTAACCCACTTCAATTTTGAGTAATTGACACTTTGCATCTCCCCCTATTTTGCTTCATTGTGCACTATGCATCTCACACTTAAAACATAAATATTCGCATTCCTTACTTTTAATGCCTTAACAAAAAAATACACACTCCAAATGAAAAATTGTCAAAGAGGCTAACGGGGTTAGCCAGGTGCACCTCACATGAGATATTTTCAGGGGAAAATTTGTAAAACTAAGGTAATTCTTGGTTATTATTAAATTATAAATTACCTTTGGTTGACAAAGTTGCCCCTAAAAATATCGCATGTAATGGTTAACGCCTCTTTGACGGTTTTCTTTTCAGAGTACTTTTGTCAAGGTGCTGAAAATATAGGATACAAAATGTCTATTTTTAAAATCTAAAGTGCAAAATGAAGAAAATTAGGAGAATACGGTTTTCTTTTCAGAGTACTTTTGTCAAGGTGCTGAAAATATAGGATACAAAATGTCTATTTTTAAAATCTAAAGTGCAAAATGAAGAAAATTAGGAGAATACAACGTTACTCATTACTCGTTACTTTTTAACCAAAATGATGCTAATGTAACAAAGTCTCCCTGCTTTCTTCAAATAAAATCCCATGACAAATTTTTTATAGTTCCTTATAAATACTTGAGTAATGTGTTCAATTTTTAAGGATTGAGTTCTGACTATGATAATGTTTTCTGTGAGTTGTATCTGTGGGAATTACTTCATGGCTTCTCCTTGCAGCTTTGCGCATACTAGAGGTCAGTGTATTATTTCTTGTAAATTGGATAACTTTGTTCCATTTTGCTAATCTTCTAGAGGCTAGAGCTTATTATATCCTTGAACTAAATAATACACATCCTCATTCAGGTTCGATCAGCATACTGTAAAAATGACTTTGAATGGGACAACTTGAAGCGGTTGGCTTCTAAGGTAAAAAGTTTATATATATTTACTACTCATTACGATTCTGCATTAGGTTTGTTCGATTACTATTGTTTACGACTGTAGCGTTTGGACCTCCAAACGTACCGCACTATTTTTGGTGTGTTGCGTTTGAATCCCAAATACAGCATTTATAAGTTAAATAAGCTACATTTGAAATTAGCTACTACTAGACGAACAATATTTTCAAGTGCATTTAGACTATCAAATGCTTTAAACAATCCAAACAATCCAAGCTGTGTAACCAAACATACTGTATAGCATTTGTAAGTCAAATAAGCTGCATTTGTAAGTCAAATAAGTTGTGTTTATAAGTCAAATAACTTATTTTTAGACGAACAAAATTTTTAAGTGCATTTGAACTTACAAACATTGTGTGACACATGCACATTGTCTACCCTCTGCCTGCTGCTGGTTATCTCATCATTTTGATTGTATGTAACTCTGTACTGCTTATCTTTGCAGATAGTCGACGAATCTAACACAAGACTCATGAGGGATTATGTCTTGGAAACTAGTCAAGAAAGCGAAAAGTAATTATGTGTGCGAATATACCATTGCAATGTACTATAATCTTTTATAGAGATGGGTAGAAATCTAAAGGATTCATGGGGAAGTGCATACTGCTCAAATGCCTTAATTTATGGCTATGAATATGAATATCAATTTTTATTTGCCTTAGTGGCCATGAATATGAATATCGTCTTTTAACAAATAAGTTGCATTATTTTCCGTGCAAAATGCACCATGAAAAGTAACTTATATGCTCGTATGCTAGGACTGCAGCAGAGTGTTCTTTCCATCCCCAGAAAATAACTGATAAAAGGGACAATCCACACATGAAGATGAGAAACCACAATGTTGAAGCAAATCACAGAAACTGATCGATCATGTAAATATTGCATGTGAAAAACCAATATTTATTCGTAGTCTTTATTTACTTGTATGTTCCACATAAAAGTGAAGTTTGCAAACCATTAGAAAGAAACTTGGCAGATCTTTCACAAATATTTAATCATAGAATAGAATTGTGCAAGACAAAGCATCAACGATGTATTATTTCCAGAAAATATTTACTACCATATACCAACATATATTAACTAATCTGATACGAAAAAACATAAAATTTACATACGCCTATATTATATCCTTCATTTATGTAAATCTTAACTTTATAATGAGGCAAAACTACATATAGTTTGATGCTCCCTTTTTATTTTGATAGGTACATATAGTTCGCTTCTCCCTTATAAACTCCTTAATCTAATGATTTCTCACTCTTTTCACCTTCCTGCAAACGAAAGCCATCTCATTAACAGTCGACAAAGTGAAGGAAACAAGAAGTACGCATATGCGCGAGGGGAGTCTTTGAAGTAAATAAGAAATCCACATGCCAGTAGATGTAAATACAGTTTTGTTGATGATAATAAACAACTTACCTCAAGGTAGCGGCGGACATCAGGGGAAGCCTGGATATCCCCTTTGCTAAAATATGAGTGAGCGTTTTCTTCAATATTCTCCAGCCTACAATAAATAAAAAACAATTCATTCTCCCACAAGCTCATAGAATTCACTGTAAGTTTAAAATATATAAATAAATTAATTAATTAAAAAAAACAATGATCTATATTCTACAAAGCAACCATTAGACTTCAAAATATGAAAGACAGATAAACCTACTAATCTAATACTCATCTATAAGGTAGATTAATATATAAAAAAAAACAGATCTAGCAGGTTATATTCATGGAATGCAGTTAAAATCATCCTTTGGCTAAATATCACGTCTCTTCGTCTGGAATGTGTCAACTTCTGGATCTAATACATTTGAAGGGCTATATGTTGTCATGTAATATCGTTTTCCTTTTCAAAGAAACAACCCAAGGATATAACAGAAATAGATTGTTTTGGAGAAATGCTTTACCTATAGATGTAATTGACCATAATCCCACCACTCTGATCAAGGCCCTTTTCTGATCGATCTGCCATCCAATTCAGTCTCCCAATCATCTGTTAAGAATAATATGAAAATTTTGGGTTACTAATTAGTTGGTGGCTCTATCATGAATTTAATCAGAAAATGCAAATAATTCCACTTGAATTAAAAAATTCTATGCATTTTTATACTGATGAACAGTAATATAGTTATAAACTATTAGTAAATTAAAATTTAGCACCAGTTGTTTACTCAAAATCTCACTTTACCACCTGTGGTCCTAAAAGCTACAGATAGCCTACATATGATTTTGAGTTAAGTGACATAACCAATCAACTCAGTATGTGTATCATAAATTGATTGGCTGTGTCATTTGGCTCAAAAGCACAGGTATTAGGACCACAACAGTGAAATGGAATTGGGTAAATCATAGGTGGTAAAATGCATTTTACTAAATAATTAGGAAAGAATTAACATTGCTCTTATATCCCAAATAGAATCTCTAAGAAGAGTAACTTCATCCAGTTTACTCTTGTTCAGCCACAAAACTAAATACTCATTAGACATGAATTTAAGACAAAATTACACAAGGAGCACAGCAAATTGTAAATGTTCATGAAGTAGTTGTATGAAGTGAATGATGCATCTACATCTTTTTTCATATCAGTTCTACTTAACATCAATATATGCACAAGAACAAAATTCATCAGCTATTCCTTTTTCCATAGAATGGCCAAAATAACAAATTATTCTATTCTAGTTCTTTTTAATTTATTAACCCCCCCCCCCCCCCCCCCCCCCCCCAAAAAAAAAAAAGAAAGAAAGAAAGAAATGCAACTGGTGATCAGCACTTTGTTTAAGTAAAACATGGATTTTAAATTCTTAAATTTCAATTCAAGATACAAGATAAACATAGATGAAGCATGCTTGCAATTCAAGATACAAGATAGACATAGATGAAGCATGCAAGCATTCTCCTCCATTCGCATAGTGCAACAGGTTGCCTTCCCCCTCTTCTTTTCAAAAGCTAAACTTCCTCAGAAGGACAAAAGCCACACAAAAGACAGTTAGACAAGGATTTAGTATGATCTGTCGCCCACAAAAATGTATATATAAAATAAATGTGAGATTAATGAAGACCTCAACATTCAGTCAAATCTTACATGTGAACAATCAAAAACTTTAGGTGACCTTTCCATCCATTTCCCGGGCGAAGGATGAGATTTGAGCCACTTGGAAGGCCACAAAGTAATTTATTTTGGGCTTCAAATTATACGTGATAAAGACTGTTATACAAGACTACAAGTTAAGAAATATGTTAGGCCTGGCCCTTGGCTCACGGTATAATATGTTACTTATGACAGACCATATATGTTCCTCTCAAGATGACAGAATCGTTGTCAGAGCAAGGGGCATCACAGTAGTTCATAAAAGGCCATTTTTCATTTTCATCCCCCACCCCCCAACCAAAAGAAAAAAACATACACAAGGTTCCATGTGGGTAAATAGGCGTATGATTTCTTCCTCTATTGGAAGGATTGTCATCGTTTGTTTTTATACACTTTTTTAACTACTAAAATTATATCTAAGTTCCTTATACACCAACAAATATGATAGAGAAAGAGAGATTTGTAATTGTCAACACAGATAAACTCGTAGAATATACTTGGATACATGGAATTTGAAGGAATTGGCTTCACGTACACTTGCACCCAAGTACAGCTGTTGAAGTCTTTAAACTTATTGGAGACATAACGGACATACAAGAGGTGGAAGAGCTACTGTATTGGAAATTTGGGATATGTGAAACTAGAATCCTTCTTCAAAGCAACTTAAATTTTCAGATCCATCTAGAAACAGTTCAGTTTCATCCTTAAAATCTAAAGTTAGGTTAATAAATCTAGATCTAAGGTAAACCTCTTTAAGCATTAAACCTAAATTCACTCAATACTTAACTGCAAAATTTGATGAACCTGTCATTACAGAAATTCTTTTCACACCTTTCCTGCCAAGTCAAACATTCTCATCGGCTCCAAGCCGCTGACTACCCGTAAGATAGCCTGGATCTTCTGAGTGTAATGCAATCTCCATGATCACTTGATCAGCAACTCGTATTGCTATCAAAACCAGTCAAAATGCAATTATGCCTGATTTATCTTTTTTCCTTTCCACCACGAAGTATTCTTATTTGCTACATATTTTCCACACAAAGCACGATTGACAAGGTAATGTTCAGGGGTTAAATTTAAATATTTTGGACTTGCCCAACACCAAAAGCAAACTCAAGTAATATGTCACAGAAGTACCTTCAACAATCATTTTTAACTGCTATTCAAGTCCCCTGTTAGGTTTTATTAAGCAAGCACATGATCTTGCTTCTAAGGCACAGATGCTAAAGTCTATTTGTTTATTTGCTTAATCTATTTATTGTCACCAAAAAAAAACATTTCTAAACGAGAAAGTATAATTCTAGATAGTTATTTCCAGTTACTATCAGAATCAAGTATTATGTTATGAGCAAGAGCTATAATACAAACATTTTGCCTGACATACCGCTCCATTCTGTAAGTGGAAGTTTGCAACAGAATCAAGAGCCTTCCCCCGCTTCTTCTCTTGCAGAAGGTACCTGAGTCAAAGAAACAACATTTTACAATTCCATTGTCACAAGGAGATGTCTCCAGCTACATTTGAATAATCAACACTGGAGTGGGCATATGGACAGTGGCAACTGAGAATCTATCAGTTGGTTTCAAATGATTTAAAAACAGATAAAACGATTACTTTCACAGTGGGTAAACAATTGTCTGTTGGAGTACAATGACTATGGTTTCATACAAATGTTTTACTTCCAAGTTCCAACCATAAGAACTGCCAACCAATATGATCGTGTACATCTTAAGAAACGAATTATAGGATCTTCCTTCTACTGTATAAAGTGTAATGTACCTTGCGCAAAGTCGTAGTAAAGGTTTTTCTAATACAGAAGTCAATCTATCAGAACTAGTCCACTCATGGTTGGTGGATGTCAACAAGCTCAACATCACTTCCATGCCATCTTTTCCAGTCACAAATTCTCTGCAAGAGGACATATTATCACACGTGAAATAAATAAGTTGCATTTAGTGACGGGATTCTGAGGGGGGAAAAACCTTCCACATTTTTTCAAAATACAAGCATATATAGTTTATGAACAATAACTGACGGCAGAATATGCTATTATATGCCAAATATATTTTCAGACCATGTAATAGATCTATAACTGATCATAAAAACAAGAGGACAATAAAACGATAAAGAAAAACTGAAGTTCACCCGTGAAAGTAAGCTCAATTGTCAAAACCTTTTCTGATACATTTTCATTCTCACAGTAACATAAAAATTAGAATTTAATGCAGGTAGGCTTTCAAGCAAGCGTGAGTAATGTGAGAATCTCCACTGAAACTTCTTCGAAGAAAACATTTTTCTAGGGGATGGGGTCGGGGGTGGATTAAGTTTTTGCATGTTATTAAAATTCATATGAAAAACTCTCAGTACTAGAATAGCAGAATATAATAGGGTAAGGATGTCAACATAGGATGGAGATAATGGGTTCATTATTTGAACTCCAGGGGAAGAGGCGAACTGATTCAAGAGAGTTTTCCAACTTCCTTAAAGCTTATGTCTTTCACACAAAGCCTTTTGAATATAACAATAACATCATATTGTATTTCAAAATCTGAAAGAGGTGGTGAAGAATGTATACTTGGACCTAAAGTGAGTTGATGTAGGACGGGGACGGGGTAGGAAGAAAGAATAAGAGTACCTATTTCCGCAGATAATCAATAAAGAAACACACACAGAAGCACACAGCTTTAATCTCAAATCAATATATTCAATAATCTAAAAATAATGAAGTATTACAATGTTTAAATAGAAAACCCAATACTAGGGGACCAAGTAAAAACCCTAATTTAGAAAGGAAATAATCTCCTAACTAAAATCTACTACTATAATAAACTCTCCTAATTGAAATTTACTACTACAATTAAAACTCTCCTAATGAAAAGCTACTACTATAATATCCTACTAAATAATTTCATTAATAACTCAACATTTCTCTCTAAATAACAATACAAAATTAATAAACTTCTTGAATTTCTTCTTTCGTACCGCATCATTCTCCTCGCCTTTGAAAAAAAACTTGTCCTTGAGTTTTGAAATATCGTAGAATAATAAACCACAGTTCGAGAGATGCCTTCCAACAAAACATGCGCATCCGATGTTTCTTGAACACAAATTTCGTGAATAGCGTTGACACAAGCAAGAAACTAGATGCAGCTTTGGACTCAAATATGAAATTTGGCATAAGAAAGTCAACATGTTCTACCTCAATTGTGTCTTTCTTTTTGTGTTCAACTTCTTGGTCAACATGGTTCACCTCTTGCACTGCACTTCCTTTAATGCAAACCTCCTTGGAATCTTCAATGGAAACAACATCCTCAACTTTATCTTTCTTGATGTTTTCGCATATGGGGTCAAACTTAATTTCAATTTCCTCACTGCAAACCATCTCTGAATCTGCAAGTTGTTCAACACACTTAACTTCCGCTTCATGTTTCTCACAAACATCAATATGTGAGAATACTTGCTTTTCTTTATCCTCACCAATTTCATATTGGTTACTGATACGTTCAAGTATTGTGAGACATTCATCAATTGTCTTGTAAGAATTTACTTTGCGAGTCTCCTCATGTGAACGCGTCGCTTTAGTTGAACAAACACGATTAGGATAAACATTTTTTTGTGCAATATGGATGATAATAGCATGTGGTTATGCACTTGTAATGTGTCTTTAAATTTGCAAGGCTTGTTTCAGAAAGTGCAAGCTAATCGCATAATTTCTAATACTTGACACTATACAGGACACAACACCGTTTAAGTTGCTCGTATATGATCAAAGTTCGATGCTCAAGTTGCTTTATCTTAGCCCAAAGAAAGTCTGGATTGTTAAACTTGGAAGACATTGTATATATGTAGAGGAGCTGAATTGAAAATTTCAAAAACTTTGGAGGGTAAATTGAAAATTTCAGAAATGTTAGGGGTTGAATCGAAAGTTTTAAAAACTTTGGGGGCTGAGTTGAGAATTTCAGAAACCTGTGGGTACTAAACTGTAATTTGGCAGAAGAAAACCAGAATGCCACACACTATAGCAATGAACAATAACGTCAAACTTTTTTTTCCCGTAATAGATGGAGACTACAGCGACGACAATTCCTGCTGCAGATCGTGCTTTTGTCTCGGAAAATTGTTGTCGATTCTCTAGCGAATTTCGAATTTGATGGAGGCCAGAAAAATAGGGTAGGAAGGAATTAGGTGAAATCAAAATATATCAGGAATTTTGGCTCTTGATATGCATGATTGGCTGATGACCATCTTATCACATATTGAAATGGATGGGACGTTCAATCAAGCCAGACCACTTGGGCGGTTGAGAGGGGAACAACACTGTTTTAGCTTTGATCTCAAGTCAGCCACATTATGATGTAGGACGGGGACGGGGTAAGAAGAAAGAATAAGAGTATCTATCTCCGCAGAGAATCAGTAAAGAAACACACACAAAAGCACACAACTTTAATCTCAAATCAATATATTCAATAATCTAAAAATAATGAAGTATTACAATGTTTAAATAAAAAATCCAATACTTAGGGACTAAGTAAAAACCCTAATTTAGAAAGGAAATAATCTCCTAACTAAAATCTATTACTATAATAAACTCTCCTAATTGAAATCTACTACTACAATTAAAACTCTCCTAATGAAAAGCTACCACTATAATATCCTACTAAATAATTTCATTAATAACTCAACATTTATCTCTAAATAATAATACAAAATTAATAAACTTCTTGAATTTCTTCTTTCGTATCGCATCATGAGTGTTGTGCTTTTGAAGGAGTATAGCATGTTGATTGCTAAAGATGGCATCTTTTCAGGTTGAGTGTTCAAAGAGGATACAATAGACACAGAACTGATAATAAAAACAAATGGTTTTTACTGGTGCTAGTATCCGCAAGAACATATTATTTAGGGAATTGATATTTTCGCAAGGTAATTTGTTATTTCTGAAGTGAGTCCCATCTCCTAACTAAACTAATTCATTTTGTGCCTAATTTGCCCTCCATTTGATACGGTACCCAGTTGCTCTCTCCCTTCATCCTCCTGCAACTCATTTTCTTGCTTTGCCATTCACCATTTTTGCCCTATCTCGAACAAACCACACCCAAATATCTGCATTATTTTTCTCAATTTGTGATAGAAGTAGTTAATTTGATTTTTGTCAGAATGTATATTAGCATGTATTAAGGAAAACAGGTTTCCCCAATGTTTCCCTCTGTGTATTGTGTATAAATATTGTAGCTTTCAATCAGAATAATATAACAGTGTATAGATTTTCTACACTTTCTACATGGTATCAAAGCATGATCCATTAATCAGTGAATTTTTTTCCTCTTTTTCTCTTCCGCTCGCTGCTGCTACATTTTTTCATTTGAAAACTAGCTTAAACAATTACATACACTGAAATTGATATCATAATTGGGTTACCCATAGCCAGGCGACCAGCTCAAAAGTTTCCATTTTCCGACCCACCGTCGTACGCGCCACCCACGCACCCGACCACCGACGCCACGCGCCGGCGCGTGAGCCACTTTCCGACTACTTTTTTCCGACGCGGCTTCTTCCACAGTGGTCGCCTCTCTCTCCTCTACCCATCCACAGTGGTCTTATAGAGAGAAAATCAGGTTTGTTTGGATTTGGCTTATTATTGGTTCGGTTGGGCTTTTTTCCTTCACTGTGAGTCACTGCATCCTGCTTCTTAAGGCTTTCTTAACTAAGTTAGTGCACACTGTTTCACTGTGAGTTACTGCATCTGTAAACTGAACTCTAAAAGTACCAAAACTACCTGCAGTTTTTTTTTCTTTCTCTAAAAATTCACTGTCTTATTTTTGAGCCTGTAAATTATCCTTGTTGCTATTTCCTTGGATAAATCTTGTTGCTCCTATCACCGTACCCTCACCATGGCAGAATCTAGTCTCACTCATAGTGATGGTACCATTGAAACCAATAAAGGGCAGTTGATTAGAAATCACCATCTCAACTCTGCTTTGGTTCTTAGTCCATTCAAGTTGGATGGAAGCAATTACCTAGCTTAGTCCCAAGCATGTCATATGTTAATTGAAGCAAACCGAATGCAGCACTTTATCACTGGTACAACCACCATGCCTGTACAAGCAGGTATTGCTCAAGAAGAATGGAAATTCGATAACTCCATGGTCAAAACATGAATTTTTAACTCAATAGAACCACATATGAGTAGTTACATGTTCCTAGACACAGCATATGCACTTTGGGAAGCTATCTCTCAAACTTTCTCTGTTTCTGGTGATATATCTAAGGCATATGATATCCGTAAACGAATCCGTGAGTTGGATCAAAGGGAGAAGCCCGTGGCACAGTACTTTGCAGAGAATAATGCACTCTGGCAGGAGCTCGATCATTACCGGATTTTCTCAACTAAACGTCGGGAAGATGCAACGGCTTATCAAAAGTTTATTAATGAAGATAGAGTTGTAGATTTCTTGGCTGGTTTGAATATAGAATTTGATCAAGTTCGAGCACAGCTACTTGGTCAGACACATTTTCCATCACTGAGAGAGGCTCATACTAGAGTCCAACAAGAGGAAAGTAGGCGTCGGGTGATGGTACTAAAATCAAATTCTGTTGACCGATCAGCCTTGATTGCCTCGTATCTTAAGCCTAGCTTTCCCATTCCCTCTCCTATTGAGGAGTCCCGTGAGTGTGACTATTGTGGGGGGAAGAATCATACCAGAGATCGCTGCTTTAAGCTTCATGGGCGTCCTAAAAGACGTGGAGGTCGATCTGGTCGTGGATCTCATGCCTATATGTCTACTCCTCCACTTTCTGCTGATATACCCAGTACTACAGACACTACTCATGCATTGACTCCTGAGAAAATCACTGCCTTTCGGAAATTCTATTCCAAACCTACTTCCTCTCATTATGCCCAGACAGGTATACCTCCTTGTGCTTTTCATGTTTCACCCACTTGCCTTAGTTGGATTATAGATACAGGTGCTTCCGAGCATATGACTGGGTCCTCCGACCTTTTTACTTCATATATGCCCCGTTCTGGAAAAGACAAAGTTCGAGTTGCTGATGGCTCCCTGTCTTCTATCTTCGGGAGTGGTTCTGTAGTTTGTACCCCTTCATTGACTTTATCATCTGTTCTCCATATTTCTTCCTTCACTGCAAATTTATTATCTGTCCAACGTCTTTCTGAATCTATGCACTGTTCAGTAACCTTTTTTTCAAATCATTGTATTTTTCAGGACTTGGTGACGGAACAGAAAATTGGTAGTGGTAGTGGTAGTGCAGTTGGTAGTCTCTATTATTTAGATGTTCCCTCATCGAACATGGTCCCTACTCAGGCTCTTCACTCTGTTTCAGACTCCAACCTAGCCTCTTTCCATCAATGGCATCGTCGTTTGGGTCATCCTTCTTTTTCAGTATTGGAATTTTTGTTTCCGTCTTTAGTTAAGCATTGTAACAAAACTCAATTTTTGTGTGAACCATGTGAACTCAGTAAACACAAACGTTCGACTTATTCTGCTATTAACAGTCGTCATTCTGAGTCTTTTGCTATTATCCATACCGATGTATGGGGGCCCTCTCGAATTGTTTCCCGTTCTGATTTTAGATGGTTTGTTAGCTTTATTGATTGTCATTCCCGTGTCACTTGAATTTACCTTTTGCGTTCCAAAAGTGAAGTTTTTGATTGCTTTCAGGACTTTCATAAAATGGTTCAAACTCAATTTAACGCTAAAGTCAAAATTCTCCATAGTGATAACGGTCGTGAATACAGTAATAATCATGCTTTTGAATCTTACCTCTCCCAGCATGGCATCATTCTTCAAACCTCCTGTGTCAAAACCCCAGAACAAAATGGAGTAGCAGAAAGAAAAAATCGACACCTACTAGAAGTTGCCCGCACTCTTATGTTTACAATGAAAACCCCTAATTTTTTATGGGGTGATGCGATTCTGACTGCTGCATTCCTTATCAATCGCCTTCCTTCTAGAAGCCTTGGAAACAAAAGTCCTATCTCCATTCTCCAGCACATAACCAATCCTTCTCCCTCGCCACGAGTTTTTGGATGCGTGTGCTATGTTCATGATAAATCTCTCACTCGGGGTAAATTAGATCCCAAAGCTCTTCGGTGTGTTTTTATTGGTTATTCTCCAACCCAAAAAGGTTATAAATGTTATCATCCCCCTTCTAACAAAGTATTTGTCACTCGGGATGTAACTTTTTGGGAGTCGGAACCTTTTTATTCTTCTTCACCTTCTCCTTAGGGGGAGGATATTATTAATGAGGAGACGTTTCCTTTTGAGACTGGCATTACAAGTACTATTATACCACCTTCCCCTATTCATGTTGTTGTTTCTGATAATTCTACACAGGGGGAGTTACAATTACACGAGTCATGTGCTAGACAGCCTGAGCCTGAGTTTAGGACCTATACTCGAAAAGGGAAAAATAAGGTTGTCATTGCTGCACCACTACACCAACCTTGCTCCGAACCTAGTCTTGATAATACTAATGGTAAGAATCCTAATCCTATTTGTTCTTCTGATAATACTGACATTCCTATTGCTCTTAGAAAAGGTGTCAGGTCTTGTACACAACATCCTATGTCGAATTTTGTATCATATGATAAATTATCTGCATCCTACCATTCCTTTGTTTCTTCTTTATCCTCTATATCTATTCCTCAGGGGTGGAAAGAAGCAATTAGCAACGAGAACTGGAAACATATATGATAGAAGAGATGAATGCCCTGAAAAAGAATGATACTTGGGAACTAGTTACTCTTCCTTATGGGAAAAAACCAGTTGGTTGCAAATGGGTATATACAGTGAAACAAAAGCCAGATGGGACAGTTGAAAGACTCAAAGCCAAGCTAGTCGCAAAAGGGTACACTCAAATCCATGGGATTGATTACCAGGAGAATTTTGCTCCTGTGGCGAAAATGAACTCTATTCGTACCATAAGTCCATAATCTCATGTGCAGCAAACTTTGGCTGGGATATTCAGCAATTGGATGTGAAAAATGCATTTCTTCATGGTGACTTGGAAGAAGAAGTATACATGGAAATACCTTCTGGCTTTACTTCATCGGTCACCAAGGGTAAGGTTTGCAAACTGCGAAAGGCTTTGTACAGGTTGAAGCAATCTCCTCGAGCCTGGTTCGGTAAATTCCACAAAACAATGATAAAACTTGGGTACAAGCAGACTCGAGCAGATCACACTCTATTTGTCAAACAAATAAATGGTAAGACTGTCATTCTTATTGTTTATGTTGATGACATTGTGGTGACAGGGGATAATAGAGAAGAGATAGTTAATCTCAAAGCAAGTCTGGCTAAAGAGTTTGAAATCAAAGATCTTAGCACCTTGAAATATTTCCTTGGTATTGAAGTTACAAGATCTTCCAGTGGGATTTTTCTATCTCAACGGAAGTATGTCCTTGATCTTTTAACAGAAACTGGGATGTTAGGATGTAAACCTGCTGATTCTCCTATCGAAGTTAATCATCATCTAACAGGCGGCACAGGTCCTACAGTTGATAGAGAAAGATATCAACGTTTGGTGGGACGATTGATATACCTTTCTCACACTAGACCTGATATATCTTATGTTGTGGGTATAGTGAGTCAATATATGCATGATCCTAGATATTGCCATATGGAAACTGTTTATAGAATTCTGAGGTATCTCAAGTCTGCTCCTGGAAAAGGTCTATTGTTTTCACCAAATGGTCATATGAAAGTCGAAGCTTTTTCCGACTCAGATTGGGCTGGCTCTATAGAGGATCGTCGATCTACATCAGGCTACTGTTCATTTGTTGGAGGTAATCTTGTTACTTGGCGTAGTAAAAAACAGTCCGTGGTGGCAAGATCTAGCGCTGAGGCTGAATATCGAGCTATCGTCTTGGGTATATGTGAACTAATGTGGCTTCGAACTTTGCTAGAAGATTTGTGTGTTACAACTAAAGGGCCTATGCAGTTATTTTGTGATAACAAGGCGGCCATTAATATTGCAAATGACCCAGTACAGCACGATAGAACGAAGCACATTGAGATTGACAGACACTTCATCAAAGAAAAATTAATCAGTGGACTTATTTGCTTACCTTTTGTAAAGACAGAACATCAGCTAGCTAATATTTTGACTAAGGGTCTTACTGGTAAAATGTTTCATCCATTGTGTTTCAAGTTGGGTATGCGAGATATCTATACACTAACTTGAGGGGGAGTGTCAGAATGTATATTAGCATGTATTGATTCCCTGTTTTCCTCCCCAATGTTTCCCTCTGTGTATTGTGTATAAATATTGTAGCTTTCAATCAAAATAATATAACATAGTGTATAGATTTTCTACACTTTCTACAATTTTAATTTAAAGGCGAACAGGTGTAATCGCAGAGGGGCCTCTTCTTTGATAAAATTGAACCCATTGCATCGAATCTTCCATCTAGTCGGCTGTAATTGGAGCGAAGATCAAACTAAACGAAGAGGCTACTCCGAATACAATGATTATAGAGAAGAAATAGAGCAAAAAATCACCAAATAAGATGATCCATTTATGTCACCTAAACCAACATCTGCAATCTCCACAATTAGAAAGCATTGGGGTTGTTAACCCACCAATCCAACTTAATACTCAACAAGAACGGCACATAATTTCCACCAGCATAAACATAAATCCAATTAAAGGGTGAGTTGCAGCGTAAGTTGTGGCAAGTTAGATTGTTCGCCGTGGCCAGAGGAGGGTGACAAGAGTGACGGTAGTAGGAGGCAGCAGAACGAGCGAGAAGAGGATGATAAGGAGGCCCCATAAATATATCGTCGTTGTCGGAGTTAGAGCTGATGAACTCAAGAAAGCCAATCACTCTTGGGACGGCCGGCGTTTATGAGTGGGAGGTGGGGGTGAAGATTTGCAGCTGGTACAGAAGAATAGAGAATGGGTTGTAGAGAGATGGCAAGTGGGTATTTTGATTCAGAAGAGTAAATTAGACAAAGAGGTAATATATGGGGACCACTGTGGAAATATCACTTTGCCCTGCAGAAATATCACTTCCCATTATTTATCAGGAGGTATTTGAAAGAAGCATGGGTGGATCATCAGGCTCCTTGTTGACGAAGCAAGACTTCGAGAAAAGGCAGTTTCTGTTTCTCTATTAGAAGTTAAAATAACACTGACACCATAATTCATTCCACTTGAAATTATTATGCATCAAATACACACATATGCTACACGAAATGTTCCCAAGGATTTAACAGAATTTGTCATTACATATCACCATCTTCTTTTAACTTTTACTGATGAAAAAATCAAATACTTTTGGTAATTTCGTTACTATATAAAATGACTAAACTTTTATCAACCTTTCTTGCCCCCGCCCATACAACGGAAAGTATTCAATTTTTTGTTTTTGATTTTTATTTTTATAGATGAAATGAAAAGTATGCATACTATGCAACTTCGATCAGTAAATTGGATTTCTTCTTATTTTTTCATAAGGGCTCCCGAATGTACTAAATAGTAAAATACCATACATACGAAACTTACTTAGATGAGTCTGTAAGTGCTCTTTCTTCCTCTGGTTCAAGCATGTTCTCCTGAAAAGCAGAACCAGATCTCTCTGCTGATGCCAACTTTGATAGGAGCCATTGCATATACCCAGGTATAGGGCTAAGTGTTGCAAATGTCTGTTGAGACAATTAATCAATGTCAAAAAGAATCATGGAAAGAGCAAGATTTAAGAAAATTATATAATTAATGTGGTAAAGATGACCAATGTTTTAAAATCTTGCAAACACAAAACATATTCCGATGGCTTGTCCTTTACCATATTTTTTGATAAGGTCTATTATCTAATGAAAATTTTTACAGCTTACCCTAGAGCTGTCAAATTTTTGTGTTAATCTTACTTAGCAACAGTAAATTAGTGCACTTCAGCAACTTAAGGATCTCTTTTGGGAAATAAGCCAGCCTAATCTTGTGGCTCAAATATTGCATGTGGAAAAGGTTGCATAAGCTGGAAGAAATGGTGTGCCATATTTCTCAATCCTTTGAAAGAACATTTCAAGATGCAAATGCTTACAGCTTAGAGTAACTAAAGTTTTTGGGATCTAAATTCCCTTCATAAACTCGGGATTGCATCAAAGAGAAAGTATTTAGAGCAATCAATCAATTAACAGTTTACATTTTATAATGAAGACTTGATGAAAAATAGGTGCAGTTCTTCAAAAGTATAGTTGGAGTTAATGAGCACAAAAAAGCTTACATAAATACGAGGCATGTCTTTCTTCACCAGATCAATTACACGTTTGATGAGGAACTTCCCTAAGTTGATTCCTGCCAAACCAGGCTGCCAATTTCCACAGTTAAGCCAGATTACTCGCATGGAGGAATATTACTGTATATTTTTTCAAAAACAAATGTTGTTTATGCTTGCCAGCAGAAACACTAAGGTCAAAACATGAGTGGATCTTGAAGTGAAAATTAAACTCAAAGAAAGCTAATTTGAATTTTCGAGAACAGAAAGCCATTCCATAAACTAAATAAATTGAGGTGTTCTAAATTCAAAAGTTTATAAGCTAAAAAACCTTTGGCTCTGAAAATGGAAAAATATAGTCTCTCCTTTAATTCAGTAACTTAAGTAAAATACTCTGTAAACTTATCCCAAAAAAAAAAAAAAGTAAACTACACTGTGAGTTTCTATAACTCCAGGAAGACTTTGTAAACAACTAAACACTAATCACATTTATTCCCCAGATACTGTTAGATACCTCCTCCCAAAATATTAAAATGCTGAAAATGTCTATTTTTTAACACCATTTTATTACAGAAAGAATATCTATTTTTTATAAAAAGTTGTTGAAGTAAAGCTTCTTTGCCAGACAAATCAAAACTGGAAAGAAGGTTACCGCAGATATATGATACAAATTCTACATTGGCAAGATTAATTAATTTAATGAGATTGAAACGAAATCTCCGCTTGTCTGATATTGCAAGATGAAGTCAATATCAGATTTTGAATTATATAAACGACGAACATTTTACTTTGCCGCATTTCTAACTGAATTACAGTACAGTTTATTCTTCACTAGTATGACAAAACAGCTTGATACCTGGGTTGATGAAATAGAGTAAAATAATGCAGAAGTTGCTTCACATTCAGATATTGAAGGATCATCCCACAAAACTTCCTGAAATAGATAGTTGCTACTCATAAGTTATTAGGGACAGTTAAGAAGGTAGTACAGAATGTTCTAACCTGTATTGTCTGAGCCACATTCTTCATAAGTGCAACTTCAATAAATATAAGTGGTTCACCTGAATAAGAGTAATTTATTAGACATGATTGTTAAGCAACCAACTCATCCAAAAGCTTAAGGTATTAGAGAGAAGACTCAATCATGTATATAATGTTGATACACCCCCTCTACTGCAACTTGCATGTGGAGAAGGGGTAAACTAAAGTGCATTTGCACTATCATATCAATATAAAGAACAACATGGCAGCCGGAAAGATTTAGACACAAAAACCATGCACCCCCAGAGCTTTGATACCATATGTAACCACTCGGGTCAAATAATTTTGAATCCAGACCATGCACACCCATAGCAAGTCTATCTTTGGGCTAACTAACACTCTTCTTATCTCTCATTCTTACCCTATTTGCAATCTATTTCTTAAGGGTCAACCATTTAACAACTAGTAGCTACTTCTCAATTGGGCCAAAAAGCTGCCCATGGTTTACTAGCTCTTCAAAAGCCATAGTATCATTTCTATTACAGATTTGTCTTTTGTGGGATCTCATATTCATCGAGTCCACCAGCAACCCTCAACCCATCGGAATACACATGAGGGAGAGTGTTAGAGGATAATGTGGTCATCATTATCAAGCTATCATTTTTTTTCCTTGTTGTTGGTCATATGTATAGAACTAACTTCGGTATTGAGCACAGTATGAAAGATCTTTTAGATGCACATATTTCTAATGGAGGGGGATAGTAAGGTGTCTTCTCATCTTCTATATAGAGGATCATGTTGCTACTATCTATTATATCCATATTAGACACGGCGAGAGACTGAAGCAACGGATTTTGTTTGCTCTCCTCCTCTTGATTATGTTGTTCTAGACAAACCCTCCACCCAACAAAAAGAAAATTTTGTTTTTGTTGTATTCCCCTATCCTTCTCTAGGGGATTCACTAGAGGACCTATCTTTCTTCCTAATTGGCCATTGATAGACCAGACTATCACCTTTTTTTGTTGATCGACGCCAAAAGAACACTCGACCAGTGGTGAAGGCCCTTTAGGTCGCATAATGCCCATTCGTTTTGCACGCAGGAAGGCAATGAGAAGGCAACGAAGTTCAGTTCATGAGACTGCAGCATATGCTATGCCATCAAGTTCCTCAAGATCTTTAGCAAGAGCAGCTGCACAGAACAGTGAAAGAAAAAGTAATGTCCCATAGTGAATTATTTTGAGAACTATATTTAGCATGACTAGGGCCAACTCATCCCATTACCAATTGGTTTTGGGCTAAAAAGCTTGATGTCTTTATATGAAGATTAGGACTCATTTTATAATCTAGTATGGTATCAGAGCAAGCTTTTGTTAATGTTCAAGCCTAACGGCCTACATGCTCCATGTCACCTAATCAAAATTATCCACATGTTTGGCTTAAAATTACAACACTTCTTCAGCCTGGACCAAGGAATCTCTTAAATATGATACAAAGGTATCTTGTTCTCCTTGACCAGAGATCTCTCTATGGAAAATACGAATCGGAGTTTGAAGAAGGGGAAGGAGCCCTCAATTTTCCATATAGTTTTCTTGCCCCCTTTTACATGAAAATACAATAAATAAACAGGCATTCGATGAAAAATCGTTTATTTGAATCTTTCTTGTTAGAATAAACATATAAATCCAATCACTGGGATTATTAACTAATAAGGAGTGTGGTGATTCAAAAAAGAAAGGAGTATATCCCTCTCCCTAAGTGTCTTTCCACTTCGGTTGTTCTGGAACAAACACTTCGCCTATTTCTTTTGAATTCTAGCACAAATTTTTTCCACTAACTAATTTCGTTAATAGGGGGTTTGTTGAGATATAAAGTCCCATTTCGGACAACTAAGAACTAAAGACTCGATATAGAATCTCAAGTCTCATATCGGACAACTAAGAACTGAAGACTCAATATAGATTAGATTAGATCAGAAAATTTATAAAAGAATGTTTACCTAAAAATTCAGGTTGAAGGACCAAAAATGATTATTTTTGTGCTTATATACATATATATATATATATATATATATATTTCTTATTATTGTTCGTGATCCTATGTTGCAGATTCCATAGTTGTCAGAATCTTACGATACGTATCGCGTATCGTACGATTCGATACAATACGTAGACAAATCGAAAATGACACCGTATCTTACGATTCGATACGATTCTTAAGAAACGATACAATGCACTATACTTTTTAAAGTTAGCAACCGACTTGAAAAAGTTTTTTATGTAGACCAAAAGAGGAAAAACAAAGCTTTTAAGCCTTCTACCATTTCAAATGAAGAGATTTTTTAGTATAAAGATATTCTATATCACTTGATGAACCTTGATCACTTTTTAGAGTTTTATATCTTCTTCAGAATGTCACTCTATTTTTCTCACGTTACTTTCTATAAGTAGATACATAAATCTCCGCTTGTTAATTTGAATTATTCTCTTTTGTTTTAGAGATAAAAGGTGAATCTGAATTTTCGTTTTCTCTTGTTACTCTATAAAGATTACAATAATAATATCAAACAAATCAATTTAGAGTATTTTGGCTACTATCTAATATTTACTTGACTACTTTTATATATAGTCAAGCTAATATGCTTGAATGTCCAATAAATTGTGTTATATATGTTTAAATATATATTACTACACTTTTCATTTCATTTCCATATCGTACGATACGATACATGAAACACGATATGGGGGTTTTTGATACATGATACGATTCACGATTTGACAACTATGGCAGATTCTAAATTGGGCCAATCACTGGAATGGCTAATGATTCTGAACTCATGTCTTGATAGATTTATGTTCTTCCTCAATAAATGCAGCTAAACTACAAGTAGCTTCAATCTTTATTAGGGAATAGGGACCCATAGTTTCATCAGAGCCATGAGCAATCACAGCTTGCTAATTACATACTTCTTATAGCAGAAAACATAAGGCTTATCAGGTATTACTAATAAATCAATGAGGACTATACTACACAATTCCTAAAGCATGTTGGAAAAAGCACAATTTAGGAAAGGTTGTGATTCTTGCTACTTATTTCCCCCAAATGTTATCAATAATGGGGATAACTTTATCAAAGACAAACTAAGGTGAAATGATGACATACATTTTGTGGCAAAGACAAACTACCACTCTCCAAACAAGCCAAGAACGAAAATGCTAACCAGGTATTGCCGGATGTAGATATCCAAAACAACGACGACCTACTCCAAGCCTTCTTTTTAGATCTGTAAGGTTGCTGATAGGATGCACAGCCTGTGCACAAGATGATTGTAGAAAATTATATACATCACATTCTGCAACATCTAAAAGTCGGGGACAAAACAGGAAAGACAGCAGTACCTCATATGCAACAATTTTCTCCAGCAAAGAAGCGGGGTCATTCCATGTAATGTGGTGAAGTTCTAGGTTGGCAGGACTAAGCCAAGTAATAAGCTTCTCTTTCAAGTAGGAGTCTAGGGCTCGTAAAGATGCAATATTTTCCTCCCTGAATATTAAAAAGCATCAATTGACAGAAACCCTCAACTTTTTACCTTCCAAAATATATCAAGATTTACCAATTTTGTTGGATATTCTAATACCACCATGGTTATAAGTAGAAAGTTCAAAGGAACAAAAGAGAGAGAGAGAGAGAGAGAATTGATTGTTTAGATAGTAAAACTCCAGTAAGAAGTAACCACCATTTGTTATGTAATGACAATGATACAGTGGCCATCTGAAGTAAAAAGCAAAAAAGAAAATCATGGAAGTGCAGATCACATATGATGTTATTCTTTTGTTACGAGAAGAACAGAAATAAACCATCTATTTAGACTTTACAAAGAGATCTCACATCAAAAGAGAGAAAAGTAAAAGCTTTAAGCAAAACCTAGAACATTTTATGCAAACTAAAAGCTTTCACCCTCAAAGGACAAAACAACCTCTTACTATATGCTTCTGTAAGCTCCCAAGGGTAATTAACTCCTACTTTCATACCGCATTTTGTTTTCTTTTTATGTTTTATTGGCTTATTCAAGATTTATCGAGGATAACCATTAAGATCTTTAACCTTACTCAACAGAAAAATTACATTTTCAATTCAAGTTGGAAAGAGGAAGACCTTTCTTCAAATTCTAGTAAATTTGGAACTATAACAAACACGTATGGTGCTTTCAACATGATTTACTAGATTTTTAAAGTATCTCAAATTACAATAACAAGAAAGTGGCTTTGTGCTTAAGAAGCACACGAGTTTGAGATCAAATGTTGTGCAACAATCGAAATGATATAATGTGTTAGTAATTGATTCAGGTGAGACCCGTGGATCATGGACATCCACTTGGATATGAATATTGGATAACCCAATTGGGATTGGCAGAATCCCTTATCACTTGGAAGTATTTCAGATAATACTTGATATGGCCAGGACTCTTTATGAGATATATCTCCTGATTTAGTCAGTGGTAGACTTATCCCATATTAATTGGGATTTACCGTTAAATACTGGATTCCTGCAGATTGCAAGGCGAAGGAAAAATAACGTATCATTTTTCCCACATAGTTTCTCTCTCACCTAATATTCTCTCTAATATTTCCAAGCTTCCATCAATAGCTTGGGTGTACTTGGTGTGAACGCTTGAGTTCATTCGCATAACAACTCCGTATTGACGAAAATCCTTTGTACGTGGGATTGTAGTGGTTGCGTTCGTGGCGTTACTTGTAGATTGAGCATTCCAATTCAACCGCTTCCACTTCGTGGATACTAACCGACTCATATGTAAGTTTATATGTGTGTACGTGTTAGTATACATTTTATTTAACATAATGTGTATCATAGCAAGTTCATGAGTAACACTATAAAAAACCGTTAATAAAGATGCATATAAACATATATAATGCATTTTCTACCAAACAAATGAAGGTTAAACTGCAAAGAAGAATCACACTTGTTCTTTTACAAGTTTTATAACGCCAAAAACTGATAGAAGGTCCTGCATAACATAGGTGTAGCCTGTAACGTGATTATATTCGCAAAGTAACATATATTTGCAAAGTACAAGTAAAACTATAGTATAAAACAGGTTGAACCTGTATAATGTGGGCATAACCTTACGCGAGAATAGATAGAATTTCGGCTCGAATAATGGACAAAAACTTCAATCCTCCAGGGTGAGTGTTGAGCCGTTCAAATAGGACTTCATACATTGGCTTGAGAGCATGTCTTAAGTTTCGCTCAATCCGGTAAAAACTGGAAAGAGATCCTTCCTCATCATGGCTACCATCTTCAGCTTTTTCACCTAAAACTATAATTCTTAAAACCAAAGCACTTATGATGAATATTGGTTTTGGTACTAACACAAAACTCACCACTTGGAAGCTCAAGATCAAGATATTGCTTCATCAATTCACGTACTTGAATCCTATTAAGATCATACTCTCTTGCAAGTATAAGAAGTAACCTTTTACGCTTTTCTTGAGAAAGGCTAAAATAACCCTGTACATTAATACAATTCTCTCTTAATAAAATAGTAGTGAATCACAATTCAACCGGTTTTTGATTAACAAAAATCCACCTCTGTAAAATCACTGAGCACTGCATCTAAAATTTCCGTTTTATTCATTGATATAGCCGAGTGCATCGATTCTTTCACTTGCTCAAATTCTCTGAAAAAAATATATAATTTCACCAAAATAAGTATCTCCCCCAAAGTTTTTCTATTTCCAAAACTACCTAACATCAAAATTCAAAAGTTAAACCAACTAGGCAACTAAATTCAAACAATATATATAGTCTTATTACATGAATGTCAGAATGTGTATAGATAGTCCACCTCATGGTACTGCTCGACGAATTCTGAGTGGATAACTTGTTTTCCACCCTGGGGGCAAGCTGCATTTGATTTATTTTGTCCTATTGCAGACGAAAATTGAATCACAGAATTAGAACAATAAATAATTTGCAGTTCAAAAACATGATCCATGTCAAGCTCAATTGTCTATTTTTGCCTCAATTTACTGTGTGATACTTATTAATTTTATTTTATTTATTCTTTTTACATAGGACAGACAACTTTATGTCGATGGCAAATACCGAATTACCAGGATATGAGAGAATTAAGAATGGCTATACTCTAATTTATTCTATGTTATTGCTTAGAGCAATCCAATTTCACCGTAGATTTGTCGACATATAAATCATTTCCCTTTTTATTTAAAAAAAGGTTAGAAATTGGAGTTTTAACGGAATTTATTCCAGCAATAAAGATGATATACAAACACTTATAAACATACATATGATTGGACATGTTATATGTATCACTGAGTACATGTGTATATATACATATAGAGAGAGGAATGAATGAATGACTACTTACGGTAGCAGGGGAGAGAGGTCTCATTTTTGTTCGCAGCAAAATGGCTAGACCTTTCTTGTTCATAATTGAACAATAACCATCGAGCTTTTTAGCTCAAAACATTTGAAATTCGACCATTTTTTCCGATTGGACGAGGAGGTTCATCATTTGTGGCTTGTAGTTCGGACTTTGCTTTCTCTCTTTACCAATTCTAGGGCAAATGACAAAAATATACCCTGAGTTGTCAACTTCTTCGTTTTTAACCCACATGTTTGCGAATAAACAATCAACACCTCTATGAATTTTTAAATATAATATTGTTCTTTTTTGCCGATTCCAACCATTTAGTTGCCTAAAATAGGCACGCGTCGACATATTAACATAAGTATGTGTTTTTTAAAAAGTATGAAATACGATATACATATACAACATAAAGTTCACGTATTATTCTACCAAATAAAAAGTCAAAATTAGGGGAATCTATTCAATTTCCTTTACTTGATCGTTGAGAGAGAGAAGTAGGCCAAATTGGTAGGGTTCATCTACGATTTAGAGGATTCATCTGCCATTATAACAACATTGAAGCCAAATTCATCAGTATGCACTTCATATCCTGGTGCGTAAGGCCAGAGGGTTGTGGCATGCCAAATTATTGGGGTAAGAATGTTAATACAGATCTTTTGTATGTATATTTTAGTAAAACACTTTCTTTTTTAATGTGATTGACTGTGTGTATGTGTACGTGTGTGTGTGTGTGTGTGTATATATATATATATATATGTATACATATAATAGTTGATTCTGTCTCTTCTTTATTCTGAAATGGTGGTCCCTTGACTTAACAAAATAAGAAATGGTGGCCCCTTGTTTGTTTTCAATTTTTTAATGTAATTTAGCAACACAAGTGTTTATTTTTATCTGCTTCTTCTTCTTAACTATTTGGGAATGTGGTTGGTAGTTTATTTCCCTTTTTGTTTGCTTGTGCTATTAAAATTTATGCAAAATGTGACCAATTGAAAGTCTTATTTACTATAAAAATGTGTAATGCGGGCGAATTCAGTAGTAAAGGGTACATTGGGGGTAGTGTGGAATACATTGACTTTTGTAGACTTGACCTCCTCAAAATTTCTGACTTAGTTGATATGGCTTTGGAGATTGGAATTAATGGAAATTTTACTTTTTATTATGCTTGTGAATCTAAAGGGTATAGAGAAATTAGTACAGATGATGATATTCAGAACATTGGTCCTTTTTTGCCTTTTGATAAAGTTGTTGAAATTATTATTATTAATATTGCACCTCTGCAAATTGGAGATCCTATTACTGATTGGAGTCAAGTTAGGATAAATATTGATCATGATCATCCTAGTGGTGATGGTGATGACCCTAATGGTGAGGAGTCCCTTAATGTGAGTGAGGCATCATAATACTTCAGTCGACTAGATAATTATTGTCACGTCTCCAAATCTGAGTGTTTTCCACAACGGACCTGTGCTGACTAACCATCATCTTTCTTAACATCCATTAACAATATACTTGGTAAAAACTCGTTTATTCTTTGCCTCATATTTTTTATTCCAGAATTATATACTTTACAATCTCCTATTGCATAACAAAGTCATATAAATTATAACTCACAATCCAGCACTAAATCTTTCTTCCTAACTTCTTCTCCATTTATCTATCCGAGACTTGTAGTATTAGTAACTAGGCAGTTCCCAGGAAAGAAGTGGCTTTCCGTTCAAGCGGTGCTCAATTAGATAAACCCTTTTCTATCCAGAACTTTCTAGACATTGCCAATAATGTCAATCTAGCATAATTAAATGAATTAAAAGTTATCACCACTCTAAATTCTAATACAAATAACAAAGACAATAAAATAAATGTCTCTAAGCCTAATCGCATTCTTTCCTTTCCTTTCTATTCCCGAACCTTCTAAAATTTCTTTCTTAACTACAAATAAAACATATTCGCAAGAATGAGCACAAATACTCAGCAAGTCTAACAGATAACACATTTGAATTACACATAACTCATACATTCTATGACTAACAACTACATTATCTGACTCAACAGATACATGCCATCAAGGAAGCTCATTAAAGTGTGTCCCGAAGTGGAATCGATTAACTGATCGATGTTCGGGAGAGGATAATAATCTTTTGGACACGCCTTGTTTAAATCTGTGTAGTCCATATACATCCTCCACTTCCCGTTATGCTTTTTCACCAGCACCACGTTGGCGAGCCATTCTGGATAAGTTATTTCATAAATAAAGTTAGCAGCCAATAACTTTTCAATTTCTTCATCAATTACCTTTTGTCGTTCGGGAGCTATATTCCGCCTTTTTTGTTTGACGGGCTTGTGGTTAGTATTGACGCTCAATTTATGTTCGACCACGCTCCTTTCTACCCACGGCATATCAGCTAGCGTCCATGCGAAAATATCTGAGTATTCTCTTATCAAATCAATGAGCTTGGTTCTGACATCCGTCTATAAACCGGTGCCGATCTGTATTATTTTCGTACTGTCTTCTGAAACAGCGGTATCTCCTCGGTCTCTTCAGCAGGCGTTGCTATTGGCTCCGAGCCTCCTTCCGTAAAGGGTTCTAGCTCGATCTTCATTGTAGTTTTTTGTTTACTTGATGTAATTGACAATAGTTGTCTACCTATTTATTTATATATCGTTTGTTGTGTCACCACAAGACTATATACATTTGAAATGGGATCTTTAGTCTCATTAGCAAATCTTTAATTAGAATTACCGAACTATATAATGAGGGTAATATAGTTTGATGAAAAAGTGAGAGATACCAATTTAAAACAAAGACCTAATTTATTTTGGTAATTAATTAAATGAATGTATGCTAAAATGTTGTTAAATTATAAAATTCATTTAACAGGATTTTACAATGTCTAATTCACTATCACTGCGTAGCATATTAGATGCTAATTAATCGGACCGAATTACATGGACTGGTTAAGGAATCTGAGAATAGTTCTCAAGGCTGAAAAGCTATATTATATCCTTAATACGTCTATCCCTGCAATGGTTGCAGACAGTGCTTTTGAGGAAGAGATTGCTACTTTTAGAAAGTGGTAAGGTGATGCACAGTTAGCTCAATGCATCATGCTCGTATCTATGAGTAACGAGCTTCAGCGTCAGCATGAAACTATGGATGCTCCTACTGTACTCCTGCACCTTCAAGGAGTTGAATGGTGAGGAAAGTAGGACTGCTAGATATTAGATATCTAAGGAGCTCTTCCAATCTAGAATAACCGATGGCACTACAGTATAGACAAATATCCTCAAAAATGATCAATCTGATTGAACAATTGGGATAACTGGATTTTGTAATGGATGGAGAGATGATCCAAGATTTGATCTTGCAATCACTCCCGGACTCTTGCTCACAATTTGTTGTGAATTTTCACATGAACAAGCTAGATGTCAGCCTGCCTGAGTTGCTTAACATGTGAAAAAACTGCAAAGAGTCACTTTCTAACCAAGAAAGACCAATTCTTACTTGTAGATGATTCTTCCAAGAAAAGGAAGCGGGCCAAAGGATCTTCTAAAAAGAAGAACAATTCAAAGAAGGTATAAAGAAAGGCAATAACTAAGGACACTAAGAACAAAAAAAAATAACTGATGCAGATAGCAAAGGAGTTTGCTTCCACTGCAATAAGCCTGGACACTAGAAATAAAACTGTAAGGAGCCTCTTATAGAGGCTAACCATAAGAAGCTTAGTAAAACTTTGGTTACAAATATAGGTTTGTTCATATTTCTGTAAGTCAAGGTTCTATTTAGGTATTGGATACCGGCTATAGTTCTCACGTATGCAATCCAATGCAGAGACTAAGCAGAAGTAGAAAGCTAAACAAAGAGTAAGTAATCTTACGTGTGGAGAATGGAGGAATGGTTGCTACATTAACCGTAGGAACTTATAGTTTAACGTTGCCTACGGACAAGTCTATTAAGTTAATAGGTTGTTATTATGTTCCAGTTCTCTTTAGAAACATTATTACTTCCGTTGTTAGACAAGGAAGGTTCTGGTATTATATTTAAGAACAATTGTACCTTGTTGGACATGATGCGATCTATAATGATTTTTACCGACATTCCAGTATCCATCTGGGGTTATGCCCTAGAAACGACTGCATATCTACAAAATAAGGTAACCTCAATATCCGGCCTCAAGACTCTATAAAAGTTATGGATAGGAAGGATTCCTAGTCTTAAGTATGTTAAGATAAGAGGTTATCCAACTTATGTGAAAAGGTTTCAAAAGATAAGTTTGGGACAAAATTTGACAAGTGCAGATTTGTGGGATATCCTAAAAAAAGTTTAGGGTATTATTACTATAATCCTACACGCTGCCTTCTTGGATAAATGTATTTATCATTGAAGGAGCTAGTGGGAGGATAATAGATCTTGAAGGAGTTCAAGAACCACAAAACATTTTTAGTCAAATCGAGGAACCTGTAGATAAACCTATTGTACCACAACCGAATCGTAAATTTGAAAGAGTACCGAAGATACCTAGGTGGTATGGATTCATCATAGAGGATGATGATGAGGTACGCATCATAGAGGCTGATGATCAGTTATATACGATGAGGCTATGAGTAGTAAACACTCAAAGAAATGGCAGATGGCCATGAAATCCGAAATGGACTCCATGTATAAAAACCAAGTATAGACTCTGGTTACTCCACCGAAAGGAATAATGCCTAAAGGGTGTATATGAGTCTTTAAGAGAAAGACTGGGGCAAATGGTAAGGTGGAGACCTATAAGACCAGACCTGTTTAAAAAGTTTCAAATAAAGTCAAGGAGTTGATTGTGATAAAACCTTATTACCGGGTAATGCTCAAGTCCATTTGGATTTTGCTTGTGATTGCAGCTTATTACGAAATCTGGCAAAATGGATGTGGAGACGTCCTTTCTCAATGAAGACTTGAGGAGAATGTATGTATGATACATCCAGAGGAATTTGTTTTCAAAGGTTGAAGCAAATCGTGTTTTAAGCTACGATGATCCATTTATGGATTGAAACAAGCTTCTCAAAGATGAAACATTCGTTTTGATGAGACAATCAAAAGAGTTTGATTTTATCAAAAACGAGAATGAACCTAGTGTGTACAAAAGGGTCAGTGGGAGCACTGTGACATTCCTAGTATTATATGTTGATATACTAATGATAAGGAATAACACACCAATGTTACAATCAGTAAAGATAAAATTGTCTAAACATTCCTCTATGAATAACTTGGGAGGAACATCCTATAAATTGGGGATATAAATCTATATAGATAGATTTAAAAGGATGTTTGGCTTGACCCAATGAACGTATATTCATTCAATGCTAAAGGCGTTTAGCATGACAAACTCCAAGAGAGGTCTCATGATAATGAGCCATGGAGTGTATCTCTTTAAATTATCCTCAATAAAAGGAGATCGCATGAGTTATTATCATGTATGCAATGAATATACAAGGCCTGATGTTGATCAGTCATATTCTGGAGAAGATCACTGTAAGAACAGTGATAAACATCTTTAAGTACTTAACTGGTACTGAAGATGTAATCATGATTCATATTAAGTCTGAACTAAAACTAGAGGGTTAAACAGACTCAAGTTTTTCAGACTGACCAAGACGATAAAAAATCCACTTTAGAGTAAATCGTTATCTTGAATGGTGGTGCAGTGAATTTGAAAGGTTCCAAATAGCAAAGAGTTGTTAGTTTAGTGAGAAAGACAAAGTATATAGCTGTAAATGAAGCTGCACGTTGATTGTTTGGATGAAAAGTTCATTACAGAATAAGGAATAGTTTATAAGTCTTATCTTGGATTCAAACATGTGTTGCGGCACTTTCATTTGATTAGAGGAATCATTGAAAGAAGGAGAAGTCACTATAGAGATAGTGGACTCTCAAGAACAATATTGCATATCTATTTACTGAAGTTTTATCCAACAGGATGATCGTCACTTAGAGAAGAAGGGTATTAGATACCATGACGATTGGCTTTAGTGCAAGTGGGAGATTGAAAGTAGTATGCAAAATCATATTTGATATGATGTAGCATATACTTTATAATCTTATTCGGTTCTTAAAGACATTTTACTTTATCTACATGGTGATGTTATATTAAATGTGATAAACCCATAGTTTTGAGCAATGCTTTTAGAATCATGATGGTGATCATGCTAATGAGATCTAAATTCTATATAACTCACAAACTAAAATCGTTCCTAATCGTTGGATTACTAAAAAAGTGGATTAGTGAATCCGGATAGACTAGTACATACGTTGTTTGCTCTTAGGAAGAGGATGATTGATCTCATAATCATTTGTGTGGAGACACTAAAGCAAGTATGTAGGTGCTTATTGGAGAATAAGTTCACTGAACGTGGCTCGCTAAGGAATACCTAATGGAGTTTTACTCGCCTGTCAATAGGAATTCCTCTAGTGATAGTAGTACAAGTGATCCTTGGACTTGAGATCATCATAGTATCTTGTGTATGATGAGTTATACTTTGACATGTCCCTTAAGACCTTTAGGGTATATCAAAGGGTATAATTGGGTATAATAAGTTATACATAGAGATAGGTGAATGATCAACAAAGAATCTACCACGTCTAGTAAAAGATGTGAATGTCCTATGTGATTCGATAAATGACAACTCAGTAGTCCTTGGCCAAGGCAGAATGAAATTAGAAAGGAGTTTCTAATTTGCATTATTTAGAGTTGTGCATTTGGGAATCGAAACACATATAATTAAATAAAATAAGACTTGACAGTAAATCCATGTCTTATATTTAATTGGGACATTGTATGGTAGAATGATTGAATTGTACGGTAACTATGCACTGAAAGGTTCTTTTGTGATTAATGTTGAAATCTATATTATCTAGAAAGTCGTTGATCGCTAAGGGGGACTTACCCTTATTGTAGAATAAATATTATTTATTTAAATGAATTAAATAGTTTAATTTATTTATTTAAATATAATTAGAATTGTTCTAATTGATTTATTCACAACCGGTTTAATATGGAGAACCTAAAGGGTCACACCGCAAAAGAAAAATATTTATTTAAGAAGTAAATGACATAATTGTAATAATAAGTTAAGTGTATTTAATTTAATCTATGGAGATAGAATAAATTAAATAGCTTAATATTTATTATTTAATATTTTGGAAATATTAAATATAAATTAATAAGAGGAGTCTTATTATTATTATTACTATTACTATTATTTAATTCCTAATAAGGATTGAGAATTAATTAATAGAAGTACTCTCTCATGAATTCCTAATTGGATTAGGAACATAATTAATTAAAGGAGTTTAATTATAATAGAAACCCTAATCCTAAATAGTTTAGGGAAGGGTTTTCCTACATCTATAAATAAGAGAAGTCTTATCATAGATTAGGGTTACACATTATTGCATTAGATTGTGGAGAGTACTTGCAATTTCTATAGAGATAGAAATAGGGTTTTGCCAACACCCATCTTTTTGAACAACTATTTTCATTAGTGGATCACCTCTAGAGGCCAAACACTTGGATGGCTAACGTTGATCAAGCAAAGGAATTTAGTCGGTGGAATTCAAGGAGAACGCGAAGGAATTGGAGGTGAACTTATACCCGGGGAAGCTTTGATTCACGAGGGTACAATTCTCTATCTCTATCTCTTTCGTTAATTGATAATTGAACACAAAGAAAGATCATGGTGATGGTTTGTATGAAAAATTTTAAAATCCGTTTTATCACGCTTCCGTTTTATTTATGTAATTTGATTGCATGTACGCGTTATACAAACCTTACAGTCTGAGGCTGTCCAGATAGTTGGTGGACTTCTCTGCCAAAGGATTTTCTTTTTCTGTTAGACAAGGCCGATATCGGTCCACCAGAGATAACATCTACGACTCCCTTTGCAATTCCCGAAGGTGGTGGTGGTGCTATCCGATCAAAAGGACTTGGTTTATACTGATCAGCGATATAACAGTCCAGATTACCTTTTCGCATTTGTTTTTCCAAAAAATCCTTCAACTGATAGCATTCCTCAGTATCGTGCCCCTTGGCTTCATGGTAATTACAATATCTGTCTCCATTCTTCTGTCTGGCGACGACTCGAATCTTCGGGGGCTTCTCATAAAAAGGCTAATTTTTGATTTCCTTGATGATGACAGCTCTGCTCAAGGTTAGAGGAGTGTAATATTTGTCATTGTCTCGATTCCCTCGGTCCTTTGAGCCATCATTCTTCCGTTGTCGATTGTCATGAGAGTCTTTCTTGCCATTCCCTTTGTTGTTGGTATACTTTTTATCGGCGTCTTCGCCTCGGGGGTCTCTCTGGTGAAAATCACCTGTATTTTTTGAGGTACCCCGAAGATTAGCAAGCGCCTCTTCCAGTTCAACAAACTTGTCAACTTTATCATAGGCTTCGGGCAAAGACTCGGGTGCCTTAGAGATGATTTCCTCAATCAACCTACTGGATTTTTCCACGTTTAATCCCATGGTTAAAAAGTGGATGACCTGTTTCGGATCTATGTCATTGACTTCGGATACGACTTTCCAAAATCTTTTAATATATTGCCGAAGTGTCTCGTTCGGCCTCTGTTTAACCTGCATGAGGGACGTGATCATCTTGGCACGTCTCTTGTTACTGCCGAAACGGGTGTGGAATTGTTCTTGCAAATCATCCCATGAGCGTATAGATGCAGAGGGAAGGGAGATGACCCACTCTCGAGCGGTTTTCTTCAGGGTGGACAGGAATAGGTGGCACATGGCTGCCTTATCATGACCATGAAAAAGCATGGCCTGCTCGAAAGTGAAGGTATGGTCATGGGGATCCTTGGTTCCGTCGTACATCTCCAAGTTCGAGGGAACTTTATTCTTTCTATCAATCTTTGCGTTAGGCAAGTCTCTGGTGAAAGGAGAGGCCCGAGGCTTCTTTGCTCCTGGAGGTTGATTCACAACCCTTCGGGGAGACGATTCTCCGGTGCGGCTCCGTTCAGTGCTTCGTCGAGAACCTTCACGACGGTCTCTTCTTGATGGTGATCGGGCTCGCTTTCTTAGATCCCTGGTATAAATGGATTTGGATCGGACCGGATTATTGTGTCGATGTCGCCTATAGGGTCGGTCGTCTCTTCGTCGGTGGGGTGTCGAGCGGGAGGCTGAGCCTCTCTGGCTCAACAAATTTTGCCCAATTTCATTCAATTCCATGTACTGTTTATCTAGCTCTTCTTGCTGGATATCGAGAGCTTTTTTTTGGTCAAGAATTTGTTGGAGGCATTGTTCCCTTTCTACTACTGTCTCGCGGTGTGATTGAGACTGGGTCGGTCCATGTGGATCACAATGGCTTCGCTGTGATTGTGAAGTCGCCATGTGGGTCTGTTTTGGTTGACAATAAAGATCACTACTAAAGGCCCTTCTTCTAGCGCTAATGTTAACGCCTAATTCTGTCCGCGTGTTCAACCAACTCGCCGGACGTGTACCTGCACAAAAGTCCCAATGGCGTGGGCTGTTTGTGGACTCCTCCGGTGAAAGAGTAAGTAACAAGCTCAAGGTATGTTAAAAATGGGGGTTCAATATTTAGTAGGGTAAAATATGTTGTACCTTGCCCTCATTATTCTTTGGGTATTTATAGAATTCACTTGGCTAGTTACTACCCCTATTAGGAGTGTTCTACCTAGAACCCTAATTGGACCCGGATCCCATTATTGTGATCCAATAGGAGTATTAACCGGTAAGGAACCACAAGAGTTTAAAACTCTTACCCAAGCCTTTTCGGACTAGAAAGCCCTCTTGTAATTTGTTGAGCATGATGGGCCTTTGGGCCGAGCCCAAGATGAGGAGCCCGATCAGGCCCATTAGGATATATCCGAACAAGAACTTTTAATATGGAACGAAATGAATCAAAAAATTAATCCCTTTTAACAACTCGGATGGACAACTCATTTATCTTTTCATTGACAGCTTCTTAAATCATGAAATATGATCTATCAATTAATCAGTCCAATTACTGATTGAATCGGGTAGTTTAAAAATAAACTTAGGCTCAATTAAGATTTTAACATTTTAATATATTTCCATATAGACCAATTAAATAATTTCACTATTAATTTTAGGAATAATTAAGGTTCAGATTTTTCATTATATTTTCATATTAATTTTGAAAGTCCAATTAGTTTATTTCACAATTATTTAACCATTTTCATAAATATGACCATGCAATGTGATGAGTATGAAATTTATTATATTTTCATCCCTTAATGCTTGATCTTTTGTCTTTATTTTGTGCCTAAATACACTTATTATTTTTATATTTCGATTTAAGGTGCGATTGAAGGAGACCGTGGCTTTGGAGGTAATTTGGAGTATAAATGGAGCATTACTTGGATGCACGCTGGAAACAGAAGCTTGAGAGCCGCAGGACTATAAGGGGAGAGCCGCAACGGTGGACTAGGGCACCGCAGCGCTAAGGCATAGGCAGGGTCGCGGATTAGCCAGTTTTGTATTCTAAATTGGATTGTTTTTCCTCCTAAGTTAGGGTTTTCCTATATAAACTATAAATATATGTTATTAGACACTTGAGAGGAGATCCTTGGCTAGAAACGTTTCTCTCTATTAGTATGTGGTGATTTCATGACTATGTGTAGCTAAACTCCTATTCTTTGAATAGGGAGACGGAAGCTTCAGATTGTTACACTGTGAGATCTAAATGGTTTTAATTGTTCGATTATTATTTTGAGTATTGATTATTCTTCTACGCTTGAATCTTATGATTGATATGTTTAATTGCTGGAGTGCACGCTAGTTTATTATTCATTAAAATTTACTGCTAAATTAGATATCAAATCCGTAATTGTTTGGTCACTTTAATTTGCGAAACAACTAAGGTTAATAATTAACTGCAGATCAGAAGATTATTATATCTTAGGAAGAATACTCAACTAAATTAAATGCAACTGCTTGTATTTGTATTGTTTAGCTTTATCGGTCTTTCTAATTCTTAAAGCTTCTACTAGATTAAACTTTCAGCGCTTGTCTAAAGTTGTTTAGTAGTTAGGGTTATTTAGATCGCTTGTTTCTATCTAACTATAATTAAGGAAAGACGCGAAAGAAATTCTAACAGTGAATATTCAAAATATTAATTGTTTATACTTGAGTCAATTATCAGTATAAGTTTCTGAAGGTGGAAGTTGAATTAATCTAAGGCTCGTTTCTCTAATTTAGTTATTAGATTATTTTGCGTCATTTGCGTATTTGTTTTCTTTTATCAACAACATTCAAACCCCCCGATTTTGGTATACAAAGTATAAAAATAGATTAATCATTCTCTGTGGGATCGACTCTTGCTTGCACTACTACATAAATATTGTTCGCAATAAGGTTTTATTTTCGGTTGCTTGCAACAACACACCAAATTTTGGCGTCATTGCCGGGGAGTGATTCTAGTTTATTTTTATACTTTTATTATCCTTATTTTATTTTAGTTATTTTTCATAGGTATTTTGAATTTCCTTGATTGTTTATGCTTGAAACTCGATCTACTAATCAAGGTGATTTAAAATGTGATTCAGAGATAAAGAAAACTATACGCAGATTAAGGAAGAGAGCTCAAAGAAATTTTGAAGAGAAGGGAACCATGGCAGGAACCTGAACTTTGAAAGAGCTTGCAGCCCCTGATTTAGATCAACAACCCTTATGCATTACATTTCCTAAACTAGATACTAGTACTCCTTTCGAATTTAGATCTGGACTAATATATCTTTTACCTACTTTCATAGCCTTTCAGGTGAAGATCCTCACAAATATTTAAAGGAATTTCATGTGGTATGCACGAGTATGAAACTGACCGAAGTAACCGAGGAACAAATCAAATTGAGAGCTTTTCTATTTTCTCTGAAAGATTTGGGGGAAGGAGCCCGATAGGGTCCCCCCCCCCCACTGACTTGGCCAAGGCCTAAGTGAAAGTTAAGTGGTGGGCCTACCCATCCCAACCACGGGTATGCTTGGACTGGGCATCGGTAAATTATTGGACCGGACCGAGCCGAACTGAACCGAATACCGAAAGTCCCCAATTTCACGTACCGATACTGGTACCGGTTAGACCGGTATCCCGAACCAATTTATCGGTTCGGTACCGGTTTGGTACCTGCTTTGTACCGGTTATGTGTAAGCAAAGAAGCACCACTGAACTGTTATCAAGTAAGCCAGTAAGCATCATTGATTCACATATTTCAATTAACTCATTGAATCAATAAGATTTTCAAACCATATATTAAAATCAACAACAAGATGAATACATCAATACAGACACAGTCCTACATAACATCAAAACAAAACAGTAATCCTCCAAATTATGAATACATCAATATTGTAGTATCTCAAGGATCAATAAACATCAATACATTATACATCAATATTGTAGTAGTAATAAAACAGCCAACATCAGTGTGCCACAATGCCAGCAACAAAACAGCCATGAGCCACCATTCAGATGTCAAGGGGAGTATGAATGCATGATCCACCATTACTACTGCAAAACAAAAATAAGAGTTTTAAACCTCAACTTCAAATTTAATTCTTCCAAACTTTAGGTAAAAAGTCCTACACTTCCTAAGTAAGGAAATATGAATAATAAAATGCAATCAGTCCACAAAAACTAATAACAGAACTGGGAGTTTTATATGCAAGTAAAAGTCAACACAAGTTGAAGTAACTGGATGAAAACATGAAAACCAAGGATTACAGGCTTACTGACTTCATTCAAGCATGTGAACGTGAAGTAAAGATGGATATATAACTGTAAAGCATGTGAACGTGAAGTAAAGATGGATATATAACTGTCCTACACTTCCTAAGTAAGGAAATATGAATAATAAAATGCAATCAGTCCACATTAAAAATTCAAATGTACACTAAAAATACACATATATTTTCAATATAAACCAATCTAAACCTGACAACAAACATTCATAAATGAAATATTCTTATCTTACCCGTGCCAACTGCCAATACCCATATCTCCATTAAATTCGTCATCCGTATCCAAAACTTTCGCAACTTCTAAAAAGATCAAAAGAAAATAAAACTAGTTAAAGAAAGTCATTAACATATAAACATTATAGCTCAAAACTATATAATTTAAAATTAAGGAATACCTTTCTCAATTGTTTCAAGTGAATCTAAGTTCTCCTCTATGGACATTGGTTGTTTGCTTGAACGAAGCCAATCTTGAGCACAAATAAGAGCTTGTACCATTCTAGGAGTTAAAGAACTCCTAAATGGATCAAGTACATGACCATTTGTGCTAAATGCCGACTCAGAAGCAACGGTTGACATAGGAACCGCCAATACATCCCTAGCTATTTGAGAGAGAATGGGAAATCTAAGAGAATTATTTTTCCACCAACCCAAAATATTATATTGTGAAGTCGTTTGATCAACATGCTCACTCAAATACTTATCTAATTCGGTATTATCCCCTCCTTGAACATCCACAATGTGTTCCCAAAAAAATTTCCATCCTCCTCCTCCTTGTCGTTTCTCGACCATGCACATCAAAAGTCTCACTAGACAAATTAGATTGTGCACTTAGGGATGATTGTGCACTTTGGAGTGATTGTGCACTTTGGGATGCATATTTGAGACTATAACATCTAAACAATTCCTCACTGGCATCACACACTGATTTAATCATTTTAGTTGCCATTTCAGTCCCATTCCCATACATTGAATTAAAAATAAATTCTACAAATGCAAATTTATGTCTAGGATCTAGAACAACCGCAATGTACAACAATTTATTCATCTTCTCAACATTTCCCCAATATTTATATAATTTTGCTCTCATCTTCAACACCATTTCTCTCATACCAATGTCATTCGTATATAACAAATGCATTCAAAGCATCATCAAGACCAAGAAATTTATGAAAAAAAGTATTTGATGTCACATAAGATGTACCCGAAACCTTCACCGTAATGTCGAAGAAACACTTCAAGAATACCACCAATTGTCTCACTACTCCCCAATCTTCTATGGTAGGCCACTCATCACCCGATTCCATTTCCAATTTGAATAAAGGGTCTTTGCTTGCAAGCCTATTAAAAGCACGTTCGAAGTCTATGGCCACATTTAACATAGAATAAGTGGAGTTCCATCTACTGGACACATCTAGTATCAACGAAGTATTTTTTTCAATTTTCTCAATTTCAACACATTCTTTGAATCTTGTAATCCTAGAAGGAGATTGTCACACCCACTTAACTAAAGATCGACCACGAGATATCGAAAGACTCGCATCTTTCAACCCATCACATACAACTAAATTAACAATATGAGCAACACACCTCACATGGAGAAATTTACTATCACAAATGCTATGACCCCAAACATTCAATTGAGTTTTCAAATAAGAAATTGCAACACCATTGGAACTAGCATTATCAACCGTGATTGTGAAAATTTTATCAATGCCCCATTTCCTCAAACAACTTTCAACCAACATACCTATGTCTTCCCCTTTATGACTAGTAATTGGGACAAAGTTAAGGATTTTTTTTTTTTGCAAATTCCACTTATCATCAACATAATGAGCAATCACCACCATGTAATTAATTCGTTGTATAGAAGTCCATGTATCGGTAGTAAGATAAACCCTTTGTGATGTATTTTTGAAGTAAGCTTTCAATTTTAATTTCTCCTCTAAAAAGCGCTTCAAATAATCTCTAGTTATGGTGGTACGTGAAGGCACATTAAATTTTGGACATGTAACTGACATCAAGTATTTAAAGCTCACATTCTCCACATGGCTAAAAGGAAGTTCATCTACAATTATCATAAACGAAATTGCCCTCCTAATTAACTATTGATCAAATTTCCACAAACAAACACTATTAGTTGATTCTCCTTCCAACTCTAGACCCCCTTCATTAATATTTGATGAAGGTGGATAATTTAATAGTGATTGTTTTCTTTCCTTTAATTGAATATTAGGAGGGTACAATTTACATCTTGCATTATGATTTTTTAAACCACTTGTCCCATTCTTTTCTGAGTTGGCTTTTAAAACTTGACCACAATACTTGCACTTTGCCTTTATTTCATCATTTTGCTTAAATCTTATATAATGTTTCCATATAGTAGCACGAGTCTTACCGATTATTTGCTCGATCTCTTTAACTTCATTTTGATTTTGCGTTTCGCGTCTCTCGCCTCTTCCATTATTTGGTACTTGGATTGGATTTGCATAGAATGATATTGGTATATTATCATCCATATTTTGTTGACAACTTTGTGTCTACAAGTTGTTTTCCAAGCTCGTACCTAATACAAAAATAATAACACAAAAGTTAGACTGCAGTTCGTACACATTTACAAGTCACTTCATAGTTCATACTAGTAAAGTTATTTTCAAACCAATAGTTTCAGAGATTAATACTTATTTATTCTTTCAGAAATAGTTCATACATATTCATTTTAGTATTGCTAAACTATCCAATGTCACAACTAGAAGTTACTTGTACTGAATGATGAATAACTGAATACCACATCCTTCAACCCAGCAAATCATTTTCTACAAGAGAAAAACTTACAAGTATAAAAACTTATCATATATTACATTAACTTACAAGTATAAAAATTTATCATATATTACACTTACACTCACATAAGAACATTTGAGCTAATACATAATACAAAAGCAGTCTACACTCTGACTTTTTTTAAAGGACACAAACCAATGAACCATGACATTCTTAGTTTCTTTCATGGAACGAACTAGGATTTAACCATCATAATTCATTACTACTCCACTGTCCTTTCTTGGAAGTACAATAACATAAAGCACCAGTTTTCATCTTTTAGGATAAGTTCATAAAGCCAAACATTACATAGTAAACAAACCACCCAAAAAAATAGCCCTAAACCAGAAACACCCATACCATATATAGACAAATCGACATAAGTAGAGAGAAATTCATTGACTATATCTCAAAATAAACCCAGATTATATACCATCCGAGGCCAATTGGTAGAAAAATTAGCTCAAAAAATTATGGAGTCGGAGACTGGCGAGTGGCAAGTGAAGAAGAGAAACGAGAAACTACTGAAGATAAGTTAGAGAAGATGGATCAGTGGTCGCCGCCGGTGGGAGAGAATCAACGATCAGAGGTTTCGCCGGTGGGAAAGGATAGATCGGAGCAGAGATGGTTGGGATGGAGAGAAAGGTTCGAGCCTTTAAATCAAAGATGGTCTGAGATTTATTTGGGTTTGGGGGAAATAGGGAGTAAGAAAATAAAATAAATATTATTTATACAACCGGTTCAATCGGCTCGGTTTGGTATTTACCGAACGAGCCAAACCCCATCCCGATCCCGATAATCCAGTTTATACCGATTTTTTGTACCGAAATCGTACCAGTTACTATTTGTACCGAACCGACCGATTCGAACCGGTCCGATTTACCGGAAAACTGAAAAAATCGAAATTTTTGCACACCTCTAGGTATGTTGGGATTTGCGAAGAGCAGCACCTTACGATGTTCATGATCCCTGCCCCCTCACGTCAATCCCACGAGCCTCTTATCTATTCTCATTCAATCATGGCGGGGGAGCAAATTAAAATAGAAAAAAGATTGGCTTTACTATCTACCATCCAGAAGTATCACCACATGGGAAGGGATGAAAAGATTATTTTTAAAAAATATTTTCCCACTTCAAGAGTAGCCAATATTCGGAAAATAATTTATAGCGTGAGGCAGAACAATGGAGAATCCCTACATGAGTATTGGGAACGTTTCAAGAGACTGTGTGCAAGTTGTCCCCACCATCAAATTAGTGATCAACTTCTTATCCAATATTTCTGCTATTGGAGGAACTTTGGTGGATAAAACTCCCGAGGCTGCTAGAAATTTGATTGCAAATATGACAACCAATTCCCAATAATTTGGCACTAAACTTGATTTTTCACCTAAGAATGCTAGTGAGGTATAAATTTCTTCTATTGAACAACAAATTACGAGTTTAACCTCTCTTGTTTAGCAATTGGGTGCAGATAATACGCAAAAAGTAAAAGCTTGCGGAATCTGTACTGTAGTAGGACATCTAACTGATATGTGCCACACTTTTTAAGAGGAATCCATTGAACAAGTGAATGCAACAGGTAACTTTCCAGGACAACCACAAAGGAAATACGATCTCTATTTAAACACATATAATCCTGGATGGAGGGATCATCCTAATTTTAGCTACGGGAATCCAAAAGTAAATCAGCCCGTAAATCAAAATTCCTCAAGTTACCAGCTATACAAACAGCTGTATCCCAATAAACCACAACATAGCCAATCTTTTAACTCTAGTATGTCTTTGGAAGATATTGTTAAATCTCTTGCCACTAACATTTTACAGTTTTAACAAGGAAACGAGGGCAAGCATTCAGAATTTGGGTACGCAAATGGGACAAATGGCAACTGCGATCAGTCGCTTGGAGGCACAAGGTTCGAGGAAGTTACCTTCTCAAACAGTGGTGAATCCAAAAGAGAATGTAAGTGAAATCACCTTGAGAAGCGGTAAAGAGGTGCAAAACCAGAAAAGCCAGTACCTTCACTAAAGGAGCAAAACAATGCAGATGAGGGTAAAGAAGAAGTAGAGAGTGGAGTTGTGAGTGACAATGATGTACCAAAACATAAATTTCATCCTCTCTCTGATTATAAATCGGTACCCCCTTTTCCTCATGCTTTGACAGAAAACAAGAAATATGAGAAAAATTCAGATTTGTATGACACTTTCCGTAAATGCGAGGTAAATATTCTATTGTTAGATGCCATTAAACAAGTACCTCGTTATACTAAATTTTTGAAAGAACTGTGTACACACAAAAGGAAATAGGAACTTAAAAGATATGAAAAGGTAAAGGTAGGGGAGAATGTGTCTGCAGCTATTCAAAGAAAACTCCCTACTAAGTGCCAAGATCCAGGTATGCTCACTATCTCTTGCACGATAGGTAGCACTAGATTTGAAAAAGCCATGTTAGACTTAAGTGCTTTTATTAATGTTATGCCATATTCTATATATGCTTCATTGAAACTTAAACCCTTGAATAAAACTGGTATTGTAATACAGTTGGCTGATTGATCTAATGATTATCCTAGAGGTGTAGTTGAGGATGTTCTTATTCAAGTCAATGATTTGATTTTTTCTACTGATTTTATGTGCTTGATATGGAGAATGGTGACCAAAATGCACCTTTATTGTTAGGAAGACCATTTTTAAAGACATTCAAAACTAAGATAGATGTTCATAGTGGTACACTTTTAATGGAATTTGATGGCAAAATTGTTAAATTTAATATTTATGATGCCATACGATATACTAGTGATGATAATCCTGTTTATTTTATTGATATAATTGACTCTTTAGCACAAAAAGTCTTTGATCTTGAAGGAAATGATGACTTGGAAATTGCACGTAGTAAGAATGTTGATGAAGAAAGTGCAAAATTTACTTTGAGTACTGAATTGCAAGAAACTGTTGCAGTTCTAAATGATACCCCGAAGTCAGGTAATATCTTTTATGTGAAATTGCCAGTTTCTGACGAGAAGTCCCTACCATCTGTATTACAGGCAATCAAGCTTTCAAATGGTCGTGAGGAGTGCTTCCAGGTTAGTGTGGTTAAGGATGCAATAAAAGGTGAATCAAATAATGAAAGTTATTTTCTATTGATGGATGAAGATGAGTTTGGGGGCTTTCGAACGTACAATGATGTCCAAGAATTCAAAAAAAAAGACTAAGAGAAGGCATGAAATTACAATTTGTGCATTTGAACCAGACTAAGAGATGAGGAAGCGGTCGAGCTAATGACAATAAACAAAGGCGTTACTTGGGAGGCAACCCAAGATATCAGATTTGCTTTTCTTTCCCTTTTCTTCTTTTTAATTGTATTCATTTTGTTTACTTTTCTTTGCATTTTTACTTTACGTTGAGAACAATGTAAATTTTAAGTGGGGGGGGGAGGATTTAGGTTATTTGTTATTTTATTAGGTCATATTTGTATTTTGATAGTTTGAATCTTAAATTTTGTGGGCATATTCACTGCAAACCCTTACGAGATAAAACTCGTCAACTTGGGGTAACCTTGGGATTTAAAGGCTTATTGTACATGCTAAGTGCAATCGCGTTTCCTACGAAAATGGGGTAGTTTTTAGGATGTGTCACTTGAGCAATAAGTTGATTTGAATTTTAATTTTTGACCAATGATAAAATTTTGATTTTTCTTTAATAACTTCTTAGAAGATGGATATGCATTGTGTATTCTGAATTTGGTTTTCTTTGTTGATTATTACTTTACTTGAAACCCTTCATACTTGAGCACATGTCTATCTGGTCGACCTAGTTTTTACTTGGAAGGGATTTATTTGATTGAATGTATTGGGGAAATTTTTTTGGAACTTTATTGCTTGTTTGATAATAATTTGAAGTGAATATGAGATATTATTTAAGAAAGGGGAAATGATTTAGGCAAAATTTTGGAAGTTTGATGAAAAATAAATAAATAAATAAATAAAGATTCATGTGGTGAGTTGAGATGGAGCGTAAAATGCACTCACTCATAAATACATGACATGCGAGATGGAGCGTAAAACGCACTCACTAGTAAGATGGAGCATAAAATGCACTTACCGGCGAAAAAAGAAAAAAAATAGGATACGAAGAAAAAAAAAGAAAAAACATCTTGATCCTCTGGTGTTATCTACTTGTGTTAACTAAGAATAGTGTGAAAATAAATGCTTGAATTCTTTTTTTTCCTTCAAGGTTTTGATTTTATAAGTTTATCTGAGTTTTGGTTGGGTTGGTACATTTGGATTCATACACACACGGAGGGGTTGAGACTAAAGTAAGATTGATAAAGGAACTTAAGTTTAGATAATGCATTGTTTTGAAATTTCTCAAGAGTTATTGTTTTGAATATTTGAGGTCAATGTTGGAGTTCATATTCATTTGTGGCTCAAAGTTGTCAAATTTGTTAGGTTATTTAGTTGAATTTTTTGTGTTATAGTTTATTTGTTGTTTTGCCCGAGGACGTGCAAAGGATAAGTGTGGGGGAATTTGATGAGTATGGAATTTATTATATTTTCATCCCTTAATGCTTGATCTTTTGTCTTTATTTTATGCCTAACTACACTCATTATTCTTATATTTCGATTTAAGGTGCGATTGAAGGAGACCGTGACTTTGGAGGTAATTTGGAGCATAAATAGAGCATTATTTGGACTTAAAGCAAAAGGAGGGGCATAACTATAATTATGCAACTTGAATGCACGCTGGAAACAGAAGCTTGAGAGCCGCAATGCTAGAAGGGAATGCTAGGGCATGGCCAGGGTCGCGGATTAGCCAGTTTTGTACCCCAAATTGGATTATTTTTTCTCCTAAGTTAGGGTTTTCCTATATAAACTACAAATACATGTTATTAGACACTTGAGAGGGGATCCTTGGCTAGAAACGTTTCTCTCTATTAGTATTTGGTGATTGCATAACTATGTGTAGCTAAACTCCTATTCTTGGATTAAGGAAACGAAAGCCTCAGATTATTACACTGTGAGATCTAAATGGTTTTAATTGTTCGATTATTATTTTGAGTATTAATTATTCTTCTGCGCTTGAATCTTATGATTGATATGTCTAATTGCTATAGTGCACACTAGTTTATTATTCATTAAAATCTTCTGCTAAATTAGATATCAAATCCGTAATTGTTTGGTCACTCTAATTTGCGAAGCAACTAAGGTTAATAATTAACTGCAGATCAGAAGATTATTATATTTTAGGAAGAATACTCAACTAAATTAAATGTAACCGCTTGTACTTGTGTTGTTTAGCTTCATCGGTCTTTCTAATTCTTAAAGCTTCTACTAGATTAAAATTTCAGTGCTTGTAAAGTTGTTTAGTAGTTAGAGTTATTTAGATCACCTGTTTTTATCTAACTATAATTAAGGAAAGAAGTGAAAGAAATTCTAGCGGTGAATATTCAAAATATTAATTGTTTATACTTGAGTCAATGATCAATGTAAGTTTCTGAAGGTGGAAGTTGAATTAATCCAAGGTTAGTTTCTCTGATTTAGTTCATTAGATTATTTTGTGTCATTTGCGTATTTGCTTTAATTTATCAACAACATTCAAAACCCCCCATTTTGGTATACAAAGTATAAAAATAGATTAATCATTCTTTGTGGGATCGACTCTTGCTTGCACTACTATATAAATATTGTTCGCAGTAAGGTTTTATTTTAGGTTGCCTGCGATAGCATACCACAATGAAGTATCCTAGAGCCTTGATTGAGAAAGAATTAAAGCTAAGATCTTATATTTCAATCCTAATGACTCAATCAAATCTTCAAGTCTTCATGCCTTCAATCATTTAATAAATCAAAACTTCAAGAAATCTTTTGTTGTCTCATTAATATCTTGTACATGCATGAGTAAACATTTTGTACAATAAGAAAGTCGTCATCAAAACATAAGGTAGGAATATGACCAAATCAACATTCTCCCTCTTTTTGATGATGACAATGCAATAATTATGGTTCCCCCTAAAATTATGCATATTTTAAAATATTCTTGACATGATAAAATAAAAGATAAGGCTAGTCAAGAGATATATATTCAATATGAAACCAAAGACATATAACCGATGATCAAACATATCATAATTTTTCTCCCCCTTTCGCATCAATCAAAAAGAATAACATATGATTTTTCTCCTCCTTTGTCATTAATCAAAAAGAAAGAGAGGACTTTGCAAAAAGATATATACCCGTAGTAGGAATCAAGGTTGGTTTAAGTACTAATAATGAATTTCAAATATGAATCTAGAAATCTTTTCTATTAACCCAAGTAATTAAAAGATATAAATTTAACCACTTTCTTGATTTATTTCCATAAAATCAGTAAACAATCATACCTTCATATTTAGTTACAATTACGTAAATACATTTATCATCGGATGTGAATTTAATTGACATACTCATTGGTGTAACATTTGATTTAGATTTCTCAAATCCAAACCTTTTGAGCAACTATTTTGTGTATTTGGTTTGATGTATATATATATGTCATCCTTTGTTTGCTTTGTTTAGAGTCCCAATTAAAAATAGTTAAGTTCTCCCATTAAGCTCATGTCGAACTTCTACTGCATACACTTAGAAAACTACTCATGGAGAAACTTATTAGTAGCACCAAATATTATGTCATCTACATATATTTACACAATGATAATATCTTTATTTTCATGCTTAATAAATAATGTAGAATCAATTTTACCATGAGTAAAACCATTTAAAAGAAGATACTTACTTAACCTCTCGTATTAAGCCCTTGGAGCTTGTTTGAGTTTATAGAGAGCTTTTTTAAGTTTGTGTCGATGATTTGGGCACTTCTCATGCTCAAATCCGAAGGTAATATCTACAATAATATTCTCGGGTAGATTATTTTGGAGATACTTTATAGTCTTTGGCATAGAAGTATTGTGTATGTGCTCTTCTTACACGGTAGAATTAGGTTTGGTAAGTTCTTCACTAGTTGAAGATGGTTCAGCCTCTTGTTCTTTCTGTCCGTCGAATCCAGTTTGCTGTTTCTGCTTATCCAGCATGTCTGATTGATCTGTCAAATTTACTGGAGGTTCTGTTCTTTTTGTTTATTGAATCCAGTCTGTTGTTTCTGCTTATCCAGTCTACTCGATTGTTTTGTCTGACGAATCCAGTTTGCTCCTTTGGCTTATCCAGTTTGCTTTGAGATGTACCTACAAAAAATAATTCATCCTTTTGATACCCATATCTTTTTGGGTCCTTTTGGGTTAGTCACATGTAAATCACTTTTCTTAATCCACAGACTTTTAACTTTCAAATTCCTTTTATTTGATGAACAATTAACATCTAAATGCCCTTTTATGCCACATTTTTTTACAAGTAGTGAAAGGAGAGCAATAGTTTAATTTAAAATGTGATCTAGATTTTAATATTTTTACATCACTCTTTTTATGTGTTGGATTATAACCAAATCCTTATTTTTCAAAGCTAGGTCTTTGTTTGCCTAACATGATAGTTAAGTTTTCTTCTCTTTGAACAAATTTAGCTAGTGATAATTTTAGTGAGTTTATTTCCTTTTGTAGTTCATTTGTTGAAGGATTTTCAATATGTGTAGTATCATTAAAAGCATCGATACAAATATCTCTCATTGCTATTTCTTTGGTTAATTTTTCAACTTCATTATTCAAATCATTAACCTTGTTGAAAAGAATTTTGTTGTGGTTTTCTAAAAAATCATTTCTAGCCATTAAAATCTTTTCTTCTTGAGATGATGTATCTTGCTCAATTTTTTTTTATCAATTAATGTATCAACCTCGTTCATTAAAGTATTTACCATGTCTTTTAAGTATACATTCTTTTCTCTTAGTTTTTCATTTTCTTGTTTCAAAAGATTATAATAAAAAATGGTTACCTCACTCGATTCATCACTTGATTCATTGTCAATTCCCATGAAGTACGCTTGAGCTATTTCATCAACTTCCACATCGGACTCATCATCACTCCAAGTAACAAGACCTTTATTTTTTTTATTATCAGTATAGCTTGGTTTGCCTTTGTTCTTTAGTTTGAAGGAGTCCTTTTTGAAGTGGACCGAGCGTCCACATTCAAAACAAGTGTCTTCATTTTGCTTTCCCTTGAACTTCTTTAAAGTGATAACATTCTTTCTGTTAATCTTTCTTTGTAATAACCTTTTGAGCCTTCTTGAAATTATTGTAATTTCCTCGTCCGAATCGTCCTCTAGCTCTTCTTCATCACCTGCAATAAGAGCTAAAACCTTCTTTCGAAGAGTTTCCTACTCATCATGATATCTCCTTAATTGATGTTCAAATTCTTCTAATTCACCAAATAGAGTTAATGTATCCATAGAAGAAATATTAAGAGAATCTTGAAGAGTTGTAACTTTAAAAGCAAACCTTTTGGGCATAGCCTGAAGTAATTTACGGTTGATCTCACTTTGTGGAATTGATTTATCAAGTAGCTTTAAGGAATTTATAAGTACAAGGAACCTTGCTTGTGCCTCGTTGATAGTTTCATCTTTATCAAGCTTAAACATTTCATAATCATGCATGAACATACTAAGCTTGACTTCTCTTACTTTTGAAGTACCTTCATGGCTTACTTTTAAAGTATCCCAAATCTCCTTAGTTGTGTTGCATGAGGAAACTTTATCTATTTCGGATTGCACCATACCGCTAAGAAGTGTGTTCATAGCCTTTGAATCATAGGAGACCATGTAAGTTTCGGTTGGGTTCATCTCCATCAAGGTCTTTGGAGTACCATCCTTTTTTCTTGGAATAACAGGACCATTCTCCATAACCTACCATTCCCAAAGGTCTCTTTTAAGATATATCCTCGTACGAAACTTCCAGAAGTTATAATTTTCAGCTCCATGAAGTAGTGGAGGTCTAACAGTTGATTGATCTTCTTGCATAATGTTCCTAAGTTGTGCCATGTCAGAATCTTTCCCTACAAGTCACCTTTAAGACCAAGATAAGTAGAGCCAAACTCTGATACCAAATGAAATTCAGATAGGCACACTTATAAAGGGGGTTGAATAAGTGTGGGAACAAACAATGTCAAACTTTTGCAATTTAAAAACTTTCTGTTTGAGAATGCAGGATGCTATATTCTGTATTTAGCTTGCTGGTTACCAGTATATTCAAATTTCTAGCATAACAGTTTTCTATCCAATTTTTAATAATTGTAAACTTATACTAATTGATAACCTAAGTTGAGATGGATAATTTTCTGATGAAGTATATATGTTAAAGTATTAAGATCATGAATTATAACTCAATTTGAAGCATGCAATGAACAATTAAAGTAAAACAATCAAACACATGAACACAAGGAATTTTTACGTGGTTCGACCCCTAACCTCTATTCTAGTGGTCTATCTACGTCCAATACCAACTAGTATTGGAGACTCTTTTATTAATTACCTTGGTTTACAATTAAACCCCTTTACAAAACAAGTTCCCATAATCTTTGAGTACTTATACTCCCCAAGCACATTTGCTCCCCATGCACCTATGCACCCTTAAGCACCTATGCTTCCTTGAACTTGCTTGTAAAACCCCTAATCCAACCCGGATTAGAAACCTTAGACTAACAACTTAGTCTACAAACTGTTTAGCGAATTAATTAAAATATGACAACAAAATAAACTATGATCAAAGCAATAATTATATCACAATTCAAGGCTCAACTAACATGCAATGATCAATGAGTAATAAAAGAGATATCATCGGTTTAAGCGTAAAGTAGAAAGCTGAAAATTAACACTAAACTTGATGAGCGCATCAACCTTTTGATAATTTTTCACAATTAAAAATTAAGCAGCCCTTAAAGTGTATATGAAGAAAATAAAAATATCAGTGTGTATTGCTATGTATTCTACTTTGTTGCTTCACAATTGAAAACCTTAAAACTGCCCCTTTTGAATTGTATGTGAAGAATAAGGATTTTCAAAATGTATTTAGTATTCTGCTTATTATCTCCCACTCTATTAAGCCACGACTATGGTATATATATATATATATATATATATATATATTTATATATATATAATATACTCCCTCCGTCCCAAATTAATTGCTCAGTTTTGACTTTTTAAAGTCAAATTGACCATTTTTAAAACTAATCTTTTTATTATTTTTTCTAAAATATAGGTGAAGAGATTATAACCAAAAGAAAGTATATACAATTTATTACTAACCCCAATTTTTATAATTTTAGAAATATATTTATATATGCTTAATTATTAATTCTAAAAATAGTTAATTTGACTTAAAAAAATCAAAACTGAGCAATTAATTTGGGACGGAGGGAGTAATATTATAGCCGTTACTAAAAAAACAATTTAGGAAAGAAGATTTCTTATAATAGATTTACCAATTGATATTCCTCAGCTGTTAAGGGAAATTATCATTGGAATCAATCAAAGGAATCTTTAGGTGGTGTAAAGATTACCCTGACCCAATAGCATGACTAATATATATATATATATATATATATATATATATATTGTTGGATGAATTTTTATTAATCTTAATTGGGACCACACATGTATATTATTAATGTGTATTATCATGTATAAGTCTAAATTTAAGTGATTTAATTAAGTTTTAAGTAGGCTTAAGGGTATGTTTGTCATGGTATTAATGTGTAGAGATCGGATTTGTATTTTTAAATTGATGAGGGGCCAATTTAAAAATACTAAAAGATAGTAACTGCCATTTAGCAGTTTTTTCACACGGCAGTTTTCTTTATAAGGGGTCATGGTCCCCAATTGAGCGTATGTTTTTGGTCTCTTCATTTTGTTTTCTCTGTATCCCCATCAACAGAGATTCACTTTTAAAATACGCATCAATTGGAAGATCTCAACCCGTTTGATCAAACAATATCATGGAGTCTGGTACGCTTCCGTTATGTTCTTTATTCTTCTTTTGTTTCAACATGGGTTATATTTATTAACATGTTTAATTTCAGTAATTAATTTCTACGTAATTAATTTGACAATTGGTATCAGAGCCACCCATGTGTGATTCATATAGAATTAATGAATTTTGATATAGAATTAATGAATTTTGGAGATTTTATAAAAAAATCGCAAAACCCACCTTCTGTGATTTGCGCCGAAACAGGATATCTATATATATATATATTATGTACGGTATATATGTACTAAATATTTATATATATGATCCTGAAGCATCTATATATATTACGTGCAATATATATATGAAGCATGCTTAGTTTCTCCCTATGATGGTTTTCTGGTTATTATTTTGATTGCTTCAAGATTCCAAATAGATGTGTTGGAATTTGATACTTCACAATAATACATTAATAATACAACATAAAGATTAGAAAAACAGAAGCCCATATTAAATTAAAATACTAATAAAAAAAACCCATATGTGAGTGGCTAAGTGATAAGTATTTCAGAAAGTTAAATTCCCTATGCATGTTTTATGTTTACATCCAATTGTCAATTGAATAATATTCAGTGCAATGCAGTATATGAAACATAATACGTACAATTAATAAACATGTTGTATGAAACATAAAACATGTTAATACAGTTAACAAACATGGTATATGTTTAAGTCGCTGTTATTATGGAATCACTGTTATTATTATATTTAAATCACTGTTATAATAATAAATAATAACATAAAAATAATTTTTTTTATAATAATAATAAATTAAAACAAGGTGTCACTAAAGTGACCTCTCTTGTCTAAATTGTTTTGTATAAATTGTTTAAATGTTCGTGTATGTGTAATTCATGCAAATATTAACCAATCCAAAGATGGGTTCATATTTGATCGAATTTCATATATATTTGTGATGATAAACATGTGATACTTATCGAGGTAACTTAATATGAATAATGAATTCATGCAAACATGGATTTATTATTTGATATTATTATTGTCAATGTTTATTTATTTCAACCATAGTACCAATTACAATTAATATCACTGTCTAAAGACATGATATTAATGTTGTGCTAGGTATCTTAAAATGTTGTCATAAAATTAATCAATTTAAAGATCGTTTATTTGGTTATTTAATGTGAACATAGTAGTTTATTAATTTTATTTTATATTTTCATATATATATTTGTTCTCTATTTCAGCTTTAATGTCTACTACTGCGATATCTGCTAACATGAATAATGTTCCAATGTTAAATGGAACGAACTTTAAGGACTGGAAAGAGAACATATTAATTGTTATTGGCTGCATGGACATAGACTTGGCATTAAGAATGCCGAAACCGAATGACCTCACTGAAGAAAGTACTCCCGAGGAAATTGGGTACTTTGAAAAGTGGGATCGTTCTAACAGGCTAAGTCTTATAATCATGAAGCGTGGTATTCTAGAAACCTTTAGAGGTGCAATTACAAATGACAATATCACAGCCATTGAGTTTCTTTCGGAAATTCAGAATCGTTTTGTCAAAAACGATAAGGCTGAAACAAGCACGCTTTTAGCAAGTTTGATTTCAATGAAGTACAAGGGCAAGGGTAATGTCAGGGAGTACATCATGGAGATGTCTCATCTTGCTTCAAAGCTTAAGGCACTAAAGCTTGATTTATTAGATGATATGCTCGTACATTTGATCCTAATTTCTCTTCCTGCACAATTTAGTCAATTTAAAGTTAGTTACAATTGCCAGAAGGGGAAATGGACTCTCAATGTGCTCATTTCATTTTGTGTGCAAGAGGAAGAAAGATTGAAGCAAGAGAGGACCGAAAGTGCTCATTTTGCAAGCACCTCTAAAGGCAAGGGCAAGAGGAAAGATAGGGGAAAAGAAGGATTGTACCAAATTTGCTGCCTGGCGTGAAAAGAACGGTACATTTCATGTTTTGGTCTGTTCTGAAATCAATTTAACTTCAGTACCAAGAAACATTTGGTGGGTAGATTCTGGTGCTACTACTCACATTTCTGTTTCTATGCAGGGTTGCCTGCACTCCCGAATGCCAACTGATGCTGAAAGACGTATCTATGTGGGTGATGGCAAATCAGTGGAGGTGGAGGCAATAGGGCATTTTAGATTGTTGTTAAGTACTGGTTACTATTTGGATTTAAAAGACACTTTTGTTGTACCGTCATTTAGATGAAATTTAGTTTCTATTTCTGCATTGGACAAATTCGGTTATTATTGTTCTTTTGAAAATAAGAATTTCAATTTGTCTATTAATTCGAATGTAGTTGGTACCGGTTTACTTAATTTTTATGATAATCTATATTTGCTGGAAACTATTTCATCTTACAATGAAACCTTGCATGTGGAAACATGTGGTACTAAACGAAAATTAGATAAAGAAAAGTCAGCCTTATTATGGCACAAACGCCTAGGTCACATCTCTAAATCCAGAGCTGAGCGTCTTGTGTCTAATGGAATTTTGGACTCCCTTGATTTTTCTGACTTTGATGTCTGTATTCAGTGTATCAAGGGAAAACAGACTAAAACGAAGAAAATAGGTGTCAATCGAACTACGGACGTCTTAGAATTAATACATACGGATATTTGTGGACCATTCCCTACAGCTTCTTGGAATGGTCAACAATACTTTATAACATTTATAGACGACTATTCTAGATATGGTTACCTATTTCTTATACATGAAAAATCACAGTCTTTGGATGTGTTCAACACATTTACGACTGAAGTTGAGTACAAGTCTATGCAAGACAATAACATTTGGGAACTTGTTCCATTACCGTTTGGTGCAAAATCCGTAGGTTGTAAATGGATATTTAAAACCAAAAGGGATTCAAATGCTAATGTGGAAAGGTACAAGGCACGTCTTGTGGCTAAAGGCTTTACTCAAAAAGAAGGAATTGACTTTAAAGAGACTTTCTCTCCGGTTTCTTCGAAAGACTCTTTTAAGACAATTATGGCACTTGTTGCACATTTTGACCTTGAGTTACATCAAATGGATGTCAAAACAGCATTTCTCAATGGTGACATTGAAGAAACAATTTATATGGTGCAACCAGAAAACTTTGTGTCTGGAGACCCAAAGAATATGGTTTGCAAATTGACAAAATCCATCTATGGACTCAAGCAGGCATCTTGTCAGTGGTACTTCAAATTTCATCAAGTCATTGTTTCATATGGTTTTGAAACAAACATTGTTGATAATTGTGTGTATCACAAATTCAGTGGGAGTAAACATATTTTCCTGGTTTTATATGTCGATGACATATTACTTGCCACAAATGACATAGACATGTTGCATGACACCAAGAAATTTCTATCAAAGAACTTTGAAATGAAAGATCTTGGGAATGCTTCTTTTGTGTTAGGGATTGAGATACACCGAGAACGTTCTCGGCGTATATTGGGATTGTCACAAAGGAACTATATTGAGAAAGTTCTCAATTGGTTTAACATGCAAAATTGTAAATCAGGTAAAACCCCAGTTGCTAAAGGAGACAAGTTTAGTCTCAGTCAATGCCTAAAGAATAGTTTTGAAATTAAAGAAATGCAAAAGATTCCCTATGCATCGGCTGTAGGGAGTCTAATGTATGCTCAAGTATGTACGCGTCCGGATATTGCGTTCATAGTTGGCATGTTAGGCAGATATTTAAGTAATCCTGGCATGGATCATTGGAGAGCAGTCAAACGGGTTATGAGGTATTTACAGAGAACAAAGGATTATATGCTCACATATAAGAGATCGGATCGGTTAGAGATCATTGGGTATTCCGATTTTGATTTTGCTGGGTGCCAAGATAGCTGGAGATCCACTTCAGGCTATGTTTACTTATTGGCTGGTGGAGCGATTTCATGGAGGTCTGCAAAACAGACGCTCGTTGCTTCGTCTACCATGGCTGCAAAGTTTGTAGCATGTTATGAGGCATCAAATCATGGAATATGGTTGTGAAATTTTGTCACTGGGCTGCGAATTTTGGAAGGTGTTGAAAGACCATTAAAATTATATTGTGACAATAAATCAACGGTATTATATTCCAACAACAACAGAAGCTCGACAAAGTCAAAGCACATTGAAATCAAGTTTCTCGTTGTACAAGAAAGAGTGCAAAATGGACAGATTTCTATAGAGCACATTGGGATAAACTCCATGATAGTGGATCCGCTCACAAAAGGATTATCACCAAATGTCTTTCACGAGCACACTGCTCATATGGGTGTTATTCTATTTGAGGATACTTTAGTTTAGTGGGAGTTTGTATTTGGATTATTACTCTATGTTAAAACTACAGATTTTATTTATATATTTTCTGCAGAATTAAAATATTCAGTTTACTACACTCTATTAAGTATATTGAAGTATTGATCTCACTAAAGTTAATTAAGTAGGACTAGTTGGAAATAGGCATGTGTGAATCACATTACATGTAATTTCCATGATATGCATCCATGATTGATCTATGTTATTTAGCTATGTTGGCATACGAGACCATTGATAGGTCCAATTACGACTATTGTAATGAAGACCGCTTTGATCCTATATTAATGTAGTTAATGGACGAGATTGTTTGGATACCCTTTAGAACATGAAAACAAATTTCAGGAGCTCACTAAAGTTAAACACATTTCTTAGAATACATATGTGGTCCAGTGGGAGATTGTTGGATTAATTTTTATTAATCTTAATTGGGACCACACATGTATATTATTAATGTGTATTATCATGTATAAGTCTAAATTTAAGTGATTTAATTAAGTTTTAAGTAGGCTTAAGGGTATGTTTGTCATGGTATTAATGTATAGAGATCGGATTTGTATTTTTAAATTGATGAGGGGCCAATTTAAAAATACTAAAAGATAGTAACTGTCATTTAGCAGTTTTTCACACGGCAATTTTCTTTATAAGGGGTCATGGTCCCCAATTGAGCGTACGTTTTTGGTCTCTTCATTTTGTTTTCTCTGTATCCCCATCAACAGAGATTCACTTTTAAAATACACATCAATTAGAAGATCTCAATCCGTTTGATCAAACAATATCATGGAGTCTGGTACGCTTCCGTTATGTTCTTTCTTCTTCTTTTGTTTCAACATGGGTTATATTTATTAACATGTTTAATTTCAGTAATTAATTTCTACGTAATTAATTAGACATATATATATATATATCACATGCTTCCATATTCTTATCTGTAGTCATACTGTTAAGGATAATACTTCTAAACTTCCAGCAAGATAAGTTACCGTTGGACAAAGCAGTTTACATTTAAGATCTAAGCATATTTATTCCAAACAATATTTTCAGCCAATTACTTTTCTTTTGAATCCCATTTAAGATCTAAGCATATCTATTCCAAACAATATTTTCAGCCAACTACTTTTCTTATGAATCCCATAATACTTGTTCCCTTAATTGATTTAATAAAGATACCCAATCAATTAGGTAACTTTTATTATAGAAGGAAGGTATTAATTAAGGGTCTTTTTAATGTGTGCCCTAAGGGCACACATTAAGAAAATCCATTAATTAACCATTACCAAACGGATGAGCAGCTTTCTTAAATTAAGATTTCAACATTTAAAAACATTTCCATATTAATTTTAGAAACCCAATTAATTTGTTCCATTATTAATTAACCACTTTCATGATTATGAAAAGCCCAATAATAGAAAACCCATATCCCAAAATTTATGGAAACAATATTGGTTAGAGATATGAAAGATAATGAATCTTTTAAAAACTTATTTTCTAACCAACTCCATCAATTATGAGAAGCACTAAAAATCAACATTTAATTCCATATTTATTTATCTTGAAGTCTCAATTAATTTATTCCTTGTCCCAATTACGTGGCCATCACAGTTTTCAACCAATCATGCTGCTTAAAAATAAATACTTGAAGTATTCAATCAACAGAGTAATTGGCAGCTTGTTATAATTATTGTGGAATATAATATTCTATCAGCTTATTACAAACTGATTTCTTCCAATAAAGAAAGAAGAATCCTTCCTTGCTAATTTACTTCTAATCAGTTAACCAATAAGAAGTCATGGTTCTTAAGGAAAGGATTCAAGCAGGATTCACTAAATAATAGGAACTTTTAATATGGAATGAAGTGAATCAAAAAATTAATCCCTTTTAACAACTCGGATGGACAGCTCATTTATCTTTTCATTGACAGCTTCTTCAATCATGAAATATGATCTATCAATTAATCAGTCCAATTACTAATTGAATCGGGCAGTTTGAAAATAAACTTAGGCTCAATCAAGATTTTAACATTTTAAGATATTTCCATATAGACCAATTAAATAATTTCACTATTAATTTTAGGAACAATTAAGATTCAGATTTTTCATTATATTTCCATATTAATTTTGAAAGACCAATTAGTTTATTTCACAATTATTTAACCACTCCCATAAATATGACCATGCAATGCAATATCCCAGAGTCTTGATTGAGAAATAATTAAAGCTAAGATCTTCCATTTCAATTCTAATGACTCAATCAAATCTTCAAGTCTTCATGCCTTCGATCCTTTAATAAATCAAAGTTTCAAGAAATCTTTTGTTATCTCATTAATATCGTGTACATGCATGAGTAAACATTTAGTAAAATAAGAAAGCATCATCAAAATATAAGGTTGGAATATGACCAAATCAACATAAAATAAAATCTTACACAATGAAAATATAATAAAAGTTTAGAGTATATTAATCACAAGAATTTTAAAACAGAATACAAGTAGTATATCTACGTATAAAATTTGGGCAAGATCAAGTTTCGTGAATTAATAAAAGTATGAACCCCAGCCCACCCAAATTAAATTTGGGCGAGTTACAGGTTGGATGAGTTTTTAATAATATGAAAAAAAATCTTTATCCAAATACCACAAAATTGTGGACACGCTCGAATTATTCACGGGTTGCCCAACTCAAATTACACCCGTACTTTGAAAAAGGGACCCAAGCTCGCAGCTCTGCTCGGCCCACCCATAAGAAAGCCGAGCCTACATTTTTTATTCAACAAAATTCATTCCTTTTTGAGACGCCTAGATTTTGGTCCGGTCCATTCCTTGATAACATTCAAATTCCGATTCACTCCACTAATGCAATTCCTTACAACATTACTTAAGTCCAACATTTACTTTTTTCAAATCTTTTACTTACAACTTAGCTATAAGGTATTAACAAAATAGAACTTTAGAAGTAAAGAACTAAAAAAATGTAGATTCTGTTTGGACGATATAATAGCGCTATTACTTCATCCGAACAAAAGCGACTATATTTTCAAATTTTTGTTTGATCTTACCCTGCTTATAACTTATAAATTTATAAATTTTGATTTGGATGTTTTTCAAATGATGTAATTGTGCTATTATAAATTTGCATGTTGTAGCTTGTACAAATTTGCATATGAGAGACGAATTATGTCTCATTTGATGATGGATTCACATTACAATAAGCTTACTTTTAAAATTGAAGGGACAAAAGGTAAAATTCAAGGGGCGACCCATTCAGTTTTGCATGGGCATAGGCCTTACTTTTGTAGTTCAATAAAAATGGGTCATTTTGACCAGATCTATTTTTTATTTGACCCAATAATGACCCGACTCATTTACCATGTCTATTGATAATCACACAAGCTATGTTTGGCAACTCAAGTCCCACATTAGAATTGAAAGCACATTTTCAATTCTATAAAAAAATTACTTCCTCCGTCCCAAATTAATTATTCAGTTTTGACTTTTTAAAATTAAATTGACCATTTTTAAAACTAATCTTTTTACTATTTTTGCTAAAATATAGGTGAAGAGATTATAATCAAAAGAAAGTATATACAATTTATTACTAACCCCAATTTTTATAATTTTAGAAATATATTTATATATACTTAATTATTAATTCTAAAAACAGTTAATTTGATTTTAAAAAGTCAAAACTGAGCAATTAATTTGGGACGGAGGGAGTAAAATTTAGTGCTATGTTTCAATTCCATGCTTTGGGATTAAGTTTCAAACACAACTTATTGTTAATTTACAAAGTTCTTTAAAATCTTAAGTCATACGCAAGGTAAATAAATAAAGAAATTAAGAAATGCCGGCGCATTAGAAATTGCTTAATTAAGTTGACATTTATAACAAATGAGTTCTGAAGGGGTAAAAATAATCAAAAATGATGGTTAAACAGATTATTTCACTTTTTGAAAATCATTGACCTTTTTAACTGTTTGATTACTTCTTAGTTGACTTTGTTTCAATATATATCTTGTGATATTTTATTTATTAAAAAAAATGAAAGTATGTAAAGAAATCATCAAACACATGATGCACAATCAATTTGTTTGATTCACAGCTTCCATCCAGGGTAATGCTGCGTCGTCTGGTCTCAAAATCTTCTCTCAAATACTTTTCTATAACTTGAGATCCTATTACATTGTGATAAATGCTACTTCAATAAGTAGAGAAATTTACTTTAATTGTACAATTTTTGTATTGGATAATAGCTCCACGCTTCTTTATTAAATAAGTTGTACTTTTCCTTTTTTAGATCTGGCCTTGGAACTTGTGATGGCCCCGGCCATGGTAATCTCAAGAAAACCCGACCCATGACGTACATGTAGGCATTACCCACCAAGCTCAACTCTTTTTGTATATCTCACGCCTTCTATCGCTTCTATACTTACATGTGAATCGTTAAAAAAAACATCCACATGAGTAAAACAATTGTTCAGTAAGTATATACTACTATATTTAATTGAGATTCCACAATTATTTATCAGACTTCTACTAAAAATTATGTTATTTAAAAATAAAACATAACAGTTATTGTGGATAACCATAAAAGAATGAATGTTATAATTCATTTCCACATATACGTTCCACAATGTTAATAAATATCATTATTCATTTCCACACACAACACTACACATTCTACCGGCTGATCACCCCGACAAGTAAGGCTGTAAATCGAACCAAACAGTTCAGGCTCAACTCGAAAAAATACGAGCAAAACTGGAATTCGTTAATAATACAATTCAAATCTGAGCATAAAAAATAGTTTGAATAAAAATACGAGTAAAATCTGAGCAATATTATACTCGACTCGTTTAAGATTCAAATTACTCGAATTCTCAATTATGATTCGATATATACTCGATTGATATATATTCAATTAGATACTCGATACATTCTCTTATAATTTATATACAAAGTTAAATCAAATTAGAATAATTAATTATTATTATTTTATTTTGTTTTTAATTTTAATTGAGATTTTATATTTGTAAAGTGTAATAGTAAATATATTTTCTCATTTCTAAGTAAAATAATAAATTCAATTTATAATTATATTTATTATAAAACTAGTTATTATGTGGAGACTCAAATTCAAGGTTGAAAATTCGAAGCTCGAGAGTAGTTTGAATATAATTCGATCCGAGTCAGATCGAATTCGAGTAATGAATATTAGAGTTGAGTCGAATCTGAGTAGATTTTTTTAAATACAATTCTAATTCGAGTCGAATTCGAGTATGAATTTAACTTTTGGATTCGAATTCAAGCAGCTCTTTGTTCGGTCCATTTCGATTCATTTACACCCTTACCGACAGATCTATTTCAAGCTGTCTACTGTTTGTGTTTCCACAATATCAAATTTATTTATTAATCCGATATCCACAACTATCATCGATGAGTCCACCACATGATTTATTTTATTATAAATCAAATCTGTATAATAACTACTAAATCATATAATCACAAGATTGAGCCACCCCTGTAAGACCCCGAAAATTTTAATAAAGAGAATTTTTTTTTATTTATTTTAAACAGAAAGATGTTAAATCGATAATGATAAAGTTACTAGTGAAATGTGAAAATTGTGAAGTCTAGTAATAACGCTAAATCACTATTCACGCGATCACTATTCACGTGATCACTATTCACGGGAGACTATTCACGCTAAAAACGCTTTTACACTTTCTTCGATCTTTGAATTTCGTCACAACGTTTATATGAGCTGGATACGAAATTATACGGTATAAATACGAAAGTACTATTCATACGAATATACTATTCATACGAATATACTATTCATTTATACAAAAAAAAGTCAAACCTGTATGTCGGGGAATATTCGTTCTGTCGAATAATATTCGTTCTGTCGGAGAATATTATATTCGGTAATGTACGGCGCCGAAACAACAAAATATTAGTGGGCCCCACAATGACAATATTGTCAACGATAGTGGGCCCCATTGTCGGATACTGAAAGCGACAGTATTTTGTCAACAATATTATCACCGGTAACTGTTGAAATACCCGGTAATAAAAAGAACAGTAAAACGCGTTATTCCACAGTAGTACGCGGTATTTCACAAGCACACGGTATTGCACAATATTTTAAATTATTGATTCAATAATTGATAAAGTAGCAATTACACAGTATTTTGATTCAATAATTACAATAACATCTGTATGGTACTTTTTATTATTTGTCATGACACTGTAACTCATATTAATTGTTATGATATTTTAGCATTATTGACGGATTAAAAGTGGAGTCTAACTTAGGGGTACCTAATTAAAATTATGAAATTCACATGATGTGAACTATTGGTTCACATGATGGAACTATTGGTTCACATGTGGGAACTATTAGGGGATGTTATGCAAGATTGATAATACTTGAGGGATTATATTAAAAATAGAGGCAAAGATGGATGTACTAAAGTGTAATAAGTCGAGCCCTTTTTGTGCAATTAATGAAACTTGGTTTTCCTATAAATAGGGGAGATTATCTTAAGAAATCTTCACACATTCCTTGCATATACTCTCTCTCTCTCTAAATTTCTTGAGTTCTCTTAGTGTGTTAGGCTATTGTGAGTATTTGTGAGAATACTAGTATTGTCCAAGTTAGTAAACTTCATAGAAAGAAATATCTAATCACTTTTTAACGAAGGTAGGGAATATCATTTCTTTCATACTCATATATAATATCATTTGCTTTCATGTTCGTAAGTGTTATTATACTCATAAAGGTTGTTATTCAATCTATATTAATTTGTGGGGATAACCTGTCCGTGCGGTATGACGCATGCCTGGTGAATATCCTTCTGTATTCATTCCTTATTATTCTGTGGGGATAACCTGTATGTACGAGTGTCGTACCTGGTGAATACCCTTCTGTATTCATTCCTTATTACTCTGTGGGAATAACCTGTATGTACGAGTGTCGTACCTGGTGAATAACCCTTCGTATTCTTTCCTTATTAATCTGTGGGTATAACCTGTCCGTGCGGATTGACGCATGCCTGGTGAATAACCCTTTGTATTAATTACTTATTAATCTGTTGTGGAAATAATCTGTCTACGCGGATTATCGCATGACGGGTGAAAATCCATTTGCAGTTTCATATATTCTGTTATACTCGTATAACGTATCATTTCTTTTGCACTCTTTAAGGGATATCTTTTTCTTTCACATTTCTCCATTTATGATAAGAAATCCTTGTTTGTTTCCAAAACCTTATTTTTAAATAGAGAAAATCCCTGAAAATTAGTAGAATATCCTTAATAGTTTGTGCTTCATCTAATATCTTTTCACTTGAATCTTTCTATTTCATTTTATACGTTATAGTTGAAGCATGAAATAATTTCTTGAATATCATTCTTGAATTTGACTCCACAATTTGGTCATCGTGTTGGCAATTTGATAAATCTTTGATATTGATTAAATTATAAAACTTTTCTTATCCTTAATCTCACTGTATCATTGTCATCATCCTCATCCTCATACTTAAATTGTGGTGATAGTTCTCTTTGACCCGTAGTGCAAAGATGAACTGGCGTGAGATGATTTTGACCAAACTGTGTATTGGTATTATCATGACTTTTGGTATTACAAACAAAGGCGTATGATAAAAGTTCTCTTTGGCCCGTAGTGCAAAGATGAACTGGCGTTTGACATGATCATGACCGGTGATATTACAAATAAATATCTTTGGCACGTAGTGCAAAGAGAGGCTGTTGAAATTGTTGATTAGTGTTACAAATAAATATCTTTGGCACGTAGTGCAAAGAGAGGCTGTTGAACATGAATTATTGATTGGTGTTACAGGGACATAATATTGGTGGTGATCCTTTAACTTATAGAAGATGGTAGATATTATAATCTACTTGACTCTTCTAATGGATTGTTCGTTCCGCTGCAGTTGTTGTTGTTGAACAATTATAATATCTTTTAATCTCTGATTTATTATTGTTGAAGACTAAAGATAATTTTTATTCTTCATTATCTTAGTCATGATATTTCTTACTGGGCTATTTGTGCTCACCCTTTTCCTTTTTGTTCCATTGTTCTCCTCAGAAAAAGAGAGTGTAGCGGGGACTAGCCGGGGAATGGAGTGATGGTCCGAGACAATAGAAATATCTCAATACATTATTATTAGTGTGGCAATTAGTGTATTGAGAATTTAAGATGTATTTGTATTGTGTTGTCGTATTTTGCACAACACTTATTAGTTGTAAATGGGAAAATTCGTATTTGTATTTGTATTTTGTGGAATGTTATTGGCGACTCAAAATGGGTTGTATGGACCTATTTTGGGGGCGTCACAGTTGGTATCAGAGCTTAGGGATATGATCTTTGGTAGAGATCTGAGATTAGAACTAGGAGGGGAGAGACGAGTAAAATCCTTCGCTAGTGTGTCCTACCTAAGCTATTTTTGTTATTTAAGTAATTTGTTTGGTTATAGGGACAAGATGTTGCATGTCTATTTCTTTAACTAATCTTTGTTTTGTGATCACATTCAGAATGGCATCTGAAAATCAAGAGATTCACTATGAGACCATTGTGGCTGAAAATTAGGAAGCTATAAATAATACGGGTGCAAACTCAGAACAACATTATACTAATCATGATGCTAACAACAGGATGAATGATGAAATTTTTAGGAACTTCATGCAATACATGCAGAACCAGGCGAGGAGAGCTCCTGTCTACAATACTGGCAGAAACGCTGATAATGCACGAATGGTCACTGCCAAGCAGTTCAAAGAGTTGAGACCACTTGAATTTTTCGGCAAGCCAAATCCACTCAAGGCAGAGGCGTGGCTCAAACAATTAACAAAGATATTTGATGTACTGCGTTGCACAGACGAACAAAAGGTTTCTTTCGCCATTTTTATGCTGTGAGGAGAAGCGGATCATTGGTGGGAATCCGTGAAATGTACCCGTCACTCGGCACTCGAGATGTCTTGGGTCGAGTCCCAAGAATTATTTAACGAGAAGTATTTTCCGGTGAGTATTCGCCATATAAAGGAGGTATAATTCATCAAACTGGAACATAACAACATGACGGTGTCGCAGTACGAAGCCAAGTTTGCCGAGCTGTCTCGATTTGCATCCCATTTGGTGGACACTGAGGAACGGATGACACAAATGTTTCTACGAGGTTTGAAACCAGAAATTCATAAATATCTCATTTCTCATAAAATTTATCTATATTCGGATGTCGTGGATAGGGCTCAATTAGTGGAAAGAAATACTACAACCAGATGACGTCATAACCGGCGAACTAATCATAAACTCTTACGAGTCTATACCTTATTAGATACTAGTTCTACCCACTCTTTTATTTCATCTGTTTGTGCCCAACGTTTAAACTTGACCCCTGATAAATTAAATTTTGACTTATTTGCTGAAACACCATTAGAACAAACATTCATTATATCTACAGTCTATAAATCTTGCTTTGTTCAAATCGGCACCCTCACATTACCTGTTGATCTTATCTCCTTGGACATGCATGAATTTGATTGGTTAACTACTCATCATGCTAAAGGTGATTGCTTTCATAAGGTCGTTAGTTTTCATATTCATAATCAACCTATTATGCGAATTCAAGCAACCAAATCGTTGAAATCAATAACTGTCATTTCTATCCACAAAGTCATTCGTTTATTGAAAAACGGATGTCAAGCTTTCTTAGCCCAGGTAATTGATTTAAACAAAAATACGTCAGATTTGAATGATATTTCTGCTGTTAATAAGTTTCCTGACGTATTTCCCAAAGAACTTCCTGGCTTACCCCTAGACCGTCAAATCAAATTTTGTATCGACCTTGAACCCAATACAAAACCCATTTCTAAGACCCCATGTGTATGGCTCCTATTGAATTTTCTGGACTTAAAAACCCAACTACAGGACTTGTTAGATACTGACTTCATACGTTCGAATACATCGCCTTGGGGTGCTCCTATTTTATTCGTAAAGAAGAAAGATGAGAGTAAATAGAAATCTATGCAGATCATAAAAGCCTCAAATATTTCTTCACCCAGAAGGATCTCAACATGCGACAACGACGTTGGCTCGAGCTATTGAAGGATTACGACCATACCATTCAATACCATCTTGGAAAGGCAAACCTAGAAGCTGACGCATTGCGTAGAAGAACGTATGCAAGTACGAGTACGATGTTGACAACGTAAATGCCCATTTTGGATGACTTACAAAGGATGAATATAGAGTTAAAGACTCCACGAACCTACGTGAAGATGACAACGTATATAAGCAACACAAGATCGTCAATAGAGTTATGTTGATCTTCATCAAAGGGATGATGAATTCAAAATCGGAGGCCATGTATTCTTACGTGTTACTCTATGGAAAGGAGATACAAGATTCGAAAAGAGAGGATAGCTCAACCCTTGATTTATCGGTCCATTTGAAATCCTCGATCGAGTAGAAACGGTGGCCTACAGACTCGCCTTACCACCAAGAATGTCTCGTATTTATAATGCTTTTCACATATCCATGCTACGTAAATATGTGAAAGATCCAAACCACGTTATTGAATTAGAACCAGACGAGATAGTAGAAGATTTGACGTACGAAGCGATACTTATCAAAGTCTTGGATAAGAAGGAACAAATTCTACGATCAAAAGTTATACTTCAAGTCAAAGTTTTATGGAGAAACCATGATATATAGGAAATAACCTGGGAGTTAGAATCTGAAGTGAGGGCAAGGTATCCTCACCTCTTCGATATGCCAGGTACCTACGTAAATTTCGGGGACTAAATTTCATAAGGAGGGGAGATTGTAAGACCCCGAAAATTTTAATAAAGAGAATTTATTTTTTTCTTATTTTAAACAGAAAGATGTTAAATCGATAATGATAAAGTTACTAGTGAAATGTGAAAATTGAGAAGTCTAGTAATAACGCTAAATCACTATTCACACGATCACTATTCACGCGATCACTATTCACGGGAGACTATTCACGCTAAAAACGCTTTTACACTTTCTTCGATCTTTGAATTTCGTCATAACGTTTATATGAGCTGGATACGAAATTATACGGTATAAATACGAAAGTACTATTCATACGAATATACTATTCATTTATACAAAAAAAAGTCAAACCTGTATGTCGGGGAATATTCGTTCTGTCGGATAATATTCGTTTTGTCGGAGAATATTATATTCGGTAACGTACGGCGCCGAAATAACAAAATATTAGTGGGCCCCACAATGGCAATATTGTCAATGATAGTGGGCCCCATTGTCGGATACTGAAAGCGACAGTATTTTATCAACAATATTATCACCGGCAACTGTTGAAATACCCGGTAATAAAAAGAACAGTAAAACGCGTTATTCCACAGTAGTACGCGGTATTTCACAGGCACACGGTATTGCACAATATTTTAAATTATTGATTCAATAATTGATAAAGTAGCAATTACACAGTATTTTGATTCAATAATTACAATAACATCTGCATGGTACTTTTTATTATTTGTCATGACACTGTAACTCATATTAATTGTTATGATATTTTAGCATTATTGACGGATTAAAAGTGGAGTCTAACTTAGGGGTACCTAATTAAAATTATGAAATTCACATGATGTGAACTATTGGTTCACATGATGGAACTATTGGTTCACATGTGGGAACTATTAGGGGATGTTATGCAAGATTGATAATACTTGAGGGATTATATTAAAAATAGAGGCAAAGATGGAGGTACTAAAGTGTAATAAGTCGAGCCCTTTTTGTACAATTAATGAAACTTGGTTTTCCTATAAATAGGGGAGATTATCTTAAGAAATCTTCACACATTCCTTGCATATACTCTCTCTCTCTAAATTTCTTGAGTTCTCTTAGTGTGTTAGGCTATTGTGAGTATTTGTGAGAATACTAGTATTGTCCAAGTTAGTAAACTTCATAGAAAGAAATATCTAATCACTTATTAACGAAGGTAGGGAATATCATTTCTTTCATACTCATATATAATATCATTTGCTTTCATGTTCGTAAGTGTTATTATACTCATAAAGGTTGTTATTCGTTCTATATTAATTTGTGGGGATAACCTGTCCGTGCGGTATGACGCATGCCTGGTGAATATCCTTCTGTATTCCTTCCTTATTATTCTGTGGGGATAACCTGTATGTACGAGTGTCGTACCTGGTGAATACCCTTCTGTATTCATTCCTTATTACTCTGTGGGAATAACCTGTATGTACGAGTGTCGTACCTGGTGAATAACCCTTCGTATTCTTTCCTTATTAATCTGTGGGTATAACCTGTCCGTGCGGATTGACGCATGCCTGGTGAATAACCCTTTGTATTCATTACTTATTAATCTGTTGTGGAAATAATCTGTCTACGCGGATTATCGCATGACGGGTGAAAATCCATTTGCAGTTTCATATATTCTGTTATACTCGTATGACGTATCATTTCTTTTGTACTCTTTAAGGGATATCTTTTTCTTTCATATTTCTCCATTTATGATAAGAAATCCTTGTTTGTTTCCAAAACCTTATTTTTAAATGGAGAAAATTCCTGAAAATTAGTAGAATATCCTTAATAGTTTGTGCTTCATCTAATATCTTTTCACTTGAATCTTTCTATTTCATTTTATACGTTATAGTTGAAGCATGAAATAATTTCTTGAATATCATTCTTGAATTTGACTCCACAATTTGGTCATCGTGTTGGCAATTTGGTCAATCTTTGATACTGATTAAATTATAAAGCTTTTCTTATCCTTAATCTCACTGTATCATTGTCATCATCCTCATCCTCATACTTAAATTGTGGTGATAGTTCTCTTTGGCCCGTAGTGCAAAGATGAACTGGCGTGACATGATTTTGACCAAACTGTGTATTGGTATTATCATGACTTTTGGTGTTACAAACAAAGGCGTATGATGAAAGTTCTCTTTGGCCTGTAGTGCAAAGATGAACTGGCGTTTGACATGATCATGACCGGTGATGTTACAAATAAATATCTTTGGCACGTAGTGCAAAGAGAGGCTGTTGAAATTGTTGATTGGTGTTACAAATAAATATCTTTGGCACGTAGTGCAAAGAGAGGCTGTTGAACATGAATTATTGATTGGTGTTACAGGGACATAATATTGGTGGTGATCCTTTAACTTATAGAAGATGGTAGATATTATAATCTACTTGACTCTTCTAATGGATTGTTCGTTCCACTGCAGTTGTTGTTGTTGAACAATTATAATATCTTTTAATCTCTGATTTATTATTGTTGAAGACTAAAGATAATTTTTATTCTTCATTATCTTAGTCATGATATTTCTTACTGGGCTATTTGTGCTCACCCTTTTCCTTTTTGTTCCATTGTTCTCCTCAGAAAAAGAGAGTGTAGCGGGGACTAGCCGGGGAATGGAGTGATGGTCCGAGATAATAGAAATATCTCAATACATTATTATTAGTGTGGCAATTAGTGTATTGAGAATTTAAGATGTATTTGTATTGTGTTGTCGTATTTTGCACAACACTTATTAGTTGTAAATGGAAAAATTCGTATTTGTATTTGTATTTTGTGGAATGTTATTGGCGACTCAAAATGGGTTGTATGGACCTATTTTGGGGGCGTCACAACCCCGCTCGATCTGCTCACATATATATTATTCTAACTCGATTTAACATAACAACTAAATCACAGTTATATCAACACACACTAACTGCCCACACATATGCGTACTTTAATTTTAATTATGCAAATCAATAATCAATACGTATAAAATGTATAATGTAAGTAATATAACTTACCTCTAGTATTATAATATCTTAACTCGACTTTCGCCTTCCAAATTAGGTCAAACTGACTCGTTCCAATCCAAAATCCTAATTCAAAATTTATAACCATATTTTAGTGATATATTAACACTAAATATTATATTATACTATAAAAGTATAACCAAACTCTCACGGTCAACTCTCAGGTCTTGCGTGAAAAGAATGTTATGCTCATTGGCTAGTTAACTACACGATTCCCAATGTCTTGACACTGTACAAGTTCACTAACCCTTCCAAAGTCTTTTAATTATTATTTTAAATTTTTTGACCAATTTTCACATTTTTTGAATTATCTGACAATTTTCTATAATTATTTCTATTTATAAAATCATCGTTTAATAGCTTGAAAATAAAAAAAATATCTCAAATCAATTTTCTACTCTTGTAATACCCCAAATATTTACCTTGTACTATTATAATATTTTTTACTAAATTTTATATTTTTTCATCATTCGCATAAATTTTTTTTTTTTACAAATTTTCACTATTTTAAACTAACTTTAATTAGCTTAAAAATAAAATAAATAATTTCTCTCTTCAATAATTCATCAAACTTTGTCAGTAATTATTAAATAATATTAGAAGATTACTGAAAAAAATTTGGGTCAAAATTCTTTCCCAATATTTAATTATAGTTTTTTATAATTTTTAGCTTAGAAAATTCAAAATAAATTATCTGTATTTTCCAAAGTAACCAAACCTAGTTGACAATTAATATAACATCAATGGAAGCTCCTCACACCAATTTCACCTCAAACCGATCTCCAAAAATTTAAGTATAAATTTCCGAAGTTCTAAACTTCAAAAATTCATAATCATTATTCCGTTTATTCAAATATTACAAATAATATGTCCATTCCACATGAAATTTAATTCTCTACAATATTTTACTACAAATTTTCTTCAACTTCTACATCGAACATAGAGAAACGGGCTTGTCGAAAAAGTTCGTCACTGGAAAACTTTCGGCCAGCTTCTCTGGCGAGCCCGCTGGTTTTCTGACGAGTTTTTCATCGCTTTTCTACCTAGAAATGATCTATTTGTTCCTGGGAGTTTATATACGTGATTAAATATTGAAAACAACATCAGAAACATATCTAAACTTATAATTGTGTTCCGAGTGAGATGAAAACTAGTAGTTCGAAGTTAAAACTTCCAAGTTTCTTCTCTGTTTTTGCATAAAAATTCTCCTGAAAGTCTTCTAACAAGATTTTAATCTCTTAATCTAGATTTTGAAACCTGCAACCCACGATGCCACCACCTTCTATGGTCGTCCACCATGGCCAACACCACCAAAATCGATGGTTCTAGTTCGTTTTTCCACCATAGTCTCAATACTCTTATATATTCATGTAGGTATGTATTTAAGAAAGGAAGTAAAAAGTTCAATTTTTCTTTCTCACCTAAAACTCTCTCCTCGCCATGGCTCTTTCTCCTCATCCTCTTTTTTTTTCTTATTTCTCTCTCTCTCTCTCTCTTCAAATTAGTACAGCCTAGAGGCTGCCACATCTCCTCATTTAGCCATCTAAAAGCGACTCATTAAAACACCACCAACTTGGTTACAAAAGAGATAAACATGAGTCTACAAATATCTCAATTCTCAAGTTTCTTAATTTGAAAACTTTCCATATATAAAGTTAAAATTTGACTTTTTACTATAAAAATAATACTTTCCACCACATCGTGTTTATAGACGATTCTTATGAAAATCGATATTCTGAGACTTTTAAACCTAAAAGTCAACCCTTACAGCTCATCGTGTTTACAGTCATTTCCTACTAAAGTTGACGTTCCAAACTCAACGATGATGTCTATGTCTCAAAATTCTCCGAACTCAAATTAGAGTTATCAACCCCTAAGGCATTTGGTCGTTTCATACCAAAATCCTGAATCGACTCATTCAACCTATTTTCATCACTTCGAATCCACTCATGACATCCATTCCACCACTCAGAACTTCAATTCAGCAAAATTATAACAATCGCTCGTTTGGGCCCACACAAACCCTAAACATTTGTTAATTTAAGGTTTTTAATCCATGATTGTCGATTCATTCTATTTATAATTATATTAATCGTTATTCATCATTATTACATCATATTTATGTAATGTAGATGATTTGGAACAAGGATATCACAGAACTCAATATAGTCACCCGAAATTTTGCACTTGTTATCTAACCATGGTAGGAGGGCAAAAATGTCATTTCACCCCAACGTCAAGACGATCGAGAAGAGGCTACGAGGCTTAAAGAAAACATGCAAAACTATCACAACAATGATCGTGTGACAAACTACGCAAGGCATGACAGTTGACTAGCTGACATCTATAAGAAGATGATTATTTTCTTTTTTCTCAATCTATTTAGAACTGAAATTGGCCAAACTTTATGACATTGCGTAGCTCTCGAAAAGAGCTTTCTGGAATGGTATGACACGTCTCCCAACTCTTTCCAGATTAAAAGTTACGAACTGTTAGTTCCCAGGGACACAATAGAGATCTAGAAGGGGGGTTGAACAGATCCTTTAAAACTTTTTCTCTTTATTAAGAAAGTATATCAGATATGATTAATAAAATCAATTCATGCACAACGGAATATACTTTAAGAACACCTTCGAAGATACAAACATAATCTCAGTTCAATAATTAAATCTACAATATAGTTGTTAGCAGATATAACAATTATTTGCATAATGTAAATGACATAAAGTAAATAACACAAGAGGTTTTAAGTGGTTTGGAGACTGAATAACTCCTACTCCACTCTTATACTTTAACAAGTAGGAATCCATTAATGGTTTTAGTCACTAAGACAAGGACGCTCCACCCCTCCTCAAGTCCAGCAGACATGAGTTATTTTTAGTCACTAAGGCAAGAATCCTCTGACCCTCCTCAAGTCCAGCAAACAAGAGTTGTCTTTAGCCATCGAGGCAATGATCCTCTGACCCTCTTCAAGTCCAGCATACTTGGAAACTGTAGACTAAGGGGCTGTTTTTTTAGAACTTAATGGGTCTGAATGGCTGAATCGGTAAATGGCTGAATCATTAAGTGCGTTTGTTTTGGAAAAAAATCGTCTGAATGGTTGAATCGGTCAGATGCTTTGGCTGAATGGTTAAGTCAGAATTTTTGGTCTGAATGGCTGAATGGTTGGCTGAATGAAGTAAAAAAATAAAAAAAACTAAAAAAAAAAAATATTAACTATTATATTATGTAATATTAAATAAATTTACAACAACTTTGAATTTTTTCAGAGGAGTAAAATATTAAAAATATGTCATTCAGATCTTTAAGATATGTCAATTATTAAACAGCTTTTTTCATTCAGATTCAGCTCATTCAGATTCAGATTTAGCTCATTCAGATTCAGATTCAGATTCATTCAATTTTTATCAAACACCCCTAAGCCCAACATGCTTAGAATTTCTTGTACCCTTCGGTACTCATCAAGTCCAACATACTTGACTTTGATTTAGTCACTTAAGACAAGGACGCTCCGCCCTCTTTGGTGTGTTGATTGTTTGTTGGGTTGTGCTGCCAAGATGAACTTTGATCTCCTTCATCTTCAAGTGCTTGGCAGTTGTTTGTGATCTTCTTCTAAATGCTACTGATGATGGTCGTTGAAGCTCTTCTTCTTATGGTATATAATAGATGCAGATGATCACTCTTGATGAATATAGTTGACTTTTCCAATTCAGTTCTTTATCTTTTCAGCGCTGAGTGTTCATTGCTTGATCATAGAGTCGCCCTTCTAGATTTGCCTTTAGCTCTGGTCACTCTTGATCTTGGCTTATTGGTCATTTAAGTCTTAGCTCATATGCCAGCCCTTCGACATACCTCTGGTGAAGCTTTAGCAAATGTGTTCTTTTTGTGTTCTTGCTCTTGCTCACCACAGACACTTACTTGGCAATTTGAATGCAGTTTGCCCTTATGTAGATCTCCTTCTTCTTCCCATTGGAAAATTTCCTTTGTTGTATTTCTTTTCGTTGGAGAGCAGTTTCTAGAACAAAAGGTTTGTTGTAGACTTGTTTATTGTGTTAATGAATATTTTACTTCTTAAAGTCTGCTAGTGATAGCTGAGTCAGCATCCATTAACCAGTACCAAGGTAGTGGAGTCATGTGTACTGACTTTTGATACAGTAAACATGACTGTTTGAATCCCACTGAGATTAATTCCTTATTTTGCTCATTTAACTAATCAGCTGCTCATCTTGGGATACAAATCCTGCACGTTCTTGATATCTTCAATCCTTACTGACATCATCTTACTCAACGATCAACTGGGTTTTACCTTGTTGTTCATGATCGTAGAGTGCTTGCTTCATAAGGCAGCCTGTTGCTTCTGATCGTAGAGTTAGCCATTCGCTTCACAATGTGACCTTCTGATTATGCATGATATGCACTGCCTTGGAGTACGTAGAGTGGCTGACTGCACTTGCATTACGCTTTAATGGGCTTCTTACTATTCTGCAGTTTGTGCCTCTTATGCTCTGTGATCTCCATTGAGCTTTACGTTCCCAAAGCATAGTATTATGATCTTCATTGAGCCATTACTGCAGTATGCTTATCATAGAGGACTACTCTATATTCTTCAGGTGTTAGCCCTGCTGCTGTGTCATAGAGGACTGCTCTATGATCTTATGATGCCTTAGCACTTTCGTTGTAGAGGACTGCTCTACTTATCCTTCAGACACTATTTCTTATGTCATAGAGGATTGTTCTATGATCTTCTGATGCTTCGTTTAGGCTGTCAGAGTGTCTTTGCTACCTGTAGCTCAACTCTACTATCTCTTGATCTGGCTGATGCTTTCTCACTCTACGACCTTGTCTAAAGGTACAAGCCATAGAGTCTTGTTGAGAACGTAGAGTGTATTTGAGCTGCCTCGCGATCTCTGTTAGGACTTGATGCTTCGGATGTACTCTGAGATCTTCGTTTGTTGGATAACTTATGAACAACTTGCTTAGTAGTCTTTATGAAGATTGCTGTTTAAACTTAAGTGCTCATTTAGAGACTGCTTTACGTTGTTGCGCGATTGTAGATCGTTCACGGGAGTCGTAGAGTGACTGACTGTATTGACTCTACGAACCTATGGCAACTGAACGATCTTCTCTTTGCTCTTACTCTGTGGTGCTTGGCATACTCTATGATTCCGAGATAGAGCTAAGCCTGGTCCAACTCTACGACGCAATCGGCCCAACTTCACTCTGCGTTAGCCTGGTTTAACTCTACGTTTGCTCTTTGATCATACTAGAGTTACTCTACGGTGCCGAGATGAGACTGCACATGCCTGACCCAACTCTACGTTTCCGAGAACGCCTGCCGAGCCTTTACTCTGTGATTGCCTGGCAGACTCTACGATACCGAAATGAGACTCTGCATATGCCTGGCCTAACTCTACATTTCCGAGAACGCCTGCCGAGCCTTTATTCTGTAATTACCTAGCAGACTCTACGTCCCTTTAAGCTGACTGAGCTCCAAGCTGGCTGTCTGCTCTACGATCTTTAATTGGATGCTTTGTGTAGTACTCAACGATCAGTTTGGATTTTGCTTATACATATATCGTTTCAGCTCATAAGATCAACCTAACAAGTTTGATCTTTTTCTATTCTAAGTCCTTGTACATCAAATTTATTTAAGGACTTTACAATACCTAATGTTACAAACATGCTTTGATTAGATAGATATTCATTCAGCTTAGATCAACCTAACATATTTAATCTTTTCATTCTAAGTCCATGTACATATGTATTTTATTAAGGACTTTATAAGGCTTTAACAGTATGAATGTTCTTTTTATCATTTTGTCATTAATCAAATCACATATAATGAATAATGGTAATCTTGTGCAGACCTTTATATTTTTTCCCCTTATGATAATGGACTTAAAGATCTCATACAGATTTCTAACAATCTCCCCCTATTTGATGATGACAAAAACACTTATAGCATAACATTTATTTCAAGCAATACGTGCAGATGTATAAGTATGAATGTAACTTAAGATACAGTAAGTCACTGTATTGCTAGACAAAGAGATATGAATGAAATGATGTGCATTAATAGTGATCATTCATATGATATACCATGGAACTTAAACGTGTGCAGTTCATAAATTTAAACATATTAGTTCTACAAGGAGATCCTAGATCTAGATTAGCATATGACAGATAATTCCTCCTTGCTCGTTAGAAATGTACCTCCTTCTTGTTGATGCCTTGTGATTGCTTTTAACTGCTGCTTTCACCTGGTTCTTCTTTATCCTCTTTTGGCTCATGCTCGCCCTCACTTCTTCCAACTCTTTCTTCATCTTCTTCTGGCTCCCCCTCAGTTGTAGACGTCTTACTTTTGATCTTCAGTTTCAGTTTCTGATTCTCCATAACAGCTCTGCTCCTTTTGCTCTTCTTTTTATGTTTCATCTTTTTCATCTTTTTCTCCTCCTTTTTGTCATTAATCATTTGGGACAGGTACTGAACATGTGTAATGAGTTGTTCGACCAAGTAGGAGGTATTTCCAACTTTCATTTTCACCTCCTGCTGGCCAAGTTCCATTTTTTGAGAGAGGGACTTGCTGAGGTTGCCCACTTTTTCTGACAGATTCTGAATAGAGCATTCATTCTTCTTTTGGTGTTTTCGAGCTTCAGTTTTCTGCTACTCAATTGACTTGAGATATATCTGATCTCGTTGATGAAGCTTTATGGACATGTCTATGAATGAAGCTTGCAGCTTTCTGTAGAATTCATTGTCTTCTTCTCCAGCCATGTTCTTTGCTGCATCAGTGACTGAGAAAATGTTTCCAAACAACTCTTCTGAGTTTTTCAACAACTCTTGATCAATCAAGGAATCTTCAAGGATTGGTGTAGTTGACTTGGGTTTCGCACTCTTGTAAATATTTTCAAGAGCAGCGACTATATTAAAGAAATCTTTATGGGATGAGGAAGGAATATCAGAAGGACTTTCAGTGGAGGTATTTAACCTTTGAGAGAGATTGACATTTGACTGAGATTGGAAGGCTGCAGTCGTAGAGTTAAGGGGCTCTACTACCATTGACTTTACAGTCTTGGTTTTGGATTTGCTTGTATCAAGGCTTTCCAGCATATAGTATGGAATATATATACTCTTAGCATGCCGATAGACTTTGAAGTGTTGGGAATTCTTGACTAGTACCTTTGGAAAGGATTGAACTCTTGGGAAGTTCTGAGAGATCATCTTCAGATTTAGAAATTATGAGTAACACCAGCTGATGAAGCTCTTATCGCCAAATGAAATTGCCTTCAACTAGGGCATCCATGGGTAGAACCATGTTAATTTTTCACTGTCAGGATCATATAGAACTGTAGTTCGATCCAGTTCACTGTCTTGAAAATTGTTAAGTAGATCCTCTATGGTCTTTGATACCACTTTCATTTGTCCGTTGCCATGATCTATCCATCTTGTTGGCAACACATCTCCTGGTTTGTCACAGGCCTCCAACACTATCCTTCTTCGAATTCTTGTGGCTACTGGACTAAAGTTGCTTTCTGATTCATTATTCTCAGAATCAGAATCCTCTTGTACTTCATCATCCTTAATTGCTTCCTTTCCTTTCCAATGTCAGTTTCTCTGCTATTCTTTCCCTTTGAACTCGCTTCCTCCATAGTCATTTTCTTTGATTCTTCAGCTGGCTCATAAGCCATTTCTTCTGTCTATTCTTTATTAACATCATCTTCTTTTGATTCATCTAAATTCTCTTCAGTGGTCATGGCTTCATTCTTTCTTTCTGATTCACTGATTTTTGCAGCTTCTTCATCATCTGCCTCGTCATCGTCTCCAAGATCAATTGTCTTTGGTGGAGCATTTTCTCCCATTTTCTACCAGGAAATTTCATCATTTGTCTGAGTCATGCACTCTGCCTTCTTCTTGCTGAAGGCTTGGCAATGGGTGCCTCATATGCTTCTTCCTCTTCTTCAGATTCATCTCCAGAGATAGAGGGACTCTTCAATGGGGCTGCCTTAACTTTCAACTTCTTCTTGAGTGAATTAGAAGGATTGGGCACAGAGGACAAAAATTCTTCAGACTGTGATGATTCATTCTTTAATGTACTTGCTTTCCTTTTCCCTTTGTCTATCTTTGAAGTGCCCTTGCTGCTGCTACCAGATATTTTTAATTTCTTATTCTCCATGGGGTTCCTTTTCTAGTTGTCAAACAGTTTAGGGAACATTACATTGTTGACATTTAGGGTTTCTCCCTCATCATCCCCAATTTTGCTTTTCAACCTTTTCTTTAGTATGATGCTCAAGAACCTTCCATAGTAAACGTTTAAGATAGGTTTATCTGAGGCCTTTATTTTCCTAACATCTTTGGCTATCCAATCAGACAGCATAGCTCCAAAGTTTATCTTCTTCTTCATGATAATGGCGGTCATAATTTTCAAGTCGTGAGCGGTACCTTTGCATAAGATACATTTTCCTGCAATCTCTGCTAAGAACTCAAATTTCTCGCGGAATTCCTTTTTCTTCATTACTTTGAAATGGGGATTCTTTACATATCCTATCAATCTCTTGCCTTCATCAGAATCGATTCCTTCTAGAGATGATAGACCTTGGTTGGTAAATCCCAGACATTGATTGATTTTTGCAGCATCTATCTTCAGTTTTACTCCACGAACTTTTGTAGTTAGAACATCACTATCAATTACTGCATTCTAATAGAACTCTTTGACATGGTCAGAGAAGATTTTGGTGTTCGATCCTAAGCATTCTGAGAATCCTGCTTGCTTTACAATCTTAAGGATATCTTTGAATTTTTTATTTGATTCTCTAAACTTGTCGAAACCAAGTTGGATACCTGATACGACTTGACAGTTTTCCATAACGAGGGTTTGTTGAATGAAGGATGCTTGACTATAGGTGGAGATTTGAAGCGATAAGGGTTTTGGAGTTTTTGGAAGTTGTCGATTTTGGTTTGCTGAAGATTTAATGATCTTAGGGTTTTGAGAGATCAGCACGGTTTTGTGAGAGGAAAGATTTTGATAACTGATAGGAAAGAACAACCGTTAGTATTTGAATTTAGACCTGTGTCAGTTCCCTCTCTTTGTTAAGGACACGTGTAGAAAACCCATTTGCTGATTGTGGCCATGACTATTGTAACTTCCACAACGGTTGCTCATCAGTTACCCTGGCCTGAGAACGTGGTCATCTCCTTTCTCTTTGACCATTGACTTTGCCCGTTCATAAAGTGACTTGATGTCTTGTCTTTTCACTCTACGTTTATTGAAAGAAGACTTTGGTCACGACTCTTGCTGCTTAGATGCCGGTTTGCACTTATCTTAGTGAGTCTAGTTCTTGATGGGAAGGTCTCCAATTAGGTTTGAAGCGGCTTCCTTCTAGAATACCTTAAGTGCTCAGAAGGAACCTTGTTGTTTCTTGTCATCTGCGATGATAGTCTCCATAACTTGTATCTATACTAGTAGATGGGCTGGACTATTTGCTTGATGAAGACTTCCTTCTAATACCAGCTTCTTTCTCTTCTAGAGAATCCCATGATCAACTCTTTCTTAAGAGATTAGCTTTTCTCCTTTATTTCATTTACATCTTAAGCTCTGGAGAAATGTTAGTGATGCATTCCCATTCAGTCTTTCAACAGGATTAAGGAAGCTTAGAAAGGGCAGGCCTCTAAGTTTGGAGCTTAGGGCTTGGTTTGTCTCTGAGGCGCTTATCTGAGGGAAGACTGCTTTGATTGAAGTGGAAAGAATGTCACCACTGTACTCCTTGGGTTTGGTATTTGTCAGTGAGATATGATGTATAAGAGTAGTGTTTTGTAGGCTGTAATCGTAGAGTCAATGTACTCTACGATCATGATGTCAATCATAGTGACTCTACGATTTGGAATAGTATGACTGACCTGGTTTGAAAGTCGTAGAGTTTAAAGACTCTACGACCTAGGGTGAGGATTCATTTTTGGTTCATCAGCCATAGAGTTTTGGGACTCTGGTTCTGGGAAAGGGTTGTGCATGATGGAGTGTCAACTCAAGGACTATAGGAGCTTCTCATACTGCTTGAGTCATGACACATTCGTGATCTACAAATGAGGACTTGGTGATCTGCTTCTTAGTATGCCAGAGAATCCTTGGACCAGTTTATTCACATATGAACATGCTTTGCTAGTTCATAGAAACTTGTGAAATGTGAACTGATAATATGTGGAATGATCATCAGAGATAGTTGCTTTATTCATCTTCTCCATCTAGTAGCTTCATAATCTTCATCTCTTCAATTTCTTTGGCTTCTCCTCAAACTAGACTTTGAAGATTGTTGCTTTCCCATAATTGATACTTCCATCTTAGAGGTAGATGATCTTGGATCTTCTTCATTTTATCGTAAAGTATTCTTTTAGCACTGGTTACTCTATGATTCCTTTTTCTGATACTGCAATCGTAGAGTTCCTGTTCTACAATTTAAGCTTCTCTGTTGACTGGTAGATATGGATATGATCTTCTATTTTCTGCTTGATGGACAAGAGGGATCTTGAGACTTCAGCTTCTTTCTTAGCTTTTTGTGATCTTTAGAATTAGTCTGAGCTTTGATGTAGACACTGCTTCTGTAAGCTTCTTTGACATAGCATTTAGAACTGCATGATGCTGCATGATTCTAGCTTCTGAGGGTCTGAATGGAGTGTCGTTGGAGGATCATGATTCTGCTTTTGATCGGAAGTTTGTTGTCGGTGGTCATGAGTTTCAAACTTCCACTTGAGTAGGCTTCAATGAGGGTTAATTAACCATGATACCTGCAAATTAAATAATTTTCTATCTAGGTACCCACTTGCCATTAGGGTCTTGCAGGGTTAGTTCTTTTGAATGCCCGACTCTTTCAGACTTTTGTTTCACAACATGTATTATGCAGCTCACATGATGATAGTTTAAACATGCTACATGAGAGTGTGTGTGTGGGAGCAAACATGTGTGGAACTGATGTGGATCCTTAAACTTTTTCCTTAGATTAATTCTTACTTGCATTATGTTCTAAGTGTTTGAACCTTAGTAGAGTAGTGGTCAGTTCTGTGAGTTGTACCCAGATGGTTCGTAGAGTTGATCAATCTCTACAACCCTTCAACGTACAACAGCAGACATGACTACACTCTACGACTTGCCAAAGACTTAGATCATGAAGTAATGGACCATTCATCAGACGAGGTGAGAAAACCAAGATAGGATGTATATAAGTCATTAAGCATAGTCACCTCTTAATAAGTAATAGCAGGAGGTGATTTTACTAAGTACAATTCCTATTTGAGTTTTCCACAACTAAGGATGAACTCTCAACATAAGGACTAATAAATACAAGTCTTTAGTATGTGATTAATCTAGCATACGAAAGCAATTGAACAACATTAACTCTTCTTAGCAACTAGATAAGATGAGACTCTATTTGTGGATGAACTTCAGATATCTTTCTCAAGAGCTTTATTTTCAACTTCAAATGTGGATAGAGAGTAAGATGATTTTTAGGCCATTATTCTCACTTTTCTCTCTTTCTCCTTTTAAGGTGAAAATAATGATTCCCTGATAAGCTACTGAAGTTAATAGAGATGCAGATTAGTCATGCAATTATGCAATACATTTCAACAGTCAATAGTATTTGCATCGGAAGCTACAGAGTTAAATACCTCACTGATGTCAATCTCTTGACAGTCAGTGGTACTGCTTTGTGATGGCGCACACCGTCGTTGATTGATGATTTGTAGTCCTTCAAGTTACTATCGGCACCATCATTTGTTTCTTCATCATGCTGCATTGACTGACACTCTTGAGCAAACTCTTGAGTTATAATCAACGTAAGTCATGACTTCCCATACTTCTTGATATGCTTGAGTGAACCTCAGGGTTCATATTTTGTGAAGTAGGGTCATGGCATATGTAGTTGAGAAGCTTATAGAATTATCGTTGTAGTGCATTGATGATGGAGCATTATCATTTAGATATCTCCTAGATCATCATTCGTAGGGCTTCTCAAACTTCTTAGGTGGAGATGCAGATTCCCTTTTGAATGGAAGATTTCTTAGTTCTTGCTGCATCAATACTTCTTCCACTGAAAGAGTTTGTTTGATCTGTTCGTTGACATCAGCAATCTTGATGATGATGACTTTTCGTTTAAGCACATGGTTTAGTCTGGATAACTTAAGATAGTTTATCCTGCACATATAATTTTCAACTTGTAAGCTTATATTCATTTTATCTTAACAACTAATACCGAGATTTAGAACTGATCTAAATTTGTGTCCTGGATCAACCCAAAGTGTGAGCTTTAACATATTCATGAGAACCTGCTCTGATACTAATTGTTAGTTTCCGGGGACACAATAGAGATCTAGAAGGGGGGGTTGAATATATCCTTTAAAACGTTTTCTCTTTATTAAGAAAGTATATGAGATATGATTAATAGAATTAATTCATGCACATCGGAATATACTTTAAGAACCCCTTCGAAGATGGGTTAAATGTTTTTTTAGTCACTATACTTTAGGTCAACTTACAAATGGATAACTGAACTTTTTTTTTCTTACAGTCAACTCATTGTACTCTATTTTTCTTACAAAACGTTAGAAAATCCATCAAGTCTGTTGACTTTGGACGGAAATGAACACCTAAGCTGCTGAGTTGTAAAAAAAAAGCTGATGTGGCAATAATTATGAGACGTGGCCGTGATTATGTGGATTTCGAGGGAAAAATTTATGAAGAAAATGAAAAAAAATATTTTAAAGTATAATATAAATTTAAAAAGTTAGCCAAAAAACAAGAAAATAAATGAAAAATGGATTTAATTATTTTTGTAATTAAGATCAAATGAATTTTTATTTCTAATTAAGCCATTTATAAAGCATAAAAACTAAAAATAAAGGGACAAAAAGGTAAAAATACAAATAATTAGAGTTTAAAAATAACAAATATCTCATATAACAAATTATAATAATTAAATAATATTTTAAATACTATACAAATTGCTCAACCGGGTTCAGCTTTATCAAGATCCAATATAAAATCAAAACAAAAAACAATAACAAAATTAAAAATCAAATCTAAATAGACTTTGATTCTTTCTCAAACCCAGATAAAATCATATAGGAAAGGGAAAACTTCCTCCACCTCAAAATCCAGATGAGTATCTCATATCCAACCACAAAATTATTAAAACCGGCCACGAAGATTTTCTCAGATCTACCACGACCTTGTCTCGAAATTCAAGTGGCACAACAAATCAATCATCCATTCTCTCTCTCTCTCTCCATATATATGGGTATACATATACGTATATACTCTCAGATGAATAAAGGTACAATCAGAGAAAAAAAGAAGAAAAAAAGAGAGCTATTTTCAGATTTGGAATTCCCAAAGCCGCTGACGATCGATAAGGAAGAAAAAGATGGGAATATCGTAAAGTTCTTTTTCTCTCTTTTGTTTTGTTTTGTTTTTTTTTTCAATTGACTGTTTGTGTTTGATAATGGATGACTGTGGCGGTGGTGGTGTAAGGTATATATGGTGGTGATCTAGTGGCGGTCGTGGACGGTTTAATTATATTTGTTATTAATTATATAAAAAAACCATTTGCTATTAATTATAAAAATAACTAAATAACTTTTTATTTTTTAATTTCTTCCATGTATTTTTTTTTGCTAAATTTTCTGATTTTATTATAATTTTCTTTCATTTCCCCTAAATTTATTTCATATTCCCCTTAATTTTAGTTAGCATATTTTTAGTTTTTATGTTTTATAAATGGCTTAATTAGAAATAAAAATTCATTTGATCTTAATTATAAAAATAATTAAATACATTTTTCATTTATTTTCTTATTTGTTGGCTAACCTTTTAAATTTATATTATACTTTAAAATATTTTTTTTCATTTTCTTCATAAATTTTTCCCTCCAAATCCACATAATCACGACCACGTCGCATAATCATTGCCATATCAGCCTCTTTTTTTTATAACTCGGCAACTTAGGTGTTCATTTCCGTCCAAAGTCAATAGACTTGACGGATTTTCTAACGTTTTGTAAGAAAAATAGAGTACAATGAGTTGACTGTAAGAAAAAGAAGTTCAGTTATCCATTTGTAAGTTGACCTAAAGTATAGTGACCAAAAAAAATATTTAACCCCTTTGAGGATACAAACATAATCTCAGTTCAATAATTAAATCTACAATATAGTTATTAGTAGATATAGCAGTTATATGTATAATGTAAATGACATAAAGTAAATAACACAAGAGGTTTTAAGTGGTTCGGAGACTGAATAACTCATACTCCACTCTTCTACTTCAACAAGTAGGAATCCACTAATGGTTTTAGTCACTAAGACAAGGACGCTCCACCCTCCTTAAGTCCAGTAGACATGAGTTGTTTTTAGCTACTAAGGCAAGGATCCTCTGACCCTCCTCAAGTCCAGCAGACAAGAGTTGTCATTAGCCACCGAGGCAAGGATCCTCTGACCCTCTTCAAGTCTAGCAGACTTGGAAACTGTAGACTAAGCCTAGCAGACTTAAAATCTCTTGTACCCTTCGGTACTCAGCAAGTCCAACAGACTTGACTTTGATTTAGTCACTTAAGACAAGGACGTTCTGCCCTCTTTGGTGTGTTGATTGTTTATTGGGTTGTGCTGCCAAGATGAACTTTGATCTTCTTCATTTTTAAGTACTTGGCAGCTGTTTGTGATCTTCTTCTGAATGCTGCTGATGATGGTCGTTGAAGCTCTTCTTCTTATGGTATATAACAGATGTAGATGATCACTCTTGATGAACACTAGTTGACTTGTCCAGTTCAGTTCTTTATCTTTTCAGTTCTGAGTGTTCATTGTTTGATCATAGAGTTGCCCTTCTAGATTTGTCTTTAGCTCTAGTCACTCTTGATCTTGGCTTATTGGTCATTCGACTCTTAGCTCATATGCCAGCCTTTTGGTATACATCTGGTGAAGCTTTAGCAGATGTGTTCTTTTTGTGTTCTTGCTCTTACTCACCACAGACACTCACTTGGTAATCTGAATGCAGTTTGCCCTTATGTAGATCTCCTTCTTCTTCCCGTTGGAAACTTGCCTTTGTTGCATTTCTTTCCGTTGGAGACTTACTTTGTTGTAAACTTATTTATTGTGTTAATGAATATTTTACTTCTTGAAGTCTGTCAGTGATGGCTGAGTCAGTATCCATTAACCATGTGTACTAACTTTTGATGCAGTAAACATGGATGTTTGAATCCCACTGAGATTGATTCCTTATTTTGCTCATTCAACTAATCAGCCGCTCATCTTGGGATGCAAATCTTGCACGCTCTTGATATCTTCAATCCTTGTTGACACTGTCTTACTCTACGATCAACTGGGTTTTACCTTGTTGTTCCTGATTGTAGAGTGCTTGCTTCATAAGGCAGCCTGTTGCTTCTGATCGTAGAGTTAGTTGTTCGCTTCACAATGTGACCTTCTAGTTATGCATGATATGCACTGCCTTAGAGTATGTAGAGTGGCTGACTGCACTTGCATTACGCTTTAATGGGCTTCTTACTATTCTGCAGTTTGTGCCTCTTATGCTCTGTGATCTCCATTGAGCTTTACGTTCCCAGAGCATAATATTATGATCTTCGTTAAGCCATTGTTGCAGTATGCTTATCATAGAGGACTGCTCTATATTCTTCAGGTGTTAGCCCTGCTGCTGTGTCATAGAGGACTGCTCTATGATCTTATGATGCCTTAGCACTTTCGTTGTAGAGGATTGCTCTACTTATCCTTCAGACACTATTTCTTATGTCATAGAGGATTGTTCTATGATCTTCTGATGCTTTGTTTAGGCTGTCAGAGTGTCTTTGCTACCTGTAGCTTAACTCTACTATCTCTTGATCTGGCTAATGCTTTCTCACTCTACGGCATTGTCTAAGGGTACAAGCCGTAGAGTCTTGTTGAGAACGTAGAGTGTATTTGAGCTGCCTCGCGATCTCTGTTAGGACTTGATGCTTCGGATGTACTCTGAGATCTTCGTTTGTTGGATAAATTATGATCAGCTTGCTTAGTAGTCTTTATGAAGATTGCTGTTTAAACTTGAGTGCTCATTTAGAGACTGCTTTACGTTGTTGCTTGATTGTAGATTGTTTATGGGAGTCGTAGAGTGACTGACTGTATTGACTCTACGAACCCATGACAACTCAACGATCTTCTCTTTGCTCTTACTCTGCGGTGCTTGGCATACTCTACGATTCCGAGATAGAGCTAAGCCTGGTCCAACTCTACGACGTAACCGGCCCAACTTCACTCTGCATTAGCCTGGTTCAACTCTACGTTTGCTCTTTGATCATACCAGAGTTACTCTACGGTGCCGAGATGAGACTGCACATGCCTGACCCAACTCTACGTTTCCGAGAACGCCTGTTGAGCCTTTATTCTGTGATTGCCTGGAAGACTCTACGATGCCGAGATGAGACTCTGCATATGCCTGGCCCAACTCTACGTTTCCGAGAACGCCTGCCGAGCCTTTACTCTGTAATTGCCTAGCAGACTCTACGTCCCTTTAAGCTGACTGAGCTCCAAGCTGGCTATCTGCTCTACGATCCTTAATTGGATGCTTTGTGTAGTACTCAACGATCAGTCTGGATTTTGCTTATACATATATCGTTTCAGCTCATAAGATCAACCTAACAGGTTTGATCTTTTTCTATTCTAAGTCCTTGTACATCAAATTCATTTAAGGACTTTACAATACCTAATGTTACAAACATGCTTTGATCAGATAGATATTCATTCAGCTTAGACCAACCTAACATATTTGATCTTTTCATTCTAAGTCTCTGTACATATGTATTTCATTAAGGACTTTACAAGGCTTTAACAATATGGATGTTCTTGTCATTTTGTCATCAATCAAATCATATATAATGAATAATGGTGATCTTATGCAGACCTTTATAACATTCTCCCCCTATGCTAATGGACTTAAAGATCTCAAACAGATTTCTAACACGAACTTTTCAAACGCACAACACAAAAATTGACATCACAACACCAAAATCGAGGCAAGTGGGCCCCACTTGGGCCAGCCGCAGGTGGACCTGCGACAAGGCTTGGAGCCTATATAAGGCAATTTTCAGCCATTTTTGAAGAGAGAGGAATTTTGGGAGAAAAAGTAAGAATTTTGAAAAGGAAAGTGAGAATCCTAGAGAGAGAAATACTAGATTCAATCTAGGTCTAGTGTATTATATCAAATTTATAGTGAGATTAGAGTGACTTCCTTCAATTTCAAGCTCAAGGAGGTGTAATTTGCTCACCCCAAGGTAAAAAATTCAATCTTTTTATAATAGTTGTATAGATTTGGCTTAAATCTAATACATTATATTGATTGTTGTGTTTGAAATTTCATTGTATTATAATTATACTCTCTTTTAAAGCTCTCAACATATCAACTGCTAGGCTAGGATGATTAGAGAGGATTTCCTACGTAATTTCCTCATAATCACCCGACCCGATCGATGATTTATTATAATATTTTCAAGTTAACTCCTTTTTATCGATTGTTTTATTGCGGAGTTGATTATCTAGTTATGGTTTACCCCTGTACAATCCTAGATCTATATCTAATGGCGAGGGGATCCCACCTTTTGGCCGTCAAGGGATTCTAACAAATTAAATCGCCTGATAGTTAATTTGGGTTATGTTTTGATTAAATCCCGATTACGTTATCATTGGATCCATGGAATCTAAATCTAGGAACCTCGTTTCCTCGATATTAGATCCTTTTGTTTAGATCTTGTAGATACGTAATAGTCCCTTGAAATGTCGGTCTTGTTGCGCAATCTGTGGATTAGAGTCCTCGGGAGCCCTTTTTCTAGATTTTATCTTTCGTTTCGATGTATTACTTGTTGTGATTTCGACTTATGTGAGCCTAGGAATGGAGTCGGGGTCCTTGAATTGGGCCTTGACATAATTCCCATGATGGACATGTTTTTGACTGTAAAAATGGCTATCTAATTATTATACATGTAAATTTGGGCCTTAAACGGTATTGAGGGTTTCATCTCGAGAAAGTTAGATTTAAGGCCCTGTGATAGTGAAAAATTATTGTTGCGGGTGTTCGGGCCCACGAGTGGCTCTGACTCCATTTCGATGCTTGATTTTCCCATTCATAACCAAAAATGATTTTCGAATAAAATGACAAAGATCTTCTAAAATCAAATTGATCCGGGTTATTAGAATGACCTTAGGCTAAAATTGAAAGTAATAGAGAGCCTTGATTCCTATTTGATGAGGGGTTTGAAAATCATATTTTCCAAAAAGTCACCCCAAAAGGTTTTCTCTTATCAAAGATCGAAGCTAAAATGAATCTTTTCCTCAAATTAAATCTTTCGTGCATAGACTCAAAGAAGTTCGAAGCTACTTTTAAAATAATGCACCTCCCACGATTAGGCATTAATGTCCTAGGTTTTCTTTCAAATCACATTCACACACACACACACACACACACACACACATCTCTCATCTTAGGAAATCAATCAAGAAACGGTAACCGTAATTTCACGGAAGTCGAGGGGTGCCTAACACCTTACCCTCGCTTAAGCAAGCCCCCGAACTCTGTGAATCTTTGTTCCAGACCAATTCTACGGAGTCACATAATGGGCCTATTGATTGTGAAAATCCTGAAATTCAGATGAGTTAGTATATCCATTTGAACTTATATCAACTGGTGACTTTGTCTAATTGGCCCTTCATTAAAAATTAACCTTTCAAAACCCTGTCGAAATTTATGTCAATTTTTTCCTAAAAATTGCCCTTCAAATAAAAATCTGATAAATCAAAAAGGGTAAAAAAAACACCTGGGAAGCTGTCGTTAAGCAATCCAAAAATAAACCTCACTTTACTCTACAAATTCAAATAATAAGCACAGTAGCAAGTAAGGATCGATCCCATAGAGGATGATATTGCTTTGGATTTATTCTAATGTTTCTAACTAAAAATAATAAATAAAGAATTGGGGGGTTTTGAATTATGATTAACTAAAGAAAAAAAGTTAAAATAATAAATATAATCAAATAAATTAAAGCTTCAGTTCTTCAGTTCAGTTTCACCAATTTACAGAAACAATGTAATTAAGTTAACATTATTTCTTCCTTTAATGAAATTAATAACCCTAGATGATCAGCAATCGCTCAATTATCCGAAATCATCCTTAGATTTTAAATCTAATGTGATAATCGCCCCCACTAGACCTTAACTATTATATAACCCAGAACTATCATTCTAGATTTAATATAACAGAAGCATTAAGAAATAGAGAATTAGGTTATTCCAAGCAACACTCACACTATCAGAGATTATTTAACTTACATTCTAATAATCATAGTAATACCAAAAAGCTTGTCCACAATCATGTATTACTAAGTACTACTTGTGATTAGATATAACATCGTTTGCTTAATATCATACCGTAATCTAGTAGATGATATTCATCAGATTAATCCTAACTGGCCACATTAAATCAATCAGATAAAATAACATATAATCAGTTAAAACAGATTATCAGAATAAATCTCATGTAAGAAGGAATCAATAACGAAACTCAATTATACTATTAACTAAAAAATAAGGTTCCACATCCCCTTAGAACTGAATAAAATTAAACTAGCCTAACATGCTAATAAGCAAAGAACAATGAATAAAATATGATATAGGATGATGATCTAGGATGTCCAGGATAATCTCAACTGATTATAAGTGAAAGGTATTTATAGATGCTTTGAAACCCTAGAAGAATTCTAATCCAATTCTAATTTGGAAGTCTTCACTCTGCAGATATGGTAGAACTCTAAATCCTTCTCAATCTCTGAAATTCAGCTTTAAGTAACTTCCTTATCAATTTAGAATTTAGTTTCCAACTCCAAGTCTTTCTCAGTTTCCTTTTCCAATTCGATTCAGTTTCTATATTTGAACTTCGACTCAAATTCCATGTCAATCTCTACTTCCCATAATCAAGTTAGCTTCCTTCTTGATGTATAATTTCATCTCTAAATCCTCATACGAATCGAACTCTAGCACTCCAATACTCAAAATCCTACTCAGAATAGGAATCCTGCAAAGTCGACCAAAATCGTAGAGTAATACTCTACACAAGCACTTCATAGAGTAATCATGACATCGTAGAGTGAACTGGACGATCGTCGAGATGACAGCACTATCGTAGAATAACAGATCGTAGAGTAGAACTCTTCTCTTGGAATCATAGAGTAGACTAGCCAATCGTACAGTACTGTGACGTAGAGCATGGAAATCGTCGAACAAGAAATCTGGTCGTAGAGTGAATCTCAACAATCGTAGAGTATTTCTGCAAAAGAACATAAAACTCAACATTAAACTCCATATTTGCAAAATCATACTAAATTCTTCTATAAATCAATAAATACCTTAATTAAACTCATAAACACAGAAAACACACAATAATACTAAGTATAAAGGAAGCAAAAACATAGAATATTTTGCACTTATTAAATTCCCTCACACTTAGTCTTTACATGTCCTCATGTAAACAGAGATCAAAAACTTATCTGACTCAGCCCAACTAAACTTTCAAAGGCCTCAACAACGTCACTAAATAATAATAATACTGATCATAGAAACTTGACTAACATGTTATCAACCAACTCACAATTAACAACTTTGCCATTTCCCACATAGAACATCCTCCAAATCAGGACATATCCACACAAATATCCCTCATATGATAAACACAAATACCCAACTAAGCTATATGGAACAACAACTGTGCACACTGACTCAAAACTCAAAACCTGAGTATCCTACAATCCTTTTTAGCATCAGAACCTGTAATTTTCACTTTCTTAGATGAATGTATTTTATGCTCCATTTCACCTTTCACATTTTTTCCTTTTCAAGTGAGTGCATTTTATGCTCTATCTCACTTATTTGCTTCCCAGCGAGTGTGTTTTACGCTCTTTTTTACTTCTTGTGTTTATGGGCGAGTGCATTTTATACTCAATCTCAACCCATCACAAGACATCTGCATTTTTTTTCAATATGTAATTTTCACAATTTTCCAATTTTTTTCTTTCACAGGGTTCAATAAACAATATAATAAGCACAGTAGCATGTAAGGATCGATCCCATAGAGAATGATATTGCTTTGAATCTATTCTAATGTTTCTAACTAAAAATAATAAATAAAGAATTGGGGGGTTTTGAATTATGATTAATTAAAGGAAACAAAGTTAAAATAATAAAGATAATCAAATAAATTAAAGCTTCAGTTCTTCAGTTCAGTTTCACCAATTTACAGAAACAGTGTAATCAAGTTAACATTATTTATTCCTTCAATGAAATTAATAACCCTAGATGATCAACAATCGCTCAATTATCCGAAATCCTCCTTAGATCTTAAATCTAATGTGATAATCGCCACCACTAGACCTTAACTATTATATAACCTAGAACTATCATTCTAGATTTAATATAACAGATGCATTAAGAAATAGAGAATTATGTTATTCCAAGCAATAATCATACTATCAAAGATTATTTAACTTGCATTCTAATAATCATAGTAATACCTAAAAGCTTGTCCACAATCATGTATTATTAAGTACTACTTGTGATCAGATATAACATCGTTTGCTTAATATCATATCATAATCTAGCAGATGATATTCATCAGATTAATCCTAACTGGCCACATTAAATCAATCAGATAAAATAACATATAATCAGTTAAAACAGATTATTAGAATAAATCTCATATAAGAAGGAATCAATAACGAAACTCAATTATACTATTAACTAAAAAATAAGGTTCCACATCCCTTAAGAACTGAATAAAATTAAACTAGCCTAACATGCTGATAAGCAAAGACCAATGAATAAAATATAATCTAGGATGATGATCTAGGATGTCAAGGATAATCTCAACTGATTACAAGTGAAAGGTATTTATAGATGCTTTGAAACCCTAGAAGAATTTTTATCCAATTCTAATTCGGAAGACTTCACTCTCCAGATATGGTAGGATTCTAAATCCTTCTCAATCTTTGAAATTCAGCTCTAAGTAACTTCCTTATCAATTTAGAATTTAGTTTCCAAATCCAAGTCTTTCTCAGTTTCCTTTTCCAATTCGATTCAGTTTCTATATTTGAACTTCGACTCAAATTCCATATTAACCTCTACTTCCTATAATCAGCTTAGCTTCCTTCTTGATGTATAATTCTGTCTCCAAGTCCTCATACGAATCAAACTCTAGCACTCCAATACTACAAATCCTACTCAGAATAGGAATCCTATAAAGTCGACTAAAATCGTAGAGTAATACTTTGCACAAACACTTCATAGAGTAATCATGATATCGTAGAGTGAATTAGGACGATCGTCGAGTTGACAGCACTATCGTAGAATAACATATCGTAGAGTGGAACTCTTCTCTCGGAATCATAGAGTAGACTAGCCAATCGTAGAGTACTCTGATGTAGAGCATGCAAATCGTCGAACAAGAAATCTGGTCGTAGAGTGAATCTCAGCAATCGTAGAGTATTTCTGCAAAACAACATAAAACTCAACATTAAACTCCATATTTACAAAATCATACCAAATTCTTCTATAAGTCAATAAATACCTTAATTAGACTCATAAACACAGAAAACATATAATAATACTAAGCATAAAGGAACCAAAAACATAGAATATTTTGCACTTATCAACACCTTTAGGAAAAAAAGATTTTCCCCCGACGTCGACAGATGACGACTCTGCTGGGGATTTTAGAGGGCTTAAGTCGCGTTCAATCTTATTATTTTCCTTTCTTTTTTGTGTGTCGTGTGAATGGTTTGAATGCATGTTTTGATGGATGCCTTATCTGTTTAGATGTTATATTTTAGTGCTTCGCACAATGTCATCATATGCATGCAGTGAAGCACGATGAATGTATGTGAATGTATGTTGTGTGATTCCTACACTAGGAGGCGAACCCGTCGGTTATTGATTACTAGACTCAAGGGGGCGTTCCCCTGCTAGGCTCAGGAAAGGCACCACTTAGATCCGCTCCAATTGAAAGATCGGATTCATTCCCATGGAGTAGGTTGCGAAGATCTGGGGACCTTCATGCCAAAAAGCGCGCGAGAGTAACCTTAGGGTAGGTCAGCCTTTGATAAACCCAATGTTACGGGAAGTCTCTTCATGCCCTGTTACTCCTTATATGTAAAATGTCATCTGCATATTGCATCCCTTTTATCCTATCATAATAAAATTGCTAACCTTGTTTTGCAGGAAAAGATTACAAAACCCCTAAGAAATACATAATGCATGAGCATGCATCCATATTTACCAATTCTCGAACCTAAACTATGTCCTGTTGTTCATGTAGATTGGTCCTAGAACACGACTCCGAGCTCGAAAGGTCTGGACACCACCTATTAAAATGTCAAAAAATCCAATTCCCGGTCCAGTTCCCATTTCTCGAGAAGAATTCGAAAGCTTCAAGAAACAAATAGCTAAAATGTCCATCCTGTTAAAAAAGAAGTGTAAGATGACTCAAGACCTCAAATCAGTCACTCAACCTGAGTCCTCTGCACAGGGAGGAAATCAAATCCTTTTCAAGGCTGGTGACATGCAAATTCCTATCCCTATATTCCAGTTTGGCAGTAAGAGCACCAAAGATGCTACTAGCAGAAGTCAAACGAAAGAGATAATTGATGTCCAAGATGACAAAGAAGCGAGGGAAATCAGAAAGAAAATAAAGCAAATGGAAAAGGCCATATGATTAATGAAGGGAGTAAGGACTTATGGTAGCGTCAACTACTCAAACTTGTGTATATTTCTGGGAGCCAGATATCCGGAGAAATTCCAAGTACCCGAATTTGAGAAATACAATGGGTTAGGAGATCCTTACACCCATCTGAAGGTTTACATAGGGGAGCTCGGATCTTACATCGAGGATGAAAGTCTGAGAATGCAGCTGTTCCAAAAGAGCTTGACCGAAGAGGCTAGGACATGGTAAGCTGGATTAGACAATACCAAGATCAACAACTGGAGGAGCTAACCCATGCTTTCTTGAACCAGTACAATTTTCAGTTCTAGATAGCTCTAGATTGGTATCAAATGACCAAAATCAAGAAACAACCCCATGAGCCATTCCGTGATTACGCTCAAAGGTGGAGACGGATGGCTGCTCAAGTAAATCCACCTATGAATGAGAATGAAATAGTGATGACCTTCATCGATATTCAAGAGGCACCGTATTATAAAAGAGTGTTAGTCGGAATCGGCAAACTATTTTCTAAAATGATAACGCATGGGAAAATGGCAAAAATGGGATTAAAAGCAGGAAAGATCAAGGACCTCACAACATTGGAAGATGTGGCTGAGCACCTTCAGTCCGGTAATTATGAAAGTGCGCCTAAAAGAAGCTACAAGAAAAAGGAAGAAGATGTATCCCTAGTGTTACAAAGGTAATCCAGAAGAAATAACAACATTCCGCCCATACAAATGCAAGGAAAGAATCCACAACCACAACAACCAATATTCCATAAAAATCAAGGCAGGCAACAGAACCTTAAGAATAAGCATAACCGAGAATTCGCTCCTCTCGGTGATTCCTTTGAAAATATACCGGCGTTGTTATTAGCTTAGAAGAAAATTACTGAACTTGCCCCACCAGCTAACCCCAAGGGCAAGAGATATGATCCCAGCAAAAGATGTGCTTACCACTCTGGGTCCCCCGGTTACGACACACAGGAGTGCTGGTTCTTAAATATAAAATTCAAAATCTGATAGAAAGTGGGATATTGTAGTGAAACAACCTGAGCAGCCTAACGTCCACGATAACCCCCTGTCATAGCATAATGCAGACGGGGTGAATATGATTGGCATGGGGAACGTTGGGAAGGAGTTAAACCATAAATTCCTGAGAAGAATGAAAGAGTATCCTTAGAGGTCCAGGACAAGTGTATTAGAAGGACACCATCCGGTGGAACATGAGTTGGGGATGATTAAGCGTCAGGTTAACCAATTGGCGGAATTGGTTATATATTAGCACCAAGTCACCCATCAGCTGATCAATCAGATATCTAAAACAAGGGGCATGGATGAGACCGGATTAACCACAATTCCTCCCCGAACAATCTCATTAACCAAGAAAGATCAAGCCATACTAAAGGAGCAGGAAAGATAAGCTGATAAGATAGCTAGGGAATCATAACTTCTAAGCAAAGAAAATTTAAATCATGAATTGATCATGAACCAAAAATTTACTCCGTTAAACCAATCAAAAATTTACACGCGCTTTCATTCATACGTGTTATCGTTTGTTAATTATTGTACATCGGTTTTCCGATATAATTTTTCCTAATTTGAAATAAAATTCATGTTCATTTCATGGACATTAAATTTTACATTTAATTTTATTTACATTGATTGAACATCCCAAATGTTACATCAACCTTAGACTCAACCCTAGTTTGGTTACTCCAAACTTAGTTTACTTTTTAGTTAGCATTCTAGTTTGTTTTTTAGTTAGTTTTCCTAACTAATCTAATTACAAAAAATTGTTGACTTTTCTAAAGTTGACTTTAGCGTTTTTATGAATAGTGATTTAGCATTTTTATGAATAGTGATTTCCTAGTTAAGTTTTACGAAAAATTTCCACACTTATACTGTGATATTCCAGACCTTGATAAGATTCGTATATGTAAATTATGTGATTATTAAATGAAATTTCTTATTCTAACTCTGTGTTATGTGATTGTATATTCTAATGAAGACTTAGGTCAAATAAAAATTTTTCGAAGCTGCTTAGTCGTGCTTACACTGACAAAATGATTTGTTGTGCTTTCCACGATTTTACCAAGAAGCATCCCGACAAATTATTTTCAGTAAGCTGTTGTGTCGTGCTTGGGAATGACAAAGTGATTTATCGTGCTTCGAAGTTAATATAATAATATATTAACTGATAAAAACCTAAATAAGTTAATTAGGGTTAAAAATGATAAGTTGAATTATAAACCTAATTATAAAACCCTAATTGACAATGGTCACCTGAATTAGCGAACTGAAAACCTAATTGGTGCTCAAGAACCCTAATTGATATAATTAGATCCTAAGTAATGAAACATAATATAAATTATAGATCATTAAACTTAAAATTAAATCCTAATTGAAGGATTAAAACCCTAAATCATAAATTATAAAAACCCCTAACCCTAATTAGGAAACCTTAACCCTAATTAGGAACCCTAACTCTAATTATGAGACTCTAAACCTTAATTATGAAACTTAAGCTTAATTAAGGTATTGCTAACCTAATTAAGTTATCCTAAACATTAATTATAAAACCTTAATCATGATTAGTGTGAATTAAACCTAGATTAGTAAACTAATCAATTGGAAAACTTGTAGGAGTGTGCTAGCTTGTGTTCAACACACTCCAACACACTCCAGCACAAGCATGAGTCTAGGATCAGATCACAAGTAGCACAAGTTCAGTTGTAGGATATTTGTGGAGGCAAAAATGGGTGAAAAGACTTAAAAACCCTAACTTGGAAAATCTTATAAGTACTCAGCCTTCCCATTGATGAAACCATGAAATTTTATAACTTAAACACTTATATTACAAGCCATAATAAGCCTCAGCAGTAGCAAGATCAGAATCAAAGAGGAGGAATTAAAAAGTTGCTCAAAAAGGCATAAAACCTTTTATGCTAGATCTTTAAACCTTCAGTAAATTTTATGTTTTAATGTTTAGGAATACTTAATAACATGTTATTTAGTGATCTGGGTTGTTAAAACATGTTATCTAGATTTTAAAATTAGTCAAAAATAGCAAACTGTCAAGAATAGTCAAAAATTGTTGGACGATGACCGACGGGTTTCTAGGTAACCCAAAAACCTCAAGAACAGTTTGAATTGGGTAGTTTGACCGGATCAAATCTTTTACATATGATGTAGTTAAGGTTGTATTGAGACATCTCGGTGTTCTCTACCATGTATATTATAACTACGAACTAATTAAACAACAAAACAATACACTGGTTAGAAGATAAATCAAACCAAAAGTACCTACTTGACATTGACTAATTGTTCTTTAGTGAATGAAGAACACCTATAGCGACAAACATCTGTCGCTATAGACCCCTTTACGCCACAGTCTCCTTCCGGTTCCTCAAGAACATCTGTAGCGACGCCAGACTGTCGCTAAAGCCTTTTAGTGACGGTATTGAATAAAATTTCATAATAATTAAATAAATTTGAAATAAATATTAAATAATTATTAATAATTAATAATTAAGTTTTAAAATTCATTTTAAATTATATTAATTAACTTTAATATTTTGACATAAATTTCATTAATAATTTAATTTAATTAAATATCAATGATAATAAATTATTTAATAATTATATTAAATAAATAATTTAAAAATGATATTAAAATATTATAAATATTATAAATGATAAATAAATTATTTAAATAATATACTAACTTTCTAAAAATATTATAAATGATAAATAAATCGTTTAAATAATATTTTAAAATTTTAAAATTATTATAAATGATAAATAAATTATTTAAATAATATAATAAAATTCTAAAAATGTTGTAAATGATAATTAAATCATTTAAAAATACCACAAGCTTGTAAAAATTATTTACAAATAATATTCAGCTTCTAAAAGTATTATAAATGATAATTAAATGATTTAAATTAATATTTAAGCTTTTAAATAAAGTTTTATTGATAAACCTATGTGTTTAATTGTCTAATAATGCGATCGAAAGGCCGAATCAACGCCGAACCTTAACGATATTTGACTAGTTCAATTTGATACGCGTTATTATAAATTCTAACGCTTATTATTGATATGAATAGACATAAATAGACTACGTGACATAGATAGACAGCGTAAACTAAATGTACTACGCACAGGCAAGTCTCCAAACTTTGTTACCTTTATGCAAGTCTTATACATCTTACTATCAATTGTTGTAAAGTTATTGCTTCTTGATTTAGCATAACTTAAGAAATAAATTATTATTCATATATTGTTTATCCGAGCATAAATTGTTGTGTCAAGCCAAATTGTTTGGTACGACATCTTATACTGAGTATACAAACACCGTATATAGGATGTTATTGTTGATAATATATTGACATCAAGTGCATGTTGGACACGATTAGGATGGTATGCATGTTCCTAGGATATCGAATAGGCTAATCCCCTATAAGATATCTGAACAAAGCTTTTCTAAGTCATTGAAGACTGATAAAACTGATTGAAACACATGGTTCATGTATTGAACCCTTAGTTAGGCAAAAGCTTTTGAACTTCCTTCAAACTAAACACATTGTGTTTACATTTTTGAAATAAACTTGCTGAGCATTTTGTAGCTCATCCTTGCATAAACTTTCCTTTGCAATTTTAGATGGTAATCCCGGAACTTCAGGGACGAACAATGTAACGACCGAGAATTCTGAAATTTCTTTGTAATTCGAATTTTTGAATATTAATGAATATATTATATTTTATTAATATTATTTTTGTGTTGCATGTTTAAAGGTTGTGTGATAACCTGGATTATGTGAATGCATGAAATTTTACGTGTTATAGTTTTGTTTAAGTGAATAATCGATTTCGCGTAGCGTCGCTAAATCACTATTCACGGGACACGTTTCCTGAGGCACTATTTATGCCAGATATTTTTGTGTCTTTTTCGATGTTGAATAATTTCATAAATATGTGTATGCGTACGAATAATTTTTTCAAGTGTCAGAAATTTTATTTGAGCTGATACGTGATTTTATCCGTATCCGAAATGTATTATATGGGTGTTCTGAATATTTGGAAAAATCCCATAATAATTATTTTTATGCATCCAAATAATTTATGGGAATACCCATTTTAATTTGAGGTAGAGTTATTTACCAGTTTTGGTACAAAAGTGGGAGTTTTCGGATATATTTTCGTGTATTTGGGTATTTATTTTGGCTTGTTACTCCAAGTGGGAACCACCCAACCACTTTAGACCAATCAAATGAGAGCAAGAAGGGAGAGGTTGTCGGCAAGCATTTGAAATTTTGGCCACCTTGAGCCTCACACCCATTTTCTCCCAAATTCACTCCTCCACTTCTCCCAAATTATTCAACCATTCATTCTCTCTTGTATTCCACACTCCTCCCATTCCCATCAGCAGATAGAGAGAGAGAGCTGTAGAAAAGAAGGGAGAAATAAGTCGCCGGAAAAAGAGAAGAAGGTCGCTGGAAAAAGGAAGGAGGAAGAAGAAGAGGGAACGGGTGGAAGAAGAAGAGAATCCAAGCAAGGAGAACCCTCAAAATCAAGCCTAGCCGAGCTCCTTAACTTATAGGAAGGATTTACAGAGGTAAACAATCAATCAAATCCATCCCATTCGATTTCTTGTAAAGATTTTCAAGTTTTTGTTAGTTTTGAGCTCTTAAGCTTGTGGGCCGGATTTATGGCGATTCTTGGTGTTTTTGTTTTGTTGTGATTGTAAATGTTGTTAAGAGACTATAGAAGCCATTAATAACATCAAAGTGGAACAAAAACGCAAGAAATCCTTACCTTGGCTTAATGGAGCAAGAACAATGGACAAAACATGGACTTTGGACGTTTGGACCTTTTTAGAGGACTATAAAGCTATGATTTCATGTTTGTTAATTTTGTTTGTTGTTATGGTATTGTAGTTCCATGGGTTACGAAGCTAACCCAGTTGGAATGGAGTAAAAAGGAGTTAAAATGAGTTCGTAATAATGATTTTTATAAAACTTGTCAAGAACTCAAAGAACAGAGTATGAACTTTACACTTTAGCTTTAGATTTGACCATGTTAATGTTAATGGGTAGCTCTGCATTTTTGATATGTTGTAGCCCCATGAGTTAGGAGTCCATAGAGTCCGGAATGGACTAATTTGAACGTGTATTGAAGGAGTTATGGAGGTTGGAGTGGCCGGAGGTCGGAGTCGTGAACTGGGAACAAACCCAGAATCCGGCTACTGCAGAATGGCGCCGCAGCACCACTCATAAGCCCTGCAGCTCACGCTGCAGCGAGGGGCAAGTTGGTAAAAGACTGGGACTCACGCCACAGCGTGAGGCCCAAGCTCTAAAGCTCACGCCGCAACGTGAAGCCCTGTAATGGAGAAGACATGGGACTCACGCCGCAGCGTGAGGTCCAGTGTTGAGGCTTGGCGCTGCAGTGCTAGTTCCGTGTCTGGACCGAGTTGGGCAGTCAGGCCGGGTCAGGTCGGGTCGGACCCAATGAATCCTTTTCAATGGGTCCAACACTTATATTTTTCTTTGTATTAAATGATTAGACAGGTTAATTAATCATATTTTGTCAAGCCTTAATTGCTTAATTATTTATTAAATGTCAACCTAAGTGATGTTGTCTTAAGGTGTAGATTGACTAAGTGAGACCCTCGACTGGGTAGTCGTAGGGAAATCAATATGTTTTAATGATGTAGCATCCGTTTTGAACCATTATTTGGAATGTGACTAATTGTTATGTAAATATGTACTTAATTGTGTGGGATATTAAGGAGCGTGTGTTGTATTATTGTAGCAACGCTTCAGTAAGTTTCCTAACGCTTGTCTAACCCTTGTGTTGGGTAAGTTCCCTAACTTTATTCGTTCTACATATTGAATGCAAGTTTTCCCTAACCTTACTCGAATTATATTGAGCAGGTTTCCTATCCTATACACATGTTGAATATTAACGCTTGTCTAACCTTTGTGTTGGCCAAGTTTCCTATCCTAACTCAATTTATTTATTGAGCCAGTTTCCTCAACCATACAACTTTGTTATTGTGCGAGTTGTTTATTAATTGAGCAATCATTCTATATTATTGCAAGTTTATTAACTTAACTCAATTTATATTCGAGCAAGTACTATATGTTATTGCAAGTTTCCTAACTCAAATAGAGTTATCATTTTTTTCAATTATGGTTAGTAGTTTAATTATTGTTAATTACTCCACATCAGGGATAATTATTGATATTCGCATATTATGCATTTGAATTCGATATCTGTTGTTGGACTGTGAAACATAAGTTCTTCATTTATGAACTGTTTAAGGGAATAGTCTACGCCACTTGTTTCGGCTAGACACGTACAAGTTATTATTTTAAGAGCTATCCAAATCGATTGTTGGTACGGATTCTTGGATTGAGAGAGCAACCCTTATTTAGAGGATTTTAATGTGTCGGTTGTCTGATGCAGTCAGAGTTAAATGTTATGCATATACATAGGGTACGAGAGGCTTATCCCCTCGAGTACTACTGACGGGCAGACGTTTAAAAAGGTTAGTTAAATGACTGATCCTTTGGCCAAATAGTTCATGGTCTATTGGACCACTCAGCAGTAAATAATCAATATTCATCATTTCTTTTGAACTTTAATTATATTGACAACTATTTTTTCAATGTTCTTAAATTGTTGAACTATACGATTATTATTCTCATTCATTCATGATATATCTTCTTTATTCATTTTAAACTTGTTGAGCAAAGTATAGACCCCCCCCCCCCCCCCCCCCCCCCGGGGGGGGCCCGCCCCCCCCCCCCCCCCCCCCCGTTGCTCACTCTTGCTATATCATGAACCTATTGCAGTTAAACCGGGGAGTTCCAAAGTGGATAAAGGCAAGGGAAAGCTTAAGGAATAGTTATATGTACTATCCCGTTATGTAATCGTGAAATCGTTTTGTATTATTATTGTATTCTGCGATGTATTCATTTAAGGTTATAGACCTTGGGACCGTAGTAATCCTTTTGTAATGAACAACATATGTTTATTTATTCCGCATTAGTTGATGTATGTTGTTTAGAGGTGTATGGATGTATTTTATCGTGAGCACCAGATTCGAGGTATTGGTACCTGAATTTGGGGATGTCACAAACAATGGAAAGAGGCAGTGTTAATTAATATTATCTTACTATTTTAATAAATTCAAGTCTTATAAGACTTTGGTGTAATAAGAACATGATACTGGGAATGATGTAATCAAACTTAATGTTATGAAATATATTATCATCTTTTGTTATATCGATTGCGTTGTATTTACATTTTTAGATAAGTTAGAAAGTAGCATTTGATTTAGTACAATATCCACCCCCCCCCCACTCCCCCCCCAATTTCCCCCCTTCCCCCCCCCCCCCCCTCCTTCCATGAACTATACATCTGAATGAGGGTATTTAAATGATATTGTGAGTTCTGTAAGCACCGAGGTTACACTTAATGAGCCTCGGTAATGTGCCATCTTTACCGGAATGCGCCTCTTAGTTCCAAGAACAATCTTATCATTAATACTGTGAATATCAAATAGATAGGAACTATCGATATGAAAGAGATATCCATAAGATATGAATATATACATCCAAGTGAGGGTATCCAAACACAGTTAATGTTTTGACGAGAACTATTAATCTGTTATGGGATACTATGAACCTTGGATAGATAGAAGTTATATATTATGGAATATTTATAGTTGAATAGTTTCACATGAGCACCAAATCTGCTACAGGGAGTGTAGAGAATTTGGGGGCTTCACATATACTCGTAATGAAACCACACATATTCAATCACATAACACATATTCAATCACATAACACATAATTTAAATCACCAAAACAACCTTTACTAATCACATATGATCACATTACAAGCCTTATAAATATTCGGGATATTATTTCCTCCAAGAATACAACTCATATAGGTATAACACACATACACACACTCTTCATTTTTTAAAGCATTACATTTTAAGAAAAACATAAAAAAGTGGTAATTTTCACGGAAGTCGGGGGGTGCCTATCACCTTTCTCTTGCTTAAGCAAGCCCCCGAATTTTATGAATCTATGTTGCATACCAATTTTTTGGAGTCACAAATGGGTCATCTCGATTGTAAAAATTCTAAAAATTCGGATGAGTTGGAACATCCATTTAAACTTTTACCAACTAGTGACTCTGATTAATTGACCCTTCATTAAAATCAACCTTTCAAAATTCCGTCGGCATTTATTTCGGATTTTTCTAAAATCACCCTTAATTAATTAATGAATCTAAAAAGATAAATAAAAAGATAAAGGGAGTAGAAAGTAGGAAAATTTTTCTCCGGTATCGACAAACAACTCCGTATTGACGAGAAGTCTTTGTTCGTGAGATCGTAGTAGCTGCGTTCATATGATTGTTTATAGATTTGGCATTTCAATTCAACCGCTTCCGCTTCATGGATACTAACCGATTCAGATGTAAGTTTATATGTGTTTACGTGTTAGTTTCCATTTAATTTAACGTTGGTATCAGAGTCATGATATGCATAATCTCGCATAAATATTCTACCATTTTTTTTATTCTCTAGAAAGCTTGAAATAGAATATTAATGGCATAATATGATAAAGTACGTATTAGAGGCTGAAAATATAGTATATTATAGTCCATATACATGTTAAGACATCTGCAAAATTTAGTTGCGATAGGATTTGTATTTTGAGAGAGAAAGCAAACCCTAATTTATATTTACGCTTTTTAAAATGAAAATCTATGTTTCTACAAAAGTCAAAATTATATTTTCTTTACATAATAAAATAATACATGCCGCCATGATTCTAGAAATATAAAATTTGTATTTTTTGGACTTCTGTCGAATTAACTATGATTTTTTTAAAAAGGGTACCAAACTATAATTTTATTTTTGGTTTGCTGAGGAAGAAGACGATGTTGATGTAAACATGTGTTAGCGAGCTAGAGCCACGCGCCAACCCAAAAAAATAAATAAAAAAGAAAGAAAATGAGGCAACGCGGACGCCCACTCGTGCTTAGTGGCTCGTGAGGGTACATGCACCTACTTCAGGACATCTTTTAAAAATAATTTTTTTACACAAAAATTTATTTTTATTTTCTGGTTACTTTAATTATTTTCTAAATCTAGTTCTGAACATCTTTTGAAAAGAATTTTTTACCCAAAATTTTATTTTTATTTTTTAGTCACTGTGATTATTTTTCTGATTTTTTCCATTAATGAAAAATATTTTCAGAATTTATTATTAGCTGTTTAAAGTGCTTTAAAAATTATTTAAAAATTGTCTATAGATGTTGTGACACCCCTAAATTCAGGTACTCTTACCTCGAACTTGGTGCTCACAATCCATACATCTAACTACCCTTACGGTACATAAAAACATAAATAAATACATTACATAATAATGTTTAACTTACATAACAATCCCAGGTCTCATCAACCTTTAATCTTACATACCAAGTCTTAATACAATAACATAAATATTGTTCTTACACAAACGTTCTCACAAACTTAACATAATCTGAAGCTATTCAGCTGTCTTAACCTTTCCCTTATCCTTGCCAGAACCACTGGCCTTCTCCGTCTTAACTGTAAGATAGGTCATAAAGCAAGAATGAGCAACGAGTTTGCTCAGCAAGTATATGACAATAATAGCTAGCAATCGTTGATAAAGATTTATTGTTTTAATGAGTATAACAATATCAAATAAGGTAGGGTACGCTACCAATGAATCAATCATGAATAACTTTTCAAGGGTTAAGATTTGAACAATTTCAAAGCTTACATATCTCGTGAATAATCAATCATTAGATAACTGAATAAGAGTAATTCTGACAATTCAAAACATAAATATAAGTTTTGGCTGAGGATCACTAAGGACCGTTGAACTCTGAGAAGGTTAACAGTATAATTGCTGAAAAACCTTCGGATAAACAGGTACTTATGGTGATCAGCCTCGTCATACCTTACGTTATGCATAACATTTAATCATCTGCGCGCGCAAGTCGAATCTACGACTTATAAATAATGTCCATCTCAACATACAAGAATTTCGCACCAAAACAATTGGTTTGGATAGCTCTTTCAAAATATTGACAGTTCATGTCGTCATTAGTCTAGTCAAATCAATGACATAGACTTATTCTTTTAATAGTGGATATGAATTCATGTTCTCAACATTTAATGTTCTTGTTTGGGAAATTTTCTTAAGCATAGGTATAAGAGTCAATCTTTAACAATTCAAGTTCAACAATTTTCTTTAACTACAACTTGTACGAAACAATAAGAGTGTACAAGTAAGAAGTACTTGCAATTGATATAACATCTAGTTTACTTGTACCAAATGATAAGTGTACAAGTTAGGAAACTTGCTCAATATATGTGTAGTTAATATAACAACAATTAGAAAACTTGCACAATATACAAAGTTGTGTAAGTTAGCGAACTTGCCTGAGTAATCGACTAATTTTCGACCTTGACTTCTTATCCTTTGAATAACCTATGATTATCATAGTCATTCTAACGGTTAATCTCTATAATTCCCACATATAACTTTAATCAATCTTTCTTACTAGCCTCATACAATTAGGACTCACAAACCCATCTACTCACATTCTATTTAACTCATTATATCATTATTCATTCCTCCTTTTATCGCATTCACTAGCCTTCACTTATAAATAAAATGATCTTTCATTAATCCGCTTGTTTAATACATAGTGAGAGTTATCTCTCTATTCTATTAATCCACAATTAAATAACTTTTAATATTATTCAATCGTTTATTCTTCATTAATATGTAGTTAATGCACAATTATCCCTCAAGTGAGATAACCTTTACAAAAATAATCTTTAATACAATTTCTCAATTAGAAAATTATTAACTCACAATTAAAACAATCTTTATTATTATTCTAATTGTTTAATCATAGGTAAAGTAACCTTTAATGTATAATTAAAATAATCTCTTATTATTATTATTATAATTTTTTTTAAAAAAAAATTCTTTTCTGACCCGGTTTGACTCGACCAGACCCGGTTAAACCCGACTCGACCCGATTTGACCCGGATCTGGTCAACTGAAAACCGGCCCAGCGCCCCGGTGCTGGGTTTATGCCTTGGGCCAGCGCCTCGACGTTGAAGGTCAGAGTGCTCAATTTGAGTTTTTCAACATTTTTGATATCCACCTATTTTGATTCAATCTTGCATAACTTGTTCATTACACATCCAAATGAGTTCAAACCACTTTCATTATCTCATAAACTTATATATCTTTAACATTTGATTAAAAAATATATCTAAAATATTTATTAATCTAAAATTATTGATTTTTCAAGCTAGAGTTCCATCTTGATATGTTTTGCTAAATATTTCATCACGAGTTCATTTTAACTCCGATTTTGATGATTCCACCTGGAGTGTTCTCGTATCTTTAGGCCACTTACTTTTACCACATGCCTATAACAAATAAAAAATTTGAACCATCATGGCTAACCTAGGCCCTTGGCATGATTTAAGGGGAGAGGGAGTACTATATTTATTTCTTTCTTCACATGGGGCCTTCTAGAAAGTGGCCTCCTTATTAGATCCCAATTGGGCCAAGTGCATGGACTTATTTTATTATCATTTTAGGCTTCCCACACTTAAATATTAGGATTAAATCATTGGGCCAAAAAGTTATCCTACTAATGTCATTAGTGAATAAAGCTTTGGGCTATTTAATTCTCATGCAATAATGCTTTCACTAGTTCACCCAACATTAATTCACATTGGGCAATTGCACATAATCAATAGGGCTTAATCATTATTTATAGAAAACTTAATTAACTATCATCTTGGATTTTATTTCTCAATCTCTTCCATGAATTAATCACACATTTGATTAATCCATCATCTTAATTGTTCATCAAGCCATATAAGACTTATTCTCCCAAGCTTAGTTAATTCCTAACTTAAGCTTGTCATATATTCTCATATTTAATCAAATTCTTATTCTTGGAATTTTTTATTTCCATATCTTCTTATCACATAAGTTCACAAACACACATAAGTGCACACAATATTTTCAATTAATAATTCATTATACAAAATTCTAGGTCATTACATATGTTTTTTGGCTAAATATTTTCTTAAGAATTCAGAGGCATGTTTACAAGCTCTCCACTTAGAGGTATTGAGAAATGATTTGTTTTAGTGTCTTAAATTATTTTATTTTCAGATATTATTTATCTGAAAAATAATTGTAATAAATAGAGAAAATTTTCGAAAAATTCAGAAAATTCACAGTATCATATTTTCATGTACACATATTGTTAGAAAAATATTTGTTCAATTTTGAGTAACTTAGAATATTTTTCACATTTATTATTATATATTTATGTGCAAATATTATGTTTGTTATGCATATTTTTTGCGTTTGTCCTCTTAAGACTTAACCAAATACATCTAGCTTCCTAGTGGGAGCTATGGTGCATCCATACACATACCCCTTATTTGATATTGCATGGTATTTTGGATGGACAAAAAAAGTTTGATATTTAATTATTTTTGGAGACGGACTCTCACTTTGTGATAGAGACCTGAGATAAAATAATTATAAGAAAATAAGTGCAAAATTTCCAATTTTATTAATAGATTAATGTAGTAGGTATCATTGATGTAAAATTTTGGTATTGATGTATTTATATCGAAGTCTTGTAAGAAAATGTAATTTTGCACTTGTTCTTTAATTAATTGATTTTACCTCCCAAAGTACAATTAAATTGTTAATAAGGTTTTTCCTATTATAAACCTCGTCCTTAATTTTATGGTGATGGGCTATTTGGATTTTTTATATTACAAAATAAAATTAATCATAATTATTTATCTTATGATATGGAATGATGATTATGAGCTTAGCGATTTTTCGATTTCTATCAATGAGTTAAATAATTGTGAATAATTAGGATTTAATGACAAAATTGTTATTTGTTACTAATATTCATGTTTCGTGCAGCCTTATTGTAGTCAAATGACCTCTAAAAATGTGAGTGCTAACCTTAACAAAGGTGAAAATTAGATGATAAAAATTATTACCTTTAGTTGAAGAAAATTCAATATCTGCTTAATGAGTTAGATGTGTGTCGATGTCGATATTTTTCTGAGTTAGGTTATTTTTAAAGCTCATGTGAGTGTTTTGGAAAATTCGACATAAATACCGACGAGTTTTGAAATTTTAGTTATTCGATGGGCCAATTAGACAGAATTACCAGTTGATAAAGATTTAAATAGATGTACCAAATCATCCGAATTTTTAGATTTTAATAATCTATATGACCCATTATATGACTCCGTAAAATAGTCTGCAACCGAGATTCATAAAATTCGGGAGCTTGCTTAAACGAGGGGAAGGTGTTAGGCACCCCCTGATTTCCGTAAAACACGGTTCCCGCTTTCCTAATATTTTTCATGAAAGTTTAAATAAATTGTCGCGCATCGTGTGTGCATTGTGTTTTGTGCCTATGTGAATCGTGTTGTTGGGGAAAATCTAGGGTACCATCTCTTAGACTTAAGTTGAATCGTAAACTAGAGAACATAAGGTATCGTTTCCTATATTATCTAAGTCATGATAAAAGGAAAATCTATGGTATCATCTCCTAGAGTCTAATCAAAGAGATAGTCTAGGGTATCGTCTCCTAAAACCTATAAGTCGTCTAAAATCATTAAAGTTATTATAAGTTCATTACCTTGAAAATAATTTCAACCTTCGTTCCTACGAGTGAGGAATTATGATTAGAAAGTTTATCAGAAAACTTGAGTTTTATAAATATCGTTTGGAAAAATCGTCTTTCGTGAAATCGCTTTCTCGAAATGATCGTATATATAGATTCATTGGAAATTAATGCTTTGATTTTTTTTATCGAAATGTTCTTTTGAAATAATTTGGTTAAATAATAATATATTGATCAAAAGTATCATCGAAAATAGATTTTTTTGTAATCCCTCAACCAATTAGGACATAAGGCTCAAACTCCTAATTTTAGCCAATATTAATGGCAAAACTAATGATTTAACCATTGCAGTTGGTACATTTTACTTAATACACTACCGAACTTTTAATTTTTCAAATTACCCCATCGAACTAAGTATTATTTTTAAATTAGGCCACTCCGTTAAAAAAATTGAACGGACGTTAAATTACTTCAGTTTTTTTTCCTACGTGACAACAAAGAAATAAAACTAAAAGAAAATATATACTGATGTGAAAATCCGTTCGTCACTGTGTAAAAAAAACAAAAAATTAAAGCTTGAATCTGTTTATTTGGATTTGTTTTTTTCTTTCTCAATATCTGCTCTGCTTTTTGTCGGACCATGGTATATCCTTGTTGTCGGATCTGGGCTAGTAGAGCTTGAAGAATTGTTTCCCTCTTTTTCGATTTTCTTTTTGTTTGAATCTGATTATTGAGGTGTTGTTGTCTGTGCTTCAATTTGGTCCGAGTTAGGTTCCGGTGGATCCATGTGCTTTCCCGATCTGGATTATTGTTCTATTTACCGATTATCTTTACATGTCCAGATTGAAATTTTTGATTTCAGTTTTGATGTTATTGTTTGGCCATTTTGGTTTATTTTCCATTGTCCAGATCTGTTATGTTCTTGTCGTTGTGTGTTGAATCTGGTAATGGGTTTCCGATGAATCTCAGTTTCCCGATCTGTTTGGGCGAATTTCCGGCGGGTCGCTGGATTCTGCAGTTCGCTTGGTCAGAATTATGTTCAGTAAGTGGCGGTATTGCTTGGGTGCAGCGATTCTTCTGTCTGCCGGTGGTTCTGGTTTGCCGGAGGCTGTTCCGTGGTTTTGCTGCCCCTATTTTGCAGCTGGTTTGGGTTAGCAGGGAGTATATTTAATTGATTAAGATTTGATTTAAATTTGATTTATCTTGATAAATAAATTTGATTTAATGAATGATTAAATGTTTTCATTTTATTAGTTTTGTTGTGTTTTATTACATTTTTGCCCTTTTAAAAACATTAAAATGTTAAAAATGAGTCAAAAATAATTTTTTTGTGTGTTGCCTTTTATTTTCTGATTCAAGCTTTAATTTTTTGTTTTTTTACACAGTCACGAATGGATTTCCACATCAATATATATTTTCTTTTAGTTTTATTTCTTTGTTGCCACGTAGGAAAAAAACTGAAGTAATTTAACGTCTGTTTAATTTTTTTAACGGAGTGGCCTAATTTAAAAATAATACTTAGTTCAATGGGATAATTTGAAAAATTAAAAGTTCAGTAGTGTATTAAGTAAAACTTGCCAACTACAGTGGCTAAATCATTAGTTTTGCCCAATATTAATCTAATAACCTAGTTTGATTCAAATTTAAGAAGATATTTTCACTTCTTGTTTGAAAACCATTTTTATGTGTTGAAAACAAAAGCAACCATTGAAAATCGGGTTGGAGCTACCCATGGGCATGTAAGCCATCAAAGTAAACTCTAAACACCTCAAAATCCACTATCAAGGATCTTAAACCCAATCTTGGGCATAGAAGCCATCTAAATTATTTTAATGCCCGAATTATATTTACAACCGACAAATCACAAAATTACAAGCATCGTTTATGTCCATCACAGGAATATCCTTCAATTCCCGTTAAACATGAAGTTTATGGGTCTTGAATTCATTCCTAGGCTCACATAATGCCTATTAAACCCAATAAAATATTGAGATCTATAAACAGAATCTAGAGTCTAGGAATAAAATCCATAAATCTAATATAAAAGGTCAACAACATCGCAATTACAAAGCTAATTACATCGTAGGAATCGAATTACAACACCAAAATCGTAACATCATGGAAATCTATCAACGGAACTTTGAATCTAGGGATTAAGGCCCATAGATCTAAGATTCCATAGATCTAAAAAGACACAATAAATCCAATCGAAAATATATCTTAGATTTTCTAGAAGAAGATTATATTCGTAACAATTCCTTAGTGGCCAAAAATAAGATCCAAACACCATTAGAGAAGATATAAGATGCTTGGGTAGACTTAAAACAAAGAAATAGTCAAAAACAAAACAAGCCTAAAAATAATCGAGAACGAGTTAAATCGGGTATAGAGATAAGAAATTGACCTTGATATTGACATTTTTTCCTCTTCAAACTCTATAGAAGACCTCTTGATGGTGTTTTGATGAAAGATTTGATTAAAACTAAAGATTTTGAATCAAGTTTTAAAGAGTTTCTCTACACTTTTAGGTTTTTCTTTTTCTCTCTCTTTTTCCCTTTTTCTTCCTTTCCCCCCTTTTTTCTTGCAAGAAATGAGCAAAGTAGCCTTATATATGCCCCTGAGGTGGCCACATGTTTACTTGTGGTTGCCTGACCCAGGTGGGTCCTGCTTGGTCTGTACCATCGTCTCATACACTGAAACATCCATAGCTTTCAAACCAAGGAGAGCTAGAAACTGTGTTATACCAATCTGGAAATCTCACTTTAAGAGCTTCACAATGGTACCAAATTTGACTTCAAGAAGAAGGAGAAAAGTGGGAAACCAACCCCCTATGTACACTGCTCAGTCACATATCTTTCTTTTTGCACTTCGGTACCTAAAGGTCCAGTGTGGCCTTCAAGTAATTGTCCTGGACTTTATAATCTTCACTTTGACATCCTTAACTTATTGTGGATTGACATTATTGACATCCTGTCATTGTTAGAGAAATATGTGCAAATTTTAGGTGTCTACAATGTGCTAAAAACTTTAACCACCACTATAGAACTACCTGAAGAGGTAACCACTGCACAACAGCATCGAGACAAATAAACCTACGATGAATGGGTCAAAAAGGATTGTTATGTGTGTTTTACCATGTTAAGCTGCATGCACAATGACTTTATTGGTGAATTTGAGTCTTGTAAAACTATAAAAGAAGTGTGGGATATGCTTTAGAAGTCATATGGTGGGATTACTGCTACTAGGCTACACGAGCTTAATTATAAGATGGACCGTTACAAGACGGAGCCCAAATACACTATGGTGGAGCACCTTCTAGTAATGTCGGCCATGATCCCGCGAGCTTGGTGCAGCTGGCATAATCCTTACTGAAGAGCAACAGATTCAAGCTATGCTCAGGTCTTTACCTGATGCCTGGGAGCCTTTCACGATGACTATGATACATAATAATAGTATCCAAACTCTTGATGATCTCAAGAGGCATCTTAAGCTTGAGTATGAGTGCAGTGGTGCCAAAGATAACAGCTTTATCTTTATGGCTCAAGTAGGTTCGTGTAATGCAAAAGGCAAGCGTAAGAGACAAGTTAAATGCAATGATCAGGTTGAGGCACCAAAACAGAAGGGTAATGTTAAGCGTCGTAGGGGCAAAAAGGAGGGAAAAAAAGATGATTTGCTATAACTGTCAAAAAGGTTGGACATTTTGCTCGTGAATGCACTGAGTAGAAAAAGGTATAATTTAAATTTCTTTATTGAGATGAATACTTTATGCATTCGCATGTTTTTCTTGCTCAATTTGATCCTTCGTGGATTATTGACACAGGAGTAACCAAGCATATAACTCACGATAGGGAGGGATTCACCGAGTACCGACAAGTTTCCAAAGGGAGTCAAATTTTGTTCACGGGGAACAGTTCAAAGGAGCAAGTGCTTAGTCTTGACACTTATTAGCTGACTTTGCGAAATGGCTGCACACTGATCCTTGAGGACACATTTTAAGTACCAAGAATTCGACGAAATTTAATATTAGTTGTAGCTTTAATTAGAGTAAGATATTCTTTTTACCTTCGATATTAGTAGTGTATCTATTTACTTTCAAAATAATTTTGTAGGACATAATACTTTATTGGATGGTTTTTATGTTTTGAATAAAGGTGAATCTCATTTTTCTTATATTGCTTCTCATAATGATATTGTTAATGAATCATTAATGACATGTTAGATTAGGTCATATTGGCCAAGATAGGATGGCTAGGCTAGCTCGAGAAGGCCTTTTAGGCTCACTCGCTAAAGTCAACCTATTAGTATGTGAACCTTGTTTAGCAGGGAAGGCAAAAAGAAAATCATTTGGGAAGGCAGTGCGGGCTACTAATCCTTTAGAGCTAGTTCATTTAAACATTTGTGGTCCAATGAATGTTGGAGTGCGACATGGTGGTAACTATTTTATCACTTTTATAGATAATTATTCACGATATGGATATATCTATTTGATTTCTCACAAGTTGGAAGCATTAGACTGTTTTAGAGGCTTCGTTGTAGAAGTTGAGAATCAAAGAGATAAATCCATAAAGGTTCTTAGGATCGATCGTGGCCGCAAATATTTATCTGAGCAATTTAAAGGACTTGGTGAGGGGAAAAGGTATAATCAGACAGTTAAAAATTTTGGTACTCTGCAAGAAAATGGTGTTGTAAAAAGAAAGAATCGTACGCTATTAGAAATGGTTAGATCAATGATGGTGCAAGCTGATCTCCTAATTAATTTTTGGGGAGATACACTTATGACTATTGCCTACATCCTTAATCGCGTGCCTAGTAAGTCAATTACTTCTACACTATATGAGTCTTGGGAAGGCAGAAAACTAGCCCTAAATCATTTAAGACCATGGGGTTGACAGGTTATATGTGCATTCCTACCTAACAACTTAGGAAGTTAGACTCTAAAGGAAAGAAGAGTATTTTTATAAGGTATCCTGAACACTTAAAGGGTTATGTAATGATATGCGAACAACCTGATGGAGTAATGACGAAGATTGAATCACAAATGTGGAATTCATAGAGAATGAGTTCCCAAGCAGGGGTGACATGAGAAAGAATTTAAAGTTATATGAGATGGCCGAATCAGTGGGAGACATTCCACCATCCCTTAGCGAAAGAGGGGAATTTGATTATCATTATTTTGTCGCTAAAGATAATGGGAGCGATTTATCGCCTAATGGGTCACCTGATTCACAAAATCTTGAGCCACAAGGAAAAAAACATGCAAAGGTACCTTATGTGCTTGAAGGAGAGGCCCTTATGTGTGCTCTAAAATATGATAATAAGCTTTCTACATATAAGGGCGCTCTCACTTCACCTGCTCATAATGAATGGATAGATGCTAAGAAGGATAAGGTTGGTTCTATGGGAATGAACCAGGTTTGGTTGTTAATTGATCTACTACCTGGTCGTAAGGCCATTGAAAATGAATGGGTTTTCAAAATTAAACATAAAGCGAATGGATCAATCGACAAGTATAAGGCTTATCTTGTGGCGAAAGGGTTCACCCAAAAGGAGGGTGTGGACTATGATGAGACATTCTCACCAGTTATGAGAATTAGCTCCATTCACCTTATTCTAGATATTGTCACACATTTAGATTTAGAGCTTTATCATATGGACATTAAAACTGTATTTTTATATGGAAAACTAGATGAGAAGATCTGCATGGATCAACTAGTTGGCTTTGAGGTCAAGGGATATGAGCGCAAAGTGTACATGCTCAAACGTTCCATTTATGGCTTAAAGCAATTATCTAGATAATGGTACTTTATATTTCATTGAGCCATCATTGTTGATGGATTTACGATGATTGAGGAAGACCATTTTATGTGTGTTAAACTGGTCGACAAAAGATTCACGATATTGTGTTTGTATGTTGATGACATCTTGATAGCTAAAAATGATAGGGGATTGATTGTCACCACTAAAAAGTGGTTGTCATCTAATTTTGAGATGAAGAACTTGGGTGAAGCAGAATTTGTACTCGAAATTAAGATCTATAAGGATCGCTCTAAAAGATTCCTAGGTTTAAGTCAAGAGACTTATATAAGATCCATTTTAGAGCATTTTCATATATATAATTCTAAACCCATTGACACTCCCATTAAGAAGGGTCAGAAACTAAGCCAGGATCTTTGCCCTAAGACTGATAAAGAAAAAGAGTTGATGGCTCGTCTTCCTTATGCCAGTGCAGTTGGTAAGTTGATGTATGCAATGATGTGTACATGCCTCGACATAATTTTTGCAGTGGGGATGACTAGTTAGTTTCAAAACAATCCTGGATTTGCTCAGTGGGTGGCAGTTAAGAGAATACTTTGATACTTGAGAGGCACCATGGACTATATGTTATGTTATCAGGGTAGTGAGCTACGCTTACAGGGTACAACGATCCAGACTAAGCTAGCGACTTGGATGAGCGAAAGTCTACCACTGGATATAACTTCTTACTTAGTGGTGGAGCCATTAGCTAGTTGAGCAAGAAACAACCATGCTTGCTTCATCCACCATGGAGTCAGAGTACATTACATGTTGCTTTTCAGTGCAAGAGGCAGTATATTTACAGAGATTCTTCAAGCGCCAACGTGTTAGATCACATTCGAGTGATCATATCACTATTCACTATGACAATACGATTGCTTTGTCTTATGTTAAAGATCCCAAGTACCATGGAAAGGCCAAGCATATTAAGACTAAATTTCACTACATTAGGGATATTGTGGCACGAAAGAAGGTAGTCCGTAAACATATCTCTACAAGCAACATGGTTGTTGATACCTTGACTAAGCCCATTCCTAGGGATGTTTTTTGAGCTCATGTTAGGAGCTTAGGACTTCATAGGCTTTGATATATTTTATGTTTGATTATGGATATCTTTTGGATATTGTTCATTATTTTACATATTTATGCAATAAAGGTTATTAGATAATGTTGATTTTAATTCATTTCTATATTTTAACTTATTGTGTATATATACATATATAAGCACACATATAAAGTGTCACAAGGCAAAAAAGTTGATCTACTCACACGGATAACCTGCCTTGGCACTTGTAATAACGAGCGAGATGAGACTATTTGGTTGGGCACCAGTTTTGGGACACCACGATTTAGCCACCTTGACTAGGTCCAAGAAGAGGTATTATTACCGAACACTTGTAACAAGAGTAGCCTTATTTTTGGGGTTGTCGAACGTTAGATTCATACTAGATGCTGTTTGAAGCAACTGGGATATTTTCTAAGGTTAAATGCCAAAGAGCGATTAACTATTATTCGTACGGTGTTATTTTAACTAGAGCGACACTTCTCTTTTGAGAGCTCTACCGTAACATGAGAATTATACCTCGTGTGCATAAAGACGACCTAATACAAAAAAGTAATGTGGTGGATCCCTATCTAACCACTGTGTGAGCACTATATATTAACTATTGTCCTTAGTAACTTGAACCTATGTCATGAAACAAAGACTTTGTGTTGCTACTCTAACTTGTATTCCTAAGTTCACATAATGAGGTTTTATGGGTACTTGTCTGGGAAAACAGCAGAACTAATGAAGATTGACATGAGAGTTTAGGGAATACATTAGTCTGGCATCATATTCAGCCATTGGTTATGTTATGCGCGCGCAACTATTTTAAACTTTATATATTAAACTATGTATATAAAATTAATTTTTAAAGTGAGCATACCAAGGCAAATGGGGTTGAGTGTATTTCTGAAATGTAATCAATGAGGGATTCGAAATACTCAGCAGAATGTGATCACTGGTCTAGGACATGACGAGATTCTTTTAGGAGATGCCTCATACTAGTTATGATGGAGACTTAGTATATGAGCTCCCGCTTTTGATATCATTTATTTCTCGTCAGTCGCACGCCGAGGCACCTGTACGAGGAAATTTAGAGATGATTGATTTGAGATGAGTACGAACATTTATAACCCAAGTGCCTGAGTGGGAGATGTTAGACATTGATCTGGGTCGGACCCGTGGATCATGGATATCCACTTGAGTATGGATATTGGATAACCCAATTGGCATTGGGAGAGTCCCATATCACTTGAAAGTATTTTAGATAATACTTGATATGGCTGAGACTCTTTATGAGACATGTTTCTTGATTTTGTTAGTTGTAGACTATCCCATATCTATTGAGATTTATCATTAAATAATTGATTCCTGCAGATTGCAAGGCTAAGGAAAAATAACGTCTTATTTTTCCTATACAATTTTCTCTCTCTAAATATTCTCTCTAGTATTTCCAAGCTTTCATTAATAGGCTTGGATTTACTTGGTATGAACACATGAGTTCGTCGCATCGTTGCTAATAACAACTCTGCATTGACAAGAAGCCTGTGTTCGTGGGATCGTAGTAGTTGCATTCGTGTGATTGCTTATAGATTTGGCATTCTTATTTAATCATTTCCGCTTCGTGGATGCTAACCTAAGTTTATATGTGCTTACATGTTAGTTTCCATTTAATTTAACAACGATAATCAAGGAGCGGAATAAGAAATTTTTACTTGATAATTAATTCTATTTATAGCACACTCCACAAAATCTTAACCTCAAACGTCAACAATGCCAAATACAAAATCTTATTCACCACCTAAACATAATCACCCCAAATTAAGTATAAAACTCAAACTAACAATTTTAATTTTTTTTAATGTATTCAAGGTGCCTTTAATTATTCTCCTTAGATCATTATTAATACCCCAAAACATAAAAATTAATAATAAAAGTTGAGAAATCGTAAAACCCCAATATAATAAAATACTCTTAAGACCTCAGTCCATTATTCTGGTCATAACCCTCTTAATTTAAAATCATTCATCAAATTTATAAATTTTAGTAGAAACTAGATTTCAAGTACTCCAATTTAGCCTCAAAAATCACTCAAATCGGATTTAAAATCATTAAGTTATCCATTTTTAAATATTAGAACTCAATTCTGAAAATCTGCTATAAAAATCCCAAAACAGCCACTTCTTATAATTCATAACAAATAAAATATTTAATTTCAACGGTTCAAAATTGTTGACAATATTATCAACTTATATACGTACAACATATCCAAAAGTTATAACGATTCAACGTTCGGATTAGAAAATATAACCCACACAATAGACCTTAAAAATATAGAAATATATTTTCAGATTTTAACTTTAGCAATCAATCGAATGATATTCTTCTATATAAATCTCTAATTTAAAACCCACTTATTAAAATATAGAAATATAATACCAAATAATATTTATCATTCTTGTTCTTCTTTTTTCAACACCGCGGCAGTAAAAAATATGACTTTTGGATCTTCTGGAGTCCTTGAAATCTCTTAACATTTTCACATAAATTGTAGCTTTTGGAAAGATACACGAAATAGGCTCAAGAATCATGCAATTTGGAGTTAATTTGACTGAGTTACGATTTTACAAAATTAGAACTGAAAATAGTGATGGAAACCATGACATATTTCGGTTTTCAGTAATTTAAGGCAGGAAGACGGTGTCAAATAATTTTTCTCTCTCTAAAATTAAAGAGGACGAAAAATTAAAGAAATAGGCTTTTGATTCATTCAATTCCGATATTGAATGAATGAAATATAATTTTTCTAAATGGCTGCAGTGGATGTAAGTATTCTACTCGGAAATTCAACTAATCAAATTAGAATAGAATTAAGACTTCATCGTTCACTCTTTAAATATAACAAGGAAACAATAGGAGTTACTAAAATCCTAATTGACTCCTTAATTTTAATTCATCCAATTAATTAATTATCTACTAAAGAAAATTTAACTTTCCAAAAGAAATAAGGAATGAAAAAAATAATAAAATTAGTAACTTGCCTTTTTAATTTAATTGTGCTTTTAAGGAAATTAAATTAATATTTAATTATTTAAAAAAAATCCCGGGTTATTACACTATATCTCAAAAAACAAATTACCCATATATTTACATGCATTCAATAGAATATAAAATACTTTTTTGTGGGGGGAGGGGGGAACTAACCAATTAATTGCAAATTCCTTTGAGAAAAACTTGTTATGGATTAACTTATTGAAGATTTTGGCCACAAGATGGACTTCAATTTGACCAACTACTAAAATTGTTAGTTTTTTTTTGAGAGAGAGAGGCAACGAACATTTGATAAACGGCTATCTAGTTATGTTCGCTTGGTTTAGGGAAAGCCCTTCCACCCTTTTAGAGTTCTGGAAGGTATTATTTAATTATTTAAATTCCATCTAGTGGCCCGATAATATTAAAATAATTCTTACAACCCTCTAAGGGGTGGAAGTAGTATTTATATTATAAATAATCGGGGGTAACGTGACCGTTTGCCGTTGGACGTTGCTATGGACTGTGAGACATGTATTAAATGGAATAATACTCTTATCTAGCATTTGTTATAGATCAACTCTCTATACATACATATATACATGTGTGTGTGTATATATATATATATATATACAGAACGGATCAAGAGCATACCCCCCTTATCTGACATACCAAGCATACCCCCTTTAACGACGGACCGGGCGACGATTTGGTCCGTCGCTATATGTTTGTCTGTCGCTAAAAGTTATAGCGACGAACCGGACCTATGGCGACGGACCAAACCGTCGTTCGGTCCATCGCTAAAGGGGGTATGTTTGATATGTCAAATAAAGGGGTATGCTTTTGATCTGTTCTCTCTTTCTCTCTCTCTCTATATATATATATATATACGGATAATGATTCATATTTAAAGTCGGATAGAAGTCTCTATTATCCAACTTATCTCTAACCGTTTAAAAAAATTGAGTGGCCTAAGATTTACCCTATCCACACAATAGTTATGCAGATGGGATATACCATCCACACAATTATTATGCAGATGGGAACCCATAAATTATATCCCATCTGCACAACTATTGTGCGGATGGAATATCTTATACGCACAACTGTTGTGTGGATAGAGTTTATCATCCGCATAACAGTTATACGGATGAGAATAATTACAGCTTTTAAATCACAGAAATGAATGGTAGGATCTGTGTGCTGGATAGATGAGGCTCTCGTCCAATTTTGACAGTTGATGACTCCCATATATAGAGAGAGAGAGAGTCCATTTCAAGAGTATAACCCCTTAAATGACATACCAAACATACCCCCTTTAGCGACAGATCGGGCGATGGTTTGGTCCGTCGCCATACGTCCGGTCCGTCGCTATTGCTTTTAGCGATGGACCGCATATAGCGACAGAACCGTCGCTAAAAGCTATAGTGACGGACCGGACCTATGGCAACGGACCAAACCGTCGCCTGGTTCGTCGCTAAAAGGGGTATGCTTAGTATGTCATTTAAGAGAGTATGCTCTTGATCCGTTCTCTCTGTGTGTGTGTGTGTGTGTGTGTCTATATATATATAATACTTGAGATTAAGAGAAATATATTGAAAATATATCAAAGCATGTGAAATCAAACTCAAGTGTATATATATCGAACTTCCTTGAAAATATATAGATATGTGATATATATATATATATATATATATATATATAAAGAGAGAGAGAGAGAGAGAATCAAAATGTCGACAAGCTTTTCAATTTTGACTAGATTCTTTGAATGAGAAGTTTAGCCTTATATTTATTAAAAAATAAAAATCTAACAGTTGGGATATTTTAAGGGAATTAATATTTTCACAAGGCTCTCCTTGCATGAATAACAAGTGGGCCCTGCTTTCATGTGAGTAAGATCTTGTGAAAATATTATTTTTTTTCTTTGTGAAAATAGTAATTCCCTATTTTAATCTGAGATGAAATTTAATGGTTATAATGTATGTATGTAGCTCAAAAAAATAATAGATGGCTAAGATTTGGTCAAATAGAATCCAGTTTATTTGACCCATATGTTAAAAAAACAAAAATTCAACACAAAAATTCCTTAAACACAAGCCTGCCGACAATCTAATTAAATCAGCTCAAACTTAGGCTTTAACCAAAAATGCAACAGCCCAATTATGCTTTACAGATTTGCTCGAGTATAATCATAATAAGCTTTTAATATTTGAACCAAACAAGTCTATATCAGCATTAAAATGCTATTTTGGGGCTTCATGTCTCAAGTGAAATTAGCCCAATTAGTATATAGAAAATGCCCCAATTTATCTATCCATCTATCTATCTTTTTTTGATAAAACCCTAGAATAAGAACATGCAACAAATCGAGAATCATGCTTAGCCTTCTAATTATGGTTTTATGAATATTATTGAATAAAATGAGATTTTTATGAATATTATTTTGTGTTATGTCTTTAAAGGTCGTATTATGACCTAGATTATATTTACATGCTAGAATTTACGAATTAGGGTTTCAAAGACGAAAATAAAATTTTACCGAGAAAAGACGTAAAAATACTATTCACACTAAAAATGTCTTTTTGTATTTTTCGATTTTTTAAAGGACATTATAGCATTTATAAGATGTCACTAGACGTACTCTCTAATAAAACTTGAAAACGAAAAACCCGATTTTTCGGCTAATCAAACGAATTACGAAAGTTAATTAAAAGGCTAATTTAATAAAATTAATCTTTCCGGCTTTATTATTGGGAGCCCAAACGAAAGTAATATAGGAGTCCCAAGAATGAATTTATCAAGGCCCAAACTAATAGTGATAGAGGCCCAAACAATGGCCCAAACCAAGATTAAATCAAGCCCAAACTATTAAAGTCAACAAAGGATCAATATGTAGGCTAAATAAATTGAAATGTGGGTGAAATGAAACTCAAATGAGGGGCCAAGTGGGTTGGGGAATCCAACCACCTTGGTGAAGCTTCTTGGAGAAGCTTGGCCAAGGTTAGCCTTGCAAGTCTTCTTCATTTAATGCTTAGCCCCTAAAGTCCTTCCATAATGATTTTAATCCAACCTTGGTTAATTAAATTGCTAGATGGTTAAGTTAACTAGGGTGTGGTTGCAAGATGTTGAAAGATTGAGGGGATTGATAATGTAAAACCTAAGTCAAGGGTCCAAGATTAAAACCTTAGCAAAGTTGTCCAAATAACCAACCTACCCCAACTTTTGAAATTGCTATAAATAACAAGTTTTTCTCTTCACAAACTCACCAATTAACCAAGTTATAGAAGAGAAACCCTACCAATATTGAGAGAAAGAGAATTCGAATTTAGGCAAGGAAAAGAGCTAGCTAAATATTAACTTCATCAAGAACAAGCAAGAGCTACAAAGGTAAAAACCCTAGAACCATTTCCCCTAAAGCTTTGTATATACATAAATTGCATTACCTTGTTGGTGGTTGTTGTTGTTTTTGGAGGATCATGAAGGATCCAGAGAGATAAGGAGGATGACACTAGTGGAATAAATCACCAGTAAAAGCATGATAAGCGAAAATGTAATGTTAATAATGAACCAAACAAAGAAAGCATGAAAAATGTTGTTATTATCGTTCATTGCATTTTTGCAAATCATTATCTGTAAGATAATTTTTAAAATCCAAAACAATAAAAATGTACTCATGTGAGTTATAGAAATGTTCCAAGTGGAACGGAGTAAAAACATGCCATAACGAAGTTATGGCGAAAATTTTGGTAAAATATGTTAAACAACGAAAAAAAAACCTTGCTTGTTACGATTTTCGGGCTAAGTTTACGGGTAATAAACACTTTCGGAAAATATTAATTTTTTGGGAGTTTTATAGAACGTAGAAAATATGATCCATAGTCTCAAGAACAAGCTCAATTCGACTTCAGATGAGCGAGTTACGACGATTTAAAAATTCGACATTAAAAACGTCATTTAACGAAAACTAGTTCACGAAGGATTTTTGAGCCAATTTTTAGGCTTGTTAGAGAATCAAAAAAATTATTCCATCCAGGAAAAATTGTAGAGAATGTTACGAGCTAGAGAATGGCTTGAAAATAGACTCATTTCAATATCAATGAGAAAGTTATGACATTCAGAAGTAGGCATGTCAAGCTGGAAAAAAATCAAAACTGTGCAGCTAGAGCCGGGTGACGGGGCGCTGGGTGGGGGCGCTGGCTCGTGGCGCCGGGGCACTAATTGCAGCAGCTCAACGTTGGGGAGCTGCAAGGCAGTGCCACGACACTAGTCTGGGGGCAAAAAAGGGGCAGATTTGGGGTTGTTGTGCAGTCGGGCGTTCGCGCATTCGTCATGAAATGTTTCCGATGCTAAGTTATTTTCTTTTATGTTAAAAAAGACAAAATTTATGAAATGTAAAATGCTTAACATTAACCAATTAGTATTAGACAAATGAAATGGGAGTGCTAAGAGTACGCAAGGGCGTGTCGCTTGGGTGTTCGCATAGGATAAGTCGGGTGTACGATGTGCGAACGTCGAAACGCCGTGTTAGGTGTTAAGGAGCTTAAAGAGTGTTCTGATTCAAATGAAACGGACATTATAAAAGGTGAACTAGAGTTAACATAAACTAATATTTGGCGTCAATTATGTGGCTAATTGGTATGTGAATGTAAACTTAATTATGTAGGCCATTTGAAGGGTGAATTAGCATAAACTTTCAGAAGACGCTTAAGGCAAGTACCCTAACTTCATTTGATTTTCATATTAAATGCAAGTATTCCTAAACTTTTCACAAGTATTAAAGTTATGTTGTGCATGAACTGTTAAAACTTTTAAGTTCTATTATTCATGAACTGCTTATGATAATTGTCGATGCCATTTGACTCGGCTAGATAAATGTTGAATATTTTATCGATTAAATTATAAATCTTTGAAGTATTATTGATGTTAAGTAGAGCTATCCAATTGAATTGTTTTAATTAGGATTCCAATGCATGTATGAGATGAACAACCCTAATATTATGGGCAATTTTAGTCGATTAATCCGGCAAGGCCATGAGGCGCCTAAACCAAATGCATATAGTTGTTTAAAAATAAAGTGTTGATCAATATAGAGTACAATAGGCTGATCACCTAGAAGTGCTCGTAAGCATACCAGTTTGTAGTTGAATTACTATGAAACCTTTTATGAATGAAAATAAAAGTTTAAGGTCTTATGACCGCTCTGTATGTTGTTTCAAAAACTGTTTTAAACAAAAGTAAAGTATTATTCCTATTCATTCAAAAATGTTTCACAACTATTGTTCAGTTGTTGAAGTAATATGATATGATTCTTGATTTTGTTGTTGTTCAACTGTTATACTTGCTGAGCAATTAAATGCTCATTCTTGCTTTTAAATTAAATGTTTCAGCTAAGCTTGTGCGGGTTAAAGGATCTGGTAAAGACAAGGGCAAGAAAAAGATGAATGAATAGAAGTGGTTATGTAACAGTTTAGTAGTATTATTGTAATGATTATTATTATTATTATTATTGTTATTATGACGTTTTGAACATGTAAAGGTATTTAGAACCTGAGATTGAACGGATATGATGTAATAATATAGTAATTATATTCATGTCAGTGAGATTATATAGATAAATATATATATATATATATATATATGTGGATGTTGAATAAATAGTACCATGACGCACCGGACCCAAGTTTGATAGTAGACCCGAATTTTGGGGGCGTTACAGTTGGTATCAGAGTTGTAGGTTATAAACCTTAAGCGGGAAAAAATACCTTAGGCATATGATCTTAGAGAAGTTAGAGAAGTCAGTAAGCAGATAAACTCAGATAGAGTTTTAAGAAGATGAATTGAGGAAATTCATCAAAAGTAATAATAAAAAGTAAACTTAAAATAAACTATATTTGTTATGTGATAATAATAAATATACTTTGTTAATATGTGCTAATTAAGATATTAAAATTTGATTGTAGATGTCAAGAGAAGAACCAGAGTATAGAGACACACATATAGTGAGCGAGGAGTTGATCGCTCCACTTGAGCCAATACCCAAGCCGACATTCGAAGTAGAAACTCTTATCGATAGTAACCCAGAGGAAGATCCAGAAGAGGATCCCTCTGAGCATGAAGAGGAGGCTGACGATATATCATCGGATACCGTACCTTCAGAGGAGGAGGAGGTAACGCCATCAGATATGAACAATCTGTTTATGGCAGTGCTCGACAGGAATGTCGCGCTAAAGACTAGGGTGCAAGCCTTAGAGGCAAGGGTGCAAGATCTCCAGGCGGAGAGGCAAGAAATAGAGTCGTACTGGGAGGCAAAGATTGATGACAGGGTTAGGGTTGAAGATCAGGTCCATGACTTGAAAGAGGAGGTGAGGAGTAAGAAAGTGAGGATCAATAAGTCTAACTACACATTCAGGTCTTCGCATGGGCGTCTCTAGTGTAGGGTGACCTACTACCCAACAGAGGAGGGTCATACCAAGCATACCATTAGTAGGATCCTAGTCATGGACATAGCAGATGATGAGTACGCAGACGCCATTAGGCGAGGTCTAGTTCAGTAATTAGACGATGTATAAATATATAGACATATATTCGTGTAATGATGTGAATCTCAGCTTTTAGTAATAGCAGCAGGATATCTTTTGTAAAGTCCTAACTTTAGCTCAAGTTGTGGAATAGTTATGTAAATCTCATCTTTTTATAAGTACTAGAGGGATAGTAGGTAAATGGCTGACGTTATATGAAGTAAGTTGTATAAACTAAGAAGCATATTGATATATAAAAAATTATTTATTAAATGTGTTTTGTGATAAATATGTGTTAGCATTGGATAAGGATGCTTTAACATAAATAATGGATTAATAATAACATAATTTTATTATTTAACAGAAAATGCGGCCAAGACATACAAGAACGCAAAGAAACCAAAATAAAGAAATAGAACCGGAGGATAGGGACCAAGAAAACCCTATGCAACAATTCGTAGATATGCTAGTAGGGGCCCTGAATAGAACTCTTACCGTAGCACCTGCAATCCTCCAGTTGCGTTTGTTGCCAACTTTAAGGGCTTTAAGAGTGTGGGACTGCCCGAGTTTAGGGGGACCACCGAGCCTATAGAGGCTCAATTATGGGTTAAAGAAGTAGAGAATGCATTTATCATTACTGGAGTCGGGGAAGAGCAAAAGATCGCTTTTGCTATCTATTTATTGAAGGGGGAGGCCAATTTCTGGTGGGAAGCCAACCAAAATTGGGCTGGAGAGGGCTTGGGAAAGATTCAAGGAGTTATACTTCGAGAATTATTTCCCTCAGAGTATGCAGAGCCGTATGGATAAAAGCTAGGGAAGATGTCAGTTTCCTATTACGCCATTAAGTTTAAAGAATTGGCTAGGTTCGCTCCACACCAAGTAGACACCGAAGAAAGGAAGACGAGACGGTTTAAGCAGGGCCTGAAACCCTGGCTCTATAATAAAGTGTTTGTACTGTAGATTGATTCTTTTGGATCAATCCTGGAAAAGGCTATTATAGCCGAAGGAGGGAGTGAGGCCTTGAGCCTATATAATAAGGAAAAGAAGAATACGAATAAGAGTGAAGGGGGAAATAAAGCCGACGGTAGTGACAAAAATGGACGGAGTCAGAAGAAGAAGTGGAATAACTCCGAGAATACCGGAAACAAACAAGGGACCCGAAGAAGAAGGGAGAACCATGTAAAACTTGGGGGAAGAACCATTCGGGGGCCTGTCTAAAGAGGAAGTCGGCATGCTATAACTGTGCGCAGGAGGGACACATCTCTCCTGACTACCCCAACCTGAAGAAGAACACCGGATGTTTTGTTTGTGAGGTGGCAGACCATATGGCAAGAAGTTGCCCGGAAAAGGGAGCCGGCGGGGGGAGCGACATAACTGGTCCAGCCCTACTGAGTAGACCAACAGCCTGGACCTTCAACATGACGGTCCAAGATGCAGTAGCGTCCGGAGACGTTATCTTACGTATAATCCCAATCAATAATATTAATGCATATGTATTGTTTGATTCGAGTGCGACCTGTTCATTTATATCCTATAATTTTGCTAGATGTTTAAGTTTACCTCTAGAAAACTAGAGTCACCCTTGAACATAGAAGCTGGGAATAAGGAAGTAATCCCTATTGAACATATTCATAGGAATTGTTACGTTGAAATTAGAGGACATAAGTTATCAGTAGATTTAATTTTGATTAAACTGGGAGAATTCAACGTAATATTGAGGATGGATTGGTTGTTTAAGCACGGGGCGATAATAGATTTTCAGAAGAAGAGCGTAAACCTTCAGACTTCAAAGTATTCTAAGGTAGTATTTTATGGTAGTAAATCGCAGTGACATTCTAGTCGTCTGACGATGATGCAAGCACAGAAGCTGTTAAGAAAAGGATGCGTAGGTTATCTATGTCACGTTGTTGATACCCCTCAAGTGGGAGCAGAAATTGGACAGATATCGATCATGCAAGAATTCCCGGAAGTATTTCGAGATGAGTTACCAGGTCTTTTGCCAGATAGGGAGATCAAGTTCATGATAGACGTAGTGCCAGGGACGGTACCAATTTCAAAGGCTTCATATAGGATGGCACCAGTAGAGATGAAGAAATTGATGATATAATTGCAAAAACTATTAGATAAGAAATATATCCAACCGAGTGTGTCTCCATAGGGACCACCAGTGTTATTCATTAAAAAGAAGGACGGATTGTTAAGGCTTTGTGTCGAGTACAAGGAGGTGAACAAAGTAACAATTAAGAATAAGTATTCGTTACCTAGGATCGACGACCTATTTGATCAGTTGAAAGGGGAAAAATACTTTTCTAAGATAGACTTAAGGACGGGGTATCACCAATTAAAGGTTAGAGGAGAGGATGTACCTAAGATGACATTTAGGACTCGTTACAGCCATTACGAATTCCTGGTGATGTCGTTCGGGTTGACGAATGTGTCAACCGCATTTATGGATCTGATGAATAGGGTGTTCAAATAGTATCCAAATAAGTTTGTAATAGTGTCCATAGATGATATTCTGGTCTATTCAAAGACACAGGAGGATCATGCAGAACATGTAAGGATAGTGTTGGAAACACTAAGAAGGGAAAAGTTGTATGCGAAATTTAGTAAGTGTGAATTTTGGCTAGAGAGGGTTTAATTTTTGGGTCACGTGATCGACAAAGTCGGTATATCCGTAGATCTAGTGAAGGTGGAGGCGGTGATTAATTGGGAGCAGCCGAAGACACCAACAAAAGTGCGTAGTTTCTTAGGGTTAGTGGGCTACTATCGAAGATTTATCCAAAAAATTTCGAAGATAGCTACCTCGTTAACAAGTTTAACGAGGAAGACCGTAAAGTTTGTATGGACAGAGATGTCCGAAGAGAGCTTTCAAGAGCTAAAGAAGAGATTGAGTGAGACGCCAGTATTATCCTTACTGGATGATATAGGTGATTTTGTAGTTTATAGTGATGGGTCGCTTAGAGGACTGGGATGCATGCTTATGCAGCATGGTAAAGTCATTGCATACGTGTCACAGCAGTTAAAAGATTATGAGAGGGGTTACCCTACTCATGATCTTGAGTTGGCAGCGGTGGTATTTGTCTTGAAGATTTGGAGGCATTATTTGTAAGGAGAAAAATGTGAGATATACACGGACCACAAAAGTCTAAAATATATCTTCACACATAAGGAGTTGAATATGAGGCAAAGGAGGTGGTTAGAATTGATTAAGGATTATGATTGTGAGATTCTATATCACCTAGGGAAGGCGAACGTAGTGGTCAATGCCTTAAGTAGGAAGGGTCAGGAGAAGCTGTCGATGCTAACGGCTCAAAACGAGCTAATCACAGAGATGGTTAGGATGGAGATAGAAGTGAGAATTTTGAAGGAATCGGGGGAAAAATTATTTTTAATGGAGACTCATCCAACATTATTGGACAGGGTAAAGGAAGCACAACTCAAGGATGGGGAGTGTGAAGGGATAGGGAAGAGATTTAGGTGGGGAAGAGGTTAAGTATAAACTCGACAATGAAGGAGTAATAAGATTTGAAGGAAGAATTTGGGTACCGTCAATACCGGAGTTAAAAGAAGAAATTTTGCAAGAGGCCCATTGTTCGAGGTACTCGATGCATCCTGTAGTACCAAGATGTATCAAGACCTCCCACAACATTTTTGGTGGCCAAACATGAAGAGAGAAGTCACAAAATACGTCAGCAAGTGCCTGACTTATCAGAAAGTCAAGGTTGAACATCACAGACCTAGTGGGTTGTTACAATCATTAGAAATTCCGGAGTGAAAATGGGAGCATATCACAATGGATTTTGTGGTAAGACTTCCAACAATGTAGAAAGGATACACCGTTATATGGGTTATAGTGGATTGTTTGACGAAATCGGCACATTTTCTACCAATTAAGATTAGATTCAATCTAGACCAATTAGCTAAAATCTATATTAAGAAATTGTTTCAAGACATGGAGTGCCAGTTTCGATTTTGTAGGATCAGGATCTGCGATTCACGTCGAACTTCTGAAAGAGTGTTGTCTGATTTATATAACGACAAATTCGCGCAAGTATTCACGGTCAATCAAGTAATATAGAAGTAAGAAGGTTGTCGAACCCACAGAGAACAAGTACTAATAATTATCTTAATTATCAATTCACTACCAATTCAATTAAATTTAAACATTCGCCAATGTTGATTTTGAGAATAATTTAAATTTAAAACTAAAATTAAAGTAAACTAACAAGAATTGATTACCAGATGAATAAAGTCTAGGAATACAATTTTCCCAATTGCTTTACAATAACCTCTTCACCCTATTTCCACGTTATTAATCCAGTGAGTTGTTAATTGGGATTGCCTATCTATTCATTAACATCTTTCAATTATTAATAAAAAGACTTGTTTCAGTTATATTGTTATTTTCATACAAGACACTTAAAACAGATTCATTAAGCACAAACTCCCAATTAGGTTACGCATGACATATAGGTATTCTCATCCTATATACTGTTATGTTACTCTGGAAAGAATTAACAAATTCATACGCCATCATACCCAGATCTAATCATAGATTTTCTTTTTCAATTCTATCTAAGATATCTGATTAGCTGTTGGCCACACAATTAATAAATTAAGCACAAGATATGATAAACAACTCAACGAGATAAATAAGTGAAAATATGGATAAATAAATTAATGCATCATAAAAGGTTCCATTGTACTCCTAATTAAAATTTTAGTTCATCATCCTAATGAAAACCATCATCTCAAATATAGAAAATATTCAAAGTTACAGATAAAGAAAATAAAGAGAATAAGAAAAACTCTTGTGGAAATCTTTAATCTCCTTAATCTTTAATATCTAACTCTTCTTGCTTTCCAATTCAATCTTCAAGTTCTTTAGATGTGATCTCTGATCTTCATTATCTCCCTCCCTTCTATATGTCATCTCCTTTTAATAGAAGGCTGTTGCTGATTAGAATCCTTTTTGGAATCGAAAACCACTCAAACAAACGGGCAGAGCGAACGGACAATACAGACCTTAGAGGATATTCTACGGGTTTGTGTAATGGACTTTAAGGGGAGTGATGGGTGCATAATATCTAATTATTTTCATTCCTTTATGCTTAGTTTAGTTGCATGTTATCTGTTATATGAACTAATTTAAGGTATTTATTTATTTATAGAAGAATTTGGTATGATTTAGCAAAAATAGAGTTTAATGCTAAGTTTTATATTGTTTTGCAGAGATACTCTATGATTGCTGAGTAAGAGATCTATGTTCGTAGTGTTAGAGTGCAGTCTGGCGGCTTTACGATCATAGGAAGACTAAGGCAAAGTTGCTCAACGATTCTCAGTATCACTCTACGATTGTTGTGATTCACTCTATGACCTGATTTCTTGTTCGACGATTTGTATGCTCTACGATTGGCCTAGCTGAATAGCACTCTGCGATAGAGCTGTTTGTTTGACGATTAAGCCAGATTACTCTACGACTGTATGCTTACTCTATGAAGTGCTGGTGCTGAGTGTTACTCTATGATTTTGGTCGACTTGCAGATTTCCGATTTTAAGTAGAATTTGAGATATTGAAGCTTAAAGATACAATTTCTAACATGATTTGGAGATGGAGTTATACATCAAAAAGAAAAATGAATCTGATATGAAGATCTAAGTCAGAGTCGATATGGAAACTGAGTATAAGCTGATGCCGAACTGGAAAAGGAAACTGAAGAAGATTTGGTTTTGGAAACTTAATTCTAACTTGATAAGGAAGCTATTAAAAGCTGGATTACAGAGGTTGACAAGGATTTAGAAGCTACCATATATGCAGAGTGAAAACTTCCAAAGTAGAGTAGGAAATAAAATTATTTTAGGGTTTCAACGATGTATAAATACTTGTCACTTGTAATCAGTAGGGATACACAATTCTTAACACGCATCTTAGATCATATTTTGTTTACCAGCATGCTAGGCTAGTTTATTTTTATTCAGTTCTAAGGGGATGTGGAACCTTATTTATAGTTAATAGTATAATCGAGTTTCATTATTAATTCCTTCTTACATGAGATTTATCCTAATAATCTATTTTAATTGCTTATATGTTATTGGGTTTAACTAATTTGGTTTCTGCAGGATTGAATTGGTTAACTAATATTATTTGCTAGATTAAGATATAATATTAAGCAAACGATGTTGTATCTGATCACAGGTAGTACTTAGTAATACATGATTATGGACAAGCTTTTGAGTATTGCTAAAGTTATCATGAGGCAAGTTAAATAATCTTCTATTGTATGATTGTTAATTGGAATAATCTAATTCTCTATTTCTTAATGCTTCTGTTATATTAAATCTTGACTGATAGTTCAGGGTTATATAATAGTTAGAGTTTAGTGGGGGCGATTGTCACACTAGATTTAAAATCTAAGGAGAATTTCGGATAAACTAACGATTGTTGTTATCTAGGATTATTAATCTTATTAAAGGAAGAAATAATGTTAAACTGTATTACGCTGTTACAATGAATTGATGAAACTGAACTAAAGAACTGAAGTTTAAGTTATTTGGTTATCTTTATTAATTTTAAATCTGTTTTCTTTAGTTAATTATAATTGATTCAAAACTCCCCAATTTTTAATTACTATTTTTAGTTAGAAACATTAGAATAAATTCAAAACAATATCATTCTCTATTGGATCGATCCGTACTTACTATTGTGCTTATTACTTGAATTCGTAGAGTGAAAGTGAGGTTAATTTTGGATTGCTTGATGACAGCTTCCCAGGGAGTTAGGACGACCACCTACCTTTAGTAGAATTTGCTTATAATAATAGCTATCATGCAAGTATAGGCATGTTGTCTTACAAAGCGTTATACAGGAGAAAGTGCAAAACGCCACTCTGCTGGGACGAGATAGGGGAACGTCGACTCTTGTAACCAGAGTTGGTGTAGCAGACTGCGAAAATTGTTAAGTTAATATGTGCACGGCTAATAACGGCTCAAGATTAACAGAAGAAGTTGCAGGCCAACATCGTCAGAAAGAGATTTTGAAGTCAGGTCGTACGTGTTTTTGAAGGTGTCTCCCTAGAAAGGGAAGATACGTTTTGGGAAGAAAGGGAAGTTAAGTCCAAAATTTATAGGATCGTTCGAAGTTTTAAGAAGAGTGAGAGAAATGGCTTATGATATAGCCTTACCTCCTGAGTTGGAACATATACATAATGTGTTTCACGTGTCGGTATTGCGATGTACAGCAAGACTATAAGCATGTAATTGAATATGAACCCATTTAAGTAGAAAAAGACTTAACATAAAAAAAATTCGATTCAAATAATTGATAGGAAAGAGCAAGTCTTAAGAATCAGTAAATATAGTATGGAGGAACCATAATGCCGAAACAGCAACGTGGGAACTGGAAGAAGAGATGAAAAAAAATTATCCCCATCTTTTTGTGTAACCTTGTATTGTGATTCTGGGGACAGAATCCTTATAAAGGTGGGAAGAATGTAACAAATCGAGAATCATGCTTATCCTTGTAATTAGGGTTTTATGAATATTATTTAATAAAATGAGTTTTTATGAATATTATTATGTGTTATATGTTTAAAGGTCGTATTATGACCTAGATTGTGTTTACGTGCTAGAACTTACAAATTAAGGTTTTAGAGACGAAAATAAAAAAAAATTCGAGAAAAGAAATAAAAATATTATTCACGCTAAAAACGCCTTTTTGCGTTTTTTGATTTTTTGAAGGACGTCATAGGATTTATATGATGTCATAAGACGTAATCTTTAATAAAACTTGAAAACGAAAAACGCAGTTTTTCGACTAATCGAACGAATTATGAAAGTTAATTAAAAGTCTAATTTAATTGTTAATCCTTTGGGCTTTATTATTGGGAGCCCAAATAAAAGTAATGTAGGAGGTCCAAGAATGAATTTATCAAGGCCCAAACTAATGGTGATGGAGGCTCAAAAATGGCCCAAACCAAGATTAAATTAAGCCCAAACTATTAAAGTCAAAAGAGGGTCAACGTGTGGGCTAAATGAATTGAAATAGGGGTGAAATGAAACTCAAATGAGGGGCCAAGTGGGGTGGGGAATCCGGCTACCTTGGTGAAGCTTCTTAGAAAAGCTTGGCCAAGGTTAGCCTTACAAGTTTTCTTCATTTAATGTTTAGCCCCTAAAGTCCTTCCATAATGATTTTAATCCAACCTTGGTTAATTAAATTGCTAGATGATTAAGTTAACTAAGGCATGGTTGCAAGATGTTAAAAGATTGAGGGGATTGACCATGTAAAACCTAAGTCAATGGTCTAAGATTAAAACCCTAGGACAGTTGTCCAAATGACCAACTTACCCCAACTCTTGAAATTGCTATAAATAGCAAGCTTTTCTCTTCACAAACTCACCAATTCACCAAGTTATAGAAGAGAAACTCTACCAATATTGAGATAGAGAGAATTCAGATTTAGTTAAGGAAAAGGAAGGAGAAGAGCTAGCTAAATATTAATTTCATCAAGAACAAGCAAGAGCTACAAAGGTAAAAACCCTGAAACCATTTCCCTTATAGTTTTGTGTGTATATATATGTGTGTATATATATATATTTCATTGCCTTGTTGGTGGTTTTTGTTATTTTTGGGGGATCATGAAGGATTTGGAGAGATAAGAAAGATGACATTAATGGACTAAATCACCGGTAAAAGCATGATAAACGAAAACGTAATGTTAATAACGAACCAAACAAAGAAAGCATGAAAAACGTTATTATCGTTCATTGGACTAGTGTAAATCATTGTCTGCAAGATAATTTTTAAAATCTAAAAAGATTGAAAAATACTCATGTGAGTTACGGAAATGTTCCAAGTGGAACAGAGTAAAAACATGCTATAACGAAGTTATGGCAAAAATTTTGGTAAAAGACGTTAAACAATGAAAAAAACTAGCTTGATGCGATTTCGGGGCTAGGTTTACGGGTAATAAACACTTCTGAAAAATATTAATTTTTTAGGGCTTTTGTAAAACGTCGAAAATATGAGTCATAGGCTCAAGAACGTGCTCAATCCGAATTCGGATGAGAGAGTTACGACGATTTGAAAATGCGACTTTAAAAACGTCATTTAACAAAAACTAGTTCACGAAGGATTTTTAAGCCAATTTTTAGGCTTTTTAGAGAATCATAAAAATTATTCCGTCTAGGAAAAATTGTAGAGAATGTTATGAGCTAGAGAATGGCTCAAGAACGGACTCATTCTGATATCAAATGAGAAAGTTATGACATTCGAAGGTAGGCATGTAAAGCTGAAAAAAATTCGGAACTGGGCAGTTGGAGCCGGGCGCCGGGGCGCTGATTGCAGCAGCTTAATGCTAGGGCGGGCGTTGGTCTGGGGGCAGAAAAGGGGCAGATTTGGGGCTATTGTGTAATCGGGCATTCACGCATTCGTCGTGAAATGTTTCCGATGCTAAGCTATTTTGTTCTTAGTTATAAAAGACGAAATTTATGAAATGTAAAGTGGTTAACATTAACCAATAGTATTAGACAAACGAAATAGGAGTGCTAAGCGTACGCAAAAGCATGTTGCTTGGGACAAGTCGGGTGTACGACGTGCGAACGTCGAAACGCCGTGTCAGGTGTTAAGGAACTTAAAGAGTGTTCCAATTCAAATAAAACGGACATTATAAAAGGTAAACTAGAGTTAACATAAACCAATATTTGGCATCAATTATGTGACTAATTGGTATGTGAATGTAAACTTAATTGTGTAGGTTATTTAAAGGACGAATTAGGGTAAACTTTTTGTTAGTTTCTAAAGGCACAAAAGATATCTAGAAGAGGGGTTGAATAGATTCTTTAAAACTTTTTCACTTATTAAAAAGAATGTATTATCAGATTTTTTTTTAATTAATAAATTAATTAAGCACAGCTGAATATATGATTGATTAACCTTAAACATATAACAAATATCACAGTTCTAAGTATTATGATTATGCGAACAGTTACTTGCAGTTATAACAGTTATGGCAGTTTAATGATCAGTATGTAGATGACACAACTATTTTAAATGGTTCAGAGTACACAAGACTCCTAATCCACTGCTCTACTCCTCAAGTAACAAATCCACTAAGGATGTCGTTACAACTTTGAATCACTAAGATTCTTTCAAGACCAACTGCCTTGGAACTTTAGTACACTAAAAACTCTTCAAAACCAGCAGCCTTGGAACTCTAGTACACTTAGTACTCTTCAAGCCCAGCAGAATTGGAATCTCTTTGGTCTCTAAGACCCTTACACTTTGTTTTAAAGTGTTTGGATTGGTGCTACTAAGTTGCCTTAAAGCATGAGTTCTGAAGAACTTAGTAGCGAAGCAAGATGTTTCGTATGAACGTAGAGTGAGGCTTTGAGAGATCTTAATTTGCTTGATTGTTCCTTTTTTTTAATCTTCAATCTGTTTGCCTTATATAGATGTCTATGAATTCTTCTCGTTGAAATATTCATGTTGCATCTAGTTCTTCTCGTTGAGACTTGTTACTGCACTGATGAATAGTTTATTACTTGGTGTGCGCAATAGTGGGGTGAGTCAATTTCCATTAACTTGGACCAAGTTAGTGGAAGGCAAGTGTGCTCTTTGTTGCTGCAAATCATGGTTGTCTGAACCCAACTGACTTTGATTCTTATCTAAGATCATTTTAGTATTCGGAAACTATCTTGGAAGTGTCACTCTACATGTTTGGATGTTGGTAATCCATTGTGGGCAACTTTAAGATATTAAATCATCGTTCTTAGTTGTCTGCCTTTGATGAAGATCGTAGAGTATCTTGCTGACTCTACGATCTTGCCAGTCGTAGAGTTTCAGTGACATCGTAGAGTGACTATCTGAACTGCTCTACGATCTCTGATAACTTGTATATATAGCCTGGTAATCTTCTTGAAGACTGATGTCTTGATCTTAAATGCTTTTTCAGCGATAGCTTTACGTTCTGCTTGGTCGTGGACTATTCATAAGAATCGTAAAGTGACTAACTGTATTGGCTCTACGACTCCGAGAGAGCTTTACAATTTGACTGAGCTTTACTCTGCGATTGCCTAGCAGACTTTACGATCTTGCACTTAGCTCTATAATCCTTTGTTGACTACTCTACGATCATGAGAATTGCTTTACGCCAGCTATTGCAGTGTTCTACGATCAGTCTAGTCTTATCATTCAGCTCATAGGATCAACCTAACAAGTTTGATCTTTTCTATCTAAGTCCTAATACATCATAATCATTTGAAGAACTTTACAATTCAACTACTGAAACACATATACATTAATATCACAACATCAAATTTAATCATGTGATTCCTAACAATCTCCCCCTATTTGATGTTGACATAAAACCAGTAGTTTTAAATCATTTCATCAATTCTAATGCAATTGCTTATAAAGATAACATGTCTTAATGTACAGTAAGCAACTGTATTTCTAGATAAAAGCATGAGTTTATTAATGTTCAGTTAGATATAATAGTGTATAGCAGTTACATCAAAAAGAAATACAAATTACTTTAAAGACTTAGCTTCTTCCTCTTCCTCTTGCTCTCTTAATTCTTGGGGGTTTGATCGTTCCTCTTCAACTCTCTTTCTATACCTTTCTTTTCCTTCTTTAGTCATCCTCTGAAATTCTTCAATTGTATCTCGATGAAGGCCCTGAGATTATCTATGGTTGCCTTCTTCTTCATAGGAGTAAGTCCTATACTGATATCGATTCAAGAGAGTAGGATCTCCAACTGGTATGTTGACCCCTGTATGAATCACTTCAAATGAAGGAAGGGGATAACTATTTAGTGGGATTGCATCAATAGGCTGATCATGAGGAATTAATGAGTGGCCTCAATTTGGAGTTTGCCTCTGCTGCTGCTCCCAACCTCTATTCCTTATATTTCCCATGCTGGTTCATATATCTCCCTGCTCCTTGCCTGTACTCCTTGTATCTCCCCTATTCCCCCCATCTCTAATATTCTCCCCCTTTATGTCAGCATCCAGGGTTCGAACATTATAGGATAATTGTTGCATACCTTGCACAAGTTCTTGCATTTGTGAGTGAGACTGGAGAATATCTTCTTGATTTTTTTTACCATTGCTTCAGTCTGCTCTCGTTGATAGTGTACCAATGTTAAGGCATGATCTGCCCTTTGCATCTGCTGGAGGGATGTTAGCTTGAAGTCATGGAGAGAGGAGCTTAGATCAAAGACTTTTTTAGTTATGGCTTTGGAGTGTGTCTCAAATGATTATTGAAGGGAGACAACTGTTTCTTTATGCTTCGTGATTTCTCTTACCAAGAATTGGTCCCTTTCGTTGATGTTGGCCATTAATTCTTTCAATATCGCCTTTAGCCGTTTAGTGAGTTCTGCCCCCAAATTCCCAAGGAAGTTTTTGGTAGCCTCGATGACTTTGTTCAGTCTCTCATGAAGCTCAAGAGTGTTTAAGCCAAGATTTTTAGTCAAATCTTGAGCCATGTGCACTGTTAAGTCAGTTAGTTCATCAGTGGTTGGAATCAAGGTTACACGGTCCAAGATTTGTTGTATGGCTGCTTCAAATCCTTCCTTGTTATTTCCATGAAGATTGGACATAGCTCAAGGAATGTCAAAGTATTCATTGTTGGAAGAGGAGGGAATATCGCTCTGAGTGATACTCGATACATTTCTTTGAGAGAGTTGGGAAATTTTAGGTTGTTCATCTTGTATTATGAGTGGAAGTATATGAGAGAGTATGGTTTGTATGGATGGTGTTGGAGAGGTGACTGTTTGGTTTTCAATCGTAGAGTCATCATACTCTATGATCATGGAGTCGATCGTAGGGTGAGAAGATTCTATGACTGGGACAGGAGGTGGTTGAGCTTCAATCGTATGGTTGGAGGACTCTACGATTTTGGAAAGTATTTGGGACAATATGGTTAAGAGGGATGGTATATTCATAGCTAATGAATATACGGGTGTATGAATGGGAGAGTACTATATAGGTTTTATAATCGTAGGGTTTATATATTCTACAATTTGAGAAGAACCTGTATGTGGTACATCAGTTGTGGGGTTAGCAGGTGGCTCAGAGGTACTGGTTGTTTGGCAGGTGGTTTTACCTCATTATATGAGCAGAAGGAGGGTTCATCATTGAGTATGGTCTTTCTGGCGTATCTTAGAATTCTGGGGAAGTTTTGAGCTATTACTTTCACATTGGGATATGATTTGAAGTTCCATGTAATGAAACTTAAGTCTTTGTGCAGAAGTGCTTGGAAAAGAGGCATGATGGGCAGATAGTAATACATATGAGCAAATTGATCATCATAGATAATTAATTCTGGTCTTTTTTGCTTTTGCCTTGTTTCTCTGAAGAATTCCACTTCTTCTTCTAGCTCTTGAGGAGGTGAAGAGGCTTCATGAGCAACATCTAGTTGCTCCCCCTCAGCATAAGCTTCAAGTTGTTTAGGATTTGTTGGTTGCTCCCCCTCAGTTTGAGCATTCTCTTGCTCAGAAGCAGTTGGGCTTATCTCATTTTCAATGGTTGCAACTACAGATTCAATGATCCTTGATTGGACCAAGGAGTCATTGGGCAAGCTTGGATCAGGCCTTAGCATCTCCCCCTTAGAACCAGCTTCCCTCTGTTCTAAGGCCTTCTTCTTCCTTTTCTCTGCATCTTTCATCTTGATCAGTCTTCTTCTTACCTTTTTTTGCACTGGCTCAGGTTCAATAATCTTCTCAGCCAATTGCTCATGCTCTTCTTGAGGCTCCGGTGTAACAACCATCCTAGCCGTTTCAATTTCATCAATTTCTCGCTCGGGCTCATCAGCCATCCTTGCTGCAATTTCAACATTTGACCGTATCACTGATTCTTTGATAGTAGGGTCATGGTGCTCTACGATCTGAGTTAATATGGCTTTCTTTGAACTCTTATTCCTTTTCCATTTCAATTTGATTAGTTAAGAGAGAGTTGTTGATTCATCTGTACTCTCTTCAACCTACTACTTCTTCTTCTTGGGAGGCTGATCTGTTATAGAGGTAAGAGACATTTCTCCTAACCTCTCAACCCTTTTCTTTCCTTTATTTTTCCTTGAAAGTGCTATTGGCGCTTCATCTTCTTCATCAGATCCTTCTTTAATGATTGCCAATTTTCCTTTCAGATATGGCTTTTGCACTTCATTTTGTGAATCTTCACTTTCTCCAGATTGTCTGGATCTCATAATTTCCATTAGATTTCTCTTCCAATTATCAAATAGCTTCTGTGTGATTTTCTTGTTTGTATTCAAGGCTTCTCCCTCATTATCCCTTATCTCCTTCTGTAGTTTCTTCTTCAAGATGATACTTATGAATTTTTCGAAGAATATCTTCGTTGCTCCTTTCTTCTTTTCAACATCAAGAACCCAAATCCTATCCATCCCAACAGTAGGGCTCTAAAGTTCATTGGAGTCTTCTTTACAATGGCAGTCACGAGTCTCAGTGGAATTTCATTTACTGAGTCATGTGCAGAATCTTTGCACAGAATACACTTTCCCACTATATCTGCAAGGAATTCGAATTTCTAGGGAAATTCCTTTTTCTTCATTCCCTTATGCTCGGGATTTTTCTTGTACCTCATCCTTTCTAGCCCAGCCTCTGCATTGATGCAGTTGAGAGTAGTGAGGCCGTCAAGAGCAAATCCCAGGGCATGATTAATCTCTAAGGCACTTAGTTAAATAGAGATTCCATTGACTTTAGTAGAAAGGATGTCGTCTCTAAAGACTCCATTTACATAGAACTCTCTCACCAATTTTGAGTAGACTCCATTGTCGGTACTTAGGGCTTCGTAGTGCCCAGCTTTCTGAAGTAACTTCAGGATTCATTGGAAATGCTTCTCTGCACCTTCGAATTTCTCGAAGCATAATTGATTCCCAGTAACGACTTGAGAGGCCGCCATCTTTAGAGATTGAATATTGCTAATACACAGGCAATTTTTTGACTGAAATTTGAGAATTTGAGAGTTAGGGCTCGAATGAGAGAGAATAGATATCAAATTAGGAATAGTAAAGGTTGAAATGAAAATTTGAATTTTATTTAATACTTCCCTCTTAATTTGTCTGAGTGGGACACGTGGCAGGTTAGGATTGGGCACACATTTCTGTCACAGTCGTTATTTGAGTATTTATTGTAGGTTCACTTGCTTTCCTCAGGGTTGTAGAGTACGCGCTTTAAATATGCAGTACTTCGTAGAGTTCATTTAACTCTACGATCTTGGCTTTTACTTTGGCTTACTCTACGATTTCCGTTCCATTCTACGATCTGGTTTCACTCTACAAACTCTACATAACTTTGTTCATTTCATGATTTTCTTTCTGCAGAGTTAGTAGGTTCCAAAACATAACATTATGGTTATAAATTTAGCATTCCTAACTCACTTATTAGCACATGTTAAACCTTGATTCATCCAAAGGTTTTGTAAAGACATCAGCAAGTTGGTTTTCAGTTGGAATATAATGCAATGATATACTTTCATTTTGCATATAATCTCTAATAAAATAATATCTTATATCTATATGTTTGGTTCTTAAGTGCATGATAAGATTATGAGTTATAGTAATAACACTTGTATTATCACAATATACAAGGATAGATTTAAACTCAAACCCATAGTCAGCTAGCTGATTTTTCATCCATAAGATTTGTGCACAGCAACTGCCTGCAGCAATGTATTCAGCTTTAGCAGTTGAGGTTGATACTGAGTTTTGTTTTTTACTAAACCAAGAGACAAGTCTATTTTCAAGTAACTGACATGTTCCACTTGTGCTTTTTCTATCAATCTTACAACCTGCATAGTCAGTATCTGAGTAACTTATTAGATCAAAGGGTGACTCCTTGAGGTACCAAAGTCCCAAATGTGGAGTGCCCTTAAGATATCTGAAAATCATTTTTACAGCCATTAGATGTGATTCCTTAGGATTAGCTTGAAATCTAGCACAAATGCAAGTGGCAAACATGATATATGGTCTATTAGTAGTTAAGTATAAGAGAGAGCCTATCATACCTCTGTATTGAGTAATATCAATACTTTTACCTTTCTCATCTTTGTCAAGCTTAGTTGCAGGTGTCATGGGGGTTTTTATAAGGGTAGCTGATTCCATGCCATACTTCTTTAATAAGTCTTTAATGTACTTGGCCTGGTTGATGAAGATGCCTTCATCAGTTTGTTCACTTGAAGTCCAAGGAAGAAGTTCAGTTCACCCATCATGCTCATTTCAAACTTACTTTGCATAAGCTTGACAAACCTTTCACATAGTTTTTCATCAGTAGAACCAAATATAATATCATCCACATAGATTTGAACTAGAAATATTTTATCTTTGTGTTTCCTTAGAAATAATGTGGTGTCTACTCTACCTCTAGTGAATTTTTTTCAATAAGAAAATTAGTTAGAGTTTCATACCATGCTCTAGGTGCTTGTTTTAATCCATACAATGCTTTATCTAATCTTATAAACATAATTAGAAAATGTTGGATTGATAAAACCTGGAGGTTGTTCCACATAAACTTCTTCTTGAAGTTCTCCATTCAGAAAAGCACTCTTGACATCCATTTGGAAAACTTTAAATTTCATGTGAGCAGCATGAGCAAGAAATATTCTGATGGCTTCCAATCTAGCAACTGGAGCATAGGTTTCATATAGTCAATTCCTTCTTCTTGTGAGTAACCTTTGGCCACCAATCTTTCTTTGTTCTTTGTGATCACACCATCTTTATCCATCTTGTTCCTAAATTCCCACTTAGTGCCAATGACTGGATGGTCTTTTGGCCTTGCAACTAATCTCCAAACTTTGCTTCTTTCAAATTAGTTGAGCTCTTCTTGCATAGCTTCTATCCAACTTGAATCTTCCAAGGCTTCTTCTATTTTCTTGGGCTCTATTTGAAAGAGAAAGCTTAGGTAGAAGCATTCATTTTAAGTTGTTGATCTTGTCTTGACTCTAGCATTGGGATCCCTAATAATAAGATCTTCAGTATGATCCTTTGTCGATTTTCTCCTTCTTGGAACATCAGTTCTGGTGCCTTCTTGTCTGAGCTCTTCTAGATTGATTTCTGACTCAATTCGTAGAGTCTCATTATCTGGCAAAGTGAACTCTACTATTTCTTCATCCTGCTCTACGATTTCTGACTTTGGCTCTACGATCGTAGTGTCTAACTCTACGATTTTGGACTCTGTGATCGTAGAGTTCTGCTCTGCTATTTTGTTGAGTGAAGTAGCTTTTCTTTCTGAGTCGGATTCATCAAATGTGACATGAATAGAGACTTCAACACTCAATGATTCTTTGTTGAACACTCTGTAAGCCTTGTTATCCATAGCATAACCAAGGAAGATCCCTTCATCTGAATTTGATTAGAATTTGGTCAGGTATTTCTTGTCATTGTTGAGAATGTAGCACAGACAGCCAAAAGCATGAAAGTAGTTAATGTTTGGCTTTCTTCCCTTCCATAATTCGTAGGGAGTCTTCTTGAGTGTGGAGTGAACAAGAGACCTGTTTTGAGTGTAACAAACAGTGTTGATGGCTTATGCCCAGAAGTACTCAGGTAGATGGGCAATTGTAAGTAGAGTTTTTCCTGCTTCAATGAGAGTTCTATTGTTCCTCTCAGCTACTCCATTTTGTTGAGGAGTTCTTGGAGCTGAGAAAATATGATTGATGTCATTCTCTTCACAGAACTGGTCTATCTCAGAGAAATCAAACTCTCTTCCAATGTCACTTCTGATAGCCTTGATCTTCTCCCCTTTCTCATTCATAACTAGTTTGAACAGCTTGATTAGTTGAGAACTGGTTACATCTTTAGAGCTTAATAAGAATACCCATGTGAATCTGGTGTAGTCATCCATTACTACCAGTGAATATTTCTTCCCTCCAAGGCTTGTAGTTAGGATAGGCCCGAGATCCATGTGAAGTAATTGAAGGGACTTATCATGGGAGTTGACTACTTTACCTTTGAATAAGCTCTTTGTCTGCTTTCCAAATTGACATACTCTACAGGATCTGTCTTTGATGAAGTTGAGCTTTGGTAAACTTGCTACTAGATCTTTGGAGGGTAGTTTTGACATGCTCTTGAAGTTTATATGTGATAATCTCCTATGTCATAGCCAACATATGTCTTCTAATGCTTTAGCAAGGAAACAAATGGTCTCATCAGAACTTAACTCAGCGAGGTTGACTATATAGACATTGCCTTCTCTTGTTCCCGCCAGCTTTAGTGAGTTGGTCTTTAGATCTTTGACTTGGCATTAATTATTCAAGAAGGTGACTTTATGACCTTTGTCACACAGCTGACTGATGCTCAGTAGGTTATAGTTTAGTCCTTCAACATATGCTACTTTTCTAAATGACACAACACCATTTCCGACTGAAATATATCCTCTAGTTTTTCCAAAATTGTTGTCTCCAAATGACTGCAAGACCATCTTTTTCTTCAAAGTTTGGCAGGTGAGCTTTGTTACCGGTCATGTGTCTTGAGAATCCACTATCAAGGTACCAAGTAGACATAATGGAGCTCTGTACCTAAAGTAAAGATCAACTTTTATTTTGGTACCCAAATTTGCTTGGGTCCTGATTTGTTAGTTCCTTTGGGGACCCAAATCTTCTTAATTTTAGGTCTGTGCAGAACAGGATAGAAATTATTGAAATAACACTCTATAACTCTATGACCATATTTATGACAGGTATAACATTGAGTATAATGCATGCTTGAGTGTGTGTGTGGATTACTTCTTGTCATAAACATGTGTGGATGATAGTTGCTCATAATTTTTCTCTTTGACTGATATTCTCTTTGCTCTCATACTACTCTATGATTCTTAGGTTTCATAGGGTAGAGGTCAACTCTATGATTTTTACCTGGTTGGTTCGTAAAGTAAGTTCTGCTTGACTCTACGATCCTTCGAGGTTTGAATGTAGAGGTTAACTTACCCTTTGATCTCCTGAATCCAAGATTAGTATGTGATCCATTGTTCTTAGACACAATGACACGATCAGCAGAGTTTGAACAGTTTGGAGAGATTTGACTCAACTTTTTGTGTGGATTTTACAAATATAATTCCTCTATTGAGTTTAGAGGAACTATTTTTGTTTGTTCCCATTGATGTATCCACACTGGATTTTGATGAAGAATTCCAGAACCCTAGACCTGATCTGCTAGCCACTGATCTTTGGCTAGAGATCAAGGAGTCCATAGACAGAGAGGACTTGTTCCACATTGAAATTATCTTTTCTAGTTCCTGAATTTTAGAAGCTAAAGTTGACTCTCTCTGTGCGCTTAGTTCAGTTATCTTTCTCAAGTTGGAATTCACAGCCTCAAGAATGGAACAAGAGTTAGCATTTCATAGAGTAGTTTCCAACTCTATGATTGCTTTCTCTTTTTCCTCTTGAAAAAGAGAATGGTCGTTTGATAGAATTCTATAAAATTTTCATATACTTATGCAATTCTATCATCATATCATGCATTCCATCTCTGAGTTCTTCAATATGTATGTCAGGAGAGTAAAAATCAAATACCTCATCTATATTGAATTCTTTGGTTTGCTTATTTTTTCTTTCTTTGGCAATTAAGCACAGATTGGCCTTTTATAGTTCTTCATCTCCACTTGATTCAGAGCTTGAGTCTTTGTCTGAATCATTCCATAAACCTTCAGCTACAAATCCTTTATCTTTCTTCTTGGATTTATGATGGCCTTTGAGTTCCTTCTTTGAATTTGATTTCTTCTTGTCCCTCCTAAATTCATCTCTTAGAGGTTTGTTGCAATCTGTAATGAAGTGACCTAGTTGTTTATAGTTGTAGCATAGATCATTTATTTGTTCTTTACTGCTGTTGTGGTACTTCTTTGGTCTATTGTTTCTGCTTATGAACCTTTTGAAGTGTCTGACAATCATGGAAATACTTTCATCATCATCTTCTTTATCATCAGATTCATCATTGACTGGAGCTTTGTGGGTTACTTCAGATGCTTTGAGAGTAGCTCATCTTTCTTTCTTCTTTCCTTCTGATAAGGTTTCTGCTCATTGAGTTAGTTCTAGTTCATAGATGAGAAGGTTACCATATATCATCTATATAGTCATCTCATGAAGATTCTTTAATTTTCTAATAGCAGTGGTTTTAGTATCCAACTTGCTTGGTAGAGCTCTCATGAACTTGATGATGAGATCTTTATTAGGATAGATCCTCCCAAATGCTCGAAGAGAGTTAAGTAACATATTGAATCTTTCATATGTGGATGTAATCTTTTCCTTAGAGATATGGGTAAACATTTCATACTATTGAGTGAGTAATAACTGTTTGTTTTCTCTTACTTCTTTAGTTCCTTCTTGCATAATCAGCAGTGCTTCCCAGACTTCCTTTACTGTTCTGCAATTGACAACATTTTCAAATAGCTCATCTTAAAGAGTCATGAATAAAATGTTTTTAGCTCTCTTATCCAGCTAGACTGTTTTCTTCTCTCCATTTGTCCATTCTGTTCTTAGTTTGATTGCTACTTTGTTTGTCTCTTCAGTTGTTGGTGCTAGCTTCGTTGGTACATAGGGCCCACTGATTACAGCATCAAATAGATCCTCGTCAATAGCATCTATATACCTGCATACGAACTTTCCAGTTAGCAAATTTATCTTTGTTACAAAGAGGTGGTTTATTTCCACCACCTAACTTAGAACTGTTTCTGGTTTGTGACATTGATCTACTCAAGCGGTTTAAGCTTTAATAATAAGAACCTACTATGATACCAATTGTTAGTTCCCAGAGGTACAAAAGATATCTAGAAGGGGGGTTGAATAGATTCTTTAAAACTTTTTCACTTGTTAAAGAGAATGTATTATCAAATTTATTAATTAATAAATTAATTAAGCACATCAGAATATATGATTGACTAACCCCTTAAACATATAACAAATATCACAGTTCTAAGTATTATGATTATGTGATCAGTTAATTATAGTTATAACAGTTATGGCAGTTTAATGATCAGTATGTAGATGACACAACTGCTTTAAGTAGTTCAGAGTACACAAGACTCTTAATCCACTGTTCTACTCCTCGAGTAGCAAATCCACTAAGGATGTCATTACAACTTTGAATCACTAAGATTCCTTCAAGACCAGCTGCCTTGGAACTTTAGTACACCAAGTACTCTTCAAGACCAGCAGCCTTGGAACTCTAGTACACTTAGTACTCTTCAAGACCAGTAGCTTTGGAAGTTTTGTAAACTAAGACCAGTAGCTTTAGAATCTCCAGTACACTAAGTACTCTTCAAGCCCAGCAGAATTGGAATCTCTTTGGTCTCTAAGACCCTTACACTATGTTTTAAAGTGTTTGGATTGGTGCTACTAAGTTTCCTTAAAGCATGAGTTCTGAAGAACTTAGTAGCGAAGCAAGATGTTTCGTATGAACGTAGAGTGAGGCTTTGAGAGATCTTAATTTGCTTGGTTGTTCCTTTTTTTAATCTTCAATATGTTTGCCTTATATAGATGTCTATGAATTCTTCTCGTTGAAATATTCCTGTTGCATCTAGTTCTTCTCGTTGAGACTTGTTACTGCACTGATGAATAGTTTATTACTTGGTGTGCACAATAGTGAGGTGAGTCAACTTCCATTAGCTTGGACCAAGTTAGTGGAAGGCAAGTGTGCTCTTTGTTGCTGCAAATCATGGTTGTCTGAACCCTACTGACTTTGATTCTCTTCTAAGATCATTTTAGTATTCGGCAACTATCTTAGAAGTGTCACTCTACATGTTTGGATGTTGGTAATCCATTGTGGGCAACTTTAAGATATTAAATCATCGTTTTTAGTTGTCTGCCTCTGATGAAGATCGTAAAGTATCTTGCTGACTCTACGATTCTACTCTACGATCTTGCCAGTCGTAGAGTTTTAGTGAGATCATAGAGTGATTGTCTGAACTACTTTACGATCTCTGATAACTTGTATGTATAGCCTGGTAATCTTCTGAAGACTGATGTCTTGATCTTAAATGCTCTTTCAGAGATAGCTCTACGTTCTGCTTAGTCATGAACTGTTCATAAGAATCGTAGAGTGACTAACTGTATTGGCTCTACGACTCCGAGAGAGCTCTACGATTTGACTGAGCTTTACCTTGCGATTGCCTGGTAGACTCTACGATCTTACACTTAGCTCTGCGATCCTTTGTTGACTGCTCTACGATCATTCTCTGGCTGCTCTACGATCATGTTAGAGTTGCTCTACGTCAGCTATTGCAGTGTTCTACGATCAGTCTAGTCTTATCATTCAGCTCATAGGATCAACCTAACAAGTTTGATCTTTTCTATTTAAGTCCTTGTACATCATAATCATTTAAAGGACTTTACAATTCAACTACTGAAACACATATACATTAATATCACAATATCAAATTTAATCATGTGATTCCTAACACTTTTAGAAGATGCTTAAGGCAAGTATCCTAACTTCATATGATGTTCATATTAAATGCAAGTATTCCTAAACTTTTCACAAGTTTTTAAGTTATGCTATGCATGAACTGTTAAAGCTTTTAAGTTCTATATTCATGAACTGCTTATGATAATTGTCGATGCCATTTAACTCGGCTAGACAAATGTTGAAAATTTATCGATTAAATTATAAATCTTTGAAGTATTATTAATGTTAAGTAGAGCTATCTAACTAAATTATTTTAGTTAGGATTCCAATGCATGTATGAGGTGAACAATCCTAATATTAGGGGCAGTTTTAATTGGTTAATCCGGCAAGGCCATGAGGCGCCTAAACCAAACGCATATAGTCGTTTAAAAATAAAATATTGATCAACATAGAGTACAATAGGCTGATTACCTAGAAGTGCTCGTAAGCATATCGGTTTGTAGTTAAATTACTGTGAAACCTTTTATGAATGAAAATAAAAGTTCAAGGTCTTATGATCGCTATGTTGTTTCAGAAACTGTTTTAAATAAAAGTAAAGTATTATTCATGTTCATTCGGAAATGTTTCATAACTATTGTTCAGTTGTTTAAGTAATATAATATGATTCTTGATTTTGTTGTTGTTCAACTGTTATACTTGTTGAGCAATTAAATGCTCATTCTTGCTTTTAAATTAAATGTTTCAGCTAAGCCCGAGCGGGTTAAAGGATCCGGTAAGGACAAGGGAAAGAAAAAAATGAATGAATAAAAACGGTTATGTAATAGTTTAGTAGTATTATTGTAATAATTATTATTATCATTGTTATTATGACGTTTTGAATATGTAAAGGTATTTAGAACCTAGGGTTGAACGGATATAACGTAATAATATAGTAATTACATTCGTGTCAGTGAGATTATATAGATAGATATATATGTGGATGTTGAATGAATAGTACCGTGACGCACCAGACCCGGGTTTGAAGGTAGACCCGAATTTCGGGGGCATTACAGAACAGCATAAATTCTCATTAATAAATGAATCGAATTACAAAAATACTAGAGTCGAGGTGATACATCCTCCTGTCTTAAATTAAAACTCGAAACCCGAAAACATATAATTTCTAAGTATAACTAAAAATATACAGAATTGCGTATTTCTTTAACACGAGCACCGAAAAGGAGCATGCCGTAATAACCCCACACCCAAATCTGAATAGATCTCTATTCACCGATTAATGTCAATCAAACCTTCTCCACGGAGAGATCATGAAAAAATATTCCGTAGAATGAAAAAATCTCAAACTAGAAGAATAAAGACTTCATAGATTGAAAAAAAAAATTCAAATTAGGAGAAATAAAACTCCATAAAAATAGAAAATAAGAACAATTAAACGTAAGAAAAAAATCCGGGGGAGAGTCTCTTTAGTGTAGATTAGAGATCCTCCCTATATCTGAAAATATGGAGGCTAGGTATTTTTTATAGAGAAAAAAGAGAAGAGACTAGGGTATCTATCTATCTATATTATAAAGTGGGAAAAAGACGGCTATTTTTGGTGTTAAAAAGTGAAGCTTTTTTTGTTTTTTTCATTTTTACCCTTTAAATTCATCTCTCCCGTTAACTCACTTCTCCTATCTTTTAGGATTATTTTTCACTTTTAACACACATGTAGTGTGTACCAATTAAACTAGTATGTATAAACAGCTCCAGTTTTGAAAAAGAATTATTTGAAATAATTTTGTAAGTATAAACGGAATATTAAATAAAGACTCAATTTTGTTTTGATAATTTTTGTAAAACATTTTCTAGCAAAAAAATAAAAATAAATTCTTCTCTTACAAAATGTTACTTTTTGAATTAATTTTTCTCACATTTAATATTATTTTATCAAGATTAATTTAAAGAACAATTTCAATATGTATAAAAACTTCGATAAAGTAATACTTTTAAAATAAATTTAAAAAATAATGTATAAATAGATAATGGTTTATACTGAAAATGCAAAATATGGACAAGATACTAACTTAATACTCCCTCTGTTTCGAATTATAAGATTAATATTGACTTTTAAAATGTCAATTTCAAATATTTTCACACTCAAAATTGATATGAATTCATGTAGTTAATGTTAATATAATTATGAATATTGTAAACTACCTCAAAAGTGTTACTTCTTCTATTCCAAAATTAAATATACATTTTGACTTTTTAGAGTCAAGTCGCGAAATCCTAAAATATAAAATTGATATGAAGTTATTTAGTTTTAGTACAAACAAATATAACAATTGTAAACTAATTATAAAGTACTACTAATTATTATCTTTGTTGTTTTCAAAAAATTGATTTTAAAATGTCAAAATGTATCTCTAACTTTGGAACGGAGGTAGTACTACTTATAAGATATATTATTTTAAAAACTTAAATGAATCATGTCAATTTTAAATTTAAAAATATTTCAAATTGATTTTTAAAAAGTCAATATTAATCTTATAATTCGGAACGAAAAGATTTCTTTTAATATGAGAGAGAAATTTTAATTCTAAATATAAAATTTATAGCGTAAACCGGGGATACCCTCTTGTTGAAGCAGTAAGATACCCCATTTTAGCAAACGGCATCGTTTTAATCAAAATCTCATCTCCCCTCTTCTTTGCTGGTGTTTGAGAACCCTCAAACACCACAAGGAAAGGAAACACATAAGTATTTTATAAGCAATCAATTTGTACAGATTCCCACGAATCAAAAAAAGCTTTGGACTTGATAATTTAGCGAGTTTAAATTTTTAGCTCATTGAGGTGTAAGCTGTGACTTTCTTCATAAAATTGGGTCTCCGTGGTGTGTGAGAGAGAGAAGACATTACAAAGAACAGAGATAATAAAAAAAAAATTATGAGTCCAGCTATGTATTAGGGAAAGTTGCGTGGAATTATAATTGCGAAATATATTAATATATGAGATTTGATAAAATTATAAGTGGATCTCATTTATTATATATCTTTTTAAAAAGATTATCATTAATACTTATCCACGTAACTGACAATCAAAAAGTCGACGTAAATATTCGTAGTATATATTATTTTCCTTTTTTAATAGTAAAATGTTTAGCAAATTGAGATGAAATGATACTGTTTTAAAAACTGGAGTACCCAAAATAAATTATTACTACCTCTGTTCGAAAATTAGAGATAAATTTAATTTTTGAGGTCAAATGACGGCATATTAAATTTCAAAATTAATATGACTCATAAAAGTTTAGAATAAAATAAATGTTGTTATTAATAATTTTTGTTATATATTATACAGTTATAATTATTACATCAACTAAAATTAAATAAATTAACATCAATTTAAAATTTAATATATTGTCATTTGATCTTAAAAATCAAATTATATATCTAATTTTAGAACGGAGAGAGTATTTCACTTATTATCATCAAAATCCCCAACATATTAAATTCTCTGCACATTTCTTCATATTGCCGACATATTAGAAATTTCCAAAGTGAGAAAGTGATGTTTAGTATCTTTTAAAGAGTCTTGTTTCCTTATTATGCTATCTCCGCCTTAAAATTACATATACATTGTGAGTTTTTAGATTAATTTTCAAAATTTTAAAATTTAAAATTAGTATAAAATTATTTAAACTTTTTGAAAGTAACAAAATTGATTATTATTAGTAGTCTTTATTTAGTTAGCTTACAAAAACAATACTTATTTGTACTAAAATCAACTCAATTTTAAAATTTTGAAAATTGATTATAAACTTAAAATATAACTCTAATTGCAAAACAAAACAAAAATATTCTCTCCATTTTTTAGAATATAAAATCATTATTAATTTTTTAAAATCAACTTAAGACATTTTTAAACTCGAAATTTATATTTTTTTAATTTTATCCAACATAATGATGAAATTTATAAGCTTCCTAATTAATATTACTAATTATAAAATTTATTATTTTATAATTTTTAATTAATCACATTAATTTTAAATTTAAAAACATTTGTTGTTGACTTTCGAACATTCATAATAATTTTATAATTTGAAATACATGAAGTATTAAATACTTATTCTGAGTACAATCCTTGTGAATTGTGCGTGAGGTTACATTGAATATATGGTCCTGTGTGAGTTCATTGTGATATACTTTACGACATGTTTGTGAGTTTTATTGGAGAAGGGAAGAAAATATAAAGGAAAGTTGTATTTTTTTCATAAAAAATTAGAAATAAAGCCATTCTCTTCCTCACACTAGAACTTAATTTTTTTGCTGCATAAAATGAAAAGTAAGTACGATATTTCAAACTCTCAACACAACTTATAAGGTCTCTAACAACGAGGTTATACACATTTAAAAGAATCTTCATCGTATTTATGTCGAGGTTAAAACTCAGCAATCTTTTGCGAAAAACGTATAGGAGGTTAAAACTCAGTAATCTTTTGCGAAAAATGTGTAGGATGTAAAATTAACACTCATGAAAAAAAAATTGAGTTTTTATAATAACTCAAATCCATCACATAAATTTAAAAAATCATCATTAAAGGTTTTTGTGATAACTTTAGTCGTTATGAAGGCGGTATTATATACGCCTGTTAGGGAGTGATAGCCAATGACGTGCCCAAACCTATCTATGATTGCCCAAGTCCGATGTATCGAATCCTACCTGACTTGCAATGTTATAATTTATTACCAACCATGCATGCATGGATGCCTAACATGTTGCTCGGACTCGATGTGTTTGAGGCCTAATGCGTCAAGCACTCCACAACTCAACAAATAATTAAGAGATCAATTTCAATACGTCTAGACTCTTATCTAAATATATTCAATTATATTTGGGCTTATCGCCAACAAACCACATTCGCAAATGATGGGAACCACCTACAACATTATTATAAATAATGAGGGACCGTTGGTATATATTTTTTTACACACTCTTTCTCTCTCTCTCAGAATCCAAAAACCTCCTAGAAGCTATTACTGACTTTACCATCGAATGCGGATCTAGAGGAAACCACTCTGCGCATCCATTATTTTCAGGTTACTCGGAGCACCAAATGTTTGGTGGTAGAGGCGACGAAAAGTAGCTTCATCATTTGGCATTAGAAGGAGGGCCAGATTCTGAGATTAATCGACAAACAGACACATTTGCTCAAATTTCCCTTATATTTGATAGAATGGCGGGTCAAGGATCCCATGCTATGAATAACGGAGGAAATGGCAGGAGAAAGCAGGTGTTCGACCGTCTTGGTTCGAAAACAGCTAATTTTTTGAACTTGGGACTCGACACCGATGGACGAAATCGCGCACGGGAGCGCAAGGACTGAATTTTAAATATGAACAATTTGGGGCCTTCGGATCTATGGTCAACTCTCAATGAGTGAAGGGCTCGCCATGAGCATTCGGACAACCAAAATCAATCTCGGGCAAGTGACCTAGAACGGAAGGTAAGCGAAGACACACCTTGTTGTACTGGCTAAACAGAGAAGAGCAACCATTGAAGAGATGGCTCTAATCGAGGCTGAAAAGGCTGAAAAGCGAAGGAGGATGGATCGGGAGGTAACCCCTGAGAGCATGCGGGATCACACAGGAGAATCCCAAGGGACAGATCCCACCCAAATCCTAAATCAGATAGCACAACCACTACCAAGACAGAATAATGGAACCCCTAACAACGGGATCCCTACTGCCAACTTGCAGACACTACAAAATTAATTTTCGGTCTTCAACCAGCTGATTCCCGATCCGCAGACCGAAACTCCCATCCCAGTTGTTCAAAACAGGGATGATGTCATCCGCAAGAGAATGGATGAGTTGAAAGATAGCTAAAAATAGCCCGAGAAGTGAGAACATTCAGTGTTGATTCCTCGTTCACAAAGGCGATACAAACAGCCCTAGGGCTAGTCGGGGCCACAATGTCGAAGTTGTTGATGTATGATGGGAGAGGAGATCCCTATGAACACCTCACCAAGTATGAATCGGTGATGACGCACTTTGGGCACGATGATGTCGCCCTATGCAAACTATTTACTAGTACACTGAAGGATTCTGCAAATGCATGTTCCGGACCCTAAAGCCCAAAATAATTGCCAACTTTGCTTAGTTGAAGGAGTAGTTTATAAGCCACTTCCACACTAAAAAAGGGTAAATGTACTACATCACTACTGCAGGTGTCACAGGGGGATGATTAAACTTTACAGTCCTATGTGAAGAGGTTCAAGGAGGCTGCCTTAAAGGTGGCACAAATAGGTCATGCACAGGTTCTAAGATTCCTGGGATAAATAAAAAGTGTCAGGACAACTAGTGGAGTCGTGTATCAAAGAGATGTCAACCATTCTGAATGAACTTTATGAGAGGATAAAGTTGTCTGTTGAGATTGAGGAGGCACTAAGAATATTAAAAAGTGGTTGGGGTAGAAAGAGCGATGACAGCCGGAGTTGGGTGACTGACCCACGTGATGACAAGAAGGACAGAAGAGATCAGGATAGGGGACAAAGCTCGAGGAACAATTCCCTATAGGGTGGAAAAAGGCCCAAAGGGATATACACCCACCTCAACACTGATCGGGCTAAAATTCTGAATGTAATCAGGGATCACCCCTCCTTCAAAAGACCTCCAAGGATGTTAATTTCAAGTAACATGAGAGATAATGGAAAAAAAATTTGAGTACTCTCGCGATATCGGGCATGACACCAAACAGTATTATCAACTCGAGCTGATTGAGGAACAGGTAAGCACATGAGAATTGGATAGATTTGTGGCAGGAATCGGGCAATACAACAGTACAATAGGGAAGTGCAACCCACCGACACCACAGGCCACCATACTCGGGGACATATCAACACCATTAAGGGTGGATCAGCAGTCAGGAATGAGTCCAATAATGCCAAAAAGGCGTATACTCGGGAGGTGTACAACTTATACAAATAGCCCACCAATTTAGGGTTGATCAAACAATATCCTTCTCTAATGAGGACTACGTTGGGATCATCACCCCTCACGAGGATGCGTTGGTGATCATTGCCTCGATAACAGACTACATAATTAGCAAAATACTGATGGATAACGGGAGCTCGATGGATATCGTGTATCACCATACTTTAAGCAAAATGGACCTATAGAGGATGCAGATAGAGCCATGTAAGGAGGCCCCCTATATGGATTCGGGAATAAGCCAGTCGATATTGTATGAACTATAACACTAACAGTAGTGGTTGGGCAAGCCCCTTACAAGGCAAAGATCGATGTCAAATTCTATGTGGTAAAGGTCCCCTCAACCTACAACGTGATCTTCGGCAGAACCACCTTGATAGCATTGTAGGCAATCACTTCAATCCCACACTTGAAGATGAAGTTCCCGACGGAATTCGTGATATGGGTGGTATGTGGGTGCCAGAAAATATCTATGCAATTATATGTTGATGAATTGAAGCAAGTAGAGCCTGAGCTAGAGAAAGGCAAGGGAAAAGAAATATGCACGATGATTGAAAATATCAAGATGGAGAAGTTTAGGGAAAGCTTTACTGAACCCCTAGGGAAACCCAAAGGTGAGATAGAGGATATTGAATTGGTGATTGACAACAAAGAAAAATTACTTAAGATTAGGAAAGGTCTAATACTAGAGAAATGACTGTTGCCCGATTTCACAATCAGCAATTACGTGCAAGTATACACGATCAACAAGTAATAAAGTGATAAGAACGAGTGTCGAACCCACAGGAATTATTATGCTTAATATCTCCAACTGTCAATTTATATTATGGCTATTCTATTAAACAATCGCAACTTGAATATTGATTGAAACTAATTAAATTAACACTAGCACTGACAATAATCACAAAGGTGGAAATTCAGATTTAAAAAGATTAAGACTACAATATCCCCAGTTATATATCATAAACCAATCTATCTATACATTCCAATTATTCACTTCATTGGAGTTGTTAACAGAAATTCAATTATATTTATAAGCCCTTTTCCAAGTGATCAAATAAATCTATCTAATCCAATTAACTCTGCGATATTCCTATGCAAAACTAAAGGATTAAATTCATTAAGCTTCAATTTCCAATTGTTACATGCAGTAAAGAGATATCCCTATTCACTTCACAATCCTAATTGTTCAACACAAGCAAATAATTAAGAATACATGCTATCTTATCCAGTTCTAACCCTAGATTGCATCTCCCAAATTCATCTAGAATATTGTGCTAATTGTCGGCCAACCAATTTAATCAATAAGCATAGAATAAGATAGACAACTCAAATTAATTGAATAACTGAAATCAAATAGATAATTAATTCATAAATATAACTGGTTCAATTGTAGCCTTAACTAAGGTTTTAGTTCATATTGACAATAAAAACTAGAATACCACAAAAAGTCATCATGATTAATTACAAATCAGAGGTAAAAGATTAAAAGAAAACTCAATATAATCTCTAGCACTCCAATCTGAATTCTTCACGATGCTTGACTTGATCTACAATCTCCTTATCAGCTCTAAAAATTCAATCTCTGAATATGTCTGTGTCTCTCTTTTGATCCAATCCTTGATCTCCCATTTATATCTTCCTTTAGTCTCCCAATCAGAATGGTAGATAGAATCCTTGTTCACTTCAACCTTACCAAAATAACTGAATGCTGACAAACTTTAAAATTCCACCAGCCGCATTCTCGCCCCGGCGAGAAGTTCTGCACAAGAATCTTCGCCCCGGCCAACTCTCGCCTCGGCGAGGAAATAAGCCATGACTTCTCGCCCCGGCGAGGTTGCCCTACACCCAGCTATTTTTCTTCTTTTCAATCTGCAACCAATCTTTACCTACAAAAGCAATATGAAAACAAATAAAAGATACCAAAAACACTTAAAAATAAGTAAAGAATTAAGCCAAAGACATATCAAACGCGTAGGTTAAAACCTACTCATCAAATACCCCCAAACTCAAAACTTTTCTTGTCCTCAAGCAAAAACACAAAACAAACCACAATAACATCTAAACTAACTACCAACATGAATGCATATGCATGACTAACCATACTCAAGCAAATAATTAACAAACATCATAAAAATCCAGCCTCAGAAATCAGTAACTACCAATTCAACAGAACTTCAACCTCGTGCACCATCAACAAGCCAACTATTATCAGTTATGGCTTACTCTCAACCCTTCCATAAGTGTGTGCAAAATATATCAAACCAATCAGAATATGAATTCAACTCTTAGTATCACAATGCTCAGAAAAAGATAAATTCACAAATTTTTCTTTCACGCTCAACTGCTATTCACTTGTCTTCTCATCATTTTTTTTCTTCTTTTTTTTTTACCGAGTGCGTTTTACGCTCCATCTCGTCATACATCTCGACTAGTGCAATGTTCATCTTTATTAGGCTATTCAATGTCATCCGTGTAACGAACTTTCAACCAACGACTCCCAAACCAGACGATTTTAGGGCACTGAGTGTAATGACATCTTCTAAGGGCATACTCATTCAAATGACACCGGCCACAAACACAAACTAGTCAAGACCTGCTCTTATCTGTCTCTATTTGTTAATTTTTCTTTTTCTTGCACTTAGACAGACATCGAAGCAGTATTTATTCAACAATTTTTTTTCTCTTTTTTTTTCATTTTTTTCCGATCCAACAAGTGATAACAGTCTATATCTTCATGCGAGCACGTAGTACACCAAAGAAGAATCAACTCCTAATTACTTCGATACACAGTCGTGAGCAATTAAAAACCAAGGGTCTCAAATAAACACAACTAAAACAAGTGACTTCAGATTTAGCAATTATTATCCATCCCATTAAATTGAATTAGAACTGATCAAGTTTCATCATCGGCCATCCCTAAATGACTTCCATTAATGTCGTGCTTGAATACCTACTAAATGCAATATTATATGATCCTACACTACTAAATTTTTGGGTTTTTCATTTTTTTTTCATATATAGATGACTAATGCAAATAAAACTAACATGCAACTAGATGAGCAAATTATAAAAATAAACCCCCCCAAACTCGAACGATACAATGTCCTCATTCTGCAAAAAATAAAGAAAGTAAAGAACAGAGGACTCCCCTGACAGCTCAAGCAGTAGGCTCGAACTCATCATCATTGTCTGGGGTGGGTGGTGGAAAAACTGGCAATGGCTGCGCTTCTGGAAAATGAACAGGATCCATCATCGATTGTATATTCGAATACATATTTGCTATTGCTTGCGTACAACTCTGCCGATAAGCAAACATATGCTCCTGTCGATCTGCCAACCGTTGGTTCTGCCTCAATATGGTCTTATGTTGAGAATCAATAAGGCGCTGCAACTCACGAAATTGAAGGCTGAACTTAGATTTGCCTGTAGAAGTAGACGCTGAAGGACCCTCTGAAGGACCCGCTCCCTCATCATCTGATTCATGCTCTTCTTCAGCAGCAGGAGAATGAACGATATACCCCATACCACGAGGATGTGACTCACCGCCTTCCCATTCCTTATAGCGTGCAATCAGACGGTGATCCAAAAGTAGCAAAGGTTGCTGCAAAGCTTCCTCAGCCCCCCAACGAACTCCCGCGCGAAGACATAATCCACAAATCAGGGAAGGGTGTGGCAAACCACCCTGACTATGTAAATTCCGTAAAGTTTGGCGAATCGACGCCTCAATTAACTGGCCCACATTGATCTCAATCCCCGTCACAATAGCATATAACAATAAAGCTTTCTCCTTGGGTACATCACTCACATGTTGTGATGGCATCAGTTTAGCAGAGAGGAAAGCATAACATACCTTCCCATAACGACTCAAGTCCTTGCTATGGAACGAAATTGTTGCACGTGGCCCTCTGGATATCCAAGTCGTCCCCGGTTTACACAAGTCAGTAACCACCTTTTCCAAATTCGGTCCCTCCTCAAGAAATCGAGTGTATCTACAGCGTGTATCAGGCCTCAAGTTATAGTATTCATTGATCGTCTGGGCGCTGAATGAAATTGTCTTGCCCCGTATTATGACCTCGCATGGAGCCGCGTCCTCTACATTGGCATAAAATTCTTTGACAATGGCTATACATGCAGGTTCTGAATGGGCGGTGAATATCTCCCATCCCCTCTCTACTATCTAAACCATCATTTCACCATCTACCACTTAGTCAGGTGTGAGACCGCACTCGGGAGTTAGAGCTTTACCTGATGTATACGATTCATATCTGTTAGTCGCCTCAGCACTGACAAATTTCCGTCTATCAAACTGCCTGGATGGTGTAGAAGATGAACCCTCACCCTGATGAGTGGGTTTTATACCTACGAATTAGTTATCCTTTGAACTCAATTCTTTGCTATCCTTAGGTGTTTATAGTATCTATTTACTTGTTTTACGCTTTTGTGGTGCAGAGAACAGTTGTGGACGATCATGGCGGTTTTTAGCAAGTCCAGGGGCAAAAGAGTAATTTCAGCATGACAGAAGGCCTCGCTGCGGCGAGCTCCCCAGGCCATTTTCCTCGCCGGGGCGAGCCTCCAAGGCCAAAATCTTCGCCGGGGCGAGCTCCCCAGGCTGTTTTTCTCGCCGGGGCGAGAGTGCGATTTCTGGAGCGGCTTGCTTTGTCTGTTCTGCTATTGTGGCGCACTAGAGGAGGAATTTCAGGAACGGGAAAATGAGGAGAGAGGGAAGAATTATCAGGCATCCAGGGAGTTGGTATTGCATCATTCAAGCTTGGTTACACACTTGGAAAAAGCTAGGGTTTGGAGCTAAAAAGAGAAGAACAAAGGAGCTAAAAGAAAGATTATCAGAATTTCATCAACCAAGGAGGCTAGGAGCACGAAATAGGAAGGAAGAGCAACTCAAGAAGAACTACATCACACTAATTCGGGAATATCATCACAAAAGGGGTGTATCTTCATTTGTTGTAATTCTTTATTCTTATTTTGTTATTCCAAACCATGTACTGTAATCAGATTATGATGTTGTTGAAATTGAATATGAGCTAAACTCTTCATTCTAAGATTGCAATGGAACCCAACTTGTAGTTTAAATTGAATGCTCTCTCTTGAATGGTAATTAGGCATTTTGTGAATTGGAGTTTATTGTAAGACCCCGAAAATTTTAATAAATAGAATTTAATTTTCTTCTTATTATTATTTTAAACAGAAAGGTGTTAAATCGATAATGATAAAGTTACTAGTGAAATGTGACAATTGAGATGTCTAGTAATAACGCTAAATCACTATTCACGCGATCACTATTCACGGGGTACTATTCACGCTAAAACGCTTTTATATTTTCTTCGATCTTCGAATTACGTTATAACGTTTATATAAGCTGGATACGAAAATTATACGGTATAAATATGAAAGTACTATTCATACGAATATACTATTCATTTATACAAAAAGTCAAACTAGTATGTCGGGGAATATTCCTTCTGTCGGATATAGAAAGTGATAGAAATTAGCGGCAAAACTTTAACCGATAACTGTTGAAATACCCGGTGATAAAAATAATAGTAAAACGCGTTATTCCACAGTAGCACACGTTATTCCACAGTAGTACACGGTATTCCACAGTAGCACACGGTGTTCCACAGTGTTTTATATTATTGATTCAATAATTGATAAAGTAGCAATTGCACAGTATCTTGATTCAATAATTGTTATAGTAGTATCTGCATAATATTTTATATTATTTGTCAAGACACTGTAACACATATTATTTGATATGATAGTTTAGCATTATTGACAATGTCTAGAAATTCTGTCAAGAAAAGGGGTTATTTAATTGCGCGCTATTTTTATGGAAGGCCCTCTCTTTTCTGGGAATAATCTGGTTGTCAGTATTGCGAGTATGTGCTATCGGTGATATTAATACATTTAACACAATAATACAGAAAAAGGGATTTATTGTGATAATGGAGTTATATTTTTATAATGGTTTTTTTTTATAGTGGAATTATCTTTTTGATAATGGATTAATCTTTTTGAAAAAATGGATGGATGATATAGATTAAAGAAAAAATGGATGGATGATAATGGAAGAAAAAATGGATGGATGATATAAATGGAAGAAAAAATGGATGGATGATATTAAAAGAATATGACAAGGGTATAAGGGTAATAAACCAAGAAAAGTTGGGGAAAAGACCAAAATGTCCTCACCTTGATTTTCCTATAAATAGGGAGAGTTTGCTTAAGAAATTTTCACACCTTCATTGCTTATACTTTCTCTCTCTCTAAATTTCTTAAGTTCTCTTAGTGTGCTAGGCTATTGTGAGTATTTGTGAGAATACTAGTATTATCCGAAGTTAGTAAACTTCATAGAAAGTAACATCCAGTTAACGAAGGTAGGGAATATCATTTCTTTCTTACTCATATATAATATCATTTGCTTTCATGTTCGTAAGTGATATTATACTCATAAAGGTTGTTATTCATTCTGTATTAATTTGTGAGGATAACCTGTCCGTGCGGTATGACGCATGCCTGATGAATATCCTTTTGTATTCATTCCTTATTATTCTGTGGGAATAACCTGTATGTACGAGTGTCGTACCTGGTGAATATCCTTTTGTATTCATTCTTTATTATTCTATGGGAATAACCTGTATGTACGAGTGTCGTACCTGGTGAATACCCTTTTGTATTCATTCCTTATTACTCTCTGGGAATAACCTGTATGTACGGAGTGTCGTACCTGGTGAATATCCCTTTGCGTTTGTTCCTTATTAATCTGTGGGTATAACCTGTCCGTGCGGATTGACGCATGCCTGGTGAATAACCCGTCGTATTCATTACTTATTAATCTTTTGTGGAAATAACTTGTCTACGTGAATTATCGCATGACGGGTGAAAATCCATTTGCAGTTTCATATATTCTGTTATACTCGTATAACGCATCATTTCTTTTGTACTCTTTACGGGATATCTTTTTCTTTCACATTTCTCCATTTATGATAAGAAATCTTTGTTTATTTCCAAAACCTTATTTTTAAATGGTGAAAATCCCTGAAAATTAGTAGCTTAATAGTTTGTGCTTCATATAATATCTTTTCACTTGAATCTTTCTATTTCGTTTTATACGTTATAGTTGAAGCATGAAATAATTTCTTGAATATCATTCTTGAATTTGACTCCACAATTTGGTCATCCTGTTGGCAATTTGGTCAATCTTCGACACTGATTAAATTATAAATATTTTCTTATCCTTGATCTCACTGTATTTATGTTTATATCATTGTCATCATCCTCATACTTAAATTGTGGTGATAGTTCTCTTTGGCCTGTAGTGCAAAGATGAACTGGCGTGACATGATTTTGACCAAACTGTGTATTGGTATAATCATGACTTTTGGTGTTACAAACAAAGGCGTATGGTGAAAGTTCTCTTTGGCCCGTAGTGCAAAGATGAACTGGCGTTTGGCGTGATCATGACCGGTGGTGTTACAAATAAATATCTTTGGCACGTAGTGCAAAGAGAGGCTGTTGAAACTGTTGATTGGTGTTATAAATAAATATCTTCGGCACGTAGTGCAAAGAGAGGTGATGAGTGTGTTTTATACACACAATTTGGGTACTTTTGGCCTTGATAATTTGCAAGTCTTTAGGTATTTTATGTGGTTTTTATGTATTTTTATCTTATTTCTACATAAATTAGTTTTTAGTTATTTTTACATGTTTTATGTTGCTTTGATGCATTTTCATTATGTTTGTAGGAATTGAAATAAAGACCGCTCGGATCGTTGTTTGTATTGACTCAATGTCCGTGCCTGGACGTCTGTGCCCGAATGGTAGTATGATGGAAATTTGTGCTTGGCGACGCTCGGTGCTTAATTTGACAACATTTGGCAGTTGGGCGTGCACGGCGTCGGAAAGTGTGCACGGCGTGCGGCGTCGTCCAAGCCACGAGGGCAAGCCCGTGCTTAGATATCCGTGCCCGAATGATAACACGGTGAAAATTTATGTTTGGCGATGATCGGGGCTTAATTTGATGACATTTGGAAGTTGGGCGTGCACGGCGTTGGAAAGCGTGCACGGCGTGCGGCGTCGACCAAGCGGCGGGCACGGCGTGCGGCAGATGGGGCGCCAGCGTGCGGCCCAGGCACTGGGCGCGGGCGCATGGGCGCGGCGTGCGGGCGCGCGCTGGGCGTGCGGGCGTGTTGGCGCGCTGGGCGTGCGGTCGTGTGCGGGCGTGTGCGGGCGTGTGCGGCGGGCGCTGGGCGCGGCGTGCGGGAGCGCGCTGGGCGTGTGGCAAGTTGGCGCGCGCGGGGCCTCGGCAGCGGGCGTGGGTGTGCGGCCAGCGTGCGGCCCAGGCGCTGGGCGCGGGCGCGCGGCGCGCGGGCGCGCGGCGTTGGGCGCGCGCGGGGCCTCGGAAGCGGGCGTGGGCGTGCGGCCAACGTGCGGCCCAGGCGCTGTTCGCGGGCGCGCGCGTTGGCGTGCGGGCGCGCGGCGTGGGCGTGCGGCGTTGGGCGTGCGGCCAGCGTGCGGCCCAGGCGCTGGGCGCGGGCGCACGGGCTGGCATGCGGGCGCCGCAACGCCGTGCTGAGTGCGATCTGACACAGTTTTAGTGCGATCTGAGCTTCACTTTGTCTGATTTTGGCTAGGGTTTCTTGATGGAGGCTATATATAATCTCTTCTAAGCTTCATATCAGATATCAAGGGATTGGGAGGCTAGACTAAAACATCAAAATAGAGAGCAAAGGTGCTGCAATACAAGGAAAATTCAGCTAAAGCCAAAGAACTAAGAAGGAAAGCCTTGTCAAAGAGACATCTAGAGAGGGGGAGGCTACAAAATACATCAACCAACAGAGCTCAAGGCTGCAAATCAAGCTAAATCAAGCCAAAAGCCAAGGAACTCAGTCAAGAAGAATTGCAAAGCCAAGAAGGAGAGCTAGAAATCTACAGCAACCAAAGGAACACCAGCTGAATAGCTTCAAAAGTGGTTTCATTTCTAGTTTTCCATCTCCTTTGTAATTCGAATTTGACAATGTATCAATTGAAAATGATGTTTATTGTAGCTATCATGAACTAACCTTCTATTCTAAGATTGCAATGGAACCCAACACTTAATTTGAATTGAATTCTCTCTCTATTGATTTTAGTTATGCATTTGTGAATTGATTGTCATAACCCTTGCTTCTAGATTAATTGCTTGGCCCGTAATTACCGTGGGAACCTATATGAACTTGACGAACGGATTATAGGTTGAGACCTAGTTATGATAACATGCGAAAGTATAGATTGTTGTGGGTTATTAATTGGATTAAGTGACGTGTGTCTTATTAATTATCTGCAATAATAGGTATCTTGATAGTAGTTGGGATAGATATATACCTAATTACCGCATGCAACCTATTGAGAATCTAGTCTTAATGACTTCCGAGGTGAAAGTTGGTAATGGAAGGGAGGATTAATTAGATTTGGTGACACGTGTCTATAAATCATTCCTGAAATTAGTCTCTTGATAGTGTATAGGATAGACATATACCTATGCACCGCTTAGGAAGATTCGTGATTGACCATCGACAGAGGCTCTTATGTAGTTTTGATTTCTCGGTTGTCAATTCGTATGCTATAATTGACTGAAAAGAGAGAGTTAGGAGATTCAAATGACGTGTTGGGGGAAATTATAATCTTAGACCCTTCTATCTTGATATTTTACCACATTTTACTCATTATTTGACTTGTGAACTCAACCAATCAATAAATTATCAAATCTTCATTGTTTAAATTAGATCAATTTGATAGACGATCGGTACTTGGTTATTATTTGTCACAATTCCCTGTGGGTTCGACTCATATCTTATCATATATTACTTGTTGACCGTGTATACTTGCACGTGTGTGTTTATCGATAGCTAAATCGACCAACAAGTTTTTGGCGCCGTTGCCGGGGAATTGTTCTAATAATTTTACCAATATTAATTTCAATCGAATTGATCTTGATTTAAACTTGTATATAAATTTATTTTTAACATTTCTTTTTTCTATTTAATGCTTTCTTCGTTACGAGGTACACCATGGCCAACTACAATTATCAATGGCCGCACACGAGAATGACCCAATCAGGAGCGGCATGGATGGATGGATTTGATGAGGTGGTGGCTCATTTAGAGGAGCTGTCTAGGAATGTTAACGCTCTAGTGGCCCAACGTACTCAAAGTGTTGCGGTGAATTGTGATTATTGTGATAGAAACCATCCGAGTCATCTATGCACCATTAATTTTAAGTCGGCATGGTATGGTGACAACTTCGGCGATTACCCCAACAGTTATGACTGTTCCGATGCTTATCATCAAGATTGGGGGTATCACCCAGATTCTACATGGAGCTACAATTATGAAGATCAATACTATGCTCCGAGTCCTACATATGCACCTGAATTCTCATGTCCACCTTCATTGCCGCCAGAAGAAAATTCAAATGTGAAGGAACTTGAGTCCCTGACCATAACTTCGATTGAGGAGATTGTGAAAAGTCAGCATATGTCGATTCAAAATCTTGAGAACCAGATGGGACAGCTTATTATCGCCTTCAACGATAGATATCAAGGCGAACGGCCCAATGACATGGTTCCCGAAACTGATGGATTTCACGTGCCAAAGCTGCAACCAGGCGTGCTAATTGATGATGATTCTGATATGGAAGAACAATGTGGGAAACAAGAAAAGGAGGTCGAGGATCTAGCCTTTAACCCCAATGATGATGATGAGCTAATTTCGAGTGTATCCCATATACCTTCTCCTCCAAAGCTCAAGGATCTGGGTGGTTTTGCAGTCCCGTGCCCATTGAGTAGTCATGTCGTAGGCAAAACTCTATGTGACATGGGAGCTAGTTTACAGTTTGAGCCATGGCATGATGAAGTTGAGGTTCATGAAAAGTTCGATGAGGATCCACTTGTGCTTGAGAAACTTAATGTCACTATGTCATTCATAGACACAATAGAGCAGACCCCTAGCTACTGTCAGTTCATACAGGAGGATTTATATAAGAACAATAAGCTAGGTGAGCTTGAGACATTGGACCTCACCGAAGCAATGCCCTCAGATGTTTCACCCCTACTGAAAGATGAAGCGAATGAAGAAAGTTTCTTTTTGCTGAATAAAGAAACTGAGTTTGGGAGTCGCCTAGTATGCATACATGCCATGCAAATTAAGGAAATGACAGCACGAAGGCATGCTAAGGTCATCTTTGCAATCGAGCCGGACTAAAAGGAAACAGGAAGCTAGTCAGGCTGAGGACTTTAACTCAAGCGCTATTTGGGAGGCAACCCAAATCTCCATTTTATTTTTAGAGCTATTTTGTTTTTATTTTTTTTAATTTATAAAAAAAAAAGTTTGGAGTGGTTTGTTTTTGATTTTATGTTTATTGGGTGTAATATTTCTTGCTGCAGTTTGATGCTTATGACCACCAGTGAAAACTATAGCAGAAGCCCAACATCAGCACACTCAGCAGCGCGCATGCTAGCCATGACAGCCACCAGTAGCTTATATGCACCCATCAGCTCATTTCTATAGTCCAACTTATATCTCTCTCCTCCCACTCCAAAGCCAACTTACATGCATTTTTCCCAAACTCAAATTCGTGCCCCATCACTCCAATTGGGCATCCAATCTCTGCAATCCATCAGCATTGTCATCTTCTAACTTGAAATTCAGCAAGGATTTAGCAGATTTTGAAGAATTCCCATGGCTTTTCATTAGTTTTCCAAGAAAAGGTAATAAGGTCTGTTAATTTCAAATTTTACTTGCTTGGGACTGTGCTTGGGTTGAGTTTTATTGCAGGAACACTCCAATTCTCCCATTGCAAGACTTTGTGAAGGGCTATCCCTGCTTCCCAATGCATTGACAACTGAGATTTTGGGAGGTGCACGCCACGTGTTTGATATTTGGCCCGAGAGAGTTTCTTAGCTAATATAGGCTGTTCTTCACGAGGCATTGTTCTGGTATGGCTTCCAAGCAACAAATGGGGTGAAGCTTCATCGTCCAAGCCAACTAAAGCCCATGACAAGAATTCTGTTAGTCCGGAAGCGTCCAAGCGACACCTCACTATATTGATGTTGCTTGATTACCCTCAATGAAGTTCTCTGTTTTAATTCTGTCTATTATAAACATCGAGGACTATGTTTGTTTTAAGTTTGGGGGTGTGGTAGTTTAATTGAGTTATCCTTGTCTGTCTAGTCGTGTTGTGCTGTGTGGTAGTCAAATTTAAGTTTGGGGGTAGTACTAAGTTTTTGCGTATTTTTGTGTTTAATTTAGTTTTTATGTGATTTAAGTATATTTTCTTTTTATTCAAAAAAAAATCATTTATTTTTAGGATGTGTCCCTTGAGCATTGTTTTAATCTGATTAGAATCATAATCCATGGTCTATGATAATGGCTTGTTTGAAGAGAATCTAACTCATGAGACGTAGATAATTATTGCTTAGTCTTTGTGCTTATCGTTTATTGGTTATTATTTTACTTATGCGTCTTTTCACTTTTATGCACTTACCCATGAGTATTAAGCTAGTTGTATGCTTAGAGAAGGCTTTTATAACCGAATGCTTGTGGAAAATATCTATAAACTCTAGAACTCGTTTAAACATCACTCAAACCAAGGTGTCCAATTTTGTTATGTTTGAATTGATGGTCATGTGGTGAGTTGAGATGGAGCGTAAAACGCACTCACTCATGGACACATGCGTAGGAGAGATAGAGCGTAAAACGCACTCTCTTATAATTGTGATTAAAGAAAAAAAATTGTTTATTGCAAATTTTGCATGGGGTTGAGGTTGAGCGTAAAACGCACTCGCCCATATGAGCGTGCTTAAGGATTGAGATGGAGCATAAAATGCACTCACCTAGAGCTCTTGGTTCTCAAAACTTTTGGAATTGTGATTTGTACACCTTTGTATTGAGTGATGTGTTAAGCATGTTGTTTTGGGGTTATTTTGATTATTTCATAAGGTAATGTGGTTGCATAGTTTCATTCGAGCTTGATTGGTTTAGTGCTTTCGGTACTCACACACACACATACGGAAGAGGCCTTAAGCAAAGTATGACTAGCTAACTGAAATTTTAGACTTGCAACGCTTTGTTTGTTCTCTTGAGTTCTATGTGTTGATGCCTTTGAGACCATTGTCGGCTTATTAATTCATTGCTCAAGTTAGGTTATATTAGAAGTGTTTGAATTGTTTAGTTTAGGTTTGTTTTGCTTGAGGACAAGCAAAGATTTAAGTTTGGGGGTATTTGATGAGTGTGTTTTATACACACAATTTGGGTACTTTTGGCCTTGATAATTTGCAAGTCTTTAGGTATTTTATGTGGTTTTTATGTATTTTTATCTTATTTCTACATAAATTAGTTTTTAGTTATTTTTACATGTTTTATGTTGCTTTGATGCATTTTCATTATGTTTGTAGGAATTGAAATAAAGACCGCTCGGATCGTTGTTTGTATTGACTCAATGTCCGTGCCTGGACGTCTGTGCCCGAATGGTAGTATGATGGAAATTTGTGCTTGGCGACGCTCGGTGCTTAATTTGACAACATTTGGCAGTTGGGCGTGCACGGCGTCGGAAAGCGTGCACGGCGTGCGGCGTCGGCCAAGCCACGAGGGCAAGCTCGTGCTTAGATATCCGTGCCCGAATGATAACACGGTAAAAATTTATGTTTGGCGATGATCGGGGCTTAATTTGATGACATTTGGAAGTTGGGCGTGCACGGCGTTGGAAAGCGTGCACGGCGTGCGGCGTCGACCAAGCCGCGGGCACGGCGTGCGGCAGACGGGGCGCCAGCGTGCGGCCCAGGCGCTGGGCGCGGGCGCATGGGCGCGGCGTGCGGGCGTGTTGGCGCGCTGGGCGTGCGGGCGTGTGCGGGCGTGTGCGGCGGGCGCTGGGCGCCAGGCGCTGGGCGCATGGGCACGGCGTGCGGGCGCGCGCTGGGCGTGTGGCAAGTTGGCGCGCGCGGGGCCTCGGCAGCGGGCGTGGGCGTGCGGCCAGCGTGCGGCCCAGGCGCTGGGCGCGGGCGCGCGCGCTGGCGTGCGGGCGCGCGGCGTGGGCGTGCGGCGTTGGGCGCGCGCGGGGCCTCGGCAGCGGGCGTGGGTGTGCGGCCAGCGTGCGGCCCAGGCGCTGGGCGCGGGCGCGCGCGCTGGTGTGCGGGCGCGCGGGCGCGCGGCGTGGGCGTGCGGCGTTGGGCGTGCGGGCGCGCGGCGTGGGCGTGCGGCCAGCGTGCGGCCCAGGCGCTGGGCGCGGGCGCGCCAACGCCGTGCTGAGTGCGATCTGACACAGTTTTAGTGCGATCTGAGCTCCACTTTGTCCGATTTTGGCTAGGGTTTCTTGATGGAGGCTATATATAATCTCTTCTAAGCTTCATATCAGATATCAAGGGATTGGGAGGCTAGACTAAAACATCAAAATAGAGAGCAAAGGTGCTGCAATACAAGGAAAATTCAGCTAAAGCCAAAGAACTAAGAAGGAAAGCCTTGTCAAAGAGACATCTAGAGAGGGGGAGGCTACAAAATACATCAACCAACAGAGCTCAAGGCTGCAAATCAAGCTAAATCAAGCCAAAAGCCAAGGAACTCAGTCAAGAAGAATTGCAAAGCCAAGAAGGAGAGCTAGAAATCTATAGCAACCAAAGGAACACCAGCTGAATAGCTTCAAAAGTGGTTTCATTTCTAGTTTTCCATCTCCTTTGTAATTCGAATTTGACAATGTATCAATTGAAAATGATGTTTATTGTAGCTATCATGAACTAACCTTCTATTCTAAGATTGCAATGGAACCCAACACTTAATTTGAATTGAATTCTCTCTCTATTGATTTTAGTTATGCATTTGTGAATTGATTGTCATAACCCTTGCTTCTAGATTAATTGTTTGGCCCGTAATTATCGTGGGAACCTATATGAACTTGACGAACGGATTATAGGTTGAGACCTAGTTATGATAACATGCGAAAGTATAGATTGTTATGGGTTATTAATTGGATTAAGTGACGTGTGTCTTATTAATTATCTGCAATAATAGGTATCTTGATAGTAGTTGGGATAGATATATACCTAATTACCGCATGCAACCTATTGAGAATCTAGTCTTAATGACTTCCGAGGTGAAAGTTGGTAATGGAAGGGAGGATTAATTAGATTTGGTGACACGTGTCTATAAATCATTCCTGAAATTAGTCTCTTGATAGTGTATAGGATAGACATATACCTATGCACCGCTTAGGAAGATTCGTGATTGACCATCGACAGAGGCTCTTATGTAGTTTTGATTTCTCGGTTGTCAATTCGTATGCTATAATTGACTGAAAAGAGAGAGTTAGGAGATTCAAATGACGTGTTGGGGGAAATTGTAATCTTAGACCCTTCTATCTTGATATTTTACCGCATTTTACTCATTATTTGACTTGTGAACTCAACCAATCAATAAATTATCAAATCTTCATTGTTTAAATTAGATCAATTTGATAGACGATCGGTACTTGGTTATTATTTGTCATAATTCCCTGTGGGTTCGACTCATATCTTATCATATATTACTTGTTGACCGTGTATACTTGCACGTGTGTGTTTATCGATAGCTAAATCGACCAACAAGAGGCTGTTGAAATTGTTGATTGGTGTTATAAATAAATATCTTTGGCATGTAGTGCAAAGAGAGGCTGTTGAACATGAATTATTGATTGGTGTTACATGGATATAATATTGGTGGTGATCCTTTATAGAAGATGGTAGATATTATAATCTACTTGGCTCTTCTGATGGTTTGTTCGTTCCGCTGCAGTTGTTGTTATTGAATAATATCTTTAAATCTCTGATTTATTTCGGTTGAAGGCTAAAGATAATTTTATTCTTCATTATCTTAGTCATGATATTTTCTACTGGGCTATTTGTGCTCACCTTTTTCATTTGTTCTCTTCAGGAAAATAGAGTGTAGCGGGGACTAGCCGGGGAGTGGAGTGATGGTTCGAGTTAGTGGTTGTCCTTATCAAGTTATGGCATAGCTTAATAATGATTGTATTGGAGACTTAAAACATGTGTTGCCGTCTTTTTACGGCATTGTAATAATTTGAGTTTGGATACTGTGGTACCATACGGTACGATATTTGTATGAAAAGTCACAGTATGTGTGTGGTCGTATTTTGCACGATAAATATTAGCTATAAATGGGAAAATTCGTATTTTTATTTGTATTTTTGTGGAATGTTATTGGCGACTCAGAATGGGTTGTGTGGACCTATTTTGGGGGCGTCACATTTATAACCTTTGATTAAGGATTAATTGCTTGGCCCGTAATTACTTTGGTAACTTATATGGAATTGAGAGAGGAAGTATAAGTTGAGACCTAGTTATGAATTCATGTGAAAATTAGATGTTCTTTATGGATAATGTATGAGATTATGTGACGTGAGTCTTATGTATTATTCTTGAGGGTTGATAATTTGATTGTATTTAGGATAGACATATACCTAAATACCACATGTATCCAATTGAGAATCCGTGTTTAATGATTTCTTTTGTGAAAGTTGGTAATTGATAGAATGGTTAATGGGATTTTACGTGACATGTATCTTATTAATTGTTCTTGATATGAGATTCTTGTTAGTGTATAGAATAGAAATATATCTATACACCACAATAGGAAATACGTATTCGACCATCGAGAGAGGCTTATATATACTTGTGATTTCTCGGATAACAATTCTTATGTTCTAATTTACCAAACAAGAGAGAGTATGATGTTTAAATGAAGAGTTGGGGGATATTGTAATCTTAGACCTTTTTATCTTGAACTTTATCCGTGTTAGTAAAACCTTGCTTTCTAAATTGTCTTTATTTTAAGTATAATCAACAACAACAAACACAAACCATATTGTCATTGTTTAAATTAGATTGATTTTACATGCAATTGATATTTGGTAATTATTTAACATAATTCCTCGTGGGTTCGACACTTTACTTATCTTATATTACTTGTGGACCGCGTATACTTACGCGTGTTTTATTGATTGCGAAATCGAGCAACAAGTTTTTGGCGCCGTTGCCGGGGAATTATTTTACAATAATTTTACCAATATTGATTATAGTTGAATTGATCTTAATTTAGACTTGTTTTTTTTTAATTTTTACTTACTTGATTGTGTAGGTACCCTTGATTTGTATGCGCCGATCACAAAGTCTTGAGTTATTTCCTTACGATCCCGAGATCGAGAGAAATACCCGAAGACTAAGAAGAGAAAGAATCAGGGATTCTAACAATCAAGAAAATATGGCGGCAGAGGAACAAAAAGCATTGAGAGACTATGTAACGCCGCAGATAAGTGATTTACAGTCTAGTATCACAAGACCGGCAATAACTGCAAATGCCTTTGAAATCAAACCGGGAACAATACAAATGGTGCAAAATTCGTTACAGTTTGGGGGTTTGGCTAATGACAACCCTAATGAGCATTTGTTGAGCTTCATTGAGATATGTGATACTTTCAAATTTGTTGGAGTGACGGATGATGCTTTGAGACTTAGACTTTTTCCGTTCACTTTGAGAGATAAAGCTAAGAGTTGGCTTCACTCATTGCCACCGTGATCCATCACTACATGGTCAGACTTAGCGCAGAAATTTTTGGCAAAGTTCTTCCCTCCTGCAAAGTCCGCTAGATTGAGAAATGAAATTGCTACATTTGAACAACACCATGGAGAATCATTGTATGAAGCTTGGGAAAGATTTAAAGATTTGCTTCGGAGATGCCCACATCATGGATTCCTTCCATGGATGCAATTGAATACCTTCTACAATGGATTAGGATCTCACAATCGGTCTAGTTTAGATGCAGCTGCGGGAGGATGTTTTATGGCTAAAAATTATGGGGAAGCACTTGATTTGTTGGAGGTTATGGCTACAAATAACTACCAATGGCCTACTGCTAGGATGAGTCAACCAAAGGTAGCCGGTGTATTAGAGGTGGATGCCATCACAGCCTTAGCAGCTCAAATGGCAGCAATGTCAAAGAAAATTGATTCCTTGACTGACTCAAAAGTACAGCAGGTGGCTGTTGTTTGTGAAGTTTGTGCAGGGACACATGCCAATGACCAATGCCCATTTGACCACGAGGCAGTTCAGTTTGTAAGTAGCTACCAGAGACCGCCAAATCAGTACCAAAACACTTACAATGCTGGAAATAGGAACCATCCCAACTTTTCATGGAGCAACAATCAAAATTTTCAGCAAGCTCCTAAGCCACATCATCCACCAGGGTTCCAAAATCAGCCTCAACAACATCATACAGCTCAAACCTCACAACCACAACTAGAGAGAAAATCAGATTTTGAGGAGTTGATATTGAAACACATGGCTAACCAAGATATCTTGATTAAAAACCAAGCAGCAGCACTTAAGGCTTTGGAAAATCAAATTGGGCAGATGGCTAGTTCCATGTCAAATAGACCTCAGGGATCTCTTCCTAGTAACACAAAGCCTAATCCAAGAAGAGATGGGAAAGAGGAATGTCAGGCAGTAACTCTCAGAAGTGGTAAACAAACCTTACAGGAGCCCGAATTGCAAAAGGGGGCAGCCCACTCAAGCTCTCCTTCGGACTTGACTAATGTTGATTTTTCTAAGGAAATGGACAGCAGTGTACCACCTGAGTCAGGGCAGAAAGATACCACAGATAAACCTAGTGTTGAGCCTACTCTAAAAGTGTATCCACCAGTACCTTTCCCTCAGAGATTGCAGAAGCAAAAGTTGGATAAACAGTTTACTAAATTCCTGGAGGTCTTCAAGAAGCTACAAATTAACATTCCTTTTGCAAAGGCCTTAGAACAGATGCCTAGCTATGCCAAATTTATGAAAGGAATTCTGTCTAGGAAGAAAAGGCTAAATGAGTTTGAGACAGTGGCTTTGACAGAAGAATGTAGTGTCGTACTGCAAAGAAAGCTACCTCCCAAGTTGAAAGATCCAGGCAGCTTCACTATACCGTGTACTATTGGTAGCCTTTCTTTCAACAAATGTTTGTGTGACTTGGGTGCTAGTATTAATCTCATGCCATTATCCGTGTATACTCAGTTGGGATTGCCTGCACCAAAGCCTACAAACATTTCTCTTCAGCTTGCCGATAGGTCGGTTACATACCCAAGGGGAATTGTTGAAGACATTCTTGTCAAGGTGGATAAATTCATCTTCCCGGCTGATTTTATCATCTTAGATTATGAGGAAGATAAAAACATTCCTATTATTCTGGGGAGACCATTTTTAGCCACTGGAAGAACTTTAATCGATGTGCAAAAGGGAGAGCTCACTATGAGGGTTCAGGATCAAGAAGTGACCTTCAATGTATTTAAGGCCATGAAATTCCTTTCGGATGAGGAAGAATGTTTTCATGTGGATGTTATCGTGCAAGCTGTGAAAGACGAGTTTTTGAATGTGTTAAACAATGATCCATTAGAAACTGCACTTCTGGGAGAGTTTGACATAGAAGATCCAGATTTGGTTGAATATCTACAGATTTTAGATACAGTGCCACGGGGGAGCAAGTTTCAAATTCCGTTTGAATCTCTTGAACATGCTGAGAATGCTGCAGATCGGTTGAAACCATCACTTGAGACACCTCCATCACTTGAGCTAAAGCCCTTGCCTAACCATCTCAGGTATGCATATTTAGGTGATTCAGCTACTTTACCTGTTATTATTGCATCTGTGCTTAACGAGTTTCAGGAAAGCAAGCTGTTGCGGGTTCTTAGGGAGTACAAATCTGCTATTGGATGGACCATCGCCGACATCAAGGGAATAAGTCCATCATACTGTATGCACAAAATCTTGATGGAAGATGATAGTAAACCCATTGTGGAACATCAAAGGAGGCTCAACCCAATCATGAAAGAAGTGGTAAAGAAAGAGATTTTGAAGTGGTTAGATGCTGGAATAATTTATCCTATTTCTGACAGTGCTTGGGTGAGCCCAGTTCAGTGTGTACCCAAGAAAGGGGGCATGACAGTCGTTGCCAATGAAAATAATGAGTTAATTCCAACAAGAACAGTGACTGGTTGGAGGGTGTGCATGGATTACAGGAGGCTTAACAAAGCAACTCGAAAGGATCACTTCCCATTACCCTTTATTGATCAAATGTTGGATAGACTAGCTGGACATGAGTACTATTGCTTGTTGGATGGATATTCGGGATATAATCAGATTGCTATTGCTCCAGAAGATCAAGAAAAGACTACCTTCACATGCCCATTTGGTACTTTTGCTTTTAGAAGGGTCTCATTCGGATTGTGTAATGCACCGGCCACTTTTCAAAGGTGCATGATGGCTATTTTCTCAGATTTGGTAGAACGCAATGTTGAAGTTTTCATGGATGACTTCTCAGTGTTTGGTGATTCATTTGACAACTGCTTGGAAAATCTAGTTCTAATACTGAAGAGATGTGTGGAAACTAATCTAGTGCTCAACTGGGAAAAATGTCACTTCATGGTGCAAGAGGGGATAATACTTGGGCATAAAGTGTCATCAAAGGGTCTTGAGGTGGATAGAGCAAAACTTGAAACAATTGAAAATTTACCTCCACCAACCTCAGTGAAGGGCATTCGTCGTTTTCTTTCTGGGACATGCGGGGTTTTACCGAAGATTCATTAAGGATTTTTCTAAGATCACAAAGCCTTTATGCAGTCTACTAGAGAAAGATGTGCCATTCAAGTTTGATGAAGAGTGCTTGATCGCTTTTGAACTTTTAAAGAAGAAATTAACCACTGCACCAGTGATCATTGCTCCGGATTGGTCAAAACCCTTCGAATTGATGTGTGATGCCAGTGATTATGCGGTTGGGGCTGTTTTGGGACAGCGCAAGGAGAAGGTTTTTCATGCTATTTACTACGCCAGCAAAACCTTAACTGATGCACAAGTATATATAAGAAGTATATATACGTGGGAGTCATCGGTGGAAAGTTTGTTACATGGGTGACATTGAAGAGCCTAATGAAGATAAACATTGCACAGATTTAGATGTAAATAAACCTATCATCGAGATGGAGCGTAAAACGCACTCGGTGATTGCTATAGAATATTTCTATATATAGTGTGGAAATAAAAGCTAGTGAGCATGTGAGATACTAGTTGTGGTTCTTGACTATTTTATCTTCTTTTGAGCACTATAGTTCTTAAATCGAATTGTGATCATTGCGTACTCTGTCTTTCTGACCACACACACACATAAGGGTTAATCATTTGGCGAAATTTGGTGCGTGTCTCATTTCTGATAATCCTACAGTCGTGATGTTGTTGTTTATTTGTTTCTGATTGTTGAGGCTTGATTTCCTTATCTTGGTTGCTTTAGGCTTATAGTTCATGCATTTGCATTCATTTAATTAGTTGCATTGGGTATTTTTCATTTCTGTTGTTTTTGCTTGAGGACAAGCAAAGTCTTAAGTTTGGGGGTATTTGATGAGTGGGTTTTATACCTACGAATTAGTTATCCTTTGAACTCAATTCTTTGCTATCCTTAGGTGTTTATAGTATCTATTTACTTGTTTTACGCTTTTGTGGTGCAGAGAACAGTTGTGGACGATCATGGCGGTTTTTAGCAAGTCCAGGGGCAAAAGAGTAATTTCAGCATGACAGAAGGCCTCGCCCGGCGAGCTCCCCAGGCCATTTTCCTCGCCGGGGCGAGCCTCCAAGGCCAAAATCTTCGCCGGGGCGAGCCCTCGCCGGGGCGAGCCCTCGCCGGGGCGAGAGCGCGATTTCTGGAGCGGCTTGCTTTGTCTGTTCTGCTATTGTGGCGCACTAGAGGAGGAATTTCAGGAACGGGAAAATGAGGAGAGAGGGAAGAATTATCAGGCATCCAAGGAGTTGGTATTGCATCATTCAAGCTTGGTTACACACTTGGAAAAAGCTAGGGTTTGGAGCTAAAAAGAGAAGAACAAAGGAGCTAAAAGAAAGATTATCAGAATTTCATCAACCAAGGAGGCTAGGAGCACGAAATAGGAAGGAAGAGCAACTCAAGAAGAACTACATCACACTAATTCGGGAATATCATCACAAAAGGGGTGTATCTTCATTTGTTGTAATTCTTTATTCTTATTTTGTTATTCCAAACCATGTACTGTAATCAGATTATGATGTTGTTGAAATTGAATATGAGCTAAACTCTTCATTCTAAGATTGCAATGGAACCCAACTTGTAGTTTAAATTGAATGCTCTCTCTTGAATGGTAATTAGGCATTTTGTGAATTGGAGTTTATAACCTTTGATTAAGGATTAATTGCTTGGCCCGTAATTACTTTGGTAACTTATATGGAATTGAGAGAGGAAGTATAAGTTGAGACCTAGTTATGAATTCATGTGAAAATTAGATGTTCTTTATGGATAATGTATGAGATTATGTGACGTGAGTCTTATGTATTATTCTTGAGGGTTGATAATTTGATTGTATTTAGGATAGACATATACCTAAATACCACATGTATCCAATTGAGAATCCGTGTTTAATGATTTCTTTTGTGAAAGTTGGTAATTGATAGAATGGTTAATGGAATTTTACGTGACATGTATCTTATTAATTGTTCTTGATATGAGATTCTTGTTAGTGTGTAGAATAGAAATATATCTATACACCACAATAGGAAATACGTATTCGACCATCGAGAGAGGCTTATATATACTTGTGATTTCTCGGATAACAATTCTTATGTTCTAATTTACCTAACACACCACAACTCCGCTATGCAAAACTAGGAACAACACTTCCCCCCAAACTCCAGCTCCACGAATTTCCAACTACTTTGCACAATTGAAGACACCAACACAAATTGTAATCCAGACAATCCAACCAAATCCCAACGGAAAGCAAAACTCAAGAATAAAGCATGAACATCACTGGCCAATACCAATTTCCAAAAGAACTTGATCCAAACAAAGAAACAGAAGTACCCAATGTAGGATACCTGACAGAGGCACGATGCACTGGAGCAGAATTGGTGATGTTGCGTGGTTGAACTGATTAACTTGCTTCTTCAATTCGGTGCAAACCCTAGAAATCGTTCATGCAACGATAAAGCATATGGATATTGTAAATAGAATAGAGTATTTCTCCTTTGGAAAGAGAGATGATGGTAGAACTGTATTCGGGCTTGGATTTAGAGAAAAGTGTGGTAGGGTTTGATTAGGAATCCAAGTGTGGGTAGAATGAGGGAGGAAATTAGAATAGAAATCTGGAAGAATAAGGTTTGGTTGGTATAGGAGAGGTAGAAATAGGAGTTGGAAGAAGTTGCATGGCTTTAGGAGTGAAAGAAACCGAATTGGGATCGATTTTTAAAAACTAATTTCCGCGATTCTCGCCGGGGCGAGAGGTTTATACCTGAGAATCTCGCCGGGGCAAGAATGGACAGAGAGGAATGGGCTGGGATGAGAAAATATTGTGCTGGAGCGATTTTTGGCAGAGAGGTTCTCGCCGGGGCGAGAAACCCTAATGTATTTTTCTCGCCGAGGCGAGAATCATCTTTTCTGAAAAAATTTCTCTTTTGCTTTACTCCTCTTGTCTTCAATTGGTACCATCCCAATAGCATGTCTCTCTATTTCTAATGCATTCCCCTAGGCTTTATCCCTGTTCCAAAGAATAACATCATAAATGAGTCCGACTACAAAAGAATTGAAGAATTATTTCAACACAAGAACACTTTGAACTACTACTAACTAAAACAAAATTATTAACTACACTAGATCTACGAAAGCAATAAAATAGCATGATTAGATTGCCTCCCATCAAGCGCTTGGTTTATAGTCGTCAGCCCGACTTTCTCTGCGGTATTAAGCATCAGTTTGATCGAGAGAAGAGAGATAAATCACTGATACTTGTCGATCCACATCGCCTCCCCAATAATATTTGAGTCGCTGACCATTGACCTTGAATGTGCGCTTTGAGTTTGGTTCTTCGACATCAATTGCCCCGTGGGGAGCTACAACAGTGACAATGAAAGGACCTGACCACCTAGACTTTAACTTCCTAGGAAATAACCGCAGTCTGGAGTTGAACAATAATACAGCTTGTCCCGGTTCGAATTTCCGATCAACTATCCGTTTGTCACGCCACCTCTTGACTTTTTCTTTATACAGCTTAGCGTTTTCATAGGCTTGGTGACGAAACTCCTCCATCTCATTCAATTGCAACAACCTTTTCTCGCCAGCTGCTTGGAGATCAAGGTTCAATTTCTGAATTGCCCAATAGGCCTTGTGCTCAAGTTCGACCGGTAAATGACATGTTTTTCCGTAAACCATGCGATACGGTGACATTCCAATGGGATTCTTATAGGCCGTGTGATACTCCCATAAAGTATCATCTAATTTCATTGCCCAATCCTTACGAGATGGGTTCACCACTTTCTCCAGAATTTGCTTAACTTCACGATTCGACACCTCCATTTGGCCATTCGTTTAGGGATGATAAGCCGTAGCAATCATGTGTTTGACTCCATATTTAGCTAACAACTTGGTGAAATGCTTATTGCAAAAATGGGTACCTTCGTCACTGATTATGGCTCTTGGTGTCCCGAATCGAGTAAAAATATTTTTCTGCAAGAACCGTAGAACCACTTTGGCATCATTTGTGGGTAATGCAGTTGCTTCAACCCATTTTGATACATAATCCATAGCCAAAAGTATGTATTGATTGTTGAATGACGACGGAAATGGCCCCATAAAGTCAATACCCCATACGTCGAAGAGTTCAACTTCAAGGATAGTGTTGAGAGGCATTTCATGCCGCTTCAAAATGTTGCCAACCCTTTGACATCTATCGTACTTTAGAACAAAAAGGTGGGCATCTTTGAACAACGAAGGCCAGAAAAACCCTGATTGCAGGACTTTTGTTGCAGTTCTTTATCCCCCATAATGTCCTCCATACTCTGATGAATGGCACCGAGTCAATATGCTCTCTATTTCTTCATGTGGCACACAACATCGTATCATTTGATCCGCACAAGTTTTGAAGAGAAATGGTTCATCCCAGAGGTACTGCTTGATATCATGGAGAAATTTCTTTCTTTGTTGAGAAGTGAACTCTTGCGGAAGTACGTTACTGACTAAGTAATTCACATAATCAGCATACCAAGGGACTTCGGTGTTGATACGAAATAGTTGCTCATCCGGAAACGACTCATTAATTACCACTTCATCTTTTTTCTGAATGTCGGCATTCTCTAACCTCGAAAGATGATCACCCACCTGATTCTCTGTACCTTTCCTATCTCGAATTTCTAAGTCAAATTCTTGCAACAGAAGGACCCATCGAATCAACCTTGGTTTGGCATCCTTCTTTGCAATTAAGTATTTGATGGCGGAATGATCAGTGTAGACTATCACCTTGGTTCCAATCAGATATGCTCGAAATTTATCAAAGGCAAATACTAGTACAAGTAACTCTTTTTCTGTAGTGGTGTAATTCAATTGTGCATCAGTGAGTGTCTTACTTGAGTAATAAATGGTGTGAAAAATCTTATCCCTTCGCTGACCCAACACAGCTCCTACTGCATAATCACTTGCATCACACATCAACTCAAAAGGTAAAGTACAATCGGGAGCAACTATAATCGGGGTTGTGACTAACTTCTGTTTCAGCACTTCGAAGGCTTCGATGCAAGATTGATCCATCTTGAAGGGAACATCTTTCTCAAGGAGTGAACATAATGGTTTGAAATTTTTGAGAAGTCCTTGATGAATCGACGGTAGAATCCTGCATGTCCGAGAAAACTTCTAATGCCTTTCACAGATGTTGGTGGAGGTAACTTTTCAATGGTTTCAATCTTTGCTTTATCCACTTCTAAGCCTGCTTCAGACACTTTGTGCCCCAGAATAATCCCTTGCACCATAAAGTGGCATTTTTCACAGTTAAGAACCAGATTCGTCTCCACACAGCGCTTCAACACTAAGATGAGATTGCTAAGACACAAGTCAAAACTATCACCGAATACAGAAAAATCATCCATGAACACCTCTAAATTCTGCTCAACCATATCCGAGAAGATAGCCATCATGCATCGCTGAAATGTAGCCGGTGCATTACATAACCCGAAAGACATTCTCCGGAATGCGAACGTTCCATAAGGGCATGTAAAAGTCGTTTTCTCTTGGTCCTCCGGAGCTATTACTATCTGGTTATAACCTGAGTATCCGTCAAGAAGGCAGTAAAACTGATGACCGGACAACCTATCCAACATCTGATCAATAAATGGCAGTGGAAAGTGATCCTTGCGCGTCGCTTTGTTCAACTTGCGGTAATCCATACACACTCGCCAACCTGTAACTGTTCTTGTAGGAATGAGTTCATTATTTTCGTTTTCAACCACTGTCATTCCCACCTTTTTAGGCACACACTGTACAGGACTTACCCAAGAACTGTTTGAAATCGGATAGATAATACCAGCATCTAACCACTTGATGATTTCCTTCTTCACTACGTCCTTCATGATCGGATTCAATCTTCTTTGTTGCTCAATAACCGGTTTTGCTCCTTCTTCAAGCAGAATTTTGTGCATGTAAATCGATGGACTGATTCTCTTGATGTCTGCTATTGTCCACCCAATTGCTGTTTTATACTCACGCAAAACCCTTAACAGTTTTTCTTCTTGAGATTCATTCAAATGAGCAGAAACTATTACTGGTAGCGTGTCAGAGTCTCCCAAGTAAGCATACCTTAGATGTGATGGAAGGGGTTTGAGTTCAAGCATAGGTGGTTCTTCCACTGATGGTTTGGACCTCTTTTCTCCTTCTTTTGGTCGGTCGAGTGTATCAAATTGCCTGTTGAATTTCCGAGAAATAGGTAACGCGTCTAAAACCTTGACATAATCCCACTCATCCAAATCATCAAAAGTGTTTATCCCAACCAGAGCAGCTTCTAATGGATCTTCACAATAACTTGCACTGGTTCACTCATTCACGATTTTATCTAGCAGGTCTATCCGCAAGCATTCCTCACCTTCCTTAGGGAATTTCATTGATTGAAACACGTTGAAGGTTACTTCCTGATCTTGAACTCTCATTGTCAATTCACCTTTTTGTACATCTATCAACGTTCTCCCTGTTGCTAGGAATGGACGACCTAATATGATGGGGATTTCTTTATCCTCTTCGTAATCCAAAATGACGAAGTCAGTCGGGAAGATGAATTTATCAACCTTAACCAAAATATCTTCCACAATACCCCTCGGATATGTCACTGACCTGTCTGCCAACTGCAGGCTGATGTTTATCGATTTTGGTGCCTTTAGACCAAGCTGAGTGTAAACTGATAACGGCATTAAATTGATGCTAGCTCCTAAGTCACACAATGCCCTTCCAGAGAACTGGTTACCAATTACACATGGAATATTGAAGCTTCCTGGATCCCTTAGTTTGGGTGGCAATTTGTTTTGAAAAATTGCACTGCATTCCTCGATTAATGCCACCGTCTCAAATTCTCCTAGTTTTCTCTTCTTTGACAACACCTCCTTCATGAATTTTACATAACTGGGCATCTGTTCCAGGGCTTCTGCAAATGGTATGTTAATGTGCAGTTTCTTGAAAACATCTACAAATCTGGAAAATTGCTTATCTAACTTAGCTTTCTGTAATCTTTGAGGGAATGGTACGGGAGGCACTACACTATCTGGCTTGAGTTCCTTTGACTTTTCCTCTGAACATGTATCCTTCACCTTTTCTGATTCGTTCGCCTTACTTTTCACCGGCGCTTCCTCATCTTCATTCTCCACAACTGTTTCTGGTTTAGAATTTCCTTTAACCGTATCAGGCAGCTCCTTTCCACTCCTTAATGTGACAGCCTTGCAATGTTCTTTTCCATCCGTTCTTGGGTTAACCTCTGTATCGCTTGGAAGTGCTCCTTGTGGTCGATTGTTCAAAACGTGAGCCAACTGTCCCAGCTAATTTTCCAAGTTCCTAATTGACACTGCCTGGCTTTTCACATTCAAATCTACCTGAGTTAATAGCTTATCTTGATCATGCATTCTTTTCTCAGACGCTGTGAGGAATCTTGCCAATGATTCTTCTAAACTCGGTTTTCTTTCTGTATGTTATGGAGCTTGGTTCTGAAAACCTGGGGGATTATGTGATCTTGAAGCTGGATTTTGAGTCTGAGTGTTATTGCTCCAAGAGAAACCCGGATGATTCTTCCACCCCGGATTATAAGCATTCTAATATGGTTGTTGCGGTCTGTTATAACTCCCCAAATACTGTACCGATACCGGATTAATGGCACAATACTCCGTCGGATGTGCACCTGCACATAGCTCACACACATAGGCTATTTGCGATTCTGCCAAAGCTTCAATCTTCTTAGACATGGCCGCCATCTGAGCTGTTAGTGCCGTGACCGCATCTACTTCCAATACTCCAGCTACCTTTTGTTGATTCATTCTGGAAGTCGGCTATTGATAGTTATTTGTAGCCATAGTCTCTAACAAAGTGAAAGCTTCCTCAAAATTTTTATCCATAAGTGCTCCTCCCGCAGCTGCATCAATGCATGTTCGAGTGTCATTATTCAACCCATTGTAGAATGTCTGAACTTATAGCCACTTGGGTAGCCCATGATGTGGACATTTTCTCAATAACTCCTTGAACCTTTCCCAAGCCTCGTATAGTGACTCTCCATGATGTTGCCCAAATATAGAAATCTCGTTTCTCAACTTAGCCGACTTAGCTGGCAGAAAGAATTTTGCTAGGAATTTCTGAGCTAGATCATCCCAAGTTGTGATGGACCCTAGCGGAAGTGAATGCAACCAACTATTTGCCTTATCTCTTAGTGTGAACGAAAACAGACGTAATCTCACGGCATCATCTGTCACATTGGGATATTTGAATGTATCACAGATCTCTAAAAAGCTAACCAAGTGTTCATTCGGATCGTCGTTAGCTAAACCCCCAAACTGTATCGCATTCTGAAGCATATGAATTGTTCCCGGCTTGATCTCGAAGGAATTAGCGGTGATAACTGGTCTCGTGATGCTCGATTTGATCTCGTCTATCTTAGGCATAGCATATTCCCTCAATGATTTCTGTTCTTCGTTAGCCATATTCTCTTTCTCAATTGTTTCCTGACAGAATTTTCTCAACTGACGTAGTTTTTTCTCAAGATAATCTTCACACTGCACAAGTTTCGGTTGTTTTGATCGCGTTTGCATAAACGAATCAAAAGTCACCTGAAACAAGAAAAACGAAAGAAAAATAAGTTTGCTTAATTAGAACAGACTTAATTAAACTGAAATTGAAAATTATAAACACAAATATTCCCCGGCAACGGCGCCAAAAACTTGTTGCCCGATTTCACAATCAGCAATTACGTGCAAGTATACACGATCAATAAGTAATAAAGTGATAAGAACGAGTGTCGAACCCACAGGAATTATTATGCTTAATATCTCCAACTGTTAATTTATATTATGGCTATTCTATTAAACAATCGCAATTTGAATATTGATTGAAACTAATTAAATTAACACTAGCACTGACAATAATCACAAAGGTGGAAATTCAGATTTAAAAAGATTAAGACTACAATATCCCCAGTTATATATCATAAACCAATCTATCTATACATTCCAATTATTCACTTCATTGGAGTTGTTAACAGATTTCAATTATATCTATAAGCCCTTTTCCAAGTGATCAAATAAATCTATCTAATCCAATTAACTCTGCGATATTCCTATGCAAAACTAAAGGATTAAATTCATTAAGCTTCAATTTCCAATTGTTACATACAGTAAAGAGATATCCTTATTCACTTCACAATCCTAATTGTTCAACACATGCAAATAATTAAGAATACATGTTGTCTTATCCAGTTCTAACCCTAGATTGCATCTCCCGAATTCATCTAGAATATTGTGCTAATTGTCGGCCAAACAATTTAATCAATAAGCATAGAATAAGATAGATAACTCAAATTGATTGAATAACTGAAATCAAATAGATAATTAATTCATAAATGTAACTGGTTCAATTGTAGCCTTAACTAAGGTTTTAGTTCATACTGACAATAAAAACTAGAATACCACAAAAAGTCATCATGATTAATTACAAATCAGAGATAAAAGATTAAAAGAAAACTCAATATAATCTCTAGCACTCCAATCTGAATTCCTCACGATGCTTGACTTGATCTTCAATCTCCTAATCAGCTCTAAAAATTCAATCTCTGAATATGTCTGTGTCTCTCCTTTGATCCAATCCTTCATCTCCCATTTATATCTTCCTTTAGTCTCCCAATCAGAATGGTAGATAGAATCCTTGTTCACTTCAACCTTACCAAAATAACTGAATGCTGACAAACTTTAAAATTCCACCAGCCGCATTCTCGCCCCGGCAAGAAGTTCTGCACAAGAATCTTCGCCCCGAAGAGAAAATAAGCCATGACTTCTTGCCCCGGCGAGGTTGCCCTGCACCCAGCTATTTTTCTTCTTTTCAATCTGCAGCCAGCCTTTACCTACAAAAGCAATATGAAAACAAATAAAAGATACCAAAAATACTTAAAAATAAGTAAAGAATTAAGCCAAAGACATATCGAACGCGTAGGTTAAAACCTACTCATCAAAGACTCCCTACAAGGAAGTAGAAATCCTAGGAGAACATATAGAAGTTGCATACATCTCAACTAAAGAATGATCGTCGATAGTAGATTAAGGAAATTTGAGCTAGAAAATACCATTGGTAATACTTTTGTAATTCCCGAATTATCAATAAAAGTGCAATATTTTCTACCAAGAGTCAACATTTGCTCAAATCATTAGCTTAAGCACAAAAGTACAAACACCTTGTGACTAAGAACACTTCTATCATAAACAAAACCCACCCTTTGCAAAAACCTAGACCTCAGGGTACAAACAAAAGGAAAACTTCGTGCAAGTTAAAGCCGGAGTAGGGAATGTCACTTGTATAAACTCCATATACCAAAAATATCGAGTAAAAATAAGTAAACAAATTTCGTGCATAGTCATAGTCAATAGTAACGTGCTATTTAGGAAGGCTAAACCCACCTTTTGCAAAAACTCAGACCTCGAATACAAGTAAACGGAAAACTTTGTGCAAATTAAAGCCCGAGTTCCTCTCTAAAAATCCTAAAATTGGGATGGAAACAGAGGAGAAACTCCGTGTAAATTAAATCCCAAGTAGGGAGAGACACTTATATAAATTTCACTGATCAAAACGTAGAGTAGAATCAAGTACAAATTCTCCGCGCAATCACGCTCAAAGTAAGGCGCCAATGTCAATGACTTACCAATCTTCTCAAAACCTGACCTAAAATCGGGTCTCGCCATATAGGTGCCCGATATACCTAGGCGCCTGGGTAGTTCAACCTATGCATCCGACCCACGTCCGATGTCTAACACAGACGCTCGATAGAGGTTCCCCACATATGCGCTCGACCTCGGTGGTCCGACCTTAATGCTCAACCTCGGGGTTCGACCTAGAGGCCTAACCTGGGTGGTTCAGATGAGGGTCTGACCTATGTCTGACATAGGCTCCTTACCATGATGCCCCACATAGCTGCTGGACCTCAGGGTCTAACCTAAGGGCCTGACCATGAGCATAAATTTTTGACCTTGACGCCCAACATAGGCGCCCATCCTTGGTGGTTCGATCTAGGCACCTGATGTTTGTTTGTAGAAACGTGAACATACATACAATCATATTGTAATAAAGTAGAAACATGGCATAAATCGAATTTAAAGTTTTTCTACAATCCTAGGAATCACCTTATGCGATATTATTAATTGAGAAAGGATAAAAGATATACATTATGAAGATGATGCAACTCCTTGATCAAATCTTCAAGTCTCAATCATTTGCTCCTCCATGCTTCTCCAGTTCCTCGGATCAAACGCTAGCTACTCAGAGTGTGTAGCGCTCTAAAGGTGATCCACTAAAAGAATATTGATTGAAAAAGTGAATTTAAGTTTCTCCAAACTTTGGGTGGCTAGCCCTAATTCTCTCTCTCCTAACTCCTTAGATTTTAGAGAATTATATTACGTAACATCTCTATACTTACAGTGACATTCTCTTTTAATCTATCATAATGCCTCTCCTTATATAGACTATACCTCCTTCTAAGCTCTTTAGGAATTAGGGTTTTAATTTAATTCCCAAGCTATTTAGGAACTAAATTGTTTATAATAATAATAATAATAATAATAATAATAATAAGACTCATCTTATTAATTTATAATTTAATATTTCTCAAATATTCAATTATAAATATTAGTATTTTTCCAAACAATAAATTATTATTATTATTAAGCCAATTAAATCTAGAATAATAATTTTTTTTTATGGTGTGACCCTTTAGGTTCAGTATTATGCCGGTACTAGAATAAATAAATCAGAACCATTCAAATATTATTTATAATGAATTAAACTCTTTTAATTCAAATATAAATAAATAATATTTATTCTACATCATGGGGGACACCTCTCAGCATATCATGACTATCCGGATAATATAAAATCAACGTTTAATCACAAAGAACCTATTCCGCGAATAGTTACCGTACAATTCAATCCTTCTACCATACAATGTCCTGATTAAACATAAGGCATTGAATTACTGACAAGTCTTATTTATTTAATCATATGCATTTCTATTCTAAAAATGCACAACTCTAGTTAATGTAAATTAGAAACTCCTTTGTAATTTTTATTCACCTTGGCCAAGGATTTCTAAGTTGTCATTTATCGAATCACATAGGACATTCTCTCTCTTTACTAGAAGTGGTAGATTTTTTGTTGATCATTCACCTACATCCATGTACACTTTATTATACCTGAACATACCCTTTGATATACTCAAAGAGTCTTAAGGTATATGACAAAGTATAACTCAAAATACATAAGGTACTATAATGATCTCATGTCCAAGGATCACTTGTATTACTATCACTATAGGAACTCTTATTGTCAAGCAAGTAAAAGTCCATTATGTGTTCCTTAAGTGAGTCGCGTTCAATGAACTTATTCTCCGATAAGCATCTATATACTTGCTCTAGTGTCTTCACACAAATGATTATGAGATAAATCATCATGTTCAATAGAGCAAGCATAGTATGTACTAATCTATCCAAAAGCAATAACCCCACATTATTGATCCAACAATTAGAAACATTTTAGTTTTAGAGCTATCTAGAATTTAGATCTCATTAGTATGAACTCTTCATGATTCTAAAACCATTGCTCCAAAACTATGGGTCTATCATATTTATTTAATTTAACCAATTAAACATAGATAAAGAATGCCTTTAATTAAATAAATTCTTTTATTAATAAATGAACAAGATTACAAAGTAACTGTTCATCATATCCTATGTGATTAGCTTGAGGGTATACTACTTTCAATCTCCCACTTTCACTAAAGTCAATCGCCCTAGTATCTCATACTCATCTTCTCTAAGTGGCGATCAAACTGCTGCTGAGATAATACTTTAGTAAATGGATCTATAATGTTGTTCTGAGAGTCCACTCTCTGTAAGGTGACATCTCCTCTTTCAATGATTTCTCTAATCAAATGAAAGTGCCGCAACACATGTTTGGATTTCTGATGAGACCTAGGTTTTTTGGCTTGTGCAACAACCCAGTGTTATCACAATATACAGCCACTGATCCTCGTATGCTAGGAACCACTCTAAGTTTTGTAATGAACTTCTTCATCCAAACAGTTTCCTTTGTAGCTTCACTTACAGCTATATACTCTGCTTCTGCCACTGAATCAACAACTGTTTGTTGCTTGGAACTCTTTCAATTCACTGCACCACCATTCAGGGTAAACACATAACCCGATGTGGATTTGTTATCGTCTTAGTCAGTCTAAAAACTTGAGTCTGTATAACCCTCTAGTTTTAAATCAGATCTACCATAAACCAGAAAGATATCCTTAGTCCTTCTTAAGTACTTTAAGATATTTTTTACCGTTTTTCAGTGTTCTTCTCCATGATTAGACTGATATCTGCTTGTCACACTTAGTGCATAAGCAACATCAAGTCTCGTACATATCATGTCGTACATGATAGATCCTATCGTCGAAGCATAAGGTATCTTACTCATGCGATCTCTCTCTTCGGGTGTCTTTGGAGATATTTTCTTGGAGAGATGCACTCCCTAGCTTATCGGTATGAGTCCTCTCTTGGAGTTGGCCATGCTAAACCTCTTTAACATCGAATCAATGTGCATTCCTTAGGTTAATTTGAACATCCTTTTAGATCTATCTCTATAGATCTTTATCCCCAAAATATAGGATGTTTCTCCCAAGTCGTTCATGGAAAAGTGTTTAGACAACCATATCTTTATTGATTGTAGGATTAGCACGACATTCTCGATTAGTAGTATATGATCAACATATAGTACTATGAATGTAACAGCGCTCCCACTGACCTTCTTGTATACACATGGTTCATCCTCATTTTTGATAAAATTAAACTCTTTGATTTTCTCATCAAAACGGATGTTCCATCTTTGAGAAGCTTGTTTTAATCTGTAAATGGATTGTTGTAGCTTACATACTTGATTTGCTCCATCTAATGAAACAAATTCCTCTGACTGTATCATATATACATTTTCCTCTAATCTCCCATTGAGGAAGGCTATTTTCACATCCATTTGTTAGATCTCGTAATTATAGTAAGCTGCAATCGCAAGTAAAATCCGAATAGACTTGAGCATTGCTACCGGTGGGAAGGTTTCATCACAGTCAACTATTTGCCTTTGTTTGAAACCTTTTGTCACCAGTCTGGCCTTATAGGTCTCCACCTTACCATCTGCTCTAGTTTAAAGACCTATTTACACTCTATAGGTTTAATGCCTTCTAGAGAGTTAACCAAAGTCCACACTTGGTTTTCATACATGGAGACCATTTCGAACTTCATGGTCATATGCCATTTCTCTGAGTCTTTATTACTCATAGCTTCATCGTATGTTACTAGATTATCATCCTCTATGATGCGTACCTTATCATCATCTATGATGAATCCATACCTTTTAGGTATCTTCAGTACTCTTCTAGATTTACGATTCGGTTGTGGTACTATAGGTCTATCTACAGGTTCTTCTATTTGACTTATAGTGCTTTGTAGTTCTTGAACTTCTTCGAGATCTATCTTCCTCCCATTAGCCCCTTTAAGGATAAACTCTTTTTCCAAGGAGACATCGTGTTTCGCAACAAACACATTTTGCTCAGTAGGATTATAGAAATAATACCCTAAACTTTCTTTAGAATATCTCACAAATCCGCACTTGTCAGATTTTGTCCCTACCTTATCATCTTGAAACTTTTTCACATAAGTTGGACAACCCCAAGTCTTAACATGCTTAAGACTAGGTTTCCTCCATGTCCATAACTCATATGAAGTTTTAGGGACAAATTTTGAGGGTACCTTATTTAGTAGATATGCAGCCGTTTCTAGGGCATAACCCTAGAAGGATATTGAAAGATCGATAAAACTCATCATGGACCGCACCATGTCCAACAAGGTACGATTTCTCCTTTCAGATATACCGTTCAATTGTGGTGTACCAGGAGGCGTCCATTGTGAGAGAATACGGTTATCTTTGAGATGATCTAGAAACTCATTGCTCAAGTATTCCCCTCCTTGATCCGATCAAAGAATCTTAATACTCTTGCCAGTTTGTTTCTCTACTTCACTTCTAAATTCTTTGAACCTTTCAAATGATTCAGATTTGTATTTCATCAAATACACATATCCAAATCTCGAATAATCATCAGTGAATGTAATGAAATATGAATATCCTCTTCTAGCATGTGTTGTTATAGGTCCACACACATTTGTGTGCACCAACTCTAACAACCCTGCAACTCTCTCTCCATGTCCACTAAATGGAGATTTAGTCATCTTAGCCATGAGACAAGATTCACAAGTTGGATATGATTCATAATCAAATGGCTTTAAAAGTCCATCTTTATGCAACTTGTTTAGTCTTGTTTCATTAATATGACCGAGTCTACAATGCCGCATGAAGGTATAATTAACATCATCTCTTTTCATTTTATTAGTTTGTTAAATTTGCAGAATATTTTCATGTAAGTCGAGTATATAAAGTCCATCAATTAATCTACCAGTTCCAAACAAAATATTATTATTATAAATAGAACAATTATTGTTCTTAATTATAATTTCAAAACCTTCCTTGTCCAACAATGGAATAGAAATAATGTTTCTAATAAGAACTGGAATATAGTAACAATTTACTAAATTAATGGACTTGCACATAGGCATCGCTAAACTATAAGTCCATACGGTTAATACAGCAACCTTTGCTCCATTCTCCACACGCGGGGTTACTTCTCCTTAGTTTAGCTTTCTACTTCTGCTTAGTCCCTACAAAGAATTGTATATATGAGAACCACAGCCGATATCCAATACCCAAGTAAAACTTTGACTTATAGAAAGATTTATTTCAATCATGAACAAACTTATATCTATAACTGAAGCTTTACCAAGCTTCTTCTACTTAACCTCTGTAAGATACTCCTTGCAATTTTTTTTCCAATATCCAGGCTTATTGCAGTAAAAACAAACTCCTTTGATATCCGCATCAGTTTTCTTTTTGTCCTTCTTTGTCTTTCTTTTTGCCTTCTTTGAATTCTTCTTCTTTTCAAAAGATCATTCGGTCCTCTTCCTTTTCTTAGAAGATTCATCTACTAGTAAAACTTGGTCTTTCTTTACTAAAAAGTGACTCTCTACAATTTTTAACATGTTAAGCAATTCAGACAGGCTGATATCAAGCTTGTTCATGTGAAAATTCACAATAAATTGTGAAAAAGAGTCTGCGAGTGACTGTAAGATCAAATCTTGGCTCAACTCTCCATCCATGACAAAACTCAGTTGTCCCAATTGTTTAATCAAATTGATCATCTTGAGGACATGTGTCTGTATTATAGTACCATCGATTATTCTAGATCGGAAGAGCTCCTTAGATATCTCATATATGGCCACCCTACTCTACTCACCATACAAATCTTGAAGGTGCAGCAAAATGGTAGGTGCATCCATTTTCTCATATTGACTTTGTAACTCGTTACTCATGGAGGCCAACATGATGTACTGAGCCACTTGTGCATCATCTTACCACTTTCTAAAAGAAACAATCTCTTCCTCAGAGGTATTTTCTGCAACTGTTGCAGGAACTGGCGAATTAACGACATAAGATAGCTTTTCAGCCGTGATAACTATTCTCAAATTCCTTAACCAATCCGTATAATTCAGTCCGGTTAACTTGTTAGCATTCAATATGCTTCGTAGTGATAGTGAATTAGAAATTGTAAAATTCTGTAAATGAAATTTGTAATTTAACAACATTAGTATGCATTCATTTTATTAATCATCAGATTAATTTAGGTCTTTATTAAAATGGTGTATCCCACTATTTCTTCAAACTATATGACTCTCCATATATAGTTCGGCAGATTTAGTTAAAATTTGCTAGTGAAAAAGGATCCTATTCCCATAAATATACAGTCTTGTGTGTGCACAACAAACTATAGATTTATTCAATAGGTAGACAACTTTTGTCAATTACATCTCCATGTAACTCCTTTTCTTTTACCTCTTAGATTATAATAGTCAAGTGTGTGTGCATCTGAACTAATATTATCTAAGTTAAGTTAGACCTAGTATTTTCATATAAGTGAAGAGAAAAATACATTCCTTGTGTGTGCACAACAAAACATGTATTGTTCAATTCCTTATAAACATCTAATGTAATAAAGCAACATCTCCAATATTTAATATAAGTCTTGTGTGTGCACAACAAACTCATATTAAATACTTGATACTCTATTGCTTCATCATGCTAGAAGGTTACGTTCGACGTTCTAAATGTCCTTGAACATAATCAACATAATATTATTTTTTTGAGGGTTCTTGTTACTAATGGTCTCATCTTGTTTAGCGCGCAAGCAAATATATATATAAATACGCGTCATATTAAACATACATCACCATGTATAATAATATATTTAATATATAATTAGCATGCACATATAGAATACTATATTCTACTTGGGATGATATACTTAATTCTAGTTTGGTTCACTTGAGCCATCATGTAAATCAAAAGGATAAACCTAGGGTGTAAAAATAAATTTGAACATAACTATTATATTCATCCTAGGCTTCATTACAAATGGGTTTTCAGTGCTCCTGCTCCTCAGCTCCAATTTGCTAAGTAATTCATCCTATTACATTCTATTTTAGATAAAACATAAATCTTGATCAGCAGTCAAGGGGAAGTACGTAAGAGAGAAATAGAATTTACATCAGAAAATTAAATAGACGAGATAGGCAGACCCTATTTATGAAAACCTCATTCATTCAAGCATCTATCAAAAATTAAATCCAATCTCATTGGTCAATAGTCCATAATCATCCCCTTTATTATTATACATGTATCACATGTATCAATAAACCATTCATCTCATGAATTAAAATTATTATATATATATATATTGATATCATTTAATGGGCAATAAAAGTTTGAATGAAATCTAATTTCAAATCAAAATAAACTTATTTATTTTAATCCAATTCCAAATCAAAATAAACTCCTTTATTTTAATTTTTCAAAATTATAGAAAACTAGGCTGGCTAAAGCCCTAGCGTCGCGGTGCCCTGGGCCAGCGATGGGGCGTTGGCTGGCCTAACAGAGAGTGCGGGCTGCAGCGCTGACGCGCTTTAATCGCTGCCCAAATCCATTTTTAGCTTTTCAGATCATAATTTTTTGCTTCCTTTGTCCCTAAACCACGATTTTATACAACAATTATGCCCAATTAAATTATTCTAAACACATATCAACATATACATAGAATTAAAATAATTAATAATTCATGCAAGGATGGCTCTAATGCCACTGTTGGTTTACAGAAACGTGAACATACATACAATCATATTGTAATAAAGTGGAAGCATGGCATAAATCGAATTTAAAATTTTTCTGCATCCCAAGAATCACCTTATGCGATATAATTAATTGAGAAAGGATAAAAGATATACCTTATGAAGATGATGTAACTCCTTGATCAAATCTTCAAGTCTCAATCCTTTACTCCTCCGTGCTTCTCCAATTCCTCGGATCAAACGCTAGCTACTCAGAGTGTATAGCGCTCTAAAGGTGATCCACCACGAGAATATTGATTGAAAAAGTAAATTTAAGTTTCTCCAAACCTTGGGTAGCTAGCTCTAATTCTCTCTCTCCTAACTCCTTAGGTTTTAGAGAATTATATTATGTAGTATCTCTATACTCACAGTAACATTCTCTTTTAATCTATCATAATGCCTCTCCTTATATAGACTATACCTCCTCCTAAACTCTTTAGGAATTAGGGTTTTAATTTAATTCTCAAACTATTTAGGAACTAAATTGTTTATTATTATAATAATAATAATAAGACTCATCTTATTAATTTATAATTTAATATTTCTCTAAATATTCAATTATAAATATTAGTATTTCTCCAAACACCAAATTATTATTATTAAGCCAATTAAATCTAGAATAATATTTTTCTTTTATGGTGTGACCCTTTAGGTTCAATATTATACCGGTAGTAGAATAAATAAATTAGAACCATTCTAATATTATTTATAATGAATTAAACTCTTTTAATTCAAATATAAATAAATAATATTTATTCTATATCATGAGGGACACCTCTCAGCATATCATGACTATTCGGATAATATGAAATCAATGTTTAATCACAAAGAACCTATTCCGCGAATAGTTACCGTACAATTCAATCATTCTACCATACAATGTCCCGATTAAACATAAGGTATTGAATTACTGACAAGTCTTATTTATTTAATCATATACATTTCGATTTTAAAAATGCACAACTCTAATTAATGTAAATTTGAAACATTCACCTTGGCCAAGGATTCCTGAGTTGTCATTTATCGAATCACGTAAGATATTCTCTCCCTTTACTGGAAGTGGTAGATTCTTTGTTGATCATTCACCTACCTTTATGTACATTTTATTATACTCGAACATACCCTTTGATATACCCAAAGAGTTTTAAGAAATATGACAAAGTATAACTCAGAATACACAAGATACTATGATGATCTCAAGTCCAATGATCACTTCTATTGTCAGGCAAGTAAAATTCCATTAGGTGTTTCTTAAGCGAGTCACGTTCAGTAAACTTATTCTCCAATAACCACCTACATACTTGCTTTAGTGTCTCTACACAGATAATTATGAGATCAATCATCCTCTTTAACACAGCAAGCATAGTATATACTAATTTATTCAGAATTAGTAACCCCACATCAGTGATCCAATGATTACATTTTAGTTTTAGAGTATCTAGAATTTAGATCTCATTAGCATGAACTCTTCATGATTCTAAAAGCATTGCTCTAAAACTATGAGTTTATCGCATTTATTTAATTCAACCAATTAAATATGGATAAAGAATGTCTTTAATTAAATAAATTTTTTTATTAATAAATGAACAAGATTACAAAGTAAATGTTCATCACATCCTATGTGATTGGTTTAAGGGCATACTACTTTCACCTGACTCCTGACCTAGGTACCCAACCTAAATTGCCTAATGACATTTCTATAATTCAACAAATTCAGACCCTATAAGTGACTTGCATTTGGTACGTATGAACCTTTATATACAAAAGAAAAGACGAGTTGATTGTGAAATAATTACTTGTTAGCATACAACAAAAAAAATAAAAGTAAAATTGGCATAATATACATCCCGAACCCGTATATGGTCCCTGAATATTACATGTACATGGGGTGTAAGGGTTCGGGATTGGGGGAAATTGCCTAGGCTGACCTACTTATTGTTATCTAATACGTGACCACGAGTATGAGCTTTGAATTCTAAATTTCTCCAATTGGGTTCGGGGATATGTAGTTGTTTTTTATCAAGTCTAAATATTTCATGTATGACGCACGAGCTCAACATACGAGAAGGTGCCCAAGTTCCACAATGGTGAACTCGATCTAATCCCGAACCCAAATCCACATCGGGCAACACTGTGGTGGTCGGATCCAAGTCCACGCCTATCAAGATTTCGAACTCAACATATAGTGCATGGTTGCCCGAACCATGCATGAGTACAGTCTCTTATGTGCCCAAGCCCACATGGTCATGATATCCTCATTTGAAAACATATAAATTCTTTTTATAAAAACCAAATGTGCTCCTAACAGATTAAAGGTATCTTGTATTCTATACATGTGTATTTGTTGGCAGCAACTACAGAGATGCACGGATACAAAATTGTAGGCCAGTGGTGTGTTTGTCTCAACGTGCATGGATTGGGAGCACTTTCTTTCTTAGTATGCAAATTTCATAAAAGAAAACGAAAATGTGAGGAACCATGCATGCAAAATAATAGCACATGTATGCATTGGGGGCTTGATATAAACATATAACCCGACACTTTTTATGGGTCCGAATATGGCACAATCTAGTTATTATGTACTCCCAAAGTGCATTATAAATACACTTGGGGAATGGGAGCTTGTTAAGGAGTGATAGCCTATGACGTGTCCGAGCCTGTCTATGATTGCCCGAGTTCGATGTATCAAATCCTACCCGACTTGTGATGTTATAATTTATTACCAACCATGCATGCATGGATGCCTAACATGTTGCTTGGACCCAATGTGTTCGAGGCCTAATGCGCCAAGCACTCCACAACTCAACAAATAATTGAGTGATCAATTTCAATACGTCCGGACTCTTATCTAAATATATTCAATTATATTTGAGTTTATCGGCAAAAACCACATTTGCAAATGATGGAAACGACTTACAACATTATTATAAATAACAAAGGACCTCTGGTATGTGTATATTTTATACACACACTCTCTCTCTCAAAATTTTAAAACCTCATAGAAGTTATTACTAATTTATCATCGGAGGCGGATCCAGAAAAAACCCCTTTGCACATCCGTTATTTTCAGGTTACTCAGAATACCAAACGTCCAGTGGTAGAGGCGGCGAAATGTAGCTTCATCAATGCCCATCATGAAAGCATTTCGTGATGGTTTTAACAATCATACAAACATGGAATGCTTTTGTAATGATTAATGTAATTACATTAGCACATAACTTTTTTGTGATAGTTAATGAAATCACATTAGTATATAACTTCTTGTGATTATCAAAACATCACAAAACACAATAGTACTTTGATAACAAAAGAGTCTTATAAAAAGTTGTATACAAAATGATGTAGCTGATTGTGGTTGGTTATTATCATTAGGCTTACCCATGTATGGTGGATCATCTACTAATTACACACCACATTATTTTGTAAATTAATTTTTGTAAACTTTTTTTTGTCACCGTAGCAACACTCCACAAAAAAATACAAGATTTTTGGATTAAAAATAAAAACTTGAATCTCTTTTCATGGGCAACTTATTTTATGTAGGATTCGAACTCTCCCCCCATTTGCAAACTAAGTAAAACAGTAATACTACTACACCAAAGGTCAGATCAAATTCTAAACAAAAATATAAAAGGAAGTACATGTGAGTTGACTTACTAAACAAAATTAGTCCACATAAAATTTGGTGATTGTAATGGCAATCACAAATACTATATAATGATGATAAAATTAGTCATCACTGAGAGCCATTATATATATTATTATTTTGTGATGGCTTGAAAATTTCATCACAAGGTATATTTTTTTGTGATTGCAAATAAAAGTCGTCACAAAAGTCTGTCTTTTGTAATGACTATCATAACCGTCACAAAATATCATTTTAATTATTTTTTTCATTAGAATATTTGTGATAGCCTAAATGTAATTATGAAAAGTGTATATCTATAAGTGATGGTCTAGTTCGTTATAAAAACAAAATTTATTTTGCATGAAAAAATTGGTAATTGATTTGCCCATTACAATTGTATTGCATTGATGACAAAATTAGCCATCAGAGTTATCATATATACAATTATTTTGTGACTGCTCAAAAAGTTCATCACAAATTATTATCTTATGTGATTGTTTTTAAAAATCGTCATACAATTTTGTCACATATTTTTATTTTTCTAGTAGTCAACCATTTATTATAGGTGATAATCGAAGTAAAGAACCCACTTACTAGTGAACCAAGAGATGATCGGTTCGACAAAAAAACTTACAAACACACACTTACCGCCCATATTTTCCCGACAGACCATGCACTAATTTGCCCCTAGAATATATATGATGATTAAACATTCTCATCTTCCATCTATTTCTTTTGAATATTGAAGAGATTTGCCCATATTTACGGCCAGTTTTTGATTTGTAATTTTCCTGCGACCGGTGTCGACATCCAGCACACATACGACTCGGAATATGGAGCTCATGTGCTGACCTTTTATACTTAATTTATAAATATTATCCATATAATACTCATTATGTTACTACTAGTAGTTCAAGAAAATGACAAATTTATGTGGCATTTTGTACAACTACCGGGATTCTTTGCTTCCTAATATATACTCTTTTATCAGGTAGATAAATATTAATTTAGTTTCTCTCATCTAATCCTACTATTGTAGTTTCTTTTTAGTTTTGATAAAAAGAATGGTAAGGGCTATCTCATTTTCTTATTTAAAGCAACTCTCAAAATGACGTCGTTTTGTATAATTGAATATATTTTATTTCATGTTATGTACAAAAAGATATTTTTATAATTTCTCAGAACATTGTTATTATAAATAGAATACCTCATGCAAGAGCGTGAGATAACCCTCACCCTCGGTGTTCTCGTTTAGTTTTTCATTCATTTTTTTAGTTTTACAAAAATATTTTTTTTAAGGTAAAAAGGATGGTAAGGGACATCACATATAATTATGTGAGCTATCACGTAAAAACGACATCGTTTTGTATAATTGTATATATAAAAAAACCCTTCCTCCCTTGTTGTGCACCAATAGTTGTTTTGTAATTTTTCAATGTAGTATTATTCTGAAAGACAACTCACAACGTGAGGTGTCTCTAACTTCTCACGCTTAATTATTTTAAAATATTTTTTTAATTTGGATATGGCACATTTAGAAATAAACTTCTTTTGATAATTTTAAACTTTTAGGACTATAATTTACGTCTGTGTATCATGCACAAATGTCAGAAATAAGACTAAAAAAAAAGAAGAAGATTTTTTTGCTTCCAAAACAAGGTAATATCATTCTTATGTTGTAGTATTAAACTAAAATTAATTCTATATTATTTTGACACCATTAACAATGCTCTTATTGAAAAAAAATTGATAATGACTTAACTGAACAAATCTTGTAGTATAATTTATCAAAATATATTTTTATATCTATATACATATCATAACTATAAAATAAATGTATATAATGTTTTATCTCTTGTTGTATATAATATTTTCTCTCTCGTTGTGGAGTGCATATGATAAAAGATGAAATGAACTTAACCTATTAGTGAAAACATTATCATAAATCTCTCAAAGCTTATTCAACTTTGAGACCTACCATGTATGTACCAAATGGATTATAAATTTTATTGTTTATACTTTATTCAAAATTGAATTAAAACAAAATATATTTTATAATACAACACAAGCGATTTTATTTTTTATTTTTTTGACAACTTACAATATTACCATGAGCAGAACCAAAAATTCGCATAGGAGGAGCCAAAATAGTTATGAAAAATTAAATTATTAATATAATAATAACTATGTTTTTGAAATTACAATATATATATATATATGTATATATATACACTACAAGAAAATGGTCCAACAGCGACCAATACTTTCAACGACCGCTATTTTCGGTCGCTACTAATAGCAATAGCGACCGCCTTTAGCGACCGCACATTGACCTGGTCGCTACGTATTATCAGCGACCGCGTGCGGTCGCTGGTCGGTCGCTGAACTAATTTTGCCACCAAAAAATTGGCGCAAATGTTGGCGGGAACGTGATTTGCGACTGAATATTAACAGCGACCGCAAAACGATCGCTAAAACTGTCACGTCAATTAAAACTAGCGACCGCGTGCGGTCGCTATTGGCGGTCGCTGATAAATTTTAATTCCAGTCAGTCGATCAGTGATCAGCTCAGTCGAACGAAAGAAGAAAAAAGAAAGAAGAAGAAGAAGAGAGAGAGAACAGAGAATAGAGGGAGAAGAGTGGGAGAATAGACCGACGCCGGCGCCGGCACATCCCACCGCAATAAGGTAATTCTTCTGGGTTTAGTTCTGGGTTTTTGGGTTTTAATCTTTATATCACCATTTGGGGTTTTGTTATTATCTTTTGACATTGAGCTATTATAGAGTTGTGATACATGTTCTTTGTGAGATTTTCATGTTTATTCTGTCTAGAAGGTCGAGGGTTCATGAATTGGATAATTGTTACTAGTTGATTGTGCATACTGGAATTGTTTAATTTAGTATTTGTTTTGTTTAATTTGTTGTTTTCATTTGGGATTTTGGGGCTTTTGCAACTTGATAAATGTAGAATAATGTAGATCATTCAAACTTTATCTAAATTAAATTACTCTAAACAGTGAACAAATTAGTGTTTTTTGTTCTTTTGTTGACTCTTTACCCTAGCCAATCAGATAATGTATGAAACTCCAAAAGTTAAATGTGAAATTGAATAAGCAAAAGGAAGAAAATACGCACAAGAAGATTTAAATTCTATTGGATAAGCTTAGAGCTTCCAGCCATGGCAATTGAAGATTTAAATTTTACCCTGCAATAGGATGAAATGAAAATGAAAATGACATACCCTTGGCCTGACAACGGAGTAGGTTCTGGTTCTTCTTCTACTTCTACTTTTTTATATTTTTTTATATTTTTTTATTATTATTATTGTAGAAAACATAAAAAAGATTTTGGTTATCAAATAATGACAGAGACCTTTTCAGTGAAGAGAATATATTGTTTTAGTTTACAACAATTGCAAATTTGAGTTTCTTTACATTGGAAAGAACAGAAAAATGGTCACATTTTTGTGGAATATTTTTGACGTGTGATCTTAGTTTGTACCAAAGATCAAACTGAAAGACCTTTTCAGTGAAGAGGAGATTGTTCTCCTCAAGTTAGTGGATTAGGGAAACAAAGCTGTTTGGTTGACTTTTATGAGAATAAGCTTTGTTAGACAGAGCAAACCACTACTTGATCTCAAAAGTATATATATATAATTATATATATATATATATATATATATATCAAAGTAGAATACATAAAATAAATAATACATAATAAATCAAAATAAAATAAAATAAATAATATAATATAACGAACTAAGTAGTATTTACTTAGTTTGTCAGTACTAAATAAAATAATACAAAATAAAATAAAATTAAATGAAATTAAACAAATTAAATAAATTAAAATAAATAATACATAATAAATCAAAATAAAATAAAATAAATAATATAACATAACGAACTAAGTAGTATTTACTTAGTTTGTCATTACTAAATAAAATAATACAAAATTAAATTAAATTAAATGAAATTAAACAAATTAAATAAATTAAAATAAATAATACAAAATAAATTAAAATAAAATAAATAATATAATATAACGAACTAAGTACTATTTACTTAGTTTGTCAATACTAAATAAAATAATACAAAATTAAATTAAATAGAATTAAATTAAAAAAATTAAATAAAATAAAATAAATAATACATAATAAATCAAAATAAAATAAAATAAATAATATAATATAACGAACTAAGTAGTATTTACTTAGTTTGTCATTACTAAATAAAATAATACAAAATAAAATAAAATTAAATGAAATTAAACAAATTAAAATAAATAATACATAATAAATCAAAATAAAATAAAATAAATAATATAATATAACGAACTAAGTAGTATTTACTTAGTTTGTCATTACTAAATAAAATAATACAAAATAAAATAAAATTAAATGAAATTAAACAAATTAAAATAAATTAAAATAAATAATACAAAATAAATTAAAATAAAATAAAATAAATAATATAATATAACGAACTAAGTACTATTTACTTAGTTTGTCAATACTAAATAAAATAATACAAAATAAAATAAAATTAAATGAAATTAAACAAATTAAATAAATTAAAATAAATAATACATAATAAATCAAAATAAAATAAAATAAATAATATAATATAACGAACTAAGTACTTATTTACTTAGTTTGTCATTACTAAATAAAATAATACAAAATAAAATAAAATAAAATGAAATTAAATAAATTAAAATAAATAATACATAATAAATCAAAATAAAATAAAATATATAATATAATATAACGAACTAAGTACTATTTACTTAGTTTGTCAATACTAAATAAAATAATACAAAAATAAAATAAAATTAAATGAAATTAAATAAATTAAAATAAATAATACATAATAAATCAAAATAAAATAAAATAATATAATATAATATAACGAACTAAGTACTATTTACTTAGTTTGTCATTACTAAATAAAATAATAGAAAATAAAATTAAATTAAATGAAATTAAACAAATTAAATAAATCAAAATAAATAATACATAATAAATCAAAATAAAATAAAATAAATAATATAATACCAAATTAAATTAAATTAAATTAAACAACTAATTATATGTAAATTTGGAATATTGAGCATCTAACAGTCATAAAGAGAGAGAAAAAGGGGGGACAAAATAAAAGTTGGATACAAACAACTGCAACTAGACAAGATTAGTAAAGCAAAACAAAATACACAAATCAATGAAAAATGACAGATTTATAGGGATATATAGAATATTCCTTTTTTCAAATGAAAAGCAATTTATTGGTTTTATGGTACTTCTTACTACTTTTGCATTCATTCGTTATACATTAATATATTTCTATTGGGTTGTGTCTTGGGTGCCAACAAATGGTTATATATGCATGCCCTCGTTCATGTGGATAGTCCATATGATAGGGGAGACTCTGGCGAAATTTTAATAGAGTCTGACCATGCTATACATTAATAAGCTCATGTTGTCTGCAGTAGGTACCGTGATATCATGGACCTCTATTCAGACCGTAGTTGGATGAGACGACGAAAGTCAAGTGCCCAGATAGGTGCTACAGCTGAATTTAGAAATGGTTATCAAGTATTTTTGGATTATGCGTTTAGTCACCCGGAATGTGTGAATGGTCAGAACAAGATAAGATGCCCTTGTTTAAAGTGTAAGAATGTCAATTATATGGACAGAGACATGGTAAACTATCATTTACTTGTATCTGGGTTAATGAAAAATTACGAAGAATGCTGGTGGGCACATGGGCAGAGAAGAGATAGTGGTATCGCACAAGTACACAATCCGGGTAGCAGTACCCATCGTATGAATGAAATGGTTCATAATATTGCAGGGTCGAATTTTGATTGGGAACAAGGGAGAGAGAATTCTGATGCCAAAGCCTTCTTTAAGTTACTAGACAAAGGTAGCGAGCCGTTGTGGCATGGTTGTACCAAACACACTACGTTGTCTGCAGTTGCGACATTACTTAACATCAAGGCTGATCACAACATGAGCCATGAGTGTTTTGAGTCACTCTTGAAGGCCATTAAGAGTATGTTTCCTGACGGTGAGAAATTGCCCGATAACTACTACTATTATAAGAAAATGGTGAAGAAGTTGGGTCTTGGATACCAAAAGATCGATGCATGTCCAAATGATTGCATGTTGTTTTATAAGGAAAATGAACATAAGACAAAGTGCACTTTTTGCGGTCATGATCGGTTCAAGCCTATTAAAGAGGGTGTGACTACAAAAAAGACAAAAATACCTTTGAAGATTTTAAGGTATTTTCCAATTACACATCGGCTCAAGAGATTGTACATGTCTTCAAGAACAGCTGAACATATGACTTGGCATGCGAAATCTCCAGCTAAAGATGGAGAACTTAACCATCCCGCAGATGGGCAGGCTTGGAAAGATTTCAACTTATCACATCCTGGGTTTGCATTGGAACCTAGAAATGTGAGACTTGGATTGTCCACTGATGGTTTTAACCCATTCGGCCACTCAGCTGTTCCGTACTCCTGCTGGCCTGTGATTGTAACTCCATACAACTTGCCTCCTTGGATGTGTATGAAGCAGTCATACTTGTTTCTTTCACTCATGATTCCTGGTCCCAAGAGTCCTGGAAAGAACCTAAATATTTACTTGAGACCTCTTATAGACGAGTTAAAGGTATTGTGGGAGGATGGAGTACAGACTTGGGATGTTTCCACGAAAACAAATTTCAACCTTAGGGCAGCGGTTATCTGGACTATAAGTGATTTCCCTGCTTATGGTATGTTATTTGGCTAGAGTACACACGGGAAGTTGGCTTGTCCATATTTTTGTAGGCTCTTAATGAGGGAACCATTCCTCCAAATATACAAGTCCTAGCTATGGGCCCAGACCGGGACCAAGTCAGCCGCAATGGTTACAAAATAAATGGTTGTGAATTTCATACAAATACATATGCTCGCGGTAAAAGAACAACTAACACTGAAGTGTGTGTTCAAGGAGATTGTTACAATGAGCTGGGTCGTGCCTTTTATGGGGAGTTGGAGGAAATCATTGAGCTGTCGTACAAGGGTACTTATGGGGGTCATATTAACTTGTTCAAGTGTCGTTGGTTTGATTCAGAAAAAGGGATATGTGTCGATCGACATGGAATCGTCGATATTGACCTCCATAGGTCCACGTACGTCAACGCACCATTTGTGTTGCCAACTCAAACAGTACAAGTATACTACACTCCTAGTCCTGTTAGGAAAAGAGATAGACCGCCTGCAGATTGGCAAGTTGTAATTCATACTCCCGTGCGCAGTCGTGTCCAATTAGTAGACGGAGAGTTCTACCAAGAGGAGATGATTCATAGACCTCCTATAATAAATGTCGAGGACAACAATGAAGTAATCCAGTTAGAGGGTGGAGATGAACCCGATGAATTAGATCCCGAGTCAGTACATGTGTCAGATGACATTGACACTGAGGAGGAAAAATTATTGACTGACACTGACACTGAATCTGAAGAAAATGATGGTTATGAATCTCCAATACGTCAGGAAAATAATTCTGACTCAGATAGCGATTCTCATTAAAATGTATGTTTAGTTTGACTTGTATTACATACACTTGCATATATATATGTTCTCTATATCATTGTCATGTTTATGTACCTTTCATTTGTATTTGTTGTAGTTAACTATTTTATACAATTACAGCATAACTTATAATAACATCCTAAAATTTTGGTGAAACAGATGTCTTCTGAACCAGCGCCACGAAAGCGCGGCTTGGGTCGGGGCCCTAATCATGTGCCGAAGGCCCCGGCTAATCCGGATGACCGGATTCTCATACAGATTCGTCCTCTTCCGGACAACACGTACGTTAAGCATCATTTATATATAAGCATTTTATATATATATACTTTTCATAAATATATACTAATGTCAATTGCTTTTAATATTCTACTAAAATTACTTATCTTTATTTCACATTGTTGTATATTGTAGTGATTTTCAAGATAGTAAGATTGTGAAGTGTATTTCACAATTATGCTTACAAAACTGGCCCACGCCAGCGATTACGTGGGCGAGTACAGCTCTCGCCCACAAGGATGCAGTTTGGGCTGAATTTCAGGTATATATTTTTTTTTAAATTCTGACATATAATATAGTTAATGAAATAATATTGTTTAGTAGATTAATTATGGTAATATCACCGTTTTAATATTAGTATTGTTGTTTTATTTGCAGAAAAGGTATAGATGGGACGACGCGCAAGCATCAATTATTCAGACACTTTTCTGGCAGAAGTGCGCAGTCCGTACCAAAGATAATCTCAACAAGGAACGACAAAAAGCCCTACATAATGCAGAGATAGACCATCCTGGACAGGGTGAGCAGTATATGCATGAGCATAGCCCCTGGTGGTGCGCGCAGCCCGTATGGACGGAGATGTGTGACCAGTGGAGAGCTGAGACCTGGGTTAAGCGACGCAAGACTGCCGCCTCAAACAGATCCTCAGGTGCACATGAAGGCGAAAAGGCAAAAGGCACGTATAGGGGCGGCAGTATATCACATGTGCAGCATATTGTTGCTAAGGTACGTATGAATAGCAAACTTGTTGGCTTAATAAATAGTATTTTTATGATTACAGTCAGGGTTTGTAAAATATCATATGTTTACATATTAATATGATTTTATGTTTTGTAGGAGGCTCAGTCTCAGGGTCAGCCTATCAATTGGCTGGATGTGTACGTGGCCACCCGCGATGGTCTGCTTGAGGCTGTCCAGATAGCGGTAATAAGTGTTTAGAACATTGATATGTTGTATATATAATTTTTACGACCTTTTGCTACCATTTTATATTTGTTTTTAACTATTTAATTGTTAACCTGCTGACAGGACACGTATACGAGCTTAATGAACGAGCGTTATCCTGAGGGCACTCCGCGTCCGCCGATTGATCAAGAATTGTGGGAGAGGGCGTCAGACGTTAAGAAGAACTACGTCAAAGGCCAAGAACAACGACGACGCCTGACCATCAGTGGCACAGGCAGCTCTGCTACCCAGTCTACACAGTCATCGGGTCATCCAGCCTACCATACCCCTGCTGACTGCGTGAGAGCGATTTGTCGAGATCGTGATCTTCTTCGTATACTGGGCGGGCATCTGCAGTCTCTGAGTCCTGATGAGTTAGCGGATGCAGTGGCGGCAGCAACACAGCATCAGGATGGCGATGAGGTAATTACTATTGTTTAACTTTCCTTCACTTTGCTTTGCATAAGTAATACCTGTTTCAACACATGTAACATGTTGTATTCTTTTGTTAATTACAGGATCCTACTAACTTGGGCGATGATGCATGAGGACCTAGGCTTGTTTTCTACATATTTAAAGTTTTATACTCTTAAATTCATTCTTTGGACAATTATATGATACTTAAAGATGACATTTGTATATATTTTTTTAGTTCATATTGCTTTATTAATGTTTATATAGTGTTGGTTTATGGCATTGTGGATGGACGGATGTTTATATATATTGTTGTGCATGCATATGCTGGGATATAAATCATGGATGAATGTTTATATATACTGTTGTGTGTTGAGATATAAAACAGGTACAAAACAGGTACAGTTTTTTTGGGAAATCCATAAAATACTGTAATTTTTTTTTTAAAATTAAACATCAGCGACCGCATGCGGTCGCTAATACATTTGTGCGGTCGCTGATATAAAGTCATTATTAGCGACCGCGTCGGTCGCTATTACCGGTCGCTGCCACGTGTGCCACGTCACACATGAGAACTGACTCAGGATGACTCAGCTTAGTGACGGCGGCGGTCGCCATTGACGGTCGCAGATATGTCGGTCGCTGATAGTAGTCGCTGATGTGCACACCAGCGACCAGATTATCTGCGACACTTATCAACGACCGTTGTCGGTCGCAGATATCTATCAGCGACCGAGATCGGTCGCTGATAGGCGGTCGCTTATAAGCTTTTTTGTTGTAGTGATATATGATGTGTTCTAGTGAGATCAATTATTCTATTAAAGCGACAGTCAAACTTTTTTTCAAGCTCATAAAATTTCCTTTTAATTAAACGTACAAAAGTTTAAGTTATTCTTTTCTCATGTCAAAATCAGTGAGTGTATGCTAAATAATTGGTAATAATTAAATAATTATAAAAGCAATAAATTCGAAAATTTCAAAAATAAAATAACTCATTTTTTTGTCTACAAAATTAGTTAAGTATTAAAAATACTAGTAAAGTATTATATTTGGGAATGGATTCACCACAATATTATGGGTATATATATGTTTCTAGTTGTTGAATATTTGTGTATAAAATGTACTTATAAGAATTTTTGTGAGGGTTTCTAGCTAATTTTTTAGAAAAAATTAGGGGCTAAAGTGAAAGTTTAGAAAACCCGAGTGGGGCCATGACCTCCATCGGACATAGCATCGTTCCACCATCAAATATTACGTGCGTTTTGCTGAATTCTAATTTTTTGTTAACCGATAAACTCGAACTTATAACTTTATAAACTATTAAAGTGTATCAACTGGATAGTTGATAGAGTACAATTGATAAAACAAAAAGAAAATAGTATATCACTTATCTTTGTCTATAACTGTTTTATGGTCAACGGTGAAGAATTGTGGTTGAACTCTCCACATGTTTTTCAAAACATAATTTCAAATATGTGATATTGACAGTCACTAAATGGGAGTCGGTAAGCCAATAACTGAGCATGCCCATTAAAATGATGTAACATTAAACCTACAGCCAAGGAAATAGGACCTACTTGTTTGGTTAATTAAATTGGGGCTCGAGATTTTTATTATTTTTTATTTTCTAATACTCCCCTTTTCAAAGTTTATGTTTTTTCCCAAAATTTACTCACAAATTGTCTCTAACACTTTGTTTTGGGTCTTAAAATAGATCGAAATGAAAAAAAATGGAATGAAAAATTAAGTTTTTTTTCAAAAAAAATAAAAAAAATCTAATTATCTTGTTAGACCTTTTCAATTAACAAAATAAAAAAAGATAAACGAAAAACTTGGTTATTTTTCTTGATAAAAATTTTCACCCAAAAATACTGAAAACTAAATAACATAAACAAATATTTTATAATCCTCGGTACAACCTCTACATTACAAAGCATAACAAAATTAATGTAATGGTAAAATAATGATATAAGTATAAATTTAAGTTGTTTTTTTTAAAATCTTTTTCTTTATAAATTTAGTAACCAAATAAAACAAAGCTTGCAAAAAAAAAATTCCTGGCCGAATATAGGTTTTATATTTTTTTCTTTTCCATAAAAAACTCAAAAATTAGTGAATTAAGAATAAGTTCAATTGGTAAAATAAAGAATATTAACGACGTGCCACTATACTAATTTGAGTCTCCTTAAAATTAGATTATGAACGGTTAGTCCATTTTCTAATATAAGCTGAAAATATTACTATTATTTTTTTGCACCAAAAAAGAAGAAGAAAATATCAAATTTTACTAACAGAAATGTTGTGGTGAGTACAAATTCAAATAAAATCCGAAGCAACAAAAATTAATGTTATTCTTGGGAAGGAATCTAATACAACTAATGGACAGAATTATTGCACTTTTATTCTTGAGGGAATAAATGTGATGCCTACCTCTAGTCTCAAGTCAGTTTTAGGTTTATTGCTAACCTACCAACCAATGTAATAAATAAATATTACTAATAACTCTTGTTAAATGGAGCATTAATAATTGTTGTGAAATACTTATAAAGTAATTTAAGAAATTAATGAAAAGCTGATAGAGGGAATATTATTGTGTACAGGATAAATGATTAAATGAATTAAATTGAACTTGTCCTATTAATAATTAACTAAAAATAAAACTCAACTCGATGTTATAGTTAAAACTTTAAAATTTTGAACAAAAGGAAAAGGAAGAAAAAGAAGTTCAATACATTTTAACTTTCTTAACCATATTTTAAAATAATTTTTAAGATTAATTTCTATAAATAATTAAAATTATATTTATTGCAATGTACTCCTTACATTCTAAATTGTATGATCAAGTTTGACCTTTTAAATTCAATGTAAAATATTTTTAAATTAAAAATTGATGTAATTCATGAAATGTTCGAAAACAATAAATTTTGTATTAATAATACTATTTAGATAGTTTATAATTTTCGTAATTATAAAGAAATTGATATTTTTACAAGTAAAAATGTTAATTTCGCAAGATTCTCGTTACGTATAGTTGTATAATAAGTGCGGTATAAACTCATGTGAGACATGACTTTGTGGAACTTACGTTTTCAATAGTGAAAGTATCAATTCCCTAGTTGTATAGTGTACAACTAAATTAATTAATATCAATTATGAATTTAAAAATATTTTAAATTAATTTTAAAATATCAATATCGATCCTATAATTTAGAACCAATGGAGTATTTTTATTTATTTAGAAATTAATATTTTCGCAAGAAAATTTAATAGTATCACAAAGTTCTCTATAAATAACTACTGAATGAGACTTACATTCAAGTAAATAAAATTTTATGTAAATATCAATTTTTTCTTGCTTATAAAAACAATTCTTTTTCTTTAGCAAGTCTAAGTCGAGTAAAATTATTCATTTTACAACCTTAAGTCATACAAAGTAAAAAAATAAAAATAAAAAAAAATAAAAGAAAGAAAAAACAAAAGGTTCCCATCTAGCCATGATATGGACAATTAAGTCATTTTCAAAAAAGCCCTTTTACTCTCTCTAATCTGCCTGCCAGATACCAGTACCACCCCTCCAAATCCTCCGTCGGTGGTCCAGTAATGGCTTGACCATAATATACCCGATCACCAAGGTCAATATTGTCCACCAAAAATCACTCCTCTACTTCTAGAGCAAAAACTCAAAAGGAAGTCGGAGTCTCATACTTTGCTTGCCAGTCTCCATGCCAACTTTTGTATAACAAATCTAAAAGCTTTTTTCCATTTCCCCTTTTCCAGCCGACACAAATATATATATGTATGTATGTATACATATACATTTTCTCTCTCCTCAAGCTTCGAATCTAATCTCTACTGTTCTCGGCATTTTCTTTAATTAAATGTTGTTAATAACAACAATGGCGATACCTACCGTTCATTTTGAGCTTAGGTGAGCAAGAGTTCTCTAGCTGTATTCACTGTTGAAATGGAGAAGAAATGTGGGAGCTTGTTTTTTGAGTTTTTGCTACTTGTGGCGGTGCTAATATTTGCTATTGGTGTTGTTCAAGGGACTACTGATCCGTCTGATGGTAAAAGTTTTTCCTCCCTTTTTTGGTTTTTTTTTATATAATTTAAAATTTGTGATTTGATGGGTTGATTTATTACGATTGATTGAGTGACTTGTGGAGTTATTGAGTTTAAGCTGTTTGATTTTCTTTATGAATCAATGCAAGTGAAGTATGGAGCATGTCACTATGTGAGTGAATAATAGGGGTTTTGTGATTTTGTTTGTTAAAATATATATGTATATGACTATTTGATAGTATTTTTTTGGTAATTTGTGTATGAATATTTGATGTAAGCTCCCTGTTCTGTATTATCTCGAGGTGGAGAATGCAAGTGAAAAATTCATCATTTTAGTGTGTAAATAGGGATTTTTTATGATCTATAATATGTGTATATGTGGATGGATATGCTGTACTTTCACTTTTGGCAATGAGACGATAATCTTAGTTGTAACTTGTATGTGTGATAGGTAAAGTTCTTCGTTTTGGGGTTGCTTAGTTATGTATTCTGGGTTGTCTACTTTGGTAATTTGATTTGATTGGTGAAGTTTTAGGCTTTAGCTAGTGGATCATTTTATTTTATTTTTTATTTATTTATTATTTTTTTTTGTGAAGAGGGTGAGAAACAATTTACAAATGGTAGCTACTTTGGTAAGTTAAGTATTGAACAAAACTGCAAACATGTTAGATGGTGAGTCATTAGGCTCCATTTGGTTGATGATTTATTGATGGAAAACAAGGGAAAATGCAACGTAATTTATGTTTGTGTGCTAAGTTAATATGGGAAAATGTGATAAACAAAGAAAATAGGAGAGAAACTTTTTAATTTTACATGTAATTTTCATTTTACCTTACTAATTAGTAGTTTATAATGTCAGAAACTTCCTTAGTTATGAAGTATATTTAACTTGGCCACACCTATCAAAAAAATAAAAAAATATTTAAGTTGGAGAGAAAAGGTGAGAGAAACCACTATTCCTGATAATTTTCTTACTTACCAAACTGAATTTTAGTGTTGCAATAGAACTGTGTGTATACATATGTTACATGTATTTATAGGAAAGCTGGCATGTAAGGTTGATTTTTCTAATGTATCAGGTATATGCAAGATATAAAAAGAATTTACAATTTTGCATCAAGAATATGTGAACAAGTCCAATACCTATGTATCATGTCATCTATATAATGTAATGTTATATATATTAAATGACACCTTTGTATGTATCTAATTCATTATTTTACTTATTCAAGTCTTTCAGTATTTTCCCCCACCCCAATTTCTAAGCAATATATAGTTTATTATTATTATTATTTTTTGTTGCTTATCACCTGATATCAATACCAATAACCATACCGCATCAAAAATTGATTGTCTGATACGTCTTCCGATACTGTGATTTTGACCCTGATTTTATGGTTTTTATTTTATGGCTTTATGCAAATGTCTGTTGAATATTTTTGTTTTGCGGAGATTGAGTGTGATGTGGTTTGAGATGCAGTCCAAGCACTTCAGGTTTTGTACAATTCACTCAACAGTCCCTCACAGCTAACTGCTTGGAAATCAAGTGGTGGTGATCCATGTGGAGAATCATGGAAGGGGATAACCTGCCAAGGTTCTGCTGTTGTTTCTATGTAAGTGTGTCTAATATATATATATAGTCAAACAGAGTTTTTCTTCGATCAGTACACTAAATTGGATTATAATATGTAACCTTGGTGTTTTGACAGTCAAATTTCTGGGCTAGGACTCACTGGGACAATGGGATACATGCTTGCAAGCCTTGGGTCACTAAGAACATTGTGTGGAATATATTAATCAATTTCCCTTCACGAGTGTATAATTATTGTACTTTGTTTGAACATTTGCTAATTCAGTTCTTTGTTTTTGATCTGATGTTTTCGTCAGAGATTTGAGTGGCAACAACATTCGTGATACGGTTCCATATCAATTACCACCCAACCTTACAAGCCTGTAATGTTTGATCTTTTCTGGACTTTTTGGTTTGTTTAGTGACACTTCAACTGAATTGTTCAATGTGCTGATTCTAATCCATTATACCATGCAGGAATATTGCAAACAACAACTTAAGTGGGAATCTTCCTTACTCTATTGCTAGCATGTTCTCTCTTAGTTATCTGTACGTGATTTTTCTATAGTGTACTGATTCTGTTTGTTACCATATTTCAGTCAATATACGATTCAATTGCTCTACGAGTTGTTGAACTTACAGTTTTTGGTTTCAGGAACACTAGCAGCAATTCACTTTCTCAATCTATTGGAGATATTTTTACGAATCTTACTGACCTTGCAACCTTGTAAGATATTGTCTTCTCTTTTTCTGACTGCTGTTAATTTTTAACCCCTGATAAGTTTGGACAGGACTGTCATATATTTGCATTGACATACCTTTGCTGAAGTGATATGTTGTTTTGACTTTTAATCTTAAAATTTTGCGTGGACATGCATGTTAACATAGGGATCTATCTCTCAACAACTTCAGTGGAGATCTTCCTAGTTCCTTCAGCTCATTGTCGAATCTTTCAACCCTGTCAGTGTATCAAAGTGCTACTTGTTTATTTTGTTGTTTCAGTTTATCTGGAAACTTCTTGTGATATGTGTTTTTTGGCAGTCATGTGCAGAACAATCAGTTAAGTGGTTCTCTTAATATTTTGGCTGGTTTGCCTTTGACTGATCTGTAAGTACATATTCTTATGTTGGACTTATCCAAAAACAGAAGTTCATATTCTTGTGTTCGGCCATGGTGTTTATTTCTACATTGTTTCTTACCTTTTAAATTTTCCACAGAAATGTTGCAAATAACCATTTTAATGGATGGATACCACAAGCGATCAGCTCTATCCCTAAATTTATGTAAGCTTATATGTCAAATTTTTTTTATGCTCCTTTTATGTTGCTATCCTTTGTATTTGGTCTGACATATCAGTTAAAAATTAAACAGATATAATGGAAATTCATTTGATAATGGTCCTGCTCCTCCTCCTCCACCTTACACCCCACCACCACCTGGTAAATCTCATAGTAATCGCACCAATTCTCCAAGTTCACGCACACCTCGGGGTTCTGATGGCCAATCATCCAATCCAGACAATGGAAATAAGAAGGGGTTAACAGCTGGACCTATCGTAGGCATTATTTTGGGTTCTTTGCTGGTGGTTATTTTGGCTGTGCTTGTACTTGTTTTTTGCACTCGAAGGGGAAGAAAGAAGGAAAATACTGGAACAACTTATATTGGGAGTCTTCCAGTTATCGCCGAGAAAGGTACACCATAATGCTTTTCACAAACAAAATTTTATTGGGAACTTCATCAGTCAGTGATACTAATCTAACTTTTGGGTAGGACGCTGTCCTTGATCCTAGATATGATTCTGAATATTCACAAGATTATTGTTGTATGATTTTTCCTTTTGGTACTTAGATAATCTTTGATTACTTTGTTTACTCCAACAAGTCGGTACTTATAAATCTATCATGCATAGAATCTTCACTGTCCAAAAGGATACCATACTCGGCAAGAATTGCATTCCACTCGGGCTTGCTGGGCAAATCTGATCTCATTGTAGAGCTCGGTCTAGTATCTAGATTATATACCTATTTTTGTTGCACCTACTTGCCTTTTCTCTATTGCTTATTTCACATTGTCTTGGCCTTCCTAATATTTTATAGTTAAACTATTCGCTCTTTTGCACGTGGGCACTCATTGATCTTGGATCAAACTGATCACGCCATAATAGAAAACTTCATTATTCTTATTCTTGATCAGTTCCATCTCTAGCTTTTACAGATGCAATCTTTACTCCTTCACACTGCTGCACTCCTTAATCTCGTTGTACATGCTCAAACAACCATATGCAGCTTATTCTCATCTTTCCTTTACCAGTACTTCCTATAGCTTTTGAAGGGTGTGCATGTTTCTTTTTCTTTTTTAATTAATGATAAGTGAAGGATGAGCATCTTTCTTAATTCATTATACATAATTTTCTGCTACTTGTTTACTGTACTTCAGCTGTTCCAAATAGGCTCTTCTTTATCGTAAACTATGACGTAGACATAAATCTAAAGGCTAGACCTTTGTCAGAGCTTTTGTTTTCAAGTATTGTTTGGGATGAGGTGAATCAATAAATCTATAATCAATTCTGTAAACAACAATCATATGAGGATCGTAAATGCCTCACTAAAGGATAGAGCCCAAGAATTTTCTTTCCTAAAATACCACATCAATAAATAAATCATGTTGGTTTGATAAGAATCTTTCACTACATATTAGAGTGGAATGATTTACATGGGAAAACAAATTCAATTTATGTCTGTGTTTCTTCTTATCCAACTGATGGAGATTCGTTCTATTGTAATCTACCAACTAAAGACATAATTTTCTGCCCTAATGCTGCGTGAAGCAGTTTATTGGCCTACCAAGAAACAAGAATGAGTTGATGGTGTTGACTGCTGAGACATGACCCGCCAACTTTCAGGCTTGTCTTATTATGTGATCATTCCAGTATTTATACCATGCTCATACTTCAATTAGATAAGTTGTGCTTCAAATAGCACAATATTGGCATACCAACAAACAAGCTCTTCAGCATGAGCGGAGCTCACTGTAGAGTGGGGGACCATTGTCCCTCCAATCTTTTATAATTATTATTTTCCAAAATGGCACTTTTCATTGTAATTCTTTTATATGGTATACCCAGTTTTAAAAATATGATACTTATAAGTCATAAAATAGTAAGATAAATAGTTGAGAGCTTTGAGTGTGCTCTAATTAGTTTATAGGAGCTGTAAGGTTTAAAGATTAATATCAGGAAGAGTGAGCTTTTTCCAGCAGGAAGTGGTGATAATGCAAGAGAGGTTGGCTTCCATTTTCGGTTGTAAAGTTGTTGCTTTCTCCAGTTCTTACCTGGGGTTGCCATTGGGTGCTACATACAAGTTTAAAGATTAATATCAGGAAGAGTGAGCTTTTTCCAGCAGGAAGTGGTGATAATGCAAGAGAGGTTGGCTTCCATTTTCGGTTGTAAAGTTGTTGCTTTCTCCAGTTCTTACCTGGGGTTGCCATTGGGTGCTACATACAAGTCTAAGGTGATTTGGATCTGGTGGTGGAGAGATTTGAATAGAGGCTAGCGGGGAAGAGAGGATACTTATCTAAAGGAAGTAGATTGGTGTTTATCAAGAGTACTCTCTTCAGCTGGCCAACCTACTTCATCTTCATGTCTCTTTTCCTTTTCCGGGTATAAAGAAGTTGCATAATGATGGGGATCACAAGTCAAGACTTTAATAAAGAATTCTTGTACTTATTATTTGGAGTTTTTATTATGTTTAATGTAAGAGTAATTCATGTAATTTATTTATTAGTGGGGATTTAGGACATTAATTAGTGATTATGAATTATTAATAAGAGCATTTTAGTCGTTTAGTACTTTTATTATTTCCCAAGTAATATTTAGGGTTTTGAATCTTTTTAAATAGTGATGTAATCCCTACAAGTCATTTAGATTACAGATTATTGATATTGAAATTGATTATTGTCATTCATAACCGTAGAGGTATTTTATTCATCTTTAGTGTTGATTCGTGGAGTTGATACACTTGAGAGACCCTAGAGATTTTAACGTGGAGTTTAAATTCTAGTTTATTTTTCATTAATTCTTCATCCTAAGTCTGTCCTATATCATTTTTGGTATTAGAGCTTAAGGTTTCTCTACTAATTTCTTAATTTTTGGAAGATCTTGGATTTGGGGAAGGGGAAAAAAAAGTTCATCCAAGTTGCTATTCATACGCCGGAATCACTGTTCATACGCCGGAATTACTGTTCATTGCGGTTGTTTACTGAGGAGGAAAAAAAAGAAAAAGATTTGCCTTGTTGCTTTAGTCAAGAAAAAAAAAGGAGAAGAAGAAGGTTGTTGTGGGGTTGTTTTGCCGCTGCTGTGTTGTGCTGTTGTGTTGTGCTACTCTTGCTCTGCCTCTTTAGGGAACAAGAGGAAGGTAATTGTTGGTTGATTTCGCAATCAATAAAACACACGCAAGTATACGCGGTCCACAAGTAATATAAGATAAGTAAAGTGTCGAACCCACGAGGAATTATGTTAAATAATTACCAAATATCAATCGCATGAAAAATTAATCTAATTTAAATAATGATAATATGATTTGTTTTTGTTGTTGATTAAAACTAAATAAAGACAATTTAGAAACAACGTTTTGTTAAACACGGATAAAATTCAAGGTAAGAAGATCTAAGATTACAATTTTCCCCAACTCTTCATTTAAACATCATACTCTCTCTTGTTTAGTAAATTAGAACATAAGAATTGTTATCCGAGAAGTCACTAGTATGTCTAAGCCTCTCTCGATGGTCAAATACGTATTCCCCATTACGGTGTATAGATATATCTCTATTCTACACACTAGCAAAATTCTCATATCAAGAACAATTAGTAAGGTGTATGTCACAAAACCTCATTAACTACTCCATTAATTACCAACTTTCGCAATGGAAATCATTAAACACGGATTCTCAATTGGATACATGTGGTATTTAGGTATATGTCTATCCTAAATACAATCAAATTATCAACCCTCAAGAATAATACATAAGACTCACGTCACATAATCTCATACATTATCCATAAAGAATATCCAACTTTCACATGAATTCATAACTAGGTCTCAACTTATACTTCCTCTCTCAATTCCATATAAGTTACCAAGGTAATTACGGGCCAAGCAATTAATCCTTAAGCAAAGGTTATGAACTCCAATTCATGTAATGACTAACTACCATTCAAAGAGAGAGCATTCAATTTAAACTACAAGTTGGGTTCCATTGCAATCTTAGAATAAAAAGTTTAGCTCATATTCAATCTTAATAACATCATAATCTGATTATAGTACATAGTTTGGAATTACAAAATAAGAATGAAGAACTAAAACATATGAAGATACACCCCTTTTGTGATGAGATTCCCGAATTGGTGTGGTGTAGTTCCTCTTCTCCAGCTCTTGTCTTCCTATTTCGTGCTCCTATCCTCCTTGAGTTGGTGAATTGCAGATAGAATCCTTCTTCTTCCTTGTTTGCTTAAGTCCCAAGAGAACTAGGGTTTCAAAATGATGTCCAATGGTATGTTCAATGATGTAGAATGATAGCCAATACCTCGCACAATAACTCCCTGTATGCCTGATAATTTCCTTCTCTCTCCTCATGTTACCGTTCCTGAAAATCCTCCCTTGGTGCGCCACTTCTGCAGAACAAGACAAAGCCAGCCGCACCTGCAAAACGACGGGCTCGCCCCGGCGAGAAAAATGGCCTGGGGAGATCGCCCCGGCGGGAGCTCGCCCCGACGAGAAATTAAGCCTGAGGGGCTCGCCCCGGCGAGAAATTTAGCCTGGGGAGCTCGCCGCGGCCAGATCCTCTTTTCTGCTGGAATTACCCTTTTGCCCCTGGAAGTGCTAATCTCTGCCATGGTTGTCCAAGGCTGCTTCCTACACAACAAAAGCATGAAACAAGTAAATAGGCACCAAAAATACCCAAAGTTAGCAAAGAATTGGGTTCAAAAGATATCTAATTCGTAGGTATAAAACCCACTCATCAAATACCCCCAAACTTAAGACTTTGCTTGTTCTCAAGCAAAAACAAAGGAAATGAAAAATACACAATGCAACTAATTAAATGAATGCAAATGCATGCGCTATAAGCCTAGAGCAGCCAAGATAAGGAAATCAAGCCTCAACAATCAGAAACAAGTAAACAACAACTCAACAATATGATTATCAGAAATGAAACCCGCACCAATTTCGCCAAATGTTTAACCCTTCTGTGTGTGTGGTTAGAATGTCAGAGTACGCAATGATCACAATTCGATTTAAGAACTACAATGCTCAAAAGAAGATAAAACAGTCAATAACCAACTACTAGCATCTCACATGCTCACTAGCTTTTATTTTCACACTCTATTTAGCTATATTCTATAACAATCACCGAGTGCGTTTTACGCTCCATCTCGATGATAGTTTTATTTACATCTAGATCTGTGCAATGTCTATCTTCATTAGGCTTTTCAATGTTATCCATGTAGTAAACTTTCCACCGATGACTCCCAAACCAGATGGTTTTAGGGCACCAAGCGTAGAAACGCTCCAAAGGGCTTACTTGTTCGAATGACAAAGGCCACAAAGATAAACTAGTCAAGATTTGCTCATATCTGTCTATACTACATTTTCAATTATTACCAGCATTCAAGACAGACATCGAAGCAGTATATAAGCATATCAATTTTTTTTTTTTTTTCAAGATGGCTATCCTATCTTTTAATGAGCAACAGTTTTAGAGAGTTGAACTTAAAATCTCACGTACTCAACAACATTGATATGTGCATTAGGAACTAAAAGGGTTAAAAATTTAACGGAATCAGGCACAAGTTAACATTTCTAATATAGCAATTTAGATCCACAATACTGAATACATTAAACAGTGATCACCATGTCATCATCGGCCTTTCCTTAAATGCACTGCTCATAAGCTTCTAAATGCAGTTCTATAAGATACTATATAAAAATAAACACTAAAGAAAAGCAGACGATGAATATGTACAATAATCATCAAGCAAATGACAATAACAGTAATAATCATTAATAGCAAGAAAAGTCATTTTGATGATACACCTCAAATATATTGGATTCCCAATTGATTTGCTCTGTTGAATTGTTAAATATTGGATTCCCAATTGAGTTTGTGTTGGCTCAATTGGAGGTTGGGATATATATATTTTGTGCATACAGTGAGCTTCTTGCAGGAATTTGGGATTTGAGTAAAATTCAAGTTTGGGGGAACTAGTTTTACACAGTTTCTGCCAAGTGCACATCAGGTGCTTGGTTCAGTTTCAAAAGGAAATTCAGTCCAGTTGTTACCATGCCTCCAAAGAGATTCCGTAGTGAGAGCTCCGCCTCCGCACCACCCCGACAGTATGACCACAGCAAATTCATTAGTGCTGAGGCAGCCGACAGATTTGACGAGTTCATCACGGTTAAAGCTCTAACTTTCGAGCGGGGCCTCAGGCCAGAAAAGGGTGTTGATGGGGAGATCTGGGAGCAGATTGATGAGAGGGTTTGGGATACCTTCACGCACTACCCCGACCCGACGGTTGTTCCTGTGGTACAGGAATTCTACGCTAATGCTCAGGACAGACAGCCGTTTAGGGCCACAGTCAGGGGGAGGAGAGTACCTTTCAGTGCACATGCCATTAATAACTACTATAACCTGGTGCCACCTGACGTGTGCCAGTACACAGAGTTCATTCGCTCTCAGCCGGATTTGATAAGATTGTGACAGATTTGTGCAAGCCAGGCACCACATGGATCACTAAAAGAGACAGAGGCGCCTCTCTCTTCCCCAGCAAAGACCTCAACTTATATGGAAAGATTTGGTACGCATTCCTGAGTGCCAAGCTCATGCTATCCCAGCACGTGAGCGATGTTTCGAAGGACAAGGCAGCGTTGCTATACGCTATTGTCATGGACTTCACGATTGATGTAGGAAACATCATCGAGGGTAGTATCCGCCGGCTCCTGAGGGGTAATGTTCAGGGCGGATTACCTCACCCCTCCCTCATTTGCGGATTATGCAGGCAGACGGGGGTACAGTGGCGAGATGATGAGGTAACACAACAGCCATCACAGATCCTCGACCACAGACTGATTGCGAGGTACAAAGTATGGGATGGAGCCGAGTCATATCCCCGAGGCCGAGGCTTTATCATTGTGGCTACTTCCGAGGATGAGGAGGATGATGCTCAGTTGCCTGCCAGTTCATCGTAGCCTAAGGCAAAGTTCAGCTCTAAGATCCGCAGCCTCCAGTTGCTTATAGACAGACGAGCCAAGAGGCTAGAGAGGCAGAATCAGCGCATAGCAGAGAGGCAGGAGCACATGTGGAACTACACCACTAGCTTCAACGCGGTTCTAGCAGCACAGTACCCGAATGCAGCTCCACTTCCTTTCCCTGTGCCTACACCGCTACCTCCTTTTCCACCATCCGACTCTGACGTCGAGGAGGTGGAGGACCACCCCGTCGATTGATATCCAAGGGAAGTCCTCAGTTCTTCATTTCTTTATCTTTTCTATAATGAGGACATTGTTTATTTCAAGTTAGGGGGTGTTTTGAGTTTTTAGTTATAGTATTTTAGCATATTGCATTTAGTTGTAGTTTTTGCATCCATGTAGTGTGTTTCAAATCCAAAAAAAAAAAATGGTGCACCAGCCGGGAACAATGTCATTGTAGAAAAGATAAAGAAATGAAGACCTGAGGACTTCCCTTGGATATCAATCGACGGGGTGGTCCTCCACCTCCTCGACGTCAGAGTCGGATGGTGGAAAAGGAGGTAGCGGTGTAGGCACAGGGAAAGGAAGTGGAGCTGCATTCGGGTACTGTGCTGCTAGAACCGCGTTGAAGCTAGTGGTGTAGTTCCACATGTGCTCCTGCCTCTCTGCTATGCGCTGATTCTGCCTCTCTAGCCTCTTGGCTCGTCTGTCTATAAGCAACTGGAGGCTGCGGATCTGAGAGCTGAACTTTGCCTTAGGCTACGATGAACTGGCAGGCAACTGAGCATCATCCTCCTCATCCTCGGAAGTAGCCACAATGATAAAGCCTCGGCCTCGGGGATGTGACTCGGCTCCATCCCATAATTTGTACCTCGTAATCAGTCTGTGGTCGAGGATCTGTGATGGCTGCTGTGTTACCTCATCATCTCGCCACTGTACCCCCGCCTGCCTGCATAATCCGCAAATGAGGGAGGGGTGAGGTAATCCGCCCTGAACATTACCCCTCAGGAGCCGGCGGATACTACCCTCGATGATGTTTCCTACATCAATCGTGAAGTCCATGACAATAGCGTATAGCAACGCTGCCTTGTCCTTCGAAACATCGCTCACGTGCTGGGATAGCATGAGCTTGGCACTCAGGAATGCGTACCAAATCTTTCCATATAAGTTGAGGTCCTTGCTGGGGAAGAGAGAGGCGCCTCTGTCTCTTTTAGTGATCCATGTGGTGCCTGGCTTGCACAAATCTGTCACAATCTTATCAAATCCGGCTGAGAGCGAATGAACTCTGTGTACTGGCACACGTCAGGTGGCACCAGGTTATAGTAGTTATTAATGGCATGTGCACTGAAAGGTACTCTCCTCCCCCTGACTGTGGCCTCAAACGGCTGTCTGTCCTGAGCATTAGCGTAGAATTCCTGTACCACAGGAACAACCGTCGGGTCGGGGTAGTGCGTGAAGGTATCCCAAACCCTCTCATCAATCTGCTCCCAGATCTCCCCATCAACACCCTTTTCTGGCCTGAGGCCCCGCTCGAAAGTTAGAGCTTTACCCGTGATGAACTCGTCAAATCTGTCGGCTGCCTCAGCACTAATGAATTTGTTGTGGTCATACTGTCGGGGTGGTGCGGAGGCGGAGCTCTCACTACGGAATCTCTTTGGAGGCATGGTAACAACTGGACTGAATTTCCTTTTGAAACTGAACCAAGCACCTGCTGTGCACTTAGCAGAAACTGTGTAAAACTAGTTCCCCCAAACTTGAATTTTACTCAAATCCCAAATTCCTGCAAGAAGCTCTCTGTATGCACAAAATATATATATCCCAACCTCCAATTAAGCCAACACAAACTCAATTGGGAATCCAATATTTAACAATTCAACAGAGCAAATGAATGGCAGTTCAAGCTAATCAACACAGATAAACCCAACTCGGCTTAATGTACTCAATTATAACCCAATTAAATTCTCAGATGCAATGTGGATCAAAATCAACAAAACTAAAGCAATTACAGTGAGAAATCAACCCTCAGTTGAAATACCTCAGTTGGTGGGTTCGAAGAAGGTAGAGCCCTTTTGCTTGAATTTGCCAAATTGTAGCCTTAAGCCAAAATGAGGTGTATTGGGACTGAGTACTAGCCCCAATTTTGCAAATTAATTGACCAATTGCGAGTGGCTTCAATGGTGGTGACTGTAATGGTGGGATTGACTGTAAACCCTAACTGGAAAGAAATTAACGTGAAAAAAGGGGTCGCCAATCCTTTATGAAGTTGAAATCGAGAGTGGGTTGGTGCTAGGGTTGGATTTCGAGTGGTTTGGGACGGGTTGGGAGTGTTGGCTACTAGGTTGCAGAAGGTGGGTATGAAGAAAGATGGAAAAAATTCGAACGGGAGGAAGTTTTTAAGTTCAGCAAATCCGCGTCTCTCGCCGGGGCGAGAGATTTCTTCACGTTTTTCTCGCCGAGGCGAGATCTCGCCGGGGAGAGAGATCCCAAGCCAAAATCCTCGCCGCGGCGAGCTCACCTGCTGAAGCAAAATTTGATTTTTTGAAATTTTAAGACAGGGACCATGTTTAATATCACTCCCCTGTATCCTTGCAACCTACAAAACACATATTAGGAACATAGGGCCAAAAATGACTCTCGAAAGCGACTCGACGCTGAAAATCCTCAACTAACACACAACACACTAAATATGAAAAACTTAAAAACTAACTACTATGAAAAATGCAGTAAATAAGACACAAACTGAACATAAAGGATACGGAAAATGGTGGGTTGCCTCCCACCGAGCGCTTGGTTTAGAGTCCTCGGCCCGACTTTTCATTGCATCAAGCTTGATCGGCTAGAGTGACTGAGGTTTTCTGGCGATCGAAGCCTCCACCCCAATAATGCTTAAGCCGCTGGCCGTTGACTTTGAATGATTCCTCCGGATTATTACCATAAACTTCCACAGCCCCGCGAGGAAATGCGTGCTTGACAAAGAAAGGCCCCGATCAACGTGACTTGAGCTTTCCTGGAAAAAGCCTCAATCTAGAGTTGTATAGCAATACTGCTTGGCCAGGCTCGAATTTTCTGTCAACAATTTTCTTATCATGCCATTTTTTTACCTTCTCCTTGTACAATTTTGAATTCTCATAAGCTTGCAGTCGGAACTCATCCAATTCATTGAGCTGAAGAAGCCTTTTCTCTCCTGCAGCTGTGAGATCAAAATTCATCTTTCTTATGGCCCAGAACGCCTTATGCTCAAGTTCAACTGGGAGATGACATGCCTTGCCATAAACTAACTGGTATGGTGACATACCAATGGGTGTTTTGTAAGCCGTTCTGTACGCCCAAAGTGCATCATCCAGCTTTGTTGACCAATCTTTTCTTGTGGGATTGACGATTTTTTCCAGAATTTTCTTCACTTCTCTGTTAGAAACCTCAGCTTGTCCATTGGTCTGGGGGTGATATGCAGTAGCAATTCTATGATTGACCCCATATTTTCCCAATAGGGCTGCAAAGTGCTTATTGCAAAAATGACTCCCTTCATCACTGATCATGGCCCTTGGAGTACCGAACCTTGTGAAGATATTCTTTTGAAGAAATTTCAGCACTACCTTGGAGTCATTAGTAGGCAATGCAGCTGCCTCCACCCATTTGGATACATAATCTACTGCCAAGAGAATGTATAGATTGTTGAAAGAGGGCGGGAATGGTCCCATGAAGTCTATACCCCAAACATCAAAGATTTCAACCTCAAGGATCATGTTCAAAGGCATTTCATGTCGTTTAGAGATGTTCTCCACTCGTTGACATCTATCACATCTTAGAACAAACTGATGAGCATCTTTAAACAAAGTTGGCCAGAAGAACCCTGCTTGCAACACCCTAGTAGCCGTCTTTTCACCCCCGTAATGACCTCCATATAACGAATCATGACAGTGATGAAGAATGCTCTCAACCTCACTTTGTGGAACACACCTTCGAATCATTTGGTCCACGCAATGTTTGAACAAATACGGCTCATCCCACATATACCTCTTCACGTCATGAAAAAACTTTTTCTTTTGCTGCCACGACAAGTCTGGGGGGAGTGTGTTACTAACCAAGTAGTTAGCAAAATCAGCATACCATGGAATTTCGCCTTGAACCACAAACAACTGTTCATCCGGGAAAGACTCATTGATTAGAACTTTGTCTTCCTTATCATGACCCGGATTTTCCAATCTAGATAGATGGTCGGCTACTTGGTTTTCAGTCTCCTTTTTGTCCCGAATTTCTAAGTCAAACTCCTGCAGCAATAAGATCCATCTAATCAATCTCGGTTTAGCATCTTTCTTTGCAATTAGATACCGAATAGCTGAATGATCCGTGAATACAACCACCCTTGTTTCGATCAAGTAAGATCGAAACTTGTCAAAAGCATAAACTACCGCAAGCAACTCCTTCTCGGTAGTGGTGTAGTTGAGCTGTGCATCAGTTAAGGTTTTGCTGGTGTAGTAAATGGCATGAAAAACCTTCTCCTTGCGCTGTCCCAAAACAGCCCCAACCGCATAATCACTGGCATCACACATCAATTCAAAAGGCTTTGACCAATCCGGAGCAACTATCACTGGTGCGACGGTCAATTTCTTCTTTAAAAGCTCAAATGCGATCAAACACTCATCATCAAACTTGAACGACACATCTTTCTCTAGTAAACTGCATAATAAAGGCTTTGAGATCTTAGAGAAGTCCTTTATGAATCTTCGGTAAAACCCCGCATGTCCTAGAAAACTGCGAATACCCTTCACTGAGGTTGGTGGAGGTAAATTTTCAATTGTTTCAAGTTTTGCTATATCCACCTCAAGACCTTTGGATGACACTTTATGCCCAAGTATGATCCCCTCTTGCACCATGAAGTGACATTTTTCCCAGTTGAGCACTAGATTAGTTTCCACACATCTCTTCAGTATTAGAACTAGATTTTCCAAGCAGTTGTCAAATGAGTCACCAAACACTGAGAAGTCATCCATGAAAACTTCTACATTGCGTTCTACCAAATCCGAGAAAATAGCCATCATGCACCTTTGAAAAGTGGCCGGTGCATTACACAATCCGAATGAGACCCTTCTAAAAGCAAAAGTGCCAAATAGACATGTGAATGTGGTCTTTTCTTGGTCCTCTGGAGCTATAGCAATCTGATTATAGCCCGAATATCCATCCAACAAGCAATAGTACTCATGCCCAGCCAGTCTATCCAACATTTGATCAATGAAGGGTAATGGAAAGTGATCCTTTCGGGTTGCTTTGTTAAGCCTCTTGTAATCCATGCACACCCTCCAACCGGTCACTGTCCTTGTTGGAATTAACTCATTATTTTCATTGGCCACCACAGTCATACCCCCTTTCTTGGGTACACACTGAACTGGACTTACCCAAGCACTGTCAGAAATGGGATAAATTATTCCAGCATCTAACCACTTCAAAATCTCTTTCTTCACCACCTCTTTCATGATTGGGTTGAGTCTCCTTTGATGTTCCACAGTTGGTTTACTATCATCCTCCATCAATATTTTGTGCATACAGTATGATGGGCTTATTCCCTTGATGTCGGCGATGGTCCATCCAATAGCAGATTTGTACTCTCTAAGAACTCGTAACAACTTGCTTTCCTGAAACTCGTTAAGCACAGATGCAATAATAACAGGTAAAGTAGCTGATTCGCCCAAAAATGCATACTTGAGATGATTAGGCGAGACATCTCGAGAGATGGTCTCAACCGATCTGTAGCATTCTCAGCATGCTCTAGAGATTCAAACGGGATTTGAAACTTGCTTCCCCGTGGCACTGTATCCAAAATCTGTAGATACTCAACCAAATCTGGATCACCCATGTCAAACTCTGCCAGAAGTGTAGTCTCTAATGGATCATTGTTTAACACATTCAGAAACTCATCATTTACAGCTCGCTCGATCACATCCACCTGAAAACATTCTTCCTCATCCGAAGGGAATTTCATAGCCTTAAATACATTGAAGGTGACTTCTTGATCCTGAACCCTCATAGTGAGCTCTCCCTTTTGCACATCGATTAAAGTTCTCCCAGTGGCTAAAAATGGTCTCCCAAGAATAATAGGAATGTTTTTATCTTCCTCAAAATCTAAGATGATAAAATCAGCCGGGAAGATGAACTTATCCACCTTAACAAGAATGTCTTCAACAATTCCCCTTGGGTACGTAACCGACCTATCGGCAAGCTGAAGGGAAATGTTTGTTGGCTTTGGTGCAGGTAGTCCCAACTGAGTATACATAGATAATGGCATGAGATTAATGCTGGCACCTAAGTCACACAAACATTTGTTGAATGAGAGGCTACCAATAGTACACGGTATAGTGAAACTGCCTGGGTCCTTCAACTTGGGCGGTAGCTTTCTTTGCAACACTGCGCTACATTCCTCCGTCAAAGCCACTGTTTCAAAGTCATTTAACCTTTTCTTCCTAGATAGAATTCCCTTCATAAATTTGGCATAGCTCGACATCTGTTCTAAGGCCTCTGCAAAAGGAATGTTAATTTGTAGCTTCTTAAAGACCTCCAGGAATTTGGCAAACTGTTTATCTAACTTATGCTTTTGCAGTCTTTGCGGGAAAGGCATTAGTGGAGATGCTTTCGGTGCAGGAACAACACTAGGTTTATCTGTGGTATCTCTCTGTTCCGACTCAGGTGGTACACTGCTGTCCATTTCCTTAGAAAAATCTGCATCATTCAAGTCCGGAGGAGAGCATGAGTGGGCTGCCCCCTTTTGCAATTCAGGCTCCTGTAAGGTTTGTTTTCCACTTCTGAGTGTTACTGCCTGACATTCCTCTTTCCCATCTTTCCTTGGATTAGTTTTTGTGTTACTAGGAAGAGATCCCTGGGGTCTATTTGACATAGAACTAGCCATTTGCCCAATTTGATTTTCTAAAGCTTTGAGTGCTGCTGCTTGGTTCTTTATCATCACATCCTGGTTAGCTATGTGTTTCAAAATCAACTCTTCAAAATCTGATTTTCTCTCTGGTTGTGAAGTCTGAGCTACATGATGTTGTGGCTGATTTTGGAACCCTGGTGGATGGTGTGGTTTTGGAGCTTGCTGAAAATTTTGATTGTTGCTCCATGAGAAGTTAGGATGGTTCCTATTTCCAGCATTGTAAGTGTTTTGGTACTGATTTGGTTGTCTCTGGTAGCTACTTACAAACTGAACTGCCTCGTGGTCAAATGGGCATAGGTCGTTGGCATGTGTCCCTGCACATAATTCACAAACAAGAGCCACCTGCTGCACTTTTGAATCAGTCAAGGAATCAAGTTTCTTTGACATTGCTGCCATCTGCGCTGCTAAGGACGTGATGATATCCACCTCTAATACTCCGGCTACCTTTGGTTGACTCATTCTAGAAGTTGGCCATTGGTAATTATTTGCAGCCATGACCTCCAATAAATCAAGTGCTTCTCCATAATTTTTAGCCATGAAAGATCCTCCCGCAGCTGCATCTATGCAAGACCGATTGTGAGATCCCAATCCATTGTAGAAGGTATTCAATTGCATCCATGGGAGGAATCCATGATGTGGGCATCTTCGAAGCAAATCTTTAAATCTTTCCCAAGCTTCATACAATGATTCTCCATGATGTTGTTCAAAGGTTGCAATTTCATTTCTCAATCTAGCAGATTTTGCAGGAGGGAAGAACTTCGCCAAAAATTTCTGTGCTAAGTCTGACCATGTAGTGATGGATCTCGGTGGTAATGAGTGAAGCCAACCCTTAGCTTTGTCTCTCAAAGTGAACGGAAAAAGTCTAAGTCTCAAAGCATCATCCGTCACTCCATTAAATTTGAAAGTATCACATATCTCAATAAAGCTCAACAAATGCTCATTAGGGTTGTCATTAGCCAAACCCCCAAACTGTAACGAGTTTTGCACCATTTGTATTGTTCCCGGTTTAATTTCAAAGGCATTTGCAGTTATTGCCGGCCTTGTGATACTAGACTGTAAATCACTTATCTGCGGCGTTACATAGTCTCTCAATGCTTTTGTTCCTCTGCCGCCACAGTTTCTTGATTGTTAGACCCCCTGATTCTTTCTCTTCTTAGTCTTCGGGTATTTCTCTCGATCTCGGGATCGTACGGAAATAACTCAAGACTTTGTGATCGGCGCATACAAATCAAGAGTACCTACACAATCAAATGAAAAATTAAATACAAGTCTAAATTAAGATTAATTCGACTATAATCAATATTGGTAAAATTATTGTAAAATAATTCCCCGACAACGGCGCCAAAAACTTGTTGGTTGATTTCGCAATCAATAAAACACACGCAAGTATACACGGTCCACAAGTAATATAAGATAAGTAAAGTGTCGAACCCACGAGGAATTATGTTAAATAATTACCAAATATCAATCGCATGAAAAATTAATCTAATTTAAACAATGATAATATGATTTGTTTTTGTTGTTGATTAAAACTAAATAAAGACAATTTAGAAACAACGTTTTGTTAAACACGGATAAAATTCAAGGTAAGAAGATCTAAGATTACAATTTCCCCCAACTCTTCATTTAAACATCATACTCTCTCTTGTTTAGTAAATTAGAACATAAGAATTGTTATCCGAGAAGTCACTAGTATGTCTAAGCCTCTCTCGATGGTCAAATACGTATTCCCCATTACGGTGTATAGATATATCTCTATTCTACACACTAGCAAGATTCTCATATCAAGAACAATTAGTAAGGTGTATGTCACAAAACCTCATTAACTACTCCATCAATTACCAATTTTCGCAATAGAAATCATTAAACACGGATTCTCAATTGGATACATGTGGTATTTAGGTATATGTCTATCCTAAATACAATCAAATTATCAACCCTCAAGAATAATACATAAGACTCACGTCACATAATCTCATACATTATCCATAAAGAATATCCAACTTTCACATGAATTCATAACTAGGTCTCAACTTATACTTCCTCTCTCAATTCCATATAAGTTACCAAGGTAATTACAGGCCAAACAATTAATCCTTAAGCAAAGGTTATGAACTCCAATTCATGTAATGACTAACTACCATTCAAAGAGAGAGCATTCAATTTAAACTACAAGTTGGGTTCCATTGCAATCTTAGAATAAAAAGTTTAGCTCATATTCAATCTCAATAACATCATAATTTGATTATAGTACATGGTTTGGAATTACAAAATAAGAATGAAGAACTAAAACATATGAAGATACACCCCTTTTGTGATGAGATTCCCGAATTGGTGTGGTGTAGTTCCTCTTCTCCAGCTCTTGTCTTCCTATTTCGTGCTCCTATCCTCCTTGAGTTGGTGAATTGCAGATAGAATCCTTCTTCTTCCTCGTTTGCTTAGGTCCCAAGAGAACTAGGGTTTCAAAATGATGTCCAATGGTATGTTCAATGATGTAGAATGATAGCCAATACCTCGCACAATAACTCCCTGTATGCCTGATAATTTCCTTCTCTCTCCTCATGTTACCGTTCCTGAAAATCCTCCCTTGGTGCGCCACTTCTGCAGAACAAGACAAAGCCAGTCGCACCTGCAAAACGACGGGCTCGCCCCGGCGAGAAAAATGGCCTGGGGAGCTCGCCCCGACGAGAAATTAAGCCTGGGGGGCTCGCCCCGGCGAGAAATTTAGCCTGGGGAGCTCGCCGCGGCGAGATCCTCTTTCCTGCTGGAATTACCCTTTTGCCCCTGGAAGTGCTAATCTCTGCCACGGTTGTCCAAGGCTGCTTCCTACACAACAAAAGCATGAAACAAGTAAATAGGCACCAGAAATACCCAAAGATAGCAAAGAATTGGGTTCAAAAGATATCTAATTCGTAGGTATAAAACCCACTCATCAGTAATCCTAATTTAAGTTACGCCTCTCTTGCCAAATAACAAGTCAGCCCCATTAATTAATTAAATCCATTTGTTTTACCAGACTCATAAAATAATCGTCGGCCCATATTTATTGTTTTAAACCAACCCAATTTCATATTTATTTTTAACTCATACAATCCTTTTACCAGGCCCAAGCCCACACCAACCCACTAAAAACAAGCATATATATATATATATATATTTTTTTTTTCTCCATTGAACATCCACCCCATGCATGTCTCATAAGAACCACTAAATTTTCAGCCTTTACAATTCAGCTCTTGTTTTAATTTTCTTTTCAGTAAGGGCGCTGAGTCGAAAAAAAGAAGAAGAAAAAAAGTACTCTCTTCGTTCCCAAAATGATGATTAAGTGGTAAAAAATTTTGTCCTCAAAAGTATGACAAAAGTACTACATAAATTTTTATTTGGACAAATTTACCCTCGACTTACTATCATATTATACTTACCTCAATACTCAATCACTCATATCACTAATTCTCTCTCTATCCAAAACCCAATTAAATATATTAACCCATACAAATATCAACACAATACTCGAGGACAAGGGTAGATTGAGAAAAAATATATACTCTTTCTTAATTTTTTCGCTACTTTAATTTGTGTGAAAATTGTACTTTCATCATCCTTTTGGGGACAGAGGGAGTAACTATTATTTTATTTTTGTAACCCATTATCCCAATGTCTCGAGCCACTAAAGAATTGATTGCCTAAGCAAAAACGTATATTTGGTTTCTTGACGATGAAAGTGATCGAATACACTATCTTATTAATACATGTGGTCATAAATATTTGAAACCTAAACAAGAAGAGCTTAGATGGGATATGATTGATGTACAAGGCAGACTCGGAAAATTGCAACGTCAATATCAAGATGAACAAAGAAAAGCTGAAGCAAGAAGACGTCAACAAGCTAAAGCAAAAGAACTTCAAAAGGCTACACATGAAATTGTTCCTATATGTTCTTCTATAAAAGATGAAATCTCTTTTATAAAAGATGACATCCCTTCTATGAAAGATGGCCTTATTGACTTGCTGACACATTCGATCAGAGAAAAAGAAAGAGGATGTTGTTACAGACACTTGTGCTGCCATCGATCTTGTTTCTCGGCCATGTGATGTGTCGATTAATGTGGAAGTTCCTGAAGCTCTACATGTTGAGAAAGAGATTATATGTCACCCGCAAATTGAGGACGACATTGAAATTGCTTTTGAGTTGTTTGTCAACGAAGAGAAGATAGTTTGCGAAGTTGATCCAGTCCAAGTTGATAATGTTGAGTTCGTTATTTCGAAAAATTACTTCTCAACACCTTTGAATACAAAAGGGACGCTTTCACTAATTCTCTTCCCGAAATTGTTTGAGCCTTATCGTGTGAAGATGGTGTCAAAGGTGTTCCAAAATGTTCTTTCGGTGCATAGGAGTTCATGGATTATTCTATCATGTTATAAAACTTGAGGTTGAGTTTTCTCCAATAAGGGGAGAATGATGGGGATTACAAGTCAAGACTTTAACAAAGAATTCTTGTATTTATTATTTGGAGTTTTTATTATGTTTAATGTAAGAGTAATTGGTGTAATTTATTTACTAATGGGGATTTAGGAATTATTAATAAGGGTATTTTAGTTGTTTAGTACTTTTATTATTTCCTAAGTAATATTAGAATTTTGAGTCTCTTAAATAGTGATGTAATCCCCACAAGTCATTTAGACTACAAACTATTGATATTGAAAGTGATTATTATCATTCATACCATTGAGGTATTTTATTCATACCGTAGAGGTATCCTACCGTAGAGGTATTTTATTCATCTTTAGTGTTGATTTGTGGAGTTGATACACTTGAGAGACCCTAGAGATTTAAACGTGGAGTTTAAATCCTAGTTTATTTTCCATTAATTCTTCATCTTAAATTTGTCCTACATCACATAAGCTTAAACAAGATTTTTTATGGAGAGGGGATGAGGAAGGAGAAAAGTATAACCTAGTTAATTGGAAACAGATTTGTACTTTGGTTTGTGATGGTGGTTTGAAAATGTGAGATGTGGGCCTTATCAACCAGGTTATGTTAGGTAAGTGGCTGTGGATATTCTTGGAGGAGGATTCGTTCGCTGTTTTGGAGTGGAGGAGGGGAGCCTTCGGCCTGGAAATGGGGCTTTTCGTCTGGAGATGGAGTTTAGAAAGCCATTAATTTAGGCTTGAGTTCTTGAAATACATTTCGTAGGAAACAGGTAATGGTAGGAACATTCGCGCGGATAAGTGGTGTCAGGTGTGGTGAGATTCCTCTGGCAGAACGGTTTCCAATTTAGTTAGCATTGCGAGGGATCGTAAGGCTACAATTGCAGATTATTATACAAAGGTTGAGGTTATATGGGAGTGGCAGCCGCAGTTTAGGTGGAACTTTATAATTGGGAATTTGGGTTTGGGGGGGGGGGGTAGTTTGGTTGTTGGTAGTTGTAGAGGGGAAAGAATTGTGAGAGGGGCAGGAGGATCTTGTGCGATAGAGGGAGCACAACAGCAGGTGCTTCTCGGTCCGTTCTACTTCAGAATTTTGCAAAGAGTTGGTGATAACAGGTTCTTGGAGAGTTGGGCCCTCTAAAAGTGGCTTTTGTTTTTGCTTGGACAGCGGCTGTGGGCGTGATCCTCTCTCAAAACATCCTTTAAAGGAGGGGCTACGTCTTGCTAGTAGGTGCGTTATGTGTGGCTGTGACAAAGAAACAGTTTGACCACCTTTTACTCCATTGCGCTAGAAGTCTGTGGATTGTTGTTTTCTCTTTATGTGGTATCTCGTGGGTGATGCCGATGAAAGTTTGTGAGATGCTTCAGGCGTAGAGTGGGGCAAAAATTAGAAAGGATTGGAGGAGAAGGCGGGACTTGATTCCATACAGCATTTGGTGGACTGTTTTTAAGGAGAGGAACAATCTCTACTCTGAAGGCTTTGAGAAAACTTCTTGTTCATTTCGATTTCTTTTCCTATGCTTTCTTTTCCTCTGGCTCCATAAGTTCAATGGTACATTTTGTAGACTTTGAGAAAGTCTTGATTTTTCTTTAGCTGAGCACAGGGTTTTGTATACTATTTGGCTCTTTTAGTGAAATTATTTACTTATCAAAGAAAATAGTCAAAGATAAATATCCTAACTTATATAACAGTAAAAAAAGTAAGTACTCTATTTTGACAATGTTCATTTGTCTAATTTATATTTCTGTCACTGACAGAAAATGTTTGAGGTTCCCCTCATTTGAAATGTCTGGCTCTGCCACCGCTTTTTAGTATTTAATATTTACCAATATTATAGTGCTTTAGCTTTCATGCGGGTAAGAAACATGATCAGTGGCCATTTAAAGATTTTGTGTTTTATAATTTGACTTGAACTGAACAAATTCAATTGGTTGTGTAATACACTGAAGAATCAGATTGTCAGTTGGACATAGCTAATAATATTCTGAATATTCATCTTATAGTTGTTAAATGTTTTAATTGGTCAGATAGAACTGAAAGCTTGTGTTATGCTTTGTTTTGTAGTGAATACCGAGGTACAAGAGCATAGAATAAAACCCACCGCAACTGTAGCAGATTTGAGGCCCCCTCCTTCAGAAAACTTGGTGATTGAAGGGATGCAAGGGAAAAATGGATCTGCAAAGAGAGTCAAATCACCTATAACTGCTACTTCTTACAGTGTTGCTGCTCTACAAACAGCAACAAACAGCTTCAGTCAAGAAAATCTTATTGGTGAAGGTTCCCTTGGTCGTGTTTATAGAGCAGAGTTCCCCAATGGGAAGGTATTTTTTCCTTTTGTTGTTCTTATAGTGTCTGAATCTACATCCTAAATCTTTATGTTCAAGTAGCAACTCATTGAGATATTCTTGTCATCGAAAACTCGTAAATGGACGCCAGTAAGGCTATATATTGGTGGCTGACATTCCCTTCCCCAAGTTTTGAGCTGGAGAATTGAGAAGTGAGAGAAAGCATTTTACTCTCTAAGCAATTCTACTATAAGATCCAAACAATTTATGCTAATAACGTTGGATGTGGATAACTTTGTGTACCTTTTTTTCGATTAAAAAGGGCTTATTTTCTGAATCAACAATGCTTAATCTACAAACATACAAGGGAAACTGAGCATGTTGATTAGTTAATTGCAAAGTTACTCATTGCAACACAATGCTTCCAGCTGTTTTTGATATGTGACTTGTGTTATTCCATCCTGTTGAAACGAAGAACATATATTCTACTAATATATGCTAATTGCCTTTTATTATTACCTCAGCGTCATGATTTTGGTCTTCGCACCTTCAAGTTTTGTCTTCAACTTAAGCCACAAGTTCAACTTTTCGCAGATTTATAGTTAAGCACAATTACTAAGCAAGTAGATGCTTAGGGCAATAAAGAGTATGAATCATGATCTTATTGGAGTTTGAAGTTTCCCTCCCTCCCAATTGCCACTGCTGGTTTCTAGAAATTACTCGTTCATAATGTTTCGCACTGATATGTACTGTTCCATTCATGAGTTTTTTTTGATGCTATATATCTATTGAGTGGTTGCTCTTTTTTTCTTGAGCCAAGTGTTTAATGTTAATCCCTTGCTGTGAGCTTCTTCAGTTCTAAGAAACCCTTTCCCCCCTGCACACATGATCGTAGGGAATGGAAATGATAATTTGATAATTTTTAATAATGTTGTTTCTCTAGATAATGGCCATTAAGAAGATTGACAATGCAGCATTGTCATTGCAAGAGGAAGATAATTTTCTTGAAGCTGTTTCAAATATGTCACGCCTTAGGCACCCAAACATCGTTCCACTGGCAGGTTATTGTGCAGAACATGGTCAACGTCTTCTCGTTCATGATTATATAGGAAACGGTAGCTTGCAAGATATGCTGTACTTCTCGGATGATAGGAGCAATATGTTGACATGGAATGCGCGTGTTAGAGTAGCACTTGGCACAGCTCGAGCTCTTGAGTATGTCATGTGTATGAAATTTTTAAGTCCCTCTCAATCAGACACACAGGTATCCATCCTGATCAGCATCTCTTTCTCTCAGGTACTTGCATGAAGTGTGCCTTCCTTCTGTCGTTCATAGAAACTTAAAGTCGGCAAACATTCTACTTGATGAAGAACTCAACCCCCACTTGTCAGACTGTGGCTTAGCAGCTTTGAACCCAAATACTGAGCGACAGGTAAGTTTGTGGAACTGTTAACATTTCTAACTTAGCTGCAGTGTGCTTCCGTACTTGGGGATCTCAATCTTGAATAGGTCTGCATCACGAAAATAGTAGTCCTTCCATTCCAAAATGAGAGTGAAAATGAATGTTAAAGTGCTCAAAGAAAGTTTGACTTTGACCTAATCTATGCCTAAGATAAAAACTTAAATATAAGAATATTTGGTATATTGATTTGAAGTGGACTCCATTTGGGATGTCCTATAAAGGAAAATTTGACTTAAATTTGGGACAGGAGTAAGCTTTGATTGGTAAGGGGTTTGGGGTTGTGAAACTATTTTGAGTTGGGTTATTCAGATGCCAGAGCACATTTAATTGGCTTAATAGTGAGGTGCTTGCTGAAAAATGAAAATCATATATGATAATTACCAAATTGCAAAACAACCCTTTTTGTGGAATTGGTCTATGCCTGTCCAAGCTACTAATAACGGCTGCATGTATTGTATGGCAAACTCTCATTTCCTTACGTAATGCAGATAGTGCTATGCACAAATGTCTCCATGTCTCACTCATTTTCTTGGGGTTTATATTAGTTTCACATGTAGTTTTTATCCGGTTCAACAGGTTTCATCGACTCAGATGGTTGGTTCATTTGGTTATAGTGCTCCTGAATTTGCCTTATCTGGAATATACACTGTAAAAAGTGATGTGTATAGCTTTGGAGTGGTGATGTTGGAGCTGTTGACAGGTCGCAAACCGTTGGATAGGTAACATCTTAATTACACAACTTAATAATCTTGTTCAACATTCTTAAAATGTTTTAATGTTTCCTCAATCCTTTTCTGGTTATTCTGTTATGTAGTTCAAGGGTGAGATCAGAACAGTCACTTGTAAGATGGGCTACTCCTCAACTCCATGATATAGATGCCTTAGCGAAAATGGTTGATCCTTCATTGAATGGCATGTATGCCGCCAAGTCTTTGTCGCGTTTCGCTGACATCATTGCCCTCTGTGTGCAGGTAAAGTCTTTTACAAATATTGAATTCAAACACTATAGCTTAGTTTTCTCTAATTTATAAATTTAACTATTCTTATGTCCTGTACTACTGCAATTGTCTGAGATGATGGCTACTTACAAATTTGTGATCTGGGTACATTTAGTTCTAATCAATTTTTAACCCAAAATGTTGTTATGTCACCTCTCAAACTAATGCAACTAAGTCTCAAATCTATCATTTTCATGGAATTCCTTTCTGCATAGCTCTGAAGTTGTCCTACTAAATGTATGCTTCGTATTACATCTGAACTTTTCAATATTTCTGGCACTTTGGTGCACAAAACGTAAGCCCAATTGCAGTAGTCGTATTGTCTTTTATCTTTCCCCTGATGGAGTAGCCATACATGTCAGACGGAGATTATATTTGAGCCAAACAGAACATGATGTGTCACTTTCTGAAAGAGATTGAGAGCAATATATTCACTATGAAAATAATATTTCCTATTCCCATAGAATCTTTACATGTTTTTGTGTCGCAAGTTATTGGTACTATAAAAGTTCACTGGAGAAATATAAGAGGATGAATTGCAACTGATTGTTCTCCGGAGTTGATGCTTTAAGTGCAGATATGAACAAATTCAACTCATGTAAATGAAATTTAGGTTAATGATCAATTAGTTTCACACACTACATACTCCCCATGTCGCACAAAAAGAGTCCCAATTTGGAAAATTTGCGAATAGTAAAGATATAGTTTTGTTCCATGTATAGCCTGAAAAATAATAAGTTGTTAGTTTAGTGGTGTAGTATGATAATGAAATTATGACGGAGACTTTAGTGTCATTATTTTCTACTATTATCAATAGAAAATGGGCTCTTTTCGTGGAACAAAATAAATTGTCAAATGGGATTCTTCTTGCGGTACAGAGGAGTATTTTTGTGTTTACTTCTCATGAACAAGCTATTCGTATATAAAAGATTTGCACTTTTCAATCTATCAATGTTCCCCAACTCATAGCTGTATAAGCTAATTTTCAATATCTATCTTCAGATTTAGAGCAAGTTCATAATTCATTTACCTTCTGCTGATGCAATTCACACATGCCAAATGAATAAATTTTGATCTATTTTTTTTTTCATACAGCCGGAACCTGAGTTTCGGCCTCCCATGTCGGAAGTTGTGCAAGCTCTTGTTCGATTAATGCAAAGGGCAAGCGTAGTCAAAAGGCGATCAAGTGAGGAATCAGGCTTTATGTTCAGAACACCAGATCATGAGGCGTACGAGATGTCATATTAACTATCCAGCCATACCCAAGTCATCTGAGATCTATGCAATTTTGCACACAATCATGCATAGGTCAAGAGTAAATGGAAGTGCACATAAATTGAGGTATGGAAAAGAGAAAAATATATTGATCAACATCTGACTGGAAGAAGTTTGTAATTATGCAGCATACAGTTTCAGTTTGTATCCGTTAGCATGGTGCAAGTTGAGGTATATATGATTTTACTGAAGATACTTCTACAATGTATTTTCCAACACATTTGAATGTCGAGTTAATATTAGTGTATACTCCTTCTGTCCAATAAAAAGAGTCTCATTTATAAAATTTATAAATATTAAGGATACTTGTTTATTTTATGTTTATCCTTAAAAATAATAAGATGTCATTTATAAAATTTATAAATATTAAGGATACCTGTGTTGTTTATTCTATGTTTATCCCTAAAATAATAAGATGTTGATAATGAAAGATGACAAATTGAGGATGTGTCATTTTATACTATCATCGATACTAAGACAATTATGTCTGCAAAATAAAATAAATGAGACTCTTTTAGTGGGATAGATGGAGTGTTTTCTTATAGATTCAACATGGCACAAACAAAGATGTCTAGTATGTTGGAGTATATTTCGGAAAGGAGATATTGAAAATTATTTTCCAAATAAGCATTGTTACTATCAAAATTTCTTAACGAGTATGTTTGGGATTTTTCTTAAACAATGTGATTATTAATTTTGATTACTGTTTTTGTTTATAAGCAATTTTATAAAAATAGTTTGTTTGGTAAAGGAAGTACTTGAACTAGTAAAAAATGTGTTTGATGTTAAAGAAATTGTTTATTATTTAAAATGTAAATTAATAATAAGAAAAATTTTGAGAAGTAAAGAAGGGTAATGGATAAAATCACAAATAAATAGATAAGTAATATACTAGGTCAAATCAGATTAATTACGTTTTGGCAAATAATTAGAAACACTAAAATGGTGTTTGGGATAACTTATAACTAGTCAAATTAATTTATAATCAATTTTGAGAAGTAAAAATTGTTTGGTAACTTGCTTTTAAAACTGTTTATAATCACGTTTTATCGAAATAATCAAAAATTTCAATTTGGAGCTTCTAATTAGTTGCCAAATCTACTAATAAGTTTGACCGAGTATATTAGTAGTAATTTCAACCATTACCTATTTTTATTTCTCCAAATTTTCCTTTTTAGTAATTTACACTTGAAATAAGTGATAATCATTTTTTTATATCAAACTTTTTTTACTTTTTATTAGTTTAAGTGCGTTTTCTTTACCAAACTACTTTTATAAAATTAATTATAAGCAGAAACACTAATCAGAATTACTAATTACATTTAATAAACAATCTCAAACAAACTCTCTAAGTGCTTTTGATTATTTCCATAGAAAATGATTACCCGTTGTTTCAAAAAGTAAGTTGCCAAACACTTTCAGTTTTTTAAAAAGTGATTATAAGCAAATTTGGCCACTTATAAGTAGTGCATGAGATCGGTTATAAGTGAAAAAGATTCTCATACATAGAGAAAAATAATCTCTAAAACAGATAAAAATAAGATCTCACAAGCGATGATAGTGAAACTCTTCCAAAACATAAATAATTATTTCATGAAAAAACCCAAGTTTCACACAATGGAAAAAACAAATATCATATAAAAGGAAAATAAAATAAAATATAACCAGGCAACAAAAAGAGTAAAAAAAAAAGTTTTTTTTAGGAGAAAGTCTATTAACAAAGTAGTCTCTTAACAGCCCGATCTACCAGAAGAGGATGTTAAATCAACTTGAAAAGTAAATATTAGGCCAGCTTTCATGGATAAGAAAAGGGCATCTCACATGCAGTACAAGTTGCTTCTTAAATAAATAATCCACACGAATTTCTCATGAAAGCAATTTCAATATCACGTGACTTGTGTAAACCAAATCTATACATTTTCTTACCATTCTAATAAAAAGAAAATCTGTGCAAATTTTATGGCAATGAAAATGCTCAAAGGTAGGTGTGTTGTCTGAAATTAGCTTCACTTGAAATAATATAAGTACTTTGTTGATATATAAGAATTAAAATTGCTAAAATTATATTCAAAATGGAGAATTTCCACTAATAATGAATTTTGTCCAAAATATATTTTTTAATACTCTTAACTCCTTTTAGAGTTAAAAATATTAAGGTTAATACATTGATAATGAGCCTAATGATAAATGTTTTTTAAGGTATAGTTTTTGAGTACGATATTCTACAAAAGTAATCTTTTAAGGTCATTCAAAAGTAGGGGTGTGCAACGGTAAAAAAACGTACCGTACCGAACTGAATTGAATTTATCCAAAAATAAATACCGGTACCGAATTAACAGTATCTCGTACCGGTTGATGTCGGTTTGGTATACCAGTATATACTGGTTGTGATAGACTCCACGACACGCTTGCGTGAGGTGGTCGTCGCCCGGATCGTTTCTAGCAAAGTTATATGGTGAATTGCTCGCAACACCTTAAACCCCCCGTCTATATGTAGACGGTAATCTTGGTACAATTGCTCGCGTTCGGAATTCTGCGTTGAATGGACACCAACGACACCTTGACCCCTCGCTTATATGTAAGCGGTAATCTCGGTACAATCGACGATTAGTGCGGTAGAAGACGCCACACACAACTATGTATTGTTGTATGATAAGTCAAAGTTGAATCTCAAAGAAAAACTAAAAATAACCTAGGAATTTTTCAAAGAACCAAAAGTAGAGAATACTCTCACAAGAATATGATAATCTGAATATTATTAATTGCATGAATGAATGATTACAGTACTCATGTCTATTTATACTAATAACATGAACCCAAATCCTAAATGGAATCAACTAGTTTGATTGGAAATAGAAATCCTAACTAATAAATAATAAGGAAATTAAATCCTACTTATCAAACATTCTAATTACATTAGGAATCTAAAACATGCTGAAAATAGCCTAATAATTAAGGAAATTCGCGTCCAAATTTGAATCAGAAAAGTAGCTGGAATCCTTCCAATTCGGATTCGACTTTCTCAAAAACTCTGGATTCTCTTGCTTCTTTCACGTCCTGACTTGGCTCGTACACTTACAATACATTTACGTATTTATATTCCATCTTGTTAGCCTTAGAACTCGAACCAATTTCGTCCCTCATCTCTCGAATCAAACCATTAAGCCCTTCCTTGAAGCGTTTAGCTCGTGCTTTCGTCACGGGTCCAACCGGAACTTACACCGAGTCCGCTCCATAGCCGCCATGCATTCCCGAGCTTGTGATGACCTCATCATTCCCCTCCTCTTGAGAAGGATTTGTCCTCAAATCGTCACCTGCATCAAAGGAATTAGGTCAATAACATTGAATGTTGCACTAACATTATACTCACCAGGCAAATCCAATTTGTAGGCATTGTTATTAATGCGCTCAAGAACTTGAAATGGTCCATCCCCTCTAGGAAGCAATTTTGAGTGTCGTTGAGCCGGGAATCTTTCTTTCCGCATGTGTAACCACACCCAATCTCCCGGTTCAAAGACAACTCAACGTCGACCCTTATTGGCCTGTTTTGCGTATTGCTCCGTCCTCCTCTCAATGTTGAGTCGTGCCTTCTAATGTATCTGCTTAACAAACTCAGCCTTTTACTTTCCATCCATGTTAGTATACTCAGAAACAGGTAATGGACATAAATCCAATGGGGTTAAAGGATTAAAACCATAAACAATTTCAAATGGCGAATAATTAGTAGCAGAATGAACAGATCTATTATAAGCAAACTCAACATGTGGTAAACATTCCTCATAATGCTTAATATTCTTCTTAATGATTGCCCTTAACAATGCAGATAAAGTCCTATTTACTACTTCCATTTGTCCATCAGTTTGAGGATGACATGTAGTTGAAAATAACAGTTTAGTACCCAATTTACACCACAATGTCTTCCAAAAATAACTCAAGAATTTAGTATCTCTATCTGAAATAATTGATTTAGGCATGCCATGAAAACGCACAATTTTCTTAAAGAATAAATCAGCAACATGGTATGCATCATCAGTTTTGTGACATGGAATAAAATGTGTCATCTTTGAAAATCTATCCACGACCACAAATATAGAATCATGACCATGCTTAGACCTAGGTAAACCCAACACAAAATCCATAGATAAGTCAACCCAAGGTTCACTAGATATAGACAATGGTGTATACAATCCATGGGGTTGAACACGAGATTTAGCTTGACGACAAGTAATGCACCTATCACAAATTCTTTCCACATCTCGTTTCATATGAGGCCAATAAAAATGTTCTTTCAAGACAGATAAAGTTTTGTCAACACCAAAATGACCCATTAATCCTCCTCCATGTGACTCTCTAACTAGCAACTCACGTAAAGAACATGTAGGTATACACAATTTATTCTCACGAAACAAAAATCCATCAATTTTGAAGTATTTACCTACAACATTCTTCTCACAAGTTTTAAACTCTTCACAGAAATTATGGTCATTAACATATAAGTCTTTGATTCGTTCAAAACCAAGTAATTTCGTATCAAGAGTATTTAACAACACATACCTCCGAGACAAAGCATCTGCTACGACGTTTTCTTTTCCTTGCTTGTATCGAATGACATATGGAAATGTCTCGATAAACTCCATCCATCGTGCATGCCTTTTGTTCAATTTGTGCTGACCCTTCAAGTACTTCAATGATTCATGATCGGTGTGAATCACGAACTCTTTAGGCCATAGGTAGTGCTGCCATGTCTCCAACGCTCGCACCAATGCGTACATCTCCTTGTCATAAGCAGGATAGTTTAGGGCTGCCCCATTTAACTTCTCGTTGAAGTACGCCACTGGCTTCCCTTCCTGCATCAACACAACTCCAATTCCCAAACCTGAAGCATCACACTCAATTTCAAAGGTTTTAGCAAAGTTAGGTAAGACAAGCAAAGGAGTGTTAGTCAATTTATCTTTAATCAATTTAAACGCTTTTTTTTGTTCATCACCCCATTTAAACCCTACACTTTGCTTGATCACTTCCGTTAATGGTGTTGTGATGTCGCTGAAGTTCCTCACAAACCGTTGGTAAAAACTAGCCAATCCATGAAAGCTTCGAACTTGGCTCACATTTGTTGGACTCGACCATTCCCGGATTGCACGTATCTTCTCCTCATCGACTTGGACTCCCTGTGAACTCACAACAAAGTCAAGAAACACAATTCTATCCGTGCAAAATGTACATTTATCCATGTTAGCAAACAACTTTTCTTTACGAAGTACATCTAAAACAGATTTTAAATGCAATGCATGCTCTCCCAAGTTTTTGCTATAAATCAGAATATCATCAAAATACACAACAACAAATTTGCCTATGAATGGATGCAAAACATGATTCATTAGACGCATGAAAGTACTAGGAGCATTAGTTAAACCGAAAGGTAACACTAACCATTCATACAAACCATACTTTATTTTAAAAGTTGTTTTTCATTCATCCCCTTCTTTCATACGAATTTGATGATTACCCACTTTTTAAATCAATTTTTAAAAACACACAAGATCCATGCAATTCATCTAACATATCATCTAAACGAGGAATGAGATGTCGATATTTTACCGTAATATTATTTACCGCTCGACAATCGATGCACATTCGCCATTTTCCATCTTTCTTTGGCACCAAAATCACTGGAACTGCACACGGACTCATGCTCTCCCTCACGAACCCTTTCTCCATCAGCTCACCAACTTGCTTTTGCAACTCTTTCGTCTCATCGGGATTGCTCCGATAAGCTGGTCGATTCGGAATAGTAGCACCGGACACGAAATCAATCTAATATTCAATTTCCCGAATAGGTGGTAATCCTTGAGGTAGCTCCTCGGGAAACACATATGCATAATCCTGTAAGAGAGAAGAAACAACACTAGGCAAAGATAAACTACTAGTGTTAGTATTCAAAAGCGTCTCCTTATACCGAAGTATAATCATCGGCTGTTTAGAAATCAACGCTCGCCTCACATCACTTTTTTTGCATAGATATTTGTTTTTCTCTCACCTTCTCTTTTTTTCTCTCTTATTTTTCCCCTCACTATTTTGTCCCTCTTGATTTTTCTTTTCATCTATCTTTTTTTTTGTACATTATCTTTCTGCAAGTGAATCTGATCCTCATGCACTTGTTGTGGCGACATAGGGCGTAAAGTAATTTTTCTCTTTTCATGCACAAACAAATACTCATTAGTGAAACCATCATGTGTAACTCTCCGATCAAACTGCCATGGTCTACCAAACAACAAATGCCCTACCTGCATAGGCACCACATCACACAAAATCTTATCCACATATCGCCCAATAGAGAATGGAACCAACACCTGCTTGGTCACCTTTATATCTGAACTGTCATTGAGCCATTGCAATCGATACGGTTGTGGATGTTTGGATGTAGCCAATCCCAACTTCTCTACCATAGTCGTACTAGCCACGTTCGTATAACTACCTCCATCTATGACTACACAGCAGATCTTCCCATTCACAAGACACCTAGTATGAAAAAGATTCTCTCGTTGTTCTTTGCTTTCCTCCTTCACCTGTGTACTAAGTGCTCTTCTAGTGACTAGAATCTCCCCATGTATAGCATCCTCATCTATCTCCTCTAAGGGTGGCATAGAATCATTGTCACTTTCCTCTTCCTCTGTCTCCACCTCCCCATCGTCACGTAACAACATAGTTCTTTGATTAGGACATTGGCTGGAAATATGTCCCCTTCCTTGGCATTTAAAGCATACAATATCTCTATTACGATTAAAAGAAGGTTTCTCAGTTTTACCTTGCAATCCACGGTTAGTCGTCTCTTGCTTTGGCTCCACTTTAGGCTTGCTCACAAATGGTTTTTCCTCACGTTTCACAACATTAGACTTCCATGATGAGATTGTGGTAGGATTTGACTTTGGAGCACCTCTCCTCTTAAGCTGCTTCTCAATCTTGGTGGCCATGTGCACCATATCCTCCAATGCCATGTAATGTTGTCGCTCCACCAAATCAGCTATATCCCAATTTAAACCTGCTGAAAATCGAGCCATTATCGCCTCACTATCCTCATCGATGTTAGCTCTAGCCATTAGCATCTCCTTGTAGTAGTCTTTCACGCTCCTACTCCCTTGCTTCAAAGTCTGCAAACTCCGAAACAAATCCCGATGATAGTGGCTTGGTACAAATATTTTCTTCATAACTGCCTTCATCTCAGCCCAAGTCTCAATTGGCCGCTCACCACATCTCCTCCTACTAGTCTTCAATTGATCCCACCAAGTGACAGCATAATTTGTAAATTCTGTAGCTGCCAACTATACCTTCTTGCATTCCGAATAGTTTTAAACTTCAAAAACCCATTCTATCTTATTCTCCTAATAAAGATAAGCCTCAGGATCACTCCTCCCTTGGAAAGATGGAATCTTCAATTTAATACTTCCCAAGTTATCATCTACCCGATTCCTATCTTCTTTATCCCTCATATTGCCTCTATCATCCCTATATCTTCTATCCTTGACCTCAAATCGCCTTCGAAGATCTGGGTCAAAATGCTCTTTGTAGGAATCCTCCTCGTTGTTCCTATTCTCCTTTTTCTGAACCTTCTCCTTTTTTTGAGAGCCCATAATAATCTATGAATGCTCCCTTTGAATGCTTTCCAACCTCTCAAATCTATCATCAAAGAGATCCAACTTCCGAATTACTTGTTGTAATAGAACGTCCGTGTCTATTTTTGATTCCCCTTTTTGATCTTTTGTTGAAGATCCTTCTCCAAACAACCCCTTATCCTTCATACCAGACATGATTAGCTGCAAAACAAAGGTTAGTAGAAAAACAATAATTTTCCTTACCACTCCCTTACGTGTTTCGCTCAACAATGATGAATCTCTCGTGTATACACTCAACTAGGCTTTTACCCTCTAATATTCTCACTACTCTTGCCTTTTACCACTCAAATTCTCTCTTATAGGTTCTTTTTGAATTCCTAAATAATATCACAGTTTTTAAATCAATTCAAAAGTAACTTATCACGAAATAATTATAGAAGGTATGAATATCTCAATGATAGCACAATTAATCGCAACAAATAAATTATTTTTTTCACTCATGATTTTTTTCTCAGTAATCTTTTTTTTTTCACGATTTTTTTTTACAATATATATTCAAACAAGAATATTGAAGGATAAGTAACTCGCTAGGAACTTAGCTTTGATACCAAATTGATAGAATCCACGGCACGCTTGCGTGAGGTGGTCGTCGCCCGAATCATTTCTAGCAAAGTTATATGGTGAATTATTCGCAACACCTTAACCCCTCGTCTATATGTAGACGGTAATCTTGGTACAATTGCTTGCGTTCGGAATTCTGCGTTGAATGGACACTAACGACATCTTGACCCCTCGCTTATATGTAAGCGATAATCTCGGTACAATCGACGATTAGTGCGGTAGAAGACGCCACACACAACTATGTATTGTTGTATGATAAGTCAAAGTTGAATCTCAAAGAAAAACTAAAAATAACCTAGGAATTCTTCAAAGAACCAAAAGTAGAGAATACTCTCACAAGAATATGATAATCTGAATATTATTGATTGAATGAATGAATGATTACAGTACTCATGTCTATTTATACTAATAACATGAACCCAAATCTTAAATAGAATCAACTAGTTTGATTGAAAATAGAAATCCTAACTAATAAACAATAAGGAAATTAAATCTTACTTATCAAACATTCTAATTACATTAGGAATCTAAAATATGCTGAAAATAGCCTAATAATTAAGGAAATTCGCGTCCAAATTTGAATAAAAAAAGTAGCTGGAATCCTTCCAATTCGGATTCGACTTTCTCAAAAACTCTGGATTCTCTTGCTTCCTTCACGTCCTGACTTGGCTCGTACACTTGCAATACATTTACGTATCTAGCCTTAGAACTCGAACCAATTTCGTCCCTCATCTCTCGAATCAAACCATTAAGCCCTTCCTTGAAGCGTTTAGCTTGTGCTCTCGTCACGGGTCCAACCGGAACTTGCACCGAGTCCGCTCCATAACCGCCATGCATTCCCGAGCTTGTGATGACCTCATCAGGTTGTATACCGATTCACTATTTTTATTTTTTCAAAATATTGTTGCATTTTTAATTTATAGATCAGCAAGTCTAGCCCGCTAACCAAATAGAAACTGTCTAGAGTTCCATAAATATATATATAACCATCAATTGCCCAATAGTTATACAAAAGTCAGTAGCCCAATAATGTACCACATTATCTAAACTTAATGTACAAAGCAACCATAGCTATTTTAAGTAGTACTTATCTACAAATATTATAGTATATTACAAAAACAGGGTTTCTAGACTTTTCGTTCTTCCCCTTCATCGTTCTTCTTCGCAGGAACCACCACGAGTTAGCCATTTCTATAAAGCTTTAACATCTTTAAAAACAAACCCAAATGCCCAAACTTAAGGATTAAAGATCTGAGCTTTTTGAGAAAGACTTTGAATATACCTTAAAGATCTGAGCTTTTTGAGAAAGACTTTGAACAGATCCATTGCACGTACGTGCTATGGATCATTACATGGTGTATGCCATCAACAACGTCCAATACAAGAACTAACGACTGAGATTATAACTTTAAGTTCGTCGTCTGCTACTTAAAGTAGCGGACGTGGTTCAAAATTTTAAATCATATGCTACTATTAATAGCGGACGCTAATAAGAATTCTTCGTCCCTCCCAGGCTCCCACCAGATTTTAAAGTTTATTAACCAATCAAAATTCTTCATCCCTTCCGTGAGTTAGGATGTGACATTATTAATTAGAGTTTAAAATTTATTAACTAGGATTTAAGATTTATAAACTAGGGTTTAAAATTTATTAACTATGGTTTAGAGTTTTGATCACTGTCCGCTACTATTAGTAGAGGATGAATTGTAGGTAACGGATGAAGGGTTTGACTTTTTTAATCTCGTCCGATGATGTTTAAAATGGATGCTAGAGATGGTGTATGTCCTATAAGGATCCGTAACACGTATGTGTTAAGACTTATTCCCATATATATATATATATATATGTATATATATGTTAAACAAAGGGTTTTTACTTGAGTGCTCGACATAAGGATTACTGGATTGGATGAAAATTGGGCCAGATATGGGGTGATCTATGAACTAACGATGATGATGATAACCACCATCGAAGTCTTAAGGATAACTTTGGCTAATCGTCGTTTGAGATGAAGGTTGTATGATTGAGGGTTGAAGATTGGGCTTTTATTTTCCATTAACTTCCTCCATCTACCCTTATATACTAGTATATCATTGTACTGGAAGTTACAATATATATATAATACATCGATAAACTGGTATAATATTGATATTTACCGATGATAAGAAACTAATTATCGATGTCAGTCTTGATACGTCGGTATATATCGAAAATATGTTACCGAACCGGTTAAAAAAGTTGCCGAATCGGCCGGTTCAGAATAACCGATTTGGGGAAAAAATCCTTTTTATCGACTCTTTTGCACACCCCTACTCAAATGTCTTGCTATGTGTTAAAATTTGTATCGAATTACAATTGTGAAATATATTAATACATGAGATTGGATAAAATTATAAGAGAGCCCACTTAGATATTTTCAAAAAGATGACCACTAATACTTATCCACGTAATTAACAACCGAAAAATAGACATAAACATTTGTATTATATATCATGTTTTCTATAATTTATTAAGTTTAGGTAGTGGTTGACTTTGTGCCTATTGTTTCTCCTTTTGTGTTGTGTAGGATGTAGAATGAGAATGAAGGTTTACTAGGCATGCACAATTGGTAGGTCTGAGCCTGCTAGGCCTTGGGCGTTGACCAAGCCAGACTAGACCTAAACCTGTAATCTGGCAGGCCAGGCCGGTCCAACCCTTTTTAAATTTTTTTAATGTTAAATATTAAATATTAAAATAAAAACTATAAAATAAAAACTAATAAAATTTTGTTCAAGGGTTATGAGTTCAGAAATGATATCCATATTCTTAATTTGTCAAATGTCAAGTTCATGGAGAAATTCTCATAAGGAACATTTACATTTTATAGTACATTTTAGTAAAATATTATAAAACAAGTGCATAAATAAAATATTTTCAACAAAAGTGCATTTTTAATTTTTAATTTTAAAAATAGTGCAATCTTATCCATTTTATTTAGTTGTTTATTTTAAACGGTTTTTGATATGGCCCATATTTAGCGCTGATTACGTTTTTTAAAATTGGAAACCGCTATTTGTATTGAAACCCTTATTTCGCTATTTGGGAACTCGATAACCAAAGCGAGTAAAACTTATTCTTTTGCCATAGATCTTTCGAAATTGTTTTGGGATTTCTTCTTCGTGGTTGCGAGTTCATTCATTTCATTCGGATTGGTGTCGCTGTTGGTTTCTCGATCTTTGCCGTTCGTCATTTCAGGTTTTTTTATTTTGGTGGTTCGATTTTATTTGTCTGTTAGAAATATGGTTTCTTTTTAGAGTAGTAGTTTGGGGCTTACTGTTAGTTCTTCGTCTGGAAACCTTTATTTTGATTTTTGGGAACTCATATTCTCGTATTTGTTGGTGCTTGTGTTGATTTGGTTGAGTTTGTTCGCGATTAAAGTTTTGTTGTCGTATAAAATTATTTGAATAGTGGATATTGTGTCATTTTAATTTTTTTTGGTTTGATATTGTTATTTTGATTGATGAAAATTGTGTTGAGATCATATGCATACTTGCATGTTGTTGTTTCTCGTGTTTACTAACTGGGAAAGAATGTTGATGTATTTGAATGTTTTTTGTATAGGATGGTTAATACGAGGAAAAATGATGGGGTGGCTGTTGTTAAGAAAATCGATGGGAAGTTGAAAAGGAGTAGGGATGATTATTCCAGTAGGGAAGGGGATAAAGTTTTGGAAGATGTTGTGGTCAAGTCCTCTAAGCAACTGAAGAAGGGAGTTGTAAAATCTGATTTGAAGGGTAAAAAATCTGGGAAACTTGTTTTAATGGAACATAATGAGTTGATGGTTTCGGACTCTGATTTTGAAGATAAAGTAAACAAAGAGTGTAAAGCTGAAGATGATGGTGCGGTAAAGTTATCTAGCGCGAATATTATCCCTCGGCAGAAGCTTCTTAAGGTAAGATATTTTATTTTATTTTTTTGAATTATTATGTTGTTAATGTATAATGTTGAATATGTTTTTGGAAATGTTGTTATTATATTTGGATATTGAGAATGAAATTTTGTTACAATGGTTATATTCCATTCAATTTTCGTTTATGTTACTGTTACAATATGATTTGGAAACTTTTGATTGTTTTTTGGATACTAGTTTGGTACAATTGAGTAAATAGCTGATTATATGTTCTTTGTTGTTTTTGTATTATATATGCAGTTTTGGGATCTATATTACATTGAGCGCCACCGTAATTTCTCGGCAAAGATTATTTATTGGTGTGATATGGATGTTCCTAGTTTGATCACCAATAAGTTGTCTATATCTCAGCTGGAAAAGCTTGAGTCGTCTTGTTTGGGAAAATTTATCAATGTTGTTAAACCTCAAATGTTTTCACAGCTAATTCACCAAGTGTTGGTTAGGGAAGTTTATCAAAAGGACAGTGGGGAATTGTGGTTTCTTCTTGGTGACAAAAGGGTAAGATTTGGGTTGCCTGAATTCTGTTTGATTTCTGGTTTGCGTTCTCATGGAGATGAAGACATTTCAGCGTTCAAGGGAATGAAGAATAGGTTAGTTTCAAAGTTTTTTCAAGACGAGGTTGTTACTCGTTCTAGTATTGGGAAGATATATAGGGAGGCTATTTTTGATAATGATGAGGAGGCTTTTAGGATGTCTGTCATATTTTTGGTTTTTAATTATATTTTAGCTACTGTTCTTGATAATCATGTGGATGAGGTATTGCTCAATTTTTTATCGTACGGCGACTTTGATAGTTATCCTTGGGGAAAATATGCCTTTGAACTGACAAAGAGATCACTGTCTGTTGCTGTGAAGGGGCAGGTTAAAAAGGGAAGGAATGGGTGTGTTGTATATAACTTTTATAAGGAGAATTACTGTAGATATTATAAGTTGAATGGTTTGCCGTATGTTTTCCAAGTTTTTTTGTTTGAAACAATTATCGATTTGAAAGAGAAGGGGTTATGTGTTGATGATCACCAGTCAGATGTTAGAATGTTTAAATGGAAGGAATTGGGGAAGCCTCCTTCATTTGACAAGCTGAATGATTTGATTTTTAGTTCTGCACAGGTATGTTGGTAACTATATATATTTTGTTTGGTTACCTTTATGTATATATTTGGTTACTTGAATTAACTTTATTTTTTCAGTTTTCTTTTATGTGTTTTTTAATTGTTTAATACTTTAAAGTTTTTATACTTAATGTTCACCATATGTTTCAGCTGAAGATTCAATTGCTTTTTCCTACGGTGGATGAGAATGAGAGGTTGGATTTGGGTGGATTTCAGTTTTTACACGAACAGGATGGTGCGTCCAATATTGATTACCTAGAAGATGATAAAAAAGGAAAGGGAGCAGATTTTGGTTTTAAACTTGATGATGTCAGCCATATTGTTGATTCACGGGTTAGGCCATTGGAGAAGAAATTGGATGAAGTCAAAAAAGAAATTTTGGAAGAGTTACGGGTGTTTCGTATCGACATTTTACGGGACATTGAGCAGATGTTGAGTAAGAATTTACGTGGCCGCTTTGATGCGAGTGAAGGTGGGAAAGATGACGGGGATGATGATGAGGATAAATCTCATGATGCCGATGATTTGGATCATGGTTTGGATAATGAAAAACTGTTTAATGTTAAAAAAGATGATGATATAGGTGGAACGGGTGGTGACCAAACTGGTGGAGATTATGATAAGGTAAAAAATTAACGTTTTTTTTTAATATTTGTTTTGAAGATTTTTTTGTTTTATCGCTTTTTCTTTTTTGTTTTTTTAACAGATTGGCATGAAGAATGATAATCCAACTTTTGATATTTTGGAGGAGTCTTTTGGGAAAGAGATGGTTGTTTATACTCCTATTGAGGTTTGTTTTTGTTTTAGAATGAGTTACCGCTATAAACTGAAATGGTTATTATTTTATATTACTTTTGTTATCAGTTAGTTTGAAAATTCTTTCTTCAATTTTTATAGTGATCTTTTTGTTATTTGTTAAAGGTTGGTAAATTGGAGACACAACCCATTTCTCTGCTCGATGAAATGGTGTTAACTACTCAGGATATATTGGTTTGTGCTGAAGTGGAGAGGAGTGCGTCTAAACCTTGTGCTAGACCTGTTCGCGCTGCTTCAAAGAGTGCGGCTTTGAGGAGTCCATTTACTTCGAGGTTTGGTTCTGCTGCTTCATCCTGTTCTGATGTGGTTGTTTTAGATACACGCAGTGGTATTTCTGCATTTCCCGATGAATGTATGGGTATGCCATCCCAATTTGAGATCGCGTTGTTTGATCAATGGTTCAAGATTGGGTTAAATAATAGGAAAAGGTACGTTATTTAACTTTACACAAAAACATATTATTTGTAAAAAAATAAATATTATGTTTTATTTCAATTATATTTTTATTTTTGCAGGCATGAAAAATTTTCAGGACATCATGATAGGATAGAGCCTGCGTTCACTTATGGGTCTGTGAATATAGCATCTAAAATGTGGTTCTTCAATCTAAAGACTCCTGGAACGTGGCTTGACCATGATGTAAGTTCCTTATCATAATTCACATTTCTTAGAGTTTGGTTTATTTAGTTAATTTATATTATGCTTTTCACAATTTGGTTACTTGAAAGCTTTGTTTTGGTAACTTTGATAGAATATACTGTCTACCATTATCAGAATGTAAAAATTTTGCAGTGTTATGGATTTTTGTCAACTGTTTGGGCAAAAACAACAGGAATGTCTGATAATACATCAAGAAATTGGGAGAACATTATGATATTGCATTTAATTAGTATTGGTTACAATTTATATGTGTTGTGGTTACTTGTTTAGGAAAAATTGGTTACCTTTATCAAATAGTCATATTGTATAGCTTAGTGTTTTTGGTTTCTTACTTTGTCAGGCATACCAACTTTGCATTAACCTACTTATTTAAATTGTACAAACAAGATGGCATTTAGTTAGATTATTATTTGTTACATTATATATTTGATTTTGTTGCATTATATAACGTGATGTGGTTGTACAATCTAACTACTCATGTATAGTTTTATTTACCATCATGTCAGTATATTTATGTGTGAACATGTGTGTTGTTCAACCTTATCACAATTCACATTTCTTAGAGTTTGGTTTATTTAGTTAATTTATATTATGATTTTCAAAATTTGGTTACCTGAAAGCTTTTTTTTGGTAACTTTGATAGTCTATACTGTCCACCACTATCAGAAAGTAAAATTTTTGCAGTGTTATGGATGTTTTTCAACTGTTTGGGCAACATCAACAGCAAGGTCTGATAATACTTCAAGAAATTGGGATGACATTATGATATTGCATTTAATTATTATTGGTTACTATTTACATGTGTTTTGGTTACTTGTTTAGAAAACATTGGTTACCTTTTTCAACTAGATATATTGCACAGCTTAGGGATTTTGGTTTCTTTCTTTGTTAGGCATATCAACATTGGCTTAACATACTTATTTAATTTGTATAGGCAAGTTTACATTTAAGTAAATTATTATTTGTTATTACATTATATTGGATTTGGTAACTATGTCACACAAGTGTTGTTATCTTGAGATGAATTTTATATTGCATAACTTATGGCTATTTGTTTGTTTTTTGTTTCAGCATATCGACATTTCACTGTACTACTTCAGGAAAATGGCTAAACACTCGCCCAATATTAAAATTAGAATCACTACAACCGATTGTTGGTTCCATTTAAAGTTGTCGGCTTTATATGGAAAATATGGTTCTAATAATGCAGATTCATCTATACTGACGGGGGATGGTGATGTCGCTAAGTATATTCGAGGTTATAGTATGGATGCGAACACACCATGGGTTAATGTTGATTTTGTTTTGTTCCCCATTCATATGACAGGCCCAGATCATTGGTTTCTGCTGGTTTTTGATGTCCATCGCAGAGTTTTAGTGGTTTACAATTCTCTTCGACCTACAAAGACAGTAATCCGAACAAGCATAATTGATGTTTGTGAGCCTTACATTTTTATTCTTCCCATAATATTGTCTAAATGTGGGTTTTGGAAAGACAGGTCAGATATTGATTTTAAAAGTGCTCCATATATCCAGAAGGGGGAGTTGGATTTGATTGAATTGGAGTTTGCTGAAGGGTTGCCAGAACAGATTGATGGGTGAGATTTATTATTTTATTTAATTTCTTATAGTATTTTATCTGGTATGTTGCTTGGGTTGATTTGTTTTGTTTGTTTTTTGTAGTGATTGCGGGATGTTCACGCTTTGTTTTGCTGAACATTTTCTACATCAAAAGATTGAAGAAATACCTAAGCCATTCCCCATCATGCAGTACAGGAAAAAATTATGTGTAAACCTTTACATTTATGCAAGGAACAAACAATTAGATGGATATGATTCAGATACAGAAAATCGAGGCAGATTTGTTCCAGTAAAGTAGTTGTCTGTAGATTTTCTTTTTGTTGTTTTTTAGAAACAGTTTGAATTTTGAAAGTTCATTAGCACTTGTGGTGATTACTGAATTGGTATTATGTACTGAATTATTATCTTAATGGAATTATGTATTTTCTTTTATTAGCAATGGTTTGTCATTTATTGTTATTTCATATTTGGTTTGTTGTACAGATGTTTTTAGTTGTAGACAAATACATATATTTTATGTATGCACTGTATTGGTTATATTTCAAATATTGAACAGGCAAACAAATGTAACCAAATAATTATTCGTACGTAACCAAATACATACATGAAGGTTTTTAATCTTTAATATGATGGTTACCAATTTAGCAATTGTAATACATACATGTTGAAGACAGTTTCGACTGTCAAACATTAATTTATATTTAATTATATATTTCATTATCTTTCAATTAAATTCTGAACGTGCACAGCTATGTTACCAAATAATTATAAGAATGTAAACAAACAATTACATTTTGGTAACCAACAACTCATATTAAGTTAACCATTATTGAAGTTTTGTAATAGTTTCATTTTGAAGGCAGTTGCAAAAATGTAGCATTACTAGTTATTTTAACAAAAATGAACTCCCACATTTGAGAAACAAATCATAAGAATCACTTATTGAAATCCCAAATGACAATACTCATATTTCAACTAATATAATATTTAATAAATTTGTTTATTAAATAATATCACAACTTATTTGTTGAGTAATATTGTTTTTAATTATTAATTATTGTAATTTTGAAATAGATACCAAAAAAATATTCAGTATTATTTAAACCAATTTTTGTTTCTTTACATCAATAATAAATTTATTAAATGACTGTATATTTGTTACTTAAAGTAAACAAACATCTGTTTTATATCTATCAATTTTCTTTGCTGATGTATCAAGTCAAAAATTCTTCGATCGTAAAATTGGTGGATTACTGCATGTTTTCCTGTTGTGTCCCTTTTCTTGGCACCTGCTGCATTTGTTTTGAATTTTGTTTTCAGATGCGGGTTTGTACCTCCCTATCTTTGGTCTTCCCGCTGGTCTTCTTGAACTTGGTGGTTTTACAGAGATGTTTTGTATTTCTTCTGGCACATCCCATTTATCTTTATCATCTAATGGCATGATGGAAGATGCATAAGTTTTTACCAAAGTTGCTTTTGAGTACTTCTCTGTGCAAAAGTCATAACAGCTCAAATTCCTTTTGTTGATAACAGCAGCAGCATGCGAACAAGGCATCTCGTGGTATTGAAATTTATTGCATGTGCATGTTCTTTGTACCATGTTCACAATAAAATGTGTGTTTACATCGTAAACAGTAAAAACCACCAAGTTTGATGTCTCAACCTAGTGAACAATTAAATATTGTTGTTAGTATGTATGCTTGTAAACATAAATATGCTTATTTAACTACTGCATTAATTACAAAGTAAATACCCAACAGACACAGATAGGTAATCATTTAAATAAACTTAGGTAACCAAATTCCATTATGCAGGTAACCAATAACCTATTAGATGGTAACCAATTAAAAGTATTATAACAATTTCATGCTAAAGACAGTAGCAAAATGGTGGCAGTCCCAATTGATTAAAAAACATAATGCCAATAATATACAACCATAATTGATAAGTAATTCCTAAAAAAAAAAATTATTGAAATACCATTTGCACTAAGTTTGTTGTATCAATGTAACAAAGAATTAAAGGATGTATGTAGTATCAACTTACTACAAAATTATAGGATGTAGGTATTATGTATAATTATAAATATTAGTATTTACTGGTATCTAAATACTTATATATATTTATCTATTGCATTAATTACCAAATACTTACTCAACAGGCTCAGATAGGTAACCAAATCAATATACCGAGGTAACCAACTACTTGTATGAAGGTAACCAACGTCCTATTTTATAGTAACCAATTTAACAGTATTGTTACATTTACATACTAAACAATACATGAGCAAAATTGAAGCATTTAGTTGGTTAAAAAAAAGAATGCCACTGATAAACATACTCAATTGATAATGAATTCCATTAAATACAAATGCAAAGTATGTTATGTATTTATGTAATAATTTAAAAATCAAGTACTAACCTTATGCTTCTTTGACTCAATGATATTATTTTGCAGTGTTTTTTCAGCTGTTGTAGATAGTGTACTGAATGTTGATATAGCTGCCTGTTGGTTTGTAAAATACCATCTTTGAGCCATACAACGAAGGCATTCTATCATTGTTATAACTGGAAGATCCCTGATAGATTTGATCGCATTGTTAACAGATTCGGCTGTGTTTGAAGTCATGGTTGAATATCTGCTAACAGTACCATGTAGTCTTGTGCATCTCTCTAATTTGACTTCTTCCTCCAAATATGTTCTAATGCGAGGATCAATCTCATCAAGAACAGCCATGTGTTTGTTGAATTCTTCAACAGTGTAAGCTCTACATGCCCCGTTGTATGCTTTCTTTAGTTCGTCTCCCTTCTTTTTAAATCTGTTTTTTATATTCTTCAGAACATGATACGTACATGAACCATGCATCACGTCGGGAAAAACAAAGTTTAGTCCTTGTATAATTGCTTCATGTCTATCAGAAACAATGCATTGTCCTTCTTTTACTCCACATGCATTTCTCAAGTTGATGAAAAACCATCTCCAAGACATTTCATTTTCACTGTCAACCACTGCAAAAGCAATTGGAACAATGGATCTGTTTGCATCCTGTGTGCTTGCTATGAGTAGTGTTCCCCCGTAGGTTGATTGGATGAATGTGCCATCAACCACAATGATTGGGAAACAATGATGCCATGCTTCAATGGATGCTCCTATTGCAAAAAATAGATACTTGAAACGTCCATTTGTTTCCAACTCCAAGTTTGTGATTGAACCTGATATTAAATTCCAATAATGTCAATATAAATGTTTTACATGGTAACCAAATTCAAATATGCAGGTAACCAATAACCTATTATATGGTAACCAATTAAGAAGTATTATAACAATTTCATGCTAAAGACAGTAGCAAAATGGTGGCAGTCCCAGTTGGTTAAAAAAAATAATGACAATAATATACAACCATATTTGATAAGTAATTCCTAAAAAAAATAATAATTTAAATACCAAATGCAATAAGTTTGTTGTATCAACGTACCACTCAGTTAAAGGATGTATGTAGTATGTATAATTATAAATATTAGTATTTAGTGGTACCCAAATACGTATATATATATATTTTCTGCATTAATTATCAAGTAAAGTCTCAACAGGCACAACTAGGTAACCAATTAAAAAACATGAGGTAACCAAATACTTGTATGAAGGTAACCAACTATCTATTATACGGTAACCAACTTAGCATTGTTGTAAAATTTTGATGCTAAAGCCAGCATTAAAATTGTACTATTCCCAGATGTTTTTTAAAAAATGCCACTGATAAACAACCTTATTTTAGGATGAAATCCTAAAAAAAAATGAAATAAAAAAAATAATAAGTTTGATATATTAATGAACCACACAATTAAAGGATGTATGTAGTATGTATATTTATAAATATAAGTATTTAGTGGCACCCAAATAATTATATATATTTATCTATTGCATTAATTACCATGTAAATAATAAAAAGTCACAGCTAGGTAACCAAAAACCAATATGCAGGTAACCTAAGTTTATTGCATATTGGTATTTGGTTAACTCAGTTTATATAGTAAAAACATTTTCTGTCGATATTTATTTAATGTTTTTGTTGGTAGCCAAACCCTAAAAAAGAAGTAACCAAATTAAGTAAATTGGGTTTCCAGATATGATTTAATAATTTAATAACATTTACCTGGATTGGTTTTCTTCAACATATGCAACCATGAAGGGATCAGAGAATAGTCGTGTGGGTTGCCTCTCACTTTTTCCAATGCCTTCTCCTTTGCTCTCCATGCTTTTTGGTAGGATATTGAGACATTATATTCTATCATCATGTCGTCTACAATATCCGTTGGTGTGTAAACTTTCTTCAAATTTGATAATTTATGCACTATGCAGTCACTAACCAAAGCACTACTTGCTTGTCTATGATCTCCCATCATTATTGTAGACACCCAAATTTTGCGTTTCCTTCTACTAACCATGACAGGAGGGCGAAATCGTCAATTGAACCGGCTTGCGGAAGCAAAGGAGCGGGCACAAGGGCAAGCGCCCGGCACCGCCGCAATGATTTGGGCAGCCCAAGTCGACGTGACAGCATGACCGTCCGAGGCAGGCATTTCCGAATGAGGTGGCACGTCTCCCGGAAGTTTCCGGACTGCGGAATACGAGCCTGTCAGCGAAAACCGACGTTGCGGTACGAAAATCGAGGCGTGGCACGAAAATCGAGAAAGTCAAGCCCGCCAGCCGCGGATAGATCTGCGGCCAAGTGGGTGCGCCAGCACGAAAACCGGGAAATCAGCACTACCAGCTGAGTGCGATGGGAGGCGTGCCAGCTGGCCAGCCGCAGATCCATCTGCGGCCAGCCGCAGATAGATCTGCGGCTGGCTCTGACCAGCCTATTTAAGCCAGCTTCAGGCAACATACAGGAGGTTCAGCAAAAATTTGAAAGAGGAAGAATTCCAGCGGAAAACAGCAGCAAAACTCGGAAATTGAGGAAGAAATAGCATAAATTTTGCAATCAAATTGGAAGAAAAGAGAGAAAAAAGAGAGGAATAATTTTCTTTTGATTTGATTGTATCAAATAGATTCTTTCCTTCTATTCAAATACATCAAGTTCACATCCATTTGGATATCAATTGCAAGGTGAAATCTCTTTTGTGATATCAATTTCTATCATATCATTTGATCAAATTAGATGCAATTTTTCATGTAATTTATTGATTGAACAATGAATTAGGGATTATGAGTGAAGTTTCCATCGGAATAAAACTCTTCCTAATAACCCGATGATATTCGTTCATTAATTTCTTTGTTTGTTTTAAGGTGTTATATTTGGTATCAATTCCTTTAAATCGTCATTTTAGGATGTCTTGGTATTGTTAGATTATCCGGGTTGGTTTATTTTCTTGTAATATCCGATTGTTTGTGTGTGGACACTTGGTTGTGAGCCTAGGAAAGCGACCCCGAGGTCCCAATCCGATGATGGACATATCTTGATGTAAGAAGTAGAAATGACGTAGTTTTCATTGTAAATATGTAATCGTTGGGCCTTAAAACGACGCTAAGGCGAGAATCGTGCTTAAGGCCCCGAAATAGTGAAATTTGTGATTGTTGGCGTTCGGGGACATTTTGATGGCTTACATGCCCATGAATAGCCCCGACGCGTGTTTATGCTTGGTTTGATTTATGACACGAAATTGATTTCAAAGCTAAATGATAAGATTTTCATAAAATCAATCAAAGTAGGATATTAGAATCACGAGGTTAAAATTTGAGAGATGTTGATGAATGTCGATTCCTATCTAACGAGAAAGCTAAAGAAAATCGTTTTCAAACATCACAAAATTTGATTTTAAAAATAAGTAACGTTTTATTAAATCTTTGTGCATAGGGTGAAAGAGATTCTAGAAATTGCCCGATCATTTCACGAAAGCAACGTATAGATCTCGATTCCTATTTTGACGAAGGTTTAAAACTCTTGTTTTGCCAAAACGACACCTAATGAAAATCTCATAGTTTTGATAAATAAAAAATCAAAATTTTCTTATAACGAACCAAGCTTTCTCGTGTATACCGAAAAGACATTCCGAAGCGTTCTCAAATTAAAACACGATTTTCCCTAAAATCCAAATGATTCTTTCATACAAATTCATCACAACATTCACATAGGTACACACACACACACGCACACTTACACACACATTTCATGAATTAAAGGATAGGAAAGCATTGAGATCGCGGTAACCGTGTTTCACGGAAGTCGAGGGGTGCCTAACACCTTCCCCTCACTTAAACAAGCCCCCAAACTCTATGAATCTCGATTCGCAGACCAATTAATTCGGAGTCACACATGAGCCAGCGATTTATAAAAAACGAAAACTCGGATGAGTTGGTACATCCATTTCAAATATACCAACTGGCGACTCTGGTCAATTGGCTCATCATAAAAACGATCTTTCAAAACCCCGTCGACCTCAATGCCGACCTTTTCCAAAAAATCATCTAAACCAAAAGGCTAAAATTGGAAAAGGAATAGAGAAAGCGAAAACCCGGCGTCGACAGCTGGCGACTCCGCTGGGGACATTAGAGGGCTTAAGCCGCTTTCAAATCTTGATGCTATCCTATCCTTAAAAAATTTATGAATATGTATGTGCGTGCAACATTTTGACCTATTTTACTTATTGTTGTGTGAATGTGTGCTTTTGTCCAATGAATGAATGATTGAATGGAGTTGATTTACCTTAAAGTAATCATTTGCATACGGTGAGGACGATGAATGTGAATGTATGTTGAGATTGTACCTCCTCCTGAGGCGAACCCGTCGGTTGCTTATTACTGGACTCGATGGGGCTGCTCCCTGGAGATGGCTCAGGAAACGCACCACTCAAATCCGCTCCAATCGAAAGGGCTCAAACGAGTAGATTGCGAAGATTTGGGAACCTTCATGCCGAAAAGCCCGTGAGAGTAACCCTAGGATAGGTCAGCCTCAGATTAACCCAACGCAGGATGAGTCTCTTCATGCCCTTTTACGTTTCTGCGTATAAATGCCATAATTCCATTACAACATATTCATATATGCTTCCCCTTTATGTCAAAAGAAAATACTAACCTCTGTGTTTTGCAGGGAACGACACGGGAAGCATAATAAATCATATCTGGCATGTATTATTTCAATAAAGAACCGCTAACGAGTTGTTTTGCAGAAAAAGATTAAAAAACCCAAAAACACACAAAAGGTTACGGTTTTAGCATGCATCCATTCTGTCATTTCCCCAGGACTAAACTTCGAACCATTGTCTCTGTAGGATTGCTCCTCAAACCCGTTCGCAGTCTAAGAGAGCCCAGAATTCTACATCTGAAATGGCTGATATTCCTAACCATAATTCCATATCTCGGGAGGAGTTTGATGATTTCAAAAAACAGATGATGGAAATGGCCACAATGTTAAAGGAACAGTTCTTAATCAGACAGGATCCGGTAAACCAAGGATCGCATAATACTCCACCACCAGGGGATGACCAGAATCCTCCTAAAAATGGTACAAAACTTGCTTAAAGAGGACCAACCCCGACTCAAGGGACGAGCCAGTCATCCCAAAGGCCGTTCCCATACCTAGCAGGACAGTGATTACTATCCCAGAAGAGGGGGACAATGACGACCTTCGGAGAAAAATGAAATACATGGAGGAAACCATCCAATCCCTAAAGGGCATAGGCTCCCTGGGCAGGGTTAATTACTCGGATCTATGTGTTTTCCCCGGAGCCAGATATCCAGAAAAGTTCAAAGTTCCCGAGTTCGAAAAGTACAATGGAAAGGGAGACCCCTATACACACTTGAAAATATACATTGGAGAACTCGGGGCTTATGCCGAAGATGAGGGGTTAAGAATGCAACTATTCCAGAAAAGCTTAACAGGGGAGGCAAGAATCTGGTATGCCCGCCTCGACAACGCCCGAATCCACAACTGGGAGGAATTGGCCCATACCTTCTTAACCCAATACAGCTTTCAGGCCCAGATGGCTCCTGACAGGTACCAAATGACAAAGGTTAAGAAACAGCCTAGGGAATCCTTCAGGGAATATGCACAACGGTGGAGGGGCATGGCCGCACAGGTAACCCCCCCGATGAGCGAATCAGAGATGGTAATGACCTTTGTAGACATTCAGGAGGCGCCGTATTATGAGCGGGTCATCTCGGGGATTGGAAGACCCTTTACTGAAATGATTAAACATGGAGAGATGGTAGACATGGGGTTGAAATCGGGTAAAATCCGGGATCTCACTGCTTTAGAAACTGCTGCCGAGCAAATACAGAATGGAAACTATGGCAGCACTTCCCGGAGGGTCCAAAAGAAGAAGGAAGAGGATGTTTCCCTCATCTTACAGGGGTCATCCAGAAAAACAGAATGTCATCTTCCGGTTCAGGTACAGAGGGGAGGGCCATCCCGTCAGCCAAACTTCACAGATCAAAGGACAGAGGGGCGAAGAAGATATGAGGCCTCGCAAAACCGAGTGTTCACCCCGCTCGGGGAGCCGCTTGAACGAGTATTAGCGGTATTAGTAGCCCAAAAGAAGATTGTTGGTTTGGCACCCCCGAGTGACCCGAAGGGAAGGAGATTTGATCCAAGCAAACGGTGCGCCTATCACTCGGGTTCCCCGGGTCATGATACACAAGATTGTTGGACATTGAAACATATAATTCAGAACATGATCGACAATGGGGAAATTGTGGTGGAGCAACCGGACTCCCCGAATGTTAAGGCAAATCCCCTGCCAAGACATGATGGGGGGGGAAGTCAATGTGACGGAGGCAAGTGAGGCTGGGGGGCCGCCAAGGTTGAACTATGTGCAGAAAATTGAGAAAATGATCAACGTGATACATGATCACGGGAGTGCACGGGGAGCGTCCGATGTGAGGCCCTCCTTTATCCAGCGCATTTCATCTGACCTGACCATCGATAATTGGACCCAGAAACCAGTGATATCCAAACAAGGGTAAAGCTCGACGTCAGGGTGGTTAACCCTAGAGGATGGGGGAATGAAGAAGTTTTATTTTGTTGTTATTTTATTTCTGCATAATTGTGTCGTTTCTTCGTGTTATTTGAAATTGCGATCGTCGTGAAAAATGATTTATATATGACAAGTACTTGTTTTATGTCAGGTGTACCAATTTGAGTATTCCTTGCCTAACAAACGATCTTTCAGATTTGAATGGTGATTATGATTTTGACATTGAGCTGGATTTCGATTTGATGGGCATTGAGCAAGACGAGACAGATTACGACGACGCACCTGAGGAGATCAAAGGATGGGTCGAAGATAAACCCAAACCCAATTTGGACCAAACCATCACTATAGATATCGGAACCCCTGACAATCCAAAAGAACTCAAGATAGGGACAGACCTTACCCCCAGCCAAAAAACAGAAATAATTGAGTTACTAAGCCAATATGAGGATGTCTTTGCCTGGTCGCACGAGGATATGATCGGATTGTCCACCGACATTGTGGTGCACCGGTTACCTATCAAGGAGGGTTTCAGGCCTGTCAAGCAGAAACTAAGAAAGTTGAAACCTGAGTGGAGCTTAAAAGTGAAGGAAGAGATCATCAAACAGTTCAGGGCGGGAATCATTATGGTGTCCACTTACCCGGAATGGCTATCCAATGTGGTCCCAGTGGCTAAACCTGGAGGAAAGGTGAGGGTATGCGTGGACTACAGAGATCTAAAAAACAAGGCCAGTCTCAAGGACAACTTCCCGGTGCCTTTCATACACATCCTGGTGGATAACACAGCCCAGTACGAAATGTACTCTTTTGTGGATTGCTTCGCAGGATATCATCAGATAATGGTGGCGGAAGAAGACCGGGAAAAGACCGCATTCATCACCCCCTGGGGCACTTTTCTGCTATAGACGACTGGCTTTCGGTCTCACAAATGCAGGAGCTACTTATCAGAGAGCCATGATGGCCTTGTTCCACGATATGATGCACAAGGAGATAGAGGTCTACGTGGACGACATTATTGTGAAATCGAAGGTAGAGTCCGATCATATAACTCATCTCAAAAAGCTATTCGATCGGCTCAGAAAGTATAATCTGAAACTCAATCCAGCCAAGTGTGCTTTCGGAGTACAATCGGGCAAGCTCTTGGGATTTCTGGTTAGTGATCGGGGCATTGAGTTGGATCCAGCAAAGATTAAGGCCATTGTGGATATGCCGGCACCTCACACGGAAAAGGAGATAAGAGGATTCCTGGGGAGAATAAACTTCATCAGCCGTTTTATATCCCACTTGACGACTACATGTGAACCGATTTTTAAACTGTTAAGAAAAGGGGTGTCCCAAGAATGGAATGAGCAATGTCAGAGGGCGTTTCAGACCATTAAGAAACAATTGACGGAGGCACCAGTGCTGGTACAACCCCGTCCCGAAGGATGGGATCCCTCTGTTTATGTATATATCGGTAAATGCCATCGCGATGGGATGTATGTTGGGACAGAAAAATGAGGCGGGAAAAGAGCAGGCCATCTATTACCTCAGCAAAAGATTTAGCCAATGTGAGCAGAATTACACTCCCATTGAGAAGACCTGTTGTACTCTGGCCTGGGCTGCAGGGAGATTACAGCACTACCTCCATGGGCATACAACGTACCTGATATCAAGAATGGACCCCCTGAAATATATTTTCGAAAGGCCCATGCTGAATTGTCGACTATCAAGATGGCAGTTAATTTTACAACAGTTTGACATGGTGTACGTGACCCAGAAGGCCATGAAAGGGCAGGGAATTGCAGATCAGTTGGCAGAAGCCCCGGCAGGAGGGATGGAGCCGTTAGAAACTCCTCTCCCGGGCGAGGATATATTTTGGGTATCGCGCGAAAAATGTGATGACGAGGGACAATTCTGGAAGTTGTATTTTGATGGTGCCATGAATGCCGGGGGGGAAGGAGCCGGAGCGGTCCTAGTCTCTATCACCGGAGAACAATACCCCGTGGCCACTAAACTTCGTTTCAGCAATTCGAACAACACCGCTGAATACGAGGGGTGTATCTTGGGACTCCGATTGGCCCGTGACATGGGAGTAAAAAGACTAGCGGTGTTTGGGGATTCAGAATTGGTAATCAGACAAGCAATCGGGGTATACAACACTAAGGAGCTTTGGTTACTTCCATACCATCGTTGTGTCACCCAGCTTGTGCAAGAGTTCGAAGATATCGCCTTCCGCCATATTCCTCAGGGACGAAATGATTTTGCCGATGCATTGGCGACTTTGGCTTCCTTAATCCACGTGATCAAGAGTAGGGACAGTCCACAGATTGAGATCACCGTACAGAATGCCCCGGCATATGAGGAAAATGTGGCAGTGTTATCAAACGAGGTGGTGTTGACGAGGCAGCCCTGGTATCACGACATAAGGGAATATCTGAGAGACAGATCCCCTCCCGATCAGGCAAAACGGACTGAAAGGATGAGAATTCAAAAGATGGCGATGAAGTTTTACCTGAGTGGCGATTCGCTTTACAAAAGGGATGCCGGGTTGGGACTGTTGCAATGCATAGACGAAACGCAATCCCAAAGGATTATGAATGAAATCCATGGCGGGGTGTGTGGGCCACACATGAGTGGACCGATGTTGGCCAAAAAGATCTTGAGGACAGGGCATTATTGGTTAACACTGAGGGCCGATTGCGATGATCATGTCAAGCGATGTTATCAATGTCAGGCGCAACACGGTCATGTGATCCATACACCTCCCAATGAACTGCACTGTATGACCTCCCCCTGGCCATTTTCAATGTGGGGAATGGATGTAATCGGACCAATAGAGCCCAAAGCAAGCAACGGGCACCGATTCATCTTCGTCATGATCGATTATTTCACCAAATGGGTAGAAGCAGCCTCTTTCCCCAAAGTCACTCAGGAGGTCATCGTCAACTTCATCAGGAATAATGTCATTTGCCGATATGGGCAACCTGAGGTTGTGGTCTCCGACAATGCCAAGAATTTAAACAACGCCCTCATGAAGGAATTGTGTGACCAGTTCAAGATCAAGCATCTCAATTCCGTCATTTACCGTCCTAAGATGAATGGGGCAGTGGAGGCTGCAAATAAAAACATCAAGAAGATCATGGCAAAAATGTCTGCTAATCATCGGGGGATGGCCGGATTTGTTACCCCTCACCTTGTTAGCCTACCGAACGTCAACGCGTACTTCCACAGGGGCAACCCCATACGCCTTGGTATATGGAATGGAGGCTGTCCTGCCAGTTGAAGTTGAGATGGCGTCCCTCAGAATAGTGATCGATGCTCAGATAAGCGAGGAGGATTGGATGCAAAGTCGATACGACCAATTGGCCCTGATTGATGAAAGGAGAGTGGCTGCCGTTTGGCATGGTCAGCTATATCAACAGAGGATCTCTCGATCGTACGATAAAAAGATAAGACTTCGGAAGTTCAAGGAAAATGATTTGGTGTTGAAAAGAGTCATGCCTTGTCAAGACGAGGCCAAGGGGAAGTTTGCCCCGAACTGGGAAGGGCCATTTGTGATCAAGAAAGTGCTATCCGGAGGAGCCCTCATATTGCAAGAAATGGATGGTGAGGTATTTCCACAACCCCTCAATTCTGACTCGGTGAAGCGGTTCTACGCTTAAATCATCAGTTCTGTTTTTCCTTTGAGAGCGAACTACGTAGGACCTGATCTCCCAACTTGAGGGGGTACGTAGGCAGCCATCATGGCGCGGTCCGATCCTTTAAAATATAATCCTTTCCCTAACCGAAACCAATTTTCGATAGCCAGATAAAACCTTCCTACACCCTCAAAACCTTCCCGAAACCAATTGCCTAACCAGTTTCATCCCAAAGTACATACCCTGATCCAACCAAACAGTTATCCAAAATCTGAGATTCAATCCGACGAAATCAAAAGGTGTGCGGCAATATCTGTCAAATCTCCATCAAGTCTTGAGGAAAGAAAGAAGGCGAAATGTCAAAATCATGGTCAGTTGGATAAAATGATGATCCAATGGATGACAATGATACGACAAAAGGGGAAAATGACTAAATTTAAATGCATGTCTATATATATAAGTCGTTTTATTACAAGATTTCTCTTTCAATAACTGATGAAACCAACATAGTCTATGCAGGAAATAAAATAATCTACAAATCTGAAACTAGCCGCAGCAGGATGGACAGGGTGGTGGATAGATCTGAAGCATCAGCATCTCCTGCAATCTGCTGCCCCAGCATATCAATACGATCCAGTAGAGCAGTAGCTCGGCTGACAGTCCCAAAATGAGCATCTACCACTGCCCTGGTCTGAAATACTATGGCCTCTCTATCAGCAATGGCAGTATCTCTAGCCCGAATGGCCTCATCTCTCTCGGCAAGGGCGGCATCCCTCTCGGCTTCAGTAGTAATCAGGGCCAGGCGGAGTCGGGAATCCTCAGCGACCCGACTCGGGGCAGAATCGGCTGAAATGGAATGGTCTGTGGTATCTTCTGTGAAAATCACTCCAGAGTCATCAAAGGCCCCAGTCCGACTCAAACTAGCCGAATCCAGGTCTCCACGCAACCACTGTACGTAGGCAAATGTCTGGATGTGACAGCTTTCACTATATTCGGCAAAGATCCTGCAATCCCAAAGCTCGTATACCTGCAGTAGATCCCTCTCTGTACAGGATGATATAAGGAATCGGTATGCGGTTGCACCCGCGAAGGGGTGTAGATCCTGTGTCTGATCAAACTGCCCCATAACCGCCAGGGGATGATAGGTCGTCACGCCCCTTAACCCAGCAATGGGAATGAAATCCATACCAGGCACATGAGTCAAGAAGCTCATGAAGGAGCAATAGCCCGAGTAAACCAATAGATGAAAGGGGTCCTCAATGATAGACAAAAATGATGTCCAGGAAGCCACATCAGTACAACTCACGGGGACGAAGCGAAAACTGCGTGGTTATGTCATGGCTGAAGCAAAACCCTTGGCGACGGAAATGGCCGATGGGACTAAGATGACTCATGAACCACATATACAATAAGGTCGAACTCCCTCTGAAGAATCTCCCTCGGAAGGACTGGCAATATGTGGCCGACATATAGGTATCCGCCAATATCATGGGGAGAATGGTGTGATCCTCCTAAAGGGCCCTAACGGCCGCAACAATCCGCATGTCCAAATGATCGGACCCTGCAGGCAAGTACAAAACTGAGATGACACAGGCCATCAGAACGTCCACTCTCAAGGCGTCCCAGCGCCCCTCGGACACGGAAAAATCACCGAGGAAAAGACGGAAACTGTCAGGTGAGCCAAATCGGTCAATCAAGAATTGAAGAGGAACCATATGGTCTGATATGATTACCGGTAATAGGACAGCCCTCCGCAAACCGGTGAAAGTCAAGAATTGACGGCGCATGGAACCAACTGTGACCCTAGCACAAGGGCCGTCCAACGGTAAGCCGGTAAAGCGAGCATACTCCTCAAGGGTGGGGGTCAGCTCTACTGTCCCTAACCTAAACACCTGACGGGCAGGGGCCCAATAGCTCAGAAGACCATCCACAAAACCCGCTGGCACCTGGAAGGTCAGTAAGGACCGAGAATGTCCCAAAAGACCATCTGCGATAATCCTGTCTGCCGGCAGTAAACTGTCCAACCAGCGGAAGAGGCTGCCAACCAACCCTGTGGGAGGAGTGGAATCCAAACGAACCACGGCATCTGAGGACGACATCTGTGAAAAAACAGTATCAAAAAAGACTGTAAAGGGGTCACTCTCTACCCATAAATAAAAGCATGCATAATACAGTTAATAATAAAGCAGGTGAATCCCATAAAAATGAAAAGAAAACTGTGCATAAATAAATAAATGAGTTCAGTACATAGTGCATAAATGAAAAAGAAATCTAAGCAGGTGCTGATACAAAAGACCCTATCCTATCCTGGTCTAAATAAAATCAGTATCATCTATGAAAGCAGGATCCTCGAACTGATCCCCTGGAGTCGCCGAGCTCGGAGGACCAAAGTTCATATCAGGAATGTAGGGATGCGCTGTGGCATCAGATGAACTCGGGCCTGCATCATAACCTGCACCGTCAGGATCGTAGGTGTAAGCCTCCTCCGGGGTCCGGCCCAACCCCCGAATAAACAGCGACAACTGATCTACCTGACGGGTCAATGAGGCGATCTGCTCAGCGTGGGTAGGGGTCCGAAACACAGGCAGCCCAATCGGTCATCGTCACCGAGCCTGGAACCATGTCTCCAAGGAAGAAAGTGGCCCGAGTCTGAGGACCGATGGTACGGGGCACCCACCATGTACGGAATGCATCACTCGTAGTGGGACCTGTGGGAAAGCATCCGACCATCCTCCCCGGCAAGCATGATCTCTGAAGGCTGAGAATCCAGCGGCCAGAAAGTAGTGAAAGAAAGGGAGTGCGGGATGCGGATCTCCCCAGTGACGCATCTGAAATGCGCGCTCTCCCAGATACATCACCCAGCCTCCAACACTCTGCAAAGTGAGGCGACGGGTAGAAAGCTCGAACTCCGGGCCGGAAGGATGCCCGTCAGCAAACCCCACAGTCAAATGCTCGGAGAGGTAGGGAATCCAGACGACGTCGGCAGCCGTGATCAACTCCAGCTGAATACGACAATGTGCAAAGCTGCCCGACCACGGGGACCTCCTCCAGAGTACTGTGATGCCATCGCCGACCCCGAGGATAGGTGTCCGGGCCCAGAGTAGTGAGAGGCCTCAGACATGGCAGCCGCTCGTAAGCCCAGAACTGTGAATAGAAACAAGGCAAGGCATGAGTCACTATCAAATACAGAAAAGGATGAAAGGAAAAGAAATACAGTAATAGAGAGGAGGAAGGGACTCACCAGCAGAAAGTGGTAGAAACCGAGCCAGGCATCAGTCTGTCCCTCCGAGCGTAGGCGCATGCCGTGGAGGAAATAGGCAAAGGTGAATGACCCCCAGTCATAGTCACTGATGCGATCCACGTCTCTAACCGCTCCCACGACGCTGAAATGAATGGTGGAGGAGTTGTTCCCTAGGAAACAACCCCTCATGATCGTCAGGAATAAGCGGCAGAGTAGAATGTCGCGGGTACCCTGATCCGCTGGAATGGGCATCGCATAGAGACCCCCGACTGCATCAACAGCCAAGGCACCAGATCGGATACTGCGGGCCTTAAAGACCCGGTCCTCAGCAGCGAAGCCCAGCAAAGCTCGAACCTCCACAGGAGTGATATCAAGATCCAAGGGGACGCGGGACCCGGTGAACTCAATGCCAGTAATGTACCTCCAGTCCCATGGGGTCAACACGACCTCGCAGTCGAGGAGATGAAGAGACTGCGTCTGGTGGAACCATCGCTCGGATAAAGCCCTCATGTAACCCCAGGGGCACTGGCGGGGGATGATAGTGAAGAAATGTCGAAAGCCCCAAGAGTCCACCATCGCCCGATAATCACTGTGCAGGGCCGCGTAAAGGGAGTAGATGTTGAACCAGTTACCCCTCGGTTGGGTAAACTCGGGTACCTGGGGCAATCACCAAGGGGTCAATCCGGATAGAAGGAGAATGGAGAAATTGAGAGTGAAATCAGAATAGAGCTGAAATATACCTCGTTAGCCACGAGAGATGCTGAAGGGTGACGACTGAGGTCCCGACCCAAAAGATCGGGTATCTGTACAGAGGCGCCAGAAGGAGCCTGATGAGTAGATGGAGCCGGTGTGCTGAAGGATGGCCCCTCTACCGCAACCTCCGGAGGGACAGCCTCCTCAACGTCCGGATGACCAGGACGAATAACAGCCTCCGTCAAACGACGAGCCTGACGGGTCCGAGGAGGAACAGGAGTGGGCGCAGCCCTACGACGGCGAACACCCGAAGTCCGAGAGGCGGAGGAGCTACTGGGCGCATCACGATCCATAGCTGGAATAGAACGGGCGAGAAAGAAGGTAAGTTTCCTTTTAAAATTATGTAATGAACATTCTAAATTTCTAGCCTCATCATATGATTAATGCAACATGATGCATGTTTATCAAAAAAAAAAAAAAAAAAAAAAAAAATCGGCAGAGTTCCGTTTGTAAATTGAACATCCCAGGCATAAGCCAAACGTGTTTTCCATCAACCAAAGCCTCAAACAGATTTAAATTGCATTCATATGTGTAATTACATCATGTAATGCATGTTTTTATTGCAGAAAAGGAATAACAATATGTGGGACCGCCTCATTAACATAAAATAGGACTCACATAGTTGATACATAGCATGTATATATGATGGTACAGTACATAGCATTGTAAAGCATACATTCTATCTCTAAACATGCAAATAGTCAAATGTATAGCAAAACATTGACGAAATTGAAAAGTGACCGGTCAAAGTGTTACCTGTAGCGCGTAGATCGATCCTACCGGAACAGTTTTTGCAGGAAAGTTGGAAAAATCGACAAAAAAGCCCTCGCGAACAAGAAAAATCGAGAGAATCTCTTTGGATTACAAGTTGAAAGTGACAGATCTGGAGGAGCCGCGTTGGTTTTAAGGCCCGATCATGGCCGCAGATGTATCTGCGGCTGGCCGCAGATCCATCTGCGGCTGGCCCTGGTGGGTCCCACCTTGCTCCCTTGCAGCCATTTGACGTGTTGAAGTGAAAAGTTTACGAGATGGGTGACCGGCGACGATACCCGGCCCCGACATGACGATCGACCGGCGACGATAACCGGTGATCACGAGATGGATGTCCGGCGACGATAACCGGCTCCGACAGATAACCAACCGGCGACGATAACCGGGGGTTACGAGATGGGTGACCGGCGACGATACCCGGCCCCGACATGACGATCGACCGGCGACGATAACCGGCGATCACGAGATGGATGACCGGCGACGATAACCGGCTCCGACAAGATAACCAACCGGCGACGATAACCGGGGGTTACGAGATGGGTGACCGACGACGATACCCGGCCCCGACATGACGATCGACCGGCGACGATAACCGGTGATCACGAGATGGATGACCGGCGACGATAACCGGCTCCGACAAGATAACCGACCGGCGACGATAACCGGGGGTTACGAGATGGGTGACCGGCGACGATACCCGGCCCCGACATGACAATCGACCGGCGACGATAACCGGCGATCACGAGATGGATGACCGGCGACGATAACCGGCTCCGACAAGATAAACCGACCGGCGACGATAACCGGGGGTTACGAGATGGGGTGACCGGCGACGATACCCGGGCCCCGACATGACGATCGAACCGGCGACGATAACCGGCGATCACGAGATGGTATGACCGTCGACGAAACCCGGCCCCGACGAGATGATCGACCGGCGACGATAACCGGGGGTTACGTGATGGGTGACCGGCGACGATACCCGGCCCCGACATGACGATCGACCGGCGACGATAACCGGCGATCACGAGATGGATGACCGGCGACGATAACCGGCTCCGACAAGATAAAAGACCGGCGTCGATTAGCGGAGGTTTCGATATGGGTGACCGGCGACGATACCCGGCCCCGACATGACGATCGACCTGGCGACGATAACCGGCGATCACCGAGATGGTATGTCCGGCGACGATAACCGGCTCCGACAGAGGATGGTTCCGACCGGCGACGATAACCGGGGGTTTACGCGATGGGGTGACCGGCGGCCGACGATACCCGGCCCCGAACGAGACGATAGATTGAAAAAGATGTGAACCCAAAGACTAACAAACACGGTCAAGGGGTTGATACATTGACACTCTTACGAATGTCTTGCAATGCATTGGCATCTTATGTTTCATCATAATCTATATGTGTGAGACATCATGTATGCACTGTCATTCTTACACACTGTCATTCATGCATCGAGTGTCTATTCTTTATCCTGTTCATTTCATTTATCATTTCATAAACATGATAAAGAGGGGCAGCTGTAGACACCCAAATTTTGCGTTTCCTTCTACTAACCATGACAGGAGGGCGAAATCGTCAATTGAACCGGCTTGCGGAAGCAAAGGAGCGGGCACAAGGGCAAGCGCCCGGCACCGCCGCAATGATTTGGGCAGCCCAAGTCGACGTGACAGCATGACCGTCCGAGGCAGGCATTTCCGAATGAGGTGGCACGTCTCCCAGAAGTTTCCGGACTGCGGAATACGAGCCTGTGAGCGAAAACCGACGTTGCGGTACGAAAATCGAGGCGTGGCACTTAAATAGAGAAAGTCTAGCCCGCCAGCCGCGGATAGATTCTGCGGCCAAGTGGGTGCGCCAGCACGAAAAACCGGGGAAATCAGCACTACCAGCTGAGTGCGATGGGAGGCGTTGCCAGCTGGCCAGCCGCAGATCCATCTGCGGGCCAGCCGCAGATAGATTCTGCGGCTGGCTCTGGCCAGCCTATTTAAGCCAGCTTCAGGCAGCATACAGGAGGTTCCGCAAAAATTTGAAAGAGGAAGAATTCCAGCGGAAAACAGCAGCAAACTCGGAAATTGAGGAAGAAATAGCATAAATTTTGCAATCAAATTGGAAGAAAAGAGAGAAAAAAAGAGAGGAATAATTTTCTTTTGATTTGATTGTATCAAATAGATTCTTTCCTTCTATTCAAATACATCAAGTTCACATCCATTTGGATATCAATTGCAAGGTGAAATCTCTTTCTGTGATATCAATTTCTATCATATCATTTGATCAAATTAGATGCAATTTTTCATGTAATTTATTGATTGAACAATGAATTAGGGATTATGAGTGAAGTTTCCATCGGAATAAAAACTCTTCCTAATAACCCGATGATATTCGTTCATTAATTTCTTTGTTTGTTTTTAAGGTGTTATATTTGGTATCAATTCCTTTAAATCGTCATTTTAGGATGTCTTTGTATTGTTAGATTATCCGGGTTGGTTTATTTTCTTGTAATATCCGATTGTTTGTGTGTGGACACTTGGTTGTGCAGCCTAGGAAAGCGACCCTCGAGGTCCCAATCCGATATGATGGACATATCTTGATGTAAGAAGTAGAAATGACGTAGTTTTCATTGTAAATATGTAATCGTTGGGCCTTAAAACGCACGCTAAAGCGAGAATCGTGCTTAAGGCCCCGAAATAGTGAAATTTGTGATTGGTTGGCGTTTCGGGGACATTTTGATGGCTCTTACATGCCCATGAATAGCCCCGACGCGTGTTTATGCTTGGTTTGATTTATGACACGAAATTGATTTCATCAAAGCTAAATTGATAAGATTTTCATAAAAATCAATCAAAGTAGGATATGTAGAATCACGAGGTTAAAATTTGAGAGATGTTGATGAATGTCGATTCCTATTCTAACGAGAAAGCTAAAGAAAATCGTTTTTCAAACATCACAAAATTTGATTTTAAAAATAAGTAACGTTTTATTAAATCTTTGTGCATAGGGTGAAAGAGATTCTAGAAATTGCCCGATCATTTCACGAAAGCAACGTATAGATCTCGATTCCTATTTTGACGAAGGGTTTAAAACTCTTGTTTTGCCAAAACGACACCTAATGAAAATCTCATAGTTTTGATAAATAAAAAATCAAATTTTTCTTTCTATAACGAACCAAGCTTTTGCTACGTGTATACCGAAAAGACATTCCGAAGCGTTCTCAAATTAAAACACGGATTTTCCCTAAAATCCAAATGATTCTTTCATACAAATTCATCACAACATTCACATAGGTACACACACACACACTACGCACACTTACACACACACATTTCATGAATTAAAGGATAGGAAAAGCCATTGAGATCGCGGTAACCGTGTTTCACGGAAGTCGAGGGGTGCCTAACACCTTCCCCTCACTTAAACAAGCCCCCGAACTCTATGAATCTCGATTCGCAGACCAATTAATTCGGAGTCACACATGAGCCAGCGATTTATAAAAAACGAAAACTCGGATGAGTTGGTACATCCATTTCAAATATACCAACTGGCGACTCTGGTCAATTGGCTCATCATAAAAACGATCTTTCAAAACCCCGTCGACCTCAATGCCGACCTTTTCCAAAAAATCATCTAAACCAAAAGGCTAAAATTGGAAAAGGAATAGAGAAAGCGAAAACCCGGCGTCGACAATTATGTCCGACGAACAAGTATGTACATTACTGAATTCTCTTACCTTAAACATTGTGGTTTTCTTAAACTTTGATGCTCTAATCTTCCATTTGCATTTTTCATCTTCGACGCAGACTAGAACAAAGTCTCTACCACTTGTTCTTTGAACCTTGTGTTGTCCGATGTTGTCTAATTTGAATGCAGCCTTATTGCCTTGTGTTAGGACTTTTTTATCTTTGTATGTTTGGTGTACTTTCACTTCCCCTACATTCGGATCTGTTTATGACATCATCACCTTGTGCTTCAACGTGAACCATGTCCTGTTGTCCTTTCTTGTTCTTGCATGCTCCATAGTTTCAATTGCAAGTTGCTCAGCATATTGTATTACACTGTTGTAATCTTGTGTTGCTGATTGGTATAAGGTCTGAATTCCATTGTGTAGACATGATTGTACTTACAGGTTGCATCCTATTTTCTTCTTCAGTACTCAAGTTTTGTATAGTAGAATTGCCTCCATTGTTGGATATATCCTCTACAATTAATGGAAACTTTCCTTGTTCGGTCTGATTTTCGACACACTTCCATATAAAATCTGAAGGTTGCTTCGTTTGATATATTGATGGGGGGAATGTTTCTTCTTATATGAAATTTGATCGATAATTCTGGTTGTGTTGGTGTCTACCATTATTGCACTGCATATCAAGTTTCTCATTTCTGAGTATGAACAATTTGTTGGGACTACCGATGCCTGTAACTTCAAAATTGTTGTATTGATTACTGTCAGTCCACGATCCGTTTGAAGTAAAGTACAATTGGAATCATATCCATAGTCTGGTAACTGCATCACAGTTAAATACATATTATTATGAATTGTAACCAACTAAACTAATACATAGTAACCAACATGTATCTAAGTGGTAACCAAAAATATGAAGCATATTTTTTTTGATTTAAACTCAAGCACATCAGGACCAGGGTTCTAATTAAATAATTACCAATTAAACATTAGTGATCAACTGCTTATTCGACAGTAACCAAAACATATTTAAATTAAAAAAATACAAAAAAAATGATAATCATAGGTGACCTAAAATTTTATGTAACAAATAAATAAATATATGTGACCAAACATTTATATGATGGTAAAATAATTAATATATTTATAGAATCTATGGAATTCAAGCAGTTACAAAAAACCAACACTAAAAATTTTAACCAAATAACAAGTTCATTGTAACTAAATTACTGTTTATTTGATAACATAAATTTTAAAACACATTTTCAATATCCAGCTTATATTCACATCAATGTGTATCATTACATGAGGGGACCCATTGATATATTAAACAATATCTCATCAACATGAATTTAAAAATTAACTTAATGTGAATGGTAAACATACTAAAGTACACAATAACCAACATATATAAAAACTGGTAACCAATAAAATTAAACACATCTTTGTTCCATAATAATCAAAACAATGTATATCATGAACTGGTAACCATTTAAAATGATTAACAAGTAAATTGAATTAACCTGATTAATCATATATTAGTAAACAAATTATATCTTAACAGTAAAATTAAAAAAGTCATTCATTTAATATCTAATACATAGCTAATCGGTGGACCAAGTAAATACTAGAAAGTAACCAAAACAATTTATAAATATAGCTAGTTTGTACACAAAACAATACAATAAAGTATCCATAAAATAAATAACTGGATTCAAAAATATAACATTATCAGTAACAAAATAAAACCTATAAAGTAACAAAACATATTCATTTTAGGTAACTGTAAATAGGAAAGATATTTTTTAACACTAAAACCTATAAACAATTCCATGCGTGTCAAAACATCAGGAACATTCAAATATTTAATTAGTAACCTAAAGTTCCCAACTACTTATATGTAAGTAACCATAAAATTTCTAAATGGTAACCAATTTTATGGATCACGTTGTTTGCATCCAGATATTACCCAAAGCGATAAGTTTCATGCTCTGGTTACCAATCAACATCTTAAACAATTCTAACTACGTAAACAAACATTTATTTTAAGGTAACCAATTCAAAAAAAATTCAGAAATTCATCATTAAGTGAATTATTACTACAAAAAAAAAATACAGATTTTGCAGAACAGAGTAATACTTTTTACTCATCTGTAATCAATCAATCAACTACTAATCAAACTTCAACCAACATTAAATTAAAAACAAATTAAAAACGAAACACAGAGATCGAATTCTCATAATTGGTTTGTCAAAATTATACTCACTGGGATAAGAAGGCGACGATTTGCGTGGTTTAGTTCGGCTGTTTGTCAACGAATTGGAAGATTTGTTTACTTTGATTTGATTTTGGCAATGGCGGAATCTGAGTTGTCGGCAATGGAGAAATCTGAATTGTTTACCCCGAACGATTTGTTTGGGTTTGGAAATAAATGGTAACTGACTAGTAACGGTTTTTATCTTTTCCTCTTTTGCAGGGATTTGATGATGATCTGTTTTTGTAATTATTTTATCCATATTGCACTTTTTTGTAATTATTTTATTTGTACACTCTTTTTGTAATTGTTTACTAAAAGTTGTATATTACTGTAAAGAACCCTTCTCATAAACCTTTACTCGTCAGCCCATTTAGCAAACCAAGCCCAGTTTATGAGAGCATTCTCGAGAGTGAATATTGGATTAGCTAAGTTAATGGAAGCCCAATTTATTTGATGCAATAATTCTTTAACTTCACTCGCATTCAATACTTTAATACTAAAATATTGAAATACTGAAATAAGAGAGAAGATCAATCACTCGCTCTATCTTCAATACTTCAATACTGAAATATTCATATCTCTATTGTGGACTCTCTCATTTCTTAAATTTGATATTTGCACTCACACCGGTGACATCTCCAATGGTACAAACAGTCAAAGATAATGTGATATTCTTCATCCCGCAGGTCGGATCTAACAGCCTAACTCGTGATCAGGACTCCGAAGATGACACTATCAACAATGTGTTAGAAAGTTGAGAAAAACTGAACACTCCATTTAAAATTATGATTCAGTTATATTTAAGGAAAGTCAATTGACCTGTAGTACCTCCATTTGGGCCCGGTTGTTAGAACATTATTTTGTTCTAACACTCTTTAACAGTTTTAACAGTGATCTCAGTAGGTAATATTGCCTCTTGTCTATACGAGAGCTCATATGGACTTGTACCGATACTTTTCTTCTTATTAATTCTAAAGGCCCACAACACTTTTGAAAGTTTTATGCCAATCTCTAGTGCTACGTTTGGATTGGTGGAATATGAGGGAGAATGGAATGACTCATTCCTATGGAATGAAAAAAATTGTGTTTGGTTGCGATTGGAATGAAAAAATTGTGTTTGGTTCCTTGAGAGAGGGAGAACATATGGAATAACTCATTCCAACTAGAATGGAATGAATCATTCCACTCTTCATTTCATTCCTTCAATCCAAACGTAGCATAGGTGTTTCATTAATCGTCTTTTGCATAATAAACTTGATGGCTTTATTGGTAGCTTCAGCCTGTCCATTGGCTTGAGCATAGTAAGGCGTGAAATTTACTAAGGTAATCCCATATTTCTTTATGAATTCATCCATCAAGCTGCCATTAAAAGCAGTTCCATGATCAACTGTTATGGTTTGGGGAATCCCAAACCTGTGGATTATATGTTCTTTTCTGAAATTGGTGATTTCAATTTGAGTAGCCACCTTCAAAGGCTTGCTTCTACCTATTTTGTAAAATAATCAATTGCCACTATTATGAATGTATGCTGTTTTAAGGATGGAGGAAAATTTTGCCTATTAAATCCATTTCCCATCCCTTAAAAGGCCATGGTTTGACAATTGGGTGCAGCTATTCGGAAGGTGTCCTTTATATAGTACCAAATTTATGGCAGTTTTGACATCGTTTGACATATTGCACACAATCATTACTAATTTTTGGCCAATAATACCCCCATTTTGTGAAGTAATCATCTCATTTTTATACTTGGGATCCACACATCCCTTCATGAACTTCAGCCATAACTTTCATGGATTCCAGTTTGTTAAGACATTTAACTACAATGCCTACTATTGTTCTCTTATACAATTCGTCAGATACGAATGTATACTTCATGGCATTTCTTATCTTTGGTTGGTACATTCATGGAGGGATTGTTTAAATATTGAGCAATTGGGTATCTCCAATCTTCGGCAGTGTCAATTTCATTTAATGATGACAAAAATCTTTCAAAAATTTGAAAACTTTGATTTAGCCTTTCATCTAATGATGACAAAAATCTTTCAATTTTTATCCAGTTATCGTTTGATTCTTTTGGAACTTCAAAGTTGGAGACTGCTTGAACTAACATGTCAACTTTGTAATTTAGTAACCTCGGAATATACGTTAGAGTTGCATCATCAAATTTGTTTAATAAGATGGTAATATATCTATGTAAGATTACCAATTCTAGTTTTAAGCACTTGTAGATCATACCCAATTGCTTAATAACTAAATATGAGTCTCCTGATATATGAATGAACTATCTTCACTTTCTTTTCTAGTAGTAATTCTAGACCTATGATTAAGGCATCATATTCTACTTGATTTCCAGATACTAACTACATCATTTAGCTCAAATGCAAACTGGGATATTAAACCACCTTGTGAAATTAATACTATTCCGGCTCCGACTCTTTCACCAGATTTTGAACCATCAAACATAAGTTTCAATGGTTTCAATTTAATCGTTTCACATTCCTCCTCGTCAGGTGGAATCAAGTTTAGGTGATCAGCTAGAAAGTATGCTATTGCTTGCCCTTTTACAACCTTTTGAGGAATATAATTTGAGTGATTCTACGGCGACATTGGCCTGGCGACATTTCTAGCGACATTTTTTTTTTGTTTTGAGTCCAAAATAATTTATATGATTTATTAGAACTAAAATTTTAAAAAAAACAGTGATTTAGGTGTAATTTGGATACATATACAAAACAGTATTGTACAGTCTTACAACACTGTTTTGTATATGCATCCAAATTACACCTAAATCACTGTTTTTTTTTAATTTTAGTTCCAATAAATCATATAAATTATTTGGGAGTCAAAACAAAAAAAAAAACCAACAAAAAAAAAATGTCGCTAACAATGCCGCCCTAGACTTATTGATATAAGTTAGGCTATATTCACTAAAGGTTAAAGCACATTTATCAAGTCTTCCTTTTAAAATTGGTCTTACAAGCATATATTTAATTAAATCAGTTTGAGCTATGACATCAACTTCAAAAGGTAACATATAATGTCTTATATTAAAGAAGAATAATACAACGTAAAACACAACATTTCAATATTAGAATAATTCATTTTAGTATAAGTCGGTGTTTTTGACAGGTAGTAAACTGCCTGTTCATGCCCATACATATTATCCTGAGCTAATAGACACCCTACAGGCCTAGCAGACACAGCTATGTACAATTTCAGATGCTTTTCATGTATTGGTGGCATCATTACTGGTGGATTCTCTAGGTAGTCTTTAATTATTTGGAAGGCTTCCTGCTGCTCCTAGCCCCATCTATACTCTTCCTCCTTTTTAAGGCAGAGAAGTTTAATGAAAGGTTCTAGTCTTCCTGCTAGATTGAAAATGATCCTTCTTAGAAAATTAACTTGCCCAAGAAATTTTTGTAATTCTTTCTTATTAGTGGACGGTTGTGCTTGAATTATTTGTCTTTGCTTTATCGACATCAATTTCAATACCTTTTTCATGAACTAGGAACCCTAAGAAATTCCCCGCTTTTGCACCAAAGACACATTTAAGGGGTTCATTTGCAATTTATGTTTTCTCATCCTTTTGAATGATGAAATTAAGTGTTGAAGATGTAATTCAAAATTTTCAAATTTAATTACAATATCATCAATATAAACTTCTAAATGTTACCCTATCATGTTATGAAAAATCAAGTTCATAACCCTTTGGTATGTGGCTCCAGCATTCTTGAAACCAAATGACATTACATTCATTCATATGTCCCAAGTGCATCGGGACATCTGAAGGTAGTTTTATGAACATCATTTTCTACCAAAAATATCTGGTTATAACCAGCATGACCATCTATGAAAGATAGCATGTCATTTTGAGCTACCAAATCTACCAACAGGTCTACTACAGGCATAAGATACTCATCTTTAGGGCTCGCCAGGTTTAGGTTCCCATAATCTATACATACTCTAATTTTTTTTATTTTTCTTGACTACCATAATTATGTTAGACAATCATTCAACATACCCGACGGTTCTAATAAATTGGCCTTAAGGAGTCTTTCTATTTCAGCCTTGATATGAGGAATGATCTTATAAGTCATTCTTTGTGGGAGCCTGTTGAAAAGGTTGGAAACCATGTTTTGTGTTTAACTAATTTTCTATCTAATCAGACATCTCTGTATAGTCCCAAGCAAAACAGTTTTTTAAATTTAGTTAAAAATTTTAAAATTCTTTTGACTTTCTTCTTGGGTTAACAAATTACTTATGTAATCAGGCCTAGGTTGTCAAAGGGTACCCAAATTGTATTCTTTTAATGGGTCCTGAACTTCAGCCTTGTGATCTTCCAATTTATATGGAGCAGGTTAGACTTTAATTAAATTAGGCTCATTAGGATGACAAACCTCATTTTCGAGTTTGTTTCAATAGCATTTACCAAGGCCTTTGCTAGGGTAGCTTGAACAGCTTCCATTCCTTGTATTGCTTTTATTGACTCAGTCATTGGAACTACTGTTTTCTAACAGTGATCCTAAACCTGGCGAGGTTAGGCCTGGTGAGACCAATCATTGCTTGACTGACCCCTTTGTTCTATAGACTCTAAAGAGATTTATGTCATGGAGCAATTTTGTCTGACATATTAACCTCCTGCCTACCGATTTTAATGGTTTAATACTATCATCACAGAATTGAGCCTCAAGCGGTGACGGATCCACGATTCGGCTTTAGTGTAGGCAAAATTATTTTTATAAATAGTTTTTTATTTATACAAAAATATATTGATTAAAAAAGCATTAGAACAAAATAAATAAATTAAATACAATATTCTCCCTCAATTCCAAATTTCATTTCTAAAACAGATTTTGTAGGATAATTTTAAATATTTAAATGTACCCTTAATATTAAGTAAGAATTTAGTGGGAGTACGATGCTAGAAATGCTAATAACTTACTTTGTCATAACATTGTGTTTTTGAGTTTTAAAACGCATAGAAAAAAAATAGATGAAAAACTTCAGTTTCATATTAATTTATCTTGTTTTTGAGTTTTTCTTAAGAGACAAATAAGAAAAGAAATAAACAAAAGAATAAAAAATAGTCCCTATATTAATATATAATCATGCACAAGAAAATTTAATGCAAGTACAAAATAATAATATTTATTTAAAAGTTAAGGTTTTTTTTTAATAATCTTTTTAAACTTGCAAACAACACAAAAGTAGAATTATTAGTTTTGTAATTTTTCAGCCCTAATTTAAATTTTTTATTCTTTTCTTTTATATCCAAAACTCACAATAAATATAATGTAAAAGTTCTTCTTTTTTCTTATTAAATTATTTGAAAAAGTTTTATCTAATCTCCTACATATATATATATATATATATATACACACACTATAAATATATATTAAAATTATCCCTAAAATATTTTTATTTTTCAAAAAGCCGGTGTACGTAGTTGCCTACGCTGACCAAGTCTAGATTCGCCCCTGGCCTTAAGATAATTTGAATTAGTGACAAAGGGTTTAATGTCAGCATTAACTATATCTACCTCTTTTTCACCATCATTATTTGTGTTCCATAAAATTAATACTTGATATAGAGAAGAAGGAACATTGTAACTCTAATGAATCTAATTTCTACCTGTTAACGTCAAGATTTGCCCACGCACTTCAATCACTAAGAATGCCCTGCACAATAACGAGACTACACTCAGAGTTCCGAGCGGTTTTGCCATCGGGGGATAGCTCAGGCGTGAGAATTAGTACATGCTGTCTCAAGGTTTTGATAATAATGGAGGTTTGCAGTTTAGTGTTGAGTTTTGCATTACCTTTGAAATGGAGAGGGAAGCCTTGTATATATACCTCCTTGTACCATCATCACGCCTGGACCCACTTGTCAGTATAAAGCACATGTCTCCATCAACCAAATCATAATAAATGCTTCAGTCAAAATATAAGTCAACCCAGTTAGGAAGTAACTTCCTTAACTAGATCACTCATCTCAACTCCGAATCCATATACCGGGTCGGATCTACCAGGTGGGGTCGGGGATCCCGAACCCAGGACCCAACACTACCTAATAAAGTATTATATTTGAAAGTATAGTCAACAACAAAAAATGAGGCCATTTGGGTCTTTTTCCCCACGAAATCAAACAGGCTTTATCTTTACATAATTTCTTTAACATTCTAGCATGGAGGATGTTAGCTGCAGCTCCGTTATCCACTAAAATTCCAAGTATATGTTGACCATCTAATAACGCAGTAACATATAAAGGCTTAATATGCTTGGTTATTTCTAACCTAGGCTCGACAATTATAACAGACCTTTTTATTCCTCTTACAATACCCAGTGTATTAAAGTAAGGGTTACTACATTGCAGCCTCTGAATTATCTTCTATTGCTTTCTCGATAGGTTCCTGCTACTCATTTGCTTCAAATACAATAAGTAAGGGTATAGCTGCATTAATTTCTACTGAAGGTAGATAAAGGAATAATATGATCCATGTCATGATATATTTATACAAAAACAAAATTAAAATTCATAACTCTGAAGCGTGATAAAACATTTGGTACGGAAAACCTTTTGCAGTTGTAGTGCCCGTGAATTTTAAACGTCATTATTAATTAAATATATAAATTAAATTTTTAATGAGTTAGTTTGTATGCTTATTTGAACCTTTTGTGTGCATTGGTAGCCTACATGACTAGGTGATGAATTGTTTTAAGTTGAGTAAAGGGGGTCACTAATAGTATAGTTAAATTAGTGAACAAGCCTTAAGGTTTAATATCAATTAAATTGATAAAGTAGTTACTAATTAATCATGCAAGTAAATTGAATATACTTAGTATATTGAATTGAGTAAATTAATTAATAAAAGTATTAATTAATGAGAATATTGTCACATTGAATAATAAAATTTAATAGTTCAATTAGTAATCAATTTCTAATTGATTAGCTTATTTAATTAAGGAACTAAGACCAATTATTTATTTGATCATGGGTGTAGTAATTAATAGTGTGGCAAATTAATTAATCAATCATTGGGTTAAATTAAATGACCCAATATTGCATTAAATAGATTTGGATTTTATTAGCCTAATTAGGTTACAAGTTAAGGAGATATGTGTAAGTAAATTAAATTCCATAAGATTGGAAATAGAAACCCTAAATAAACAATTAGGGTAATACATATTAAAATTGTTAAACTATGTTTATTACCTATTAAACCCTATTAAGCCTTTTTAAGGCATGAAATTATGTCAATCAAACTTGCTTTATTTGGTAACTCTTACACAAAGGACAAGGTTTGTCAAGCTCCCATTGGTGGAAAATCTAATTAGCACACTTAAAGATAAGATTAAGGCTAAATGGAAGGGATAAGGTGAACTCTTATATCCAATGGGTAAGAAAGATGTGGGGGATAATAGCATGAATTCTAATTTAGCATTATACTTGCAAGTATTCTATCCTTTCATTTCATTTCAAGTTCATTTCTTCTTTTCATCTCATTCTTTCATTTCTCCTAAGCAAGAACACAAAGTGAGAGCTTAGAGAGAAAAAGAGAGTGAGATTAGCATAGTTCATGCATCCCAAGTTCATCACATACTTTGGTAGATCAAGGAGAGTAGCTACAAGATCAAGGTTGAAACCCTAAATCATTTTCTTCTTTCTTACTTTGTTTTTATTTTTATAGTTTTTTGAGAGATTTTGTTCTAAGACTCAAGAATCATTAGATATTCATGCTTTATGTATAGATCTAATCCTCTTGAGTGTTAGAATGGAGATTCAAAGGAAGAAAAGGAACTTATGTTCTTAAAAGGTAAAAACCTTAGCTTTTCTTCACTTGGATCACCCATAACTTGAGATCTACAACTTGGATTTGTGATCCGTCGAAGGAGGGTGCTAGATACATGAGTTAGCTAGTAAACCCAAGTGGTAGAACACAAATCCAATAATTTTTGAAGCCTTGGGGGCTATTTTCCCAAAACAGTCCAGCTATAAAACTTAAAACTTTAAAACCCTAAAAGCTTGCTGTCCTCGTTTTTCCAAAGGTTGTTTCGGCCAGTTATAAATCTTTTAAAAATCTGGAAAAAATCACAGAGGTACCTTAAGAAGTTATCTACAAGTAGGAAAAAGAACGAACACGTTTCGATGTGTAGTTTTTGTGTAATGGCTTTTACCGTGAAGGACTCCTAAATATTTATACCCGGATTTCTCACTGTGTATAGCTTGAAAACATATGAAATTTTTACAGTATGTTTATGTATAGTATGAGAGTGTACCCTGAAAATTTCAGAAGTTTCTGAGCAAAGTGCGATTTATGAAAAATGTAACAAGATTCAGAGGTTTTGGGTACTTTAAATATAGTAAATCACTTTCTAAATTTTCAGGAAAATTGGTGGATCATTGTTGGATCATATACTATCCAGATCCAGAGGATAATAATTTTCAGAGCCTATTTGCTATTTTTCATAATAATGTTATAGTTATGGTTAAAAGAAAATAAATGGTTAAATGATGTCATAAATAAGGAACATGTGATTTTTAAGCTTGGGTACTCCTAATATTATATATTCTAACTATTGAGGGGTATTTTGGTAATATTTAATGAGAAATAATATTTATGACCTTTTATGGGTAGTAAAGGAGTTGTTTAATAAAGGGTAAAACAATTAGAATAAATTGTTTATTCGCCTAATAACTTATTAAAATATTACTATGATATTTGTAATATAAGAATTCGATATTTTTTAGTAAACAAAGAAATATTAAGGTTAAAACTTCATGGAAATATTATTGAATGGGTAATAATATTTATTTTAAGCATTAATAAATGATTAAGATGTTATTAAAAATGGCTAATAATATTAGATTAAAATATTATTAATGATATGAGAAATTAAAAATATTATTAAGAGATTAATAATATTAGATTAAAGTATTATTGGATGATTAAAATATTATTAAGATGTTAATAACATTAGTAAACGAATAAAAGTGTTATTAGTAGACTAATAATACCAAGAGGTGAATTAAATATTATCAGGATTGATAATATTAAGTGTCTTATAGGATTTACGATAGTTTATTAACTTATGTGTGCTATGTGATTTGCTTAATTGTTAAATAAATAGCATAAGTAAGCGTATCGATATACAACTAACGCAGTGAGTACTAATTGGTAGATCGACGTTATCAATGTTAGGTTCTTCAAGGCCAATTAGTTAAAGCTAGAATTACTTGTAGCTGAGCAGACAGACAAGTTCCCTAACTTCATTCTTTCAGTATATTGAATGCAAGTTCTATCTTACTCAACTTTTACATTGAGCAAGTTTCTAAACCTTATGCATTATTTTTAATTCGTGCAAAAAAGTATATATATTATTGCAAGTTATTCTTTAAGCTTGAATCTTATCTCCAAGCATGCCTTAAGTGGTCTAATTACTTTTAAAATTATTCCACATCTTTGTATTTATTGACATTCGCACTCGTGCATTTGAATTCGTATATTTATTTAAGTTCAGAAATTTGTGAACTATTCATGGTTAAGTCTGAACCCTTGTTCGGTCAGGCAAGTACGTGAGAATTTATAAAAGCTATCCGAACCAATCGATGGTAAGGATTCTTAGACTAAATGTACACCCTTTTATTATAGGGGAGTACCCCAGGTACCGGATATAAGGTACAAACAACAGAGTTAAATGTTATGCATACACATAGCGTACGCGAGGCTAATCCCCTCAAGTACTTATTCTGTAGCCAGTAACCAGAGGGTCAACTAGCTATTGACTCCTTTGGAAGTTATTGTTCAGAGTCTACTTAACTATCAATTGTTCTAAAAGCAATAATCGTTCTTGCTTCTGATATTTATATTATTGAATTCTTTTTTTTTCTATATTCCATTCATCATGATATATCCTTTATTGTCATAGTTTAAACTTGCTGAGCAAACTCGTTGCTCATCCTTGCTATATCATGACTTTCATTGCAGTTAAACCCGAGACTTCAGGGAAGGGCAAGGGTAAAGAAAAGATGAAGTGATAGGCTTCACGTAGCTGGCTTTATTTTATGCTTAGTTTAATTTGCTATTAATGTAATTTGAACCCTGATTACCATTTAGGGTATGTTTTGTGTTATGTATTAAGGTTATCGTATCTTGGGACTAGTAACACCTTTTGAATGAACAACATATGTTCGTTATATTCCGCATTTAGTTATTGTATGTTGTTGGAGGTGAATGTTTGTATTGGATCGTGATGACCGAATTCGGGTATTTTGAGACCCGAATTTGGGGGTGTCACAGTTTGGTATCAGAGCCATAGGTTATAACCCTTAGGAGAAAGAGTCTTTAGGCTATAACCTGAGAGAATATAGAGGAATAGAAGGGGATAGAACTCATATAGAGTTATTTTTGGGTAGAAATTTATTATGATCTTAAAATTGAGGATTTGGATCATACGTTGGTGTTATTAAGCTTGTGGATAATTTGAGAAATGTGTATTGATGAGATAATATGGTAAAGTGAAGACCATTAAGTATGGACGATCCATTGTAAGCTGGAGTTATAGATATTCGAGGTAATTAGATTAATCATTTGATGTTATTGATCAATTATGTGGCTATTGATCAATTTTTGTGGCTAATCATTAGATAAGATATTGGAGTGATGTGGTATAGAGTTTCTTTGTGATGAAGAGAGGGTACCTTAGAATCTTTTGGGTTAAGGGTTGCAAGAAGGAAATGATTAATTCGATAAATAATGAATATATCGATATTTTGAAGTGTTAGTTAAGTTATTAAGCTTTATGGTGGAATGCCAGGTGAGACAAAGGTAATGAACTCATATAGAGTTGTTAAGCAAAAGTTGAGAGTATTAAGATGAATGATTTTATATGCAAAAAAAATAAAATTTAAGAGATGACTGATGGCAATTTAGATTGTTTTGATGATTAGAAAGGAGAGACAACGGAGAGATTATAAGAAATGAACCAAGGGTAGATTTAGTGTCTGATCTGGAAAAAGTATCTAGAGATGGAACTGAATGATGAGATAATAGAAATCCCTAAGGAGGATCAATTGGAGCCGATATAAGGAATAAGTGGAGGAAATGAAAGAAAGAAAGATTAAGTCTGAGAGTTATAAGACCTTTGTGAGTCGTAATGAATGAAGAATAGTAGTCAATGTATATGTACTAGTATACCTATGCATGTAAGAAATGTGAATCTCAGTTTTTGTACAGCTAGCAGTATATCTGTTTGTAAGTCCCAATTTTGTGTAAGTTGTGGAGTAGTTATGTGAATCCCATCTTGTTGTTAGTAACAGAGGGATAAGTGGATATCAGGAATGCTATATGATGTAAGTAGTACGAGGTACTAAGATGAGCTTATTAGTATTTACTAAAGGTGCCTTGAGTTGATATGATGATGATACATCCCCACTTTTCAGATCTAGGGGAATGGAGTTCTTATTAATCCCATCTTTTGTGTCTTAATGAGATAGTTAACATTTATAGGAATATGCCGGAATTATAAGTGTTTGACACACTAAGGGGTGTATGAATATAAATGTGGTATTATTATTACATGATTGATTGTGATCGATTTGTGCCTTGACTCTTAAATGATAACATCAGTAGAATTTTGCACGATGTGTAAAACAAGAAGGATTTATGTAAGGTTTTGTTTAGAACAAACAATGTCGTCAAGGAGACAACCCCGATACACGAGGGTGGAAGAGTCAGTGAATAACGAGGAGGGTCAGACTGACCCCAAGAGGACCTTTGCGAACTTGCTAGAGGAAACGATACAAGGCAGACCAGCCATTGCGGTTGTTTGGCCATGAAATCACATGGCGAACTTTACGGGTTTCAAATTACTAGGACCACCGGAGTTTCATGGGAATATGGATTCGAGTGAAGCCCAGACATGGGTAGAAGAAATGGAGAAAGTTTTCAAGGTCGCAAGAGTGACCGAGGAACAGAAGACTTCGTTTGCCACTTTCATGAGGAAGGGTGAGTCAAATTACTGGTGGAAGGCGAATAGAAGCCGAGCTGGGGAAGGTGCGACTGCGTGGACTCGTTTTAAGGAGCTATTTTTCATAAAAAAAAATACTTTCTAGAAAGCACGCAGGAAAGTATGGAGATAAAGTTCTTGGATCTGAAGCAAGATGATATGTCGGTAGCAGAGTACGCAACGAAGTTTAACAAACTAGCTAGGTTTGATCCACACCAAGTGGACACCGGAGCTAGGCGAGCGAAGAGATTTGATCAAGGGTTGAAGCCCTGGGCGTATAGTAAGGTTGTGGTTTTGCAGATCAACACATTTCCTACGTTACTTAAGGAAGCAATCATTGCCGAGGAGGAAATGAAGCGTTGACAAAGCACAACCAAGATCAGAAAAGGCATGATGGTCACAAGGAAGGATGTCGTGGGGTCCAAGGACGTGGTGTCAGGTATCATCCCAATCAATGATATAAATGCTTATGTGTTATTCGATTCGGGTGCTACCTGCTCTTTTGTTTCCAAAGAATTGCTAAAATGTTAGACTTACCTCGTGAAAAGTTAGAACACCCTATGAACGTAGAAGTAGCAAATAAGGAAATTATCCCCGTAGAATGCATTCATAGGAAATGTTGTGCCGAATTGCGAGGATTTAAGCTCAGCGTGGATTTGATACCGATTCGTTTGGGGGAGTTCGATGTGATCCTTGGAATGGATTGGTTATCGATTCACGGAGCAGTCATCGACTGTAAGAAGAAGTGTGTACACCTGAAGACTTCTAATAAATCGAAGGTAGTATTCTATGGTAGTAAATCGCCGAGACAATCTTGTTGTATAACGATGATGCAAGCTAAGAGATTTCTGAAGAAGGGTTGTATAGGTTATTTGGCTCATGTAGTTGATACTCGTCGAGTCGAGGGTGAACCAAGTCAGATACCTGTCGTAAGGGAATTCACAGATGTCTTTCCAGATGAAATTCCGGGATTACCGCCAGATAGGGAGGTAGAATTTGTAATTGACTTGGTGCCGGGAGCCGCACCAATATCGAAGGCGCCGTATCGCATGGCACCGGTAGAAATGAAGGAGCTAATGGTTCAATTGCAAGAACTGTTGGATAAAGGTTATATCAGACCAAGCGTGTCACCATGGGGAGCGCCAGTTCTGTTCGTAAAGAAGAAGGATGGATCGTTAAGGCTCAGTATCGATTACAGGGAATTGAACAAGATTACGATTAAGAACAGGTACCCGCTACCCAGAATAGACGATCTGTTTGATCGACTCAAGGGAGCGAAATACTTTTCAAAGATTAATTTAAGGACAGGCTACCATCAGCTAAGGGTGAGACATGAGGATATCCCGAAGACGACATTCAGAACTCGTTATGGACATTTCGAGTTTCTGGTAATGTCATTTGGACTAACAAATGCACCATCCACATTCATGGATATGATGAACAGAGTGTTCAAGCAGTACTTGGACAAGTTCGTGGTAGTATTCATCGATGACTTCTTGGTATATTCAGTGACAGAGGAAGAACATGCTGAACATCTAAGGATTGTTTTGGAGGCATTAAGAAGGGAGACATTGTATGCGAAGTTTTCAAAGTGTGAATTTTGGTTACAAAGGGTGCAGTTTCTAGGTCACGTCATTGACCGGGATGGTGTTTCGATAGACCCAGCAAAGGTGGAAGCCATTATCAACTGGGAGCAGCCGAGGACGCCGACGGAGATCAGGAGTTTCCTAGGGTTAGCGGGATACTATCGGAGATTCGTCCAGGATTTTTTGAAGATAGCATCGTCGTTGACCAATCTAACCAGAAAGACGGTAAAGTTCGTTTGGACAGAGAAGTGCGAGGAGAGTTTCATGGAGCTGAAGAAAAGACTTAGCCAAGCACCAGTGTTGGCTTTACCGGACGACACTGGGGGTTTTGTAGTATACAGTGATGCGTCACACAAAGTCCTCGGTTGTGTACTAATGCAGCATGGAAAGGTCATTGCGTACGCTTCACGTCAGCTGAAGGACTATGAGAAGGGATACCCGACTCATGATCTGGAGTTAGCAGCAGTAGTATTCGCCTTGAAGATTTGGAGGCACTACTTATATGGAGAGAGGTGCGAGATATATACAGATCATAAAAGTCTGAAATATATCTTCACTCAGAAGGAGCTGAATATGAGGCAGCACCGATGGTTAGAATTGATCAAGGATTACGACTGTGAGATTCTGTACCATCCGGGCAAAGCAAATGTAGTGGCAGATGCCCTGAGTAGGAAAGGCAGAGAGAAATTAATGAGGCTCACGACTCAAGCAGAGTTGATAAAGGAGTTCGAACGTCTGGAATTGGAGGTTAAGTATCCGATGGAGGCGGACGGGAAATTATTCACAGTGACAGCGAGCCCGACACTATTGGATCAGATTAAGGAGGCTCAAGAAAAGGATGAGGTTTGTGATTCAATAAAGAAGCGAATTGCCGAAGGCGAGGAGCTTAAGTAAAAGATTGATAGCACTGGATTGCTAAGGTTTGAAGGGAGAGTCTAGGTACCGTTGGATCTGGAATTGAGGGAAGAAATCCTTCAGGAAGCTCATAGCACGAAGTACTCAGTACATCCTGGGAGCACAAAGATGTACCAGGATTTGCGATGAAATTTTTGGTGGCCGAATATGAAACGAGAAGTGGCAGAGTGCGTCAGCCGATGTCTGACATGCCAGGGGATTAAAGCAGAGCACCAACGACCGAGCGGATTACTTCAACCATTAGAGATTCCGGAGTGGAAGTGGGAGCACATCACAATGGACTTTATGGTGGGACTGCCACCAACTCATAAGGGTTTAAACGCTATCTGGGTAATTGTGGATCGTCTAACCAAGTCTGCTCATTTTCTGCCAATTAAGATACGGTACAATCTGGAACAATTAGCAAAACTTTACGTCAAGGAGATTGTATCGCGTCATGGAGTGCCGATATCTATTGTATCGGACAGAGATCCGCGCTTCATGTCAAATTTTTGGAGAAGTCTGCAGGCAAGAATGAGAACACAGTTGATGTTGAGTACAACGCATCATCCTCAAACTGACAGCCAGAGCGAGCGAACGATTCAGACCTTAGAAGATATGCTTCGGGTGGTCGTGATGGATTTAAAGGGCAGCTGGGATGACCATTGCCACTGGTGGAGTTCGCTTACAACAACAGCTATCACGCTAGTATCGGTATGCCACCGTACGAAGCGCTATATGGAAGGAAATACCGAACCCCGATGTGTTGGGACGAGGTTGGAGAGCGAAGACTGTCGAGACCTGAATTGGTGCAGCAAACTACAGATACAGTACAACTGGTCAGGAATCGTCTGGTAGCAGCTCAGGATCGCCAAAAGAAATATGCCGACTTACATCGTCAGAAGAGAGACTTTGAAGTTGGTAGCTTTGTGTTTTTGAAGGTATCTCCTTGGAAAGGGAAGATCCGTTTTGGGAAGAAGGGCAAATTGAGCCCTAGGTTCATAGGACCGTTCGAGGTATTAAGGCGAATTGGCGAAGTGGCGTACAAGGTAGCGTTACCTCCTGAACTTGAGTACATTCACAACGTGTTTCATGTGTCAGTGCTGCGGCTGTATAAACCAGACTACAAGCACGTTATCTCGTATGAACCAATCCAAGTCGAGAAAGACTTATCGTACGAGGAAATTCCTGTTTAGATACTCGATAGGAAGGAACAGAAACTGAGGAATAAGATCATCTATTCCGTCAAGGTTCTCTGGAGGAATCACGCAGTCGAAGAAGCTACGTGGGAACTCGAAAAGAAGATGAAAGCAAATTATCCTTTTCTATTCGAGTAACCTTATTTTGCAATTCCGAGGACGAAATTTTTATAAGGGGGGGGGGGATGTAGTGCCCGTGAATTTTAAACGTCATTATTAATTAAATATATAAATTAAATTTTTAATGAGTTAGTTTGTGTGCTTATTTGAACCTTTTGTGTGCATTGGTAGCCTACATGACTAGGTGATGAATTGTTTTAAGTTGAGTAAAGGGGGTCACTAATAGTATAGTTAAATTAGTGAACAAGCCTTAAGGTTTAATATCAATTAAATTGATAAAGTAGTTACTAATTAATCATGCAAGTAAATTGAATATACTTAGTATATTGAATTGAGTAAATTAATTAATAAAAGTATTAATTAATGAGAATATTGTCACATTGAATAATAAAATTTAATAGTTCAATTAGTAATCAATTTCTAATTGATTAGCTTATTTAATTAAGAACTAAGACCAATTATTTATTTGATCATGGGTGTAGTAATTAATAGTGTGGCAAATTAATTAATCAATCATTGGGTTAAATTAAATGACCCAATATTGCATTAAATAGATTTGGATTTTATTAGCCTAATTAGGTTACAAGTTAAGGAGATATGTGTAAGTAATTAAATTCCATAAGATTGGAAATAGAAACCCTAAATAAACAATTAGGGTAATACATATTAAAATTGTTAAACTATGTTTATTACCTATTAAACCCTATTAAGCCTTTTAAGGCATGAAATTATGTCAATCAACTTGCTTTATTTGGTAACTCTTACACAAAGGACAAGGTTGTCAAGCTCACAAGGGATAAGGTGAACTCTTATATCCAATGGGTAAGAAAGATGTGGGGGATAATAGCATGAATTCTAATTTAGTATTATACTTGCAAGTATTCTATCCTTTCATTTCATTTCAAGTTCATTTCTTCTTTTCATCTCATTCTTTCATTTCTCCTAAGCAAGAACACAAAGTGAGAGCTTAGAGAGAAAAAGAGAGTGAGATTAGCATAGTTCATGCATCCCAAGTTCATCACATACTTTGGTAGATCAAGGAGAGTAGCTACAAGATCAAGGTGAAACCCTAAATCATTTTCTTCTTTCTTACTTTGTTTTATTTTTATAGTTTTTGAGAGATTTTGTTCTAAGACTCAAGAATCATTAGATATTCATGCTTTATGTATAGATCTAATCCTCTTGAGTGTTAGAATGGAGATTCAAAGGAAGAAAAGGAACTTATGTTCTTAAAAGGTAAAAACCTTAGCTTTTCTTCACTTGGATCACCCATAACTTGAGATCTACAACTTGGATTTGTGATCCGTCGAAGGAGGGTGCTAGATACATGAGTTAGCTAGTAAACCCAAGTGGTAGAACACAAATCCAATAATTTTTGAAGCCTTGGGGGCTATTTTCCCAAAACAGTCCAGCTATAAAACTTAAAACTTTAAAACCCTAAAAGCTTGCTGTCCTCGTTTTTCCAAAGGTTGTTTCGGCCAGTTATAAATCTTTTAAAAATCTGGAAAAAATCACAGAGGTACCTTAAGAAGTTATCTACAAGTAGGAAAAAGAACGAACACGTTTCGATGTGTAGTTTTTGTGTAATGGCTTTTACCGTGAAGGACTCCTAAATATTTATACCCGGATTTCTCACTGTGTATAGCTTGAAAACATATGAAATTTTTACAGTATGTTTATGTATAGTATGAGAGTGTACCCTGAAAATTTCAGAAGTTTCTGAGCAAAGTGCGATTTATGAAAAATGTAACAAGATTCAGAGGTTTTGGGTACTTTAAATATAGTAAATCACTTTCTAAATTTTCAGGAAAATTGGTGGATCATTGTTGGATCATATACTATCCAGATCCAGAGGATAATAATTTTCAGAGCCTATTTGCTATTTTTCATAATAATGTTATAGTTATGGTTAAAAGAAAATAAATGGTTAAATGATGTCATAAATAAGGAACATGTGATTTTTAAGCTTGGGTACTCCTAATATTATATATTCTAACTATTGAGGGGTATTTTGGTAATATTTAATGAGAAATAATATTTATGACCTTTTATGGGTAGTAAAGGAGTTGTTTAATAAAGGGTAAAACAATTAGAATAAATTGTTTATTCGCCTAATAACTTATTAAAATATTACTATGATATTTGTAATATAAGAATTCGATATTTTTTAGTAAACAAAGAAATATTAAGGTTAAAACTTCATGGAAATATTATTGAATGGGTAATAATATTTATTTTAAGCATTAATAAATGATTAAGATGTTATTAAAATGGCTAATAATATTAGATTAAAATATTATTAATGATATGAGAATTAAAATATTATTAAGAGATTAATAATATTAGATTAAAGTATTATTGGATGATTAAAATATTATTAAGATGTTAATAACATTAGTAAACGAATAAAAGTGTTATTAGTAGACTAATAATACCAAGAGGTGAATTAAATATTATCAGGATTGATAATATTAAGTGTCTTATAGGATTTACGATAGTTTATTAACTTATGTGTGCTATGTGATTTGCTTAATTGTTAAATAAATAGCATAAGTAAGCGTATCGATATACAACTACGCAGTACTAATTGGTAGATCGACGTTATCAATGTTAGGTTCTTCAAGGCCAATTAGTTAAAGCTAGAATTACTTGTAGCTGAGCAGACAGACAAGTTCCCTAACTTCATTCTTTCAGTATATTGAATGCAAGTTCTATCTTACTCAACTTTTACATTGAGCAAGTTTCTAAACCTTATGCATTATTTTTAATTCGTGCAAAAAAGTATATATATTATTGCAAGTTATTCTTTAAGCTTGAATCTTATCTCCAAGCATGCCTTAAGTGGTCTAATTACTTTTAAAATTATTCCACATCTTTGTATTTATTGACATTCGCACTCGTGCATTTGAATTCGTATATTTATTTAAGTTCAGAAATTTGTGAACTATTCATGGTTAAGTCTGAACCCTTGTTCGGTCAGGCAAGTACGTGAGAATTTATAAAAGCTATCCGAACCAATCGATGGTAAGGATTCTTAGACTAAATGTACACCCTTTTATTATAGGGGAGTACCCCAGGTACCGGATATAAGGTACAAACAACAGAGTTAAATGTTATGCATACACATAGCGTACGCGAGGCTGATCCCCTCAAGTACTTATTCTGTAGCCAGTAACCAGAGGGTCAACTAGCTATTGACTCCTTTGGAAGTTATTGTTCAGAGTCTACTTGACTATCAATTGTTCTAAAAGCAATAATCGTTCTTGCTTCTGATATTTATATTATTGAATTCTTTTTTTTTTCTATATTCCATTCATCATGATATATCCTTTATTGTCATAGTTTAAACTTGCTGAGCAAACTCGTTGCTCATCCTTGCTATATCATGACTTTCATTGCAGTTAAACCCGAGACTTCAGGGAAGGGCAAGGGTAAAGAAAAGATGAAGTGATAGGCTTCACGTAGCTGGCTTTATTTTATGCTTAGTTTAATTTGCTATTAATGTAATTTGAACCCTGATTACCATTTAGGGTATGTTTTGTGTTATGTATTAAGGTTATCGTATCTTGGGACTAGTAACACCTTTTGAATGAACAACATATGTTCGTTATATTCCGCATTTAGTTATTGTATGTTGTTGGAGGTGAATGTTTGTATTGGATCGTGATGACCGAATCCGGGTATTTTGAGACCCGAATTTGGGGGTGTCACAGCAGTTGATCGCCTTCTGCAAACCAACGGTATTTGTGAACTACGATATGAGAACAGAGTCCAAATCGACTATTCGTAACAGTTAGGGTTTGGTCTGTGTTGGGAAAGGTTATTCATTATATCAACTGAGGAGAGGAGACACGAGTCTTATAGGCCGAAGTAGTTGAATCACTTCCCTACAATCTCTCCAACTCTCAGTTACATATTTGACTTAATCAATATCCCAAGCTGACTAATTAACCAAATGGGTCGGACCCTCCATGGGCGCCCTATTTGGATACCCAAAATCCAACATCTCCCACTCGCCCATGGCGGGGATGATGTAATCCTCATATTTGCCAAAACTAACTCAAACCAAAACATGTAAACCTCTAACTACCGAACCGTGAGACCGTTGAGTTAACCTGCAATGCGGGAGCTCTATATCAAACCCGTTAGGGCCAACATAGAGACATCTACCCTTTTAAAGAAAACAATGCGAAAACTCTCACTCCAAACTCAATTAGTTCACGTAGAGGCTACAACCCATAAACTCAGAGTATCCCAGACACATTTGATTTTCACTAGGTTAAGTATCTCTAATCCCTCAGAGAGCCATACTTAACCACCTTTGGGCCCAAGTCCATTTTGTATCTCACTTATTACTATATCGCTATCAAAGCGCTAGAGTTATCGATAATAAGTGCAGAACAAGGTGAAATCAAATTATTTTTCCTTCGCCCTAATATTACTCAGATACGAATTAATTACTTTCCCAAAATCGATCCTTAGAGTCTCATCAATCCTGACCTTAGGAATCGAAACTAGAGTAGCAACATTAATCCATGTCTTTGCAGTATAGTCAAAGATCACAAAGAGCACTTGATGTAGGAACAAAAATCTTGTCCTACAGGACTCACACGGTGAGGAAACAGGGATTCATTCTCTTACCTCCTTTACATGGTCGTTAACCATATGTAACCCTTTCACAACATACTATTTTATAGCCTTGTTGTGCGGATCTCAGTATAGTCACTCCCAGATTGCCTAACTCAAACATTTCAAATTGCTCGCTTATCAAAGTGCCATATTTGAAATTTCGCATCCGGTTATCATGTCACGACAGATAATCTCATCTACATGAGCATATGTCCTATGGCCATGCCATACGGATCTTAGTTTAGTCGCTTCATAAGCGCCTAACTCGAATTTCTAGATTGCTCACTTTACCAAGCGCCAATTCTGAAACTTCGAATCCGGCTATCAATACAGGTTAATATAGATGGTGTGGCATACTATATTTGGTTAATCCAAGTTAACCTCATCTTGGCACATGCCAAGGCGACATCATGTTTCATTTTGCTCGCTACTAAGCGCCAATTGATTGCTATCTAAATCATCAATAGTTCGCTACTTAAAGCGCCAATAAATGAATTGTCTCAACCTTGCTCGCTCTTCAAAGCGCCAAGGGTGATTGCTCGTGTGAGTGAGCCAATCAACCTGTTGACATATATTTAGTGTGTGCATATCCAATATGCATAATAACTGTGTGAACTATTATAATTTATCATATGCGCCAAAAAAACACAATCATAAGTGGGAACAAATGAATTTCGCATAAATGATAAATGTCTCGAAATAATAATGAATATCTCAAATACAAGCCAAATAATGAGTGATATCCAAGAAAAAGAAAGTGCATCAAACCCTACGAAGCCCTAACAAATTAACATGCCTACAAAAGGCATCTTTAGGAATGGACTTCCTTAAGGGATCAGCTACCATAAGTCCAGTGGGCATGTACTTCAATATCACCTCGTTATTTGCAATGTTCACTCTAATGAAGTTCATCCTCAAGTCAATGTGCTTCATCCTACCATGATACTTGGGGTCCTTGGTGTAATCTAGGGCTGTCGTGCTATCACAGTAAACAGTCACAGGATTCGAAACATGAGGGACGACTCTAAGATCCTCGAAGAATCTCTTCAATTACATGGCTTCTTGAACAGCTTATATGCTACAAACTCTGACTCCATTGTCG